>OX104067.1:23522793-23541852 GCA_944474145.2 Dicrocoelium dendriticum | reverse complement strand
AGAAGTGAATCCGTTAACCTAACCAGAATGGAAAGCAACAAGAAAAACAGATGCAAAGACTATTTTGTCTACCATGCCCCCACTTTATCCATCTTTTTAAAAACGAAAGGAAGATGCATTACACAATCTAGAACGAGTGCCGAATGGATGTAAATATTGGGTTCTCCAGCAAGCACGAAATCAACGTTGATGGGTTTGCATGTGTTAACATGATATTTTATTGAGATAACAGGCACAAGCTTAACTTCGCTGTTTCTATTTTTGTACATAGGTTTTGCACACAAACCATCTAACGAGAGATGTCAAACCCCAGCTTCCTTTCCCGTATTGTTTCTTTGACTTCCCGAATTAAGTCATTCTGCGAAAATGCGTATGAATCAATCGTTTTAGGAGCTAAAGGCAAGAGTAATGCAGAAATGGTCGCGGAATTCCCCCTCTAGCAAGCAAGTCAAACCGTAAATCACACGAATGCTTAAAAGGATAATCTTGTGTATTATTTCATTTACCGTTTAATCCGAATGATTATTATAGGACGTTGAGAAATTGTTTTGAAAGGAGGAACATTGAGTCGCAACCCAGCCCCAAGCGATTGAGGTGACCCGAGGGATAAGTTTGCGATGACCAGTCTCATTTGCAAACAACAACGAAAGGCAACTTGTGGCGCAGATGCAAAACAGCTGTGGTTGATCAAACCAAAGCGAACAAGAGAAAATAGAGAAGGGTTATTGTTCGAGCTGCTACAACCCAAGGTCCAGTCGAGAGGAAACTCCTGTGACTGATAATGAACGATCGGACAAGGAGTGATTATCGTTAAATCAAGCAATTAAGCCGGCGACGCGCTCGATGCGCTTGGATAACAATAATCTTGGATTGAGTTGTAGGTCCTAAAATAGGTAAACAACATAATATGTAGGTAATGAGCAGTGAAAGTGGTCACTCATTGATGGAGGCGTTGGCAATAACCACGATGTCGAAGAATCAGGTCAACTAACCGGTTATCACTTGTGGGTGTAACACAAAGAAACAAAATGTGCTGGCAAAATGAGATATGTAAACAAACCATCGAAAGTATAACATGTGTAACAAGATATTGGTGTGTATAGGGAGGCACTAAATTTGTGTGATATGTAAACAAGTTAGGGTAATATGGAAATGTAAGTGCCAAAGCAAACATTTTAAGCTAGACCGTATAGACAGACCAGGATGAATTAGCAATAAAATCCTGACGATTTTCTAAAATGCAGCTCCAACACAGGAGAATGATTGACGGGTGAAACGGTAGCAAGTAAGTAACGCAACTGTATTACGCCGGTATTGCCTAGAGACAGCTGGCTGTTAAGCGCCCATCGCTAGTCCCGCGCGTTCAAGTGATAACACACGGTCACCCACACATACGCGGAATGAAATCGGTTAAATGTTTCTCTCGGCCACGTGCAGGCGAAGGGGCGAATGTAGTTTACTTAACTACCCGGCTGGACGCATTATGGTGATAAGGTAACTGATAAGGTAACTGTTATAAAACTCGGAGGAAAAAACCTCGCACTATTGTTACTAAACATTTTCACACTTTCACTCAATACCGGTTGCTTTCCAGCTCAATGGAAGCAATCCATTATAATGCCTAAGCACAAGGGTAGACCGAGAAATCAAATGTCAAGCTACCGCCCAATAAATCACACCTCTGCTGCTTCCAAAGCCCTAGAGCGAATAGTCAAGAAGAACATCGTCCAATATCTAACAAGACTGGATCTGATCAACCCTTCACAGCACGGCTTTCTCTCAAGACGCTCCTGCGTTACATGCCAGCTACAATTTCTCGATCACATCACGACTATGATTGACAGAGGAATGGCAATTATCATAATTCTGTTGGACATGCAAAAGGCTTTCGACCGCGTGCCACACCAGCCACTGCTGTCTGCTCTAGAGTCATATGGAATTGGAAATCCGCTGCTCAACTGGTTCGACTCATACCTAAACGGTCGAACTCAGGTCGTTAAAATCGGTCAGCAACATTCTACACCGAAGCCAATAACCAGCGGTGTCTTCCAGGGAAGTGTGCTCGGACCGCTACTTTTCTTAATCTATGTAAACAATATATGTGACCCAATCAAACATGGACATCCATTTCTGTTTGCAGATGATGTCAAACTGGATTACTCATTTCATCCGGACCAACTACATATGTGTTTGAGAAACATCTGTGAAGACCTATCCGCACTAAATATAGCTAGTGAGCGCTTATTAATGAAGTTCTCCGCAGTGAAATCCCAAGTACTTGGGTACAGATGCCGCATCCCAGAAGGCTCCATTATACTTGCCGGAAACGTGATCCCAACGTCTGAGTCAGTTCGAGACTTAGGAATTAGGTACTCCAACTCTTTCAATTTCTCCGAACATGTTCTTTATCAGGTTGCGAAAGCGAGGCAGCTATGCGGATATATCACCAGAACTTTCTCCCTACCTGAAGTACGACTTGAATCATTCAAGACAATCGTACGACCGACTCTGGAGTATTGTACTATCCTTCACTGCCAATTGAGAAAGAAAGACAGAACGGCTCTAGAAAATGTCCAACGATCATTTACCAAACTGCTCATGGGACGCTGCTCAAACCTGACTTATTATGATCGCTGTCGAAGACTGCAGCTGGATCCACTTTGGCTGAGACGCTTAAAAAACAACCTCGTTCTCTTCTACAACATTATAAACCAACGAATTTACGCAGACAGCACCGCACTTGAATTGCGGAAGACTGCAGCCTACCCCACACGTAATGGCGGCTACTTGATACGTACAAACCTTTCAAGTCATAAAATTCGCTCGAATTTCTTCTTAGTGAGATACACTTATTTGTGGAACAAACTACCCCTACAGATACGCATGTGTACAAGCCATGTCACCTTTCGAAATCTCCTTCAGACCTTCCTCACTATACCAAATGCTCTGAAGATATTTGACTCACAGCAAACACTAGAAACATTGACAGAAGTTGGTATAAAAAACATTTGATAATAGCTTACAGCTAGCTTACCCACTACATGTCATTACATACCATACCAAATCCTGTGTCCTTGCAGCCTAATAGTCCCTTCGTTTATTATCTACTCCTGACGATACAAACATCTGTAAATTTTACATAGGACTTGCGCGGGTCTAGGACTCAAGGAAAAGTAATCATGATCCGAAATGCTATTAGTAAACTTTTATTTAATGTTATGAAACGTGTTCACTATACACATGATCGCTCCCACTTATGGGGCCGTGTACCGTCCGTCGGTAAATATACAATTTATTTATTTATTTATTTACCGGAGAATGAAAGCATCACTCGAATCGGATATCGAAGCTAAGGGTCCAACAGACTTTGCAGAAACAGCCCCGTTTATTATCCGACGTCTTAAGTATCGACTGCCGGTCATGTTTGCACCTTTCATCCGAGATATATTCACTCGTAGCTGTGTTAAAAGACATCTCGGACGTACGGTCAAACACTTGGCCAAAGCGCTAAAATAACATAATCCAGAAGCATTATAGTAGAGCACTGTTGGATATATCAACAGCTCTATCGGGAAACATTGGATTCAAAATGTTCGTCAAGTCGTTACCTCGGAAGTCTTAACGTGTTCAACGCTGCACCAAAACGATACATATAAAAATATAAGGAAGTGTCTACTAATGACGGCCGACGCCATTGCCATCTGACTAACTGTTATGGTTTCGGCTGACCTACCGATGACCTGCTGCTAGCGTGCACTCTGATCAGCCCGACTTCCCAAAGCAGGAGACCGGCGTACGGCTGGCAAGTATATTTGCTTAACGTCCAAACTAACGGTACATTCAATTTATGGCCAAATCAATAGCCCTCAGCGTAAAACGCTCTCATTGGCTGGTTCCGTCCCATTAGCAGAGCGCTTCGTCGACACGTTTAAGCGATCGCTACTAAAGATGCGGGGGGAAGGAACCACACAGGAGATACTTGATACATTTTTGCTCGTGTACAGATCAACTTCAAATCCCCAAGTACCAAACCAGTTGTCGCCGGCAGAAGCACTAATGGGAAGAAAACTCCGTACTGTGAATTCCCTGCTAACTCCGAGGTGTACTAATGAGCAAGAAAGGAACGTTCGGATGGAGCAGTACTGCAACGAGCGACACAGAACACAAGCACGCCGCTTTTACCCCGGACAGCGTGTCTTAGTAAGAGACTATTGCGCGGGAAACCCACAATGGGTGGTAGGATCGATACGGAGAAATATTGGACAGGTGCTATATGAGGTTAATGTGGGTAATTTGATTTGGACCAGGCATTCCAATCAGCTGCGACCAACTAGCATCCCTGCGGGCACAAGCGCTCGGTTACTACCGTTAGATATTCTACTAGAGAGTTTCGACATGCCATCTAATCCCCAAAGCAATTCGGATGCATCCCGCACAGAAGTCTCAGAGGAACGGAAGATCCAGACCCGGCGCTGTACTGATGGACTACGGAGACCTGTCGTAAGAAGGCAGTTGGATCCAAAAATGAAGTCTTATGTCAACTTTTGCGGGGGAAGGTGTTAATGGGACGGAACCAGCCAATGAGAGCGTTTTACGCTGAGGGCTATTGATTTGGCCATAAATTGAATGTACCGTTAGTTTGGACGTTAAGCAAATATACTTGCCAGCCGTACGCCGGTCTCCTGCTTTGGGAAGTCGGGCTGATCAGAGTGCACGCTAGCAGCAGGTCATCGGTAGGTCAGCCAAAGCCATAGCACTAACGCAACCGGAACTGCGGACAAAGACGTCGCTAATGCAGACGGTACATTAGCCCTGGCCCTGATTTCACTATGTGCTCCGCTTATTTCCTTCTCAAGCAATGGCCTCGTGACCGCATGTGGGTTAATATCTTCATCGATTGGATAATCTGATCAACAAATTAAGTCGCCTGTTTTGACTAAATCAACCCTAACCCAGCTATATGAGCTTGTCGCAAATATAAGCAATGTTTATTTTCTCAGCCAAAAGAGAATTATCAAAAACTTGTCTTCACTGATTTGAATTCTTACTTCCGTACAGACATATTTCTCAAGTTGAAAAGAATCAATCCACCCGCGGTAGTAACATACCTCCATAAGTAGTTAAAGTTTTGATGCCAGACTTGCCGAAACAAAGAAGGAAAGAAACTAAAAATTGCTACCTTGATATACTGTGAGATAATCCCATCACCTTAGATGCCATGAAAAAGTACGATGAGGAACATTTGGATTTTTCCATGCAAATAAGAATTCGGAGTGCTGTAAGTGGTGGTGCGACTGAAATATTTAGCGACAGAATCAATTCTTACAATAGGAACCATATGCGCGTGAGATAAACAGCAAGAGATGAAGTGCTAGAAGCGGCGTTTGCTTCACCGTAAACAACATAAAGTATATAATCAGAAATGGACCACAGATGCATTCCATCATGTGACTAGTAAACAATATGCTTTAGTCAACAGGACATTGATTAGTTCACATTAAGCGATGAGTAAAAAATATGATTGAAACACTGGATTCGGTGACAGAAATGTGGGCCGTAGACGAGATAGAAATTGCAGCAACGCGGCAGTACATCCCGTTAACATAATGTATCAGCACGCTTATGCGCCAACGTCGGATTTAACAATCTGGACTCATGAACAATTTGCTTTCAGAATGCAACCAGCGGCTACAACATTCCGTCGTTCACAGAGATATTACGTTGCATAGCTAAGATCATTGCCTACTCTAAAACGTTTCGGACTGACTGCAAACAAAGTGTAATTACATTTCTGCTTAACGCTTTGATTTGCATCCGCAAGCGAAATGAACATGTTTAACCATTGGAATTTCATTTAGTGCCATTTCGACGAGCCAAGCATGCCCAGTGACCTTGCAATTGAGCTAGTCCAAAGTAGCCAATGAAGGTTGATGTAACAAACATAGCATGAATGCGCTAGAGACGCGTGGGCGTGCTAGTATTCGTCCAGCAATGGTGTCTAATGTGAAACTAATTACACGCATGTTAGTGCATTGTATCAAGCTTTTAGCGTGGCACATTTTCGAAATCGCGTGCAGTACTTTCAAGTTAGCGCGGCTAAAACCGCTGTTTTGGCGTCTTTGACACTCTCATTGGTCATGGGACGTAAACCAATGGGACACCGGTTAGAAGCACACAGCATATGCGATAGACAGTCCAATGAAAGTGGTCGAGTATCACCTTCGGTTCTATTTTGATGCCTATCTGAAGGAAACCTTGAGATTGGTCTCCAAACTGAAACCGACCGATACGTAACTTGTGATGCCTGTCTAAGGAGGAGATCCTATCTACCACTTGATCCGAAGCTGAAGACGTAACCAGTGCGGACAGATATACTAAGCAGCCCATGTAGCGGTCTATGGTGACCGCTAGCGGCTACCTGGTGGTAGCTTATTCAGTGGCCTAACCATGGTGGCGTAGACAGGCAATCTTCTAAGTGGTATTTCGCAGAACAGCAATGGCTGTTAGGCGGTTAGACAATTGTGCGCGATTGTCATTGCAACGATCATGGGGGACATAGTTCCCACAGAGGTTAGTAGACCAACGTAAAGCCGAACAAAGATGTTCAATGTTTGCTTACTTCTATCAAGTTTGTAGACTCAACAAAAAATAAGAGGATTCCAAATGTGGCGTTCTCATGACCTTAGTGAGTGTTCATTTGTCTCCACACCCTTAGGCGAAATGTCAATCAGTTATCGCTTCTGTGTCTCTAGGTATGGCGTTATGTAAAAGTCATAGGAACCCATGCATTCATAGGATAATTAGAATTCACTTCCATATAGTCGCCCATGGTGGCGTAGACAGGCATTCGTCTAACTGGTTTTTCTCAGTTTAAGAATGGCTGCTGGGTGATTATAGCATTTTGTGTGTTTGTTATTGTGACGTTCTTCGGAGGACATTGTTCCCATTGAAGATTGTAGAACAGACTGAAACCGAACAACAAAAGTTCAATGTTTTGCTTATTTCTATCAAGTTTGTTGACTCAACGAGAAGCAATAGGATTTCAAGTGTGGCGTTGACACGATGTTAGTGAGTGTTCGTTTGTCTTCATACCCATAGGCGACATTGTTTATCAGTTATCGCATCAGTGTCTCCGTGTATGGCGTTATGTAAAGGTCATAGGAACCTATGTATTTACAGGATAATTAGGCTGCACTTCCATATGATCGCCCATACCTGTTGAGACGCTTTGACAAGTGGTTCTCCAAATGGAACCATTAGAAGCACAGTCAATGCAGGTGGAACATCCCTATTGCGTCCATGAACTGGCATGCTATCCTCATGAAATCGGCATTAATCCACAAAAGACCACCTAAAGGGGATGCAATGACTACGGTGTTTACACATGCCACATCATCCTGCTAGAAAGAACGCAAGACTTATAATTAGTGGCGATGCAGGTATTTTACTCTGGTACTTCAGGTGAGTACTTAGAACAGACAAACACTCTTGTCCCACCCACGGGCGTTCCTACAATGTATTTGAATAATTTACAAAAACAACCGCGCTCACGAATCTTGATATGGACCACTGTTTCAGCTAGTCTTAGAAGCATTCATGTGTGCACGCCGTGACACAGTTTGTTATCGATTTGAATGAACGTGATACGATTGTGTCTTGGATTAACGAAATCGAGCTTAAACGTTGCGTTTTCTCTGTCGCGCTAGAGAATCTAGCTGCTGAGGAATACCAGACGTTCGAATCATACGTTCAGAGAATTGTGGCACGAGAGGTGGAAGTACGACTATCCTCACTGCAGAAACAACTCAATGTGGGTAAGCCACAGAACTTATTTCCTCCTGACCCTGAGAGATACATTCACAATTTCTCCTCAGTACCATTAGACAAGGTTTTACTTGAAGCTCTTTCACTCGGCCCGAAATTCTGTTGTCCACGAAACTATGTTAAACAGCTAGATTTAGAGGTCCAATTTGAGACTCTCTATTCCCAAGTAGCTACACTTTCGCCGTCCTCAGCCTTAGTAGCCGAGCAGTATAAATCAACGCTGGTTAACGCATGTTACGAGTACCTAACTTATAAACCATGTACCAAGCATCTATTGAAGCAGGAACATCTAGACGCCCTTAAAGAACTCAAGCGAAAAGATAAGATACTGTTGTCTAGGCCGGATAAAGGAGCCGGGATTGTTCTGATGGACAGATCGGACTACATCAGTAAGATGTATGCCATTCTTTCTGACGGGACAAAATTTCGTAGAGTGGATAATGAGAATGACAAGACACAGGCAATCGAGAGATCCATAACGAAACTCCTGCGTTGCTTAAAGCAGGAGAATGTAATCGACTCAGATATATTTGAATACACCAGACCGAGTGGGACAGTAATTCCAAGATTGTATGGCCTGCCCAAAGTACACAAGGAAGGGCTACCACTAAGGCCGATACTGGATATGTGTAACTCACCGTACCATTCAACTGCCAAGTGGTTCGTCAAACGGTTGGAACCAGTCAGGAAAGCCATAGCTAGATACAGTCTCAAAGATACCTTCGATTTTCATGACTCAGTGAGACAAATTGAGCTAGCTGGGCGACAGATGTTCTCCTTAGATGTGGTGTCTCTTTTTACCAATGTTCCCTTGGAGGAGACCGTAGATTATCTGTGCGAGTTCATCCTGCTGCGCAACATCAATGTTGGTATGCCACTAGACCGGCTGAGACAACTGCTACTCATGTGCACACGAAACATTCAGTTTCAGTTTAATGGAACGCTATATCGACAAATAGACGGGGTGGCAATGGGTTCACCATTAGGACCGTTGCTCGCAGACGTCTTCATGAGCAAATTGGAGTGCAACCAGCTGAACGAATCCATCAACAGCTTGGTTTATTACGGTCGATACGTAGACGACATATTTTGTATCGCGAATAATGGAATGTGCGTCGATGACCTATTGGCCCAGTTTAACACTGCACATAGCAATATAACTTTCACTATCGAGCTAGAACGTAATGACACGTTGGCATTTTTAGATGTCCAAATCAAAAGGGCATCAGATGGGTCAATGCGAAGGAGGGTGCACAGAAAAGCAACCTGGAATGGGCAGTACATCCATTTCGCTAGCTTTGTTCCGATAAGTCAAAAAAGGAACCTCGTCCGTTGCCTAACGGAGAGAGCGAGGAGAATATGTACAGATGATACGCTTTCAGATGAGCTGAGTTTTATACGAAACGTACTCGAGCGCAATGGGTACCCTGAGAAATTCATCCAGAGGCACATGGAACCACGAGTACAAAAGCCCAAACCCCTTTCAGTGGAGAAGCGGATGGTATACTTATCGTTGCCATTTAAGGGTGACGCGATAGCGGAACGGACCACCCGAAGACTTTCCTTAGCAACAGAAAGAACGTATTTTGCCGCTAATCTCCGCGTAAGCTTCACTTCAACACCGCTCGTGTGCCAACAACTTAAAGACAGGATACCTCGATCGCAGACCTCCTTTTGTGTGTACAATTTCTCTTGCTCGTGTCAAGCAAGGTATATTTGGAAAACGACCAGGCGACTGTCCATTAGGGCTCGGGAGCATTGCCCAGCTTGGCTCTATGGCGGCGTGAGGAAGAATATAACGAGTGCAGTGTTGTCGCACCTAGTTGACTCCGACCATCAAATCGATTCGCGTGACGCATTCACACCGATTTACTGTGTCCCTGGACGTTTCACACGGGCAGTCAGATGTCGCCTGCTGTCGACAGCAGAGGTGATCGCAATTCGGCTCCATAACCCGGACCTATGTGCACAGAAAAAGCTCGTCCACACTTTAGCCTTGCCTTGGCCTGAGATCAACGCGACTAACAATGGCAGTCACGCCAATTCACTTGACCAATCAGACCAAACACGTAGACTTATCGATTAGTTACTCTGTTTCAGTGACTCAATTTAAACCATCGTGTCTATTCTAACTTGCTTTATTGTGGTTGTATTAGCCTGATGATGAAGTCATGAAAACAAACTTGTTCGCTACTTTCTGTTTCTGAGGTCATCCCCGGGAATTATTTCTCGATTTGTTAACTACTTTGAAACATTTTGTTATAAGATATTATGTGATTTCGGAGACATTGTTGAAGGAGGAAAATTGTTCCAAACTCTATGCTTACAATACGTATGCAACGTTCGGGATATTCCGAAACATTGTAGGTGCAATTATCTTAATAACCTCGCTATTGAGGAAGTCTTAAAGAATGCTCTACGAAATTCGTTAAACGTGCTTGCGTTGGGCTCCTCCCAGGTATCCGAGCTGTTGACTTGGACTACGATAATGATATCGTCATGCTGGGTGACAGTCCACAGGCCGTCCAACTTTATGACTGAAAAGTCAAAATATAGGATGCCTATTTCCATCCAAGTGCAAAGCTCTTTTCCAAAACTTTCAGGTGCCTGTACCTGCACTCGATCTTGGTTGTGAGAGACTGAAGGTTACGCAGAGTTTTGCCCACCTGGGTAGATGCATCACAGCCAATGGAGCTATTGGAGACCAGACTTCGTTACGATCTCAGGAGCTCGCCTAGCTTTCGCTAAGCTGAAGCACTTGTGGCGCCGCCATGACATCGGTATATCCATCAAAGGACGGGTTTATTTGCGACTGTCCGAGCTGTACCGTTGTACCGTTGCGAGACTTGGCTTGTTCGTACCGCCGACCTGCGCCGTCTCTCTGTCTTTGAGCACCGTTGCTTGTGGTCGATTGCCCGTGTGTGGCCGCTGCACCACATAACCAATGTGTAAGTTAGACAGCGTGGCCTGCGTGGAGCCAGACATTGACTGGAGGAGCTCGTCCCGCAGCGTCCGCTGCGGTGTCTTGGGCACGTACTGCGTATGCCCGGTCATCTTCTTCTGCTTCGCGTGTTCTTCACGTTTGCTGGACAGGTGCGTTGGACAACCTACGACATGGAGAAGCCACACCGGAATTGTCGCGTGACGCATCACTACCGCCCCCCCCGGTTTTTCACCCAATGTAACTAATGCATGTATGCGGCCATGGGCTGTGCAATGAGTAAATCTGATAGAGCCATGTTACAAAATAAAAGAACAGTGGTACTCCCCTCGCGCACTCTGCGATATGTAATACCATTATACAATCGCAAGTACTGTGACTACCACTTTCTGTGTGTATTTGTTTACTGTGACCATTTTCTTCTCAGAACTGACTGGGTACTGCTGACGTAATTGCGTACTAAATATTCATGTTCGTTTTGATAGTACTTTTTGAGCGTTTTCATCAAGGACCAACTGGCTAGTTCCATTTCAGCAAAGCCAAATGCATTCACATATAAATGGTATCAGTGATTAGACGATGTTAAGCAGGAACAGTTTGCTAACATTGGCGCAAAATTTCAGAGTTTGCAGAACACAAATCCATGTAACATAGAAGAAGAAAGCCGTTTTTGTATGCTTTTGTGAAACACACATCACGATTGAAGGAAAGAATGATAGAAAAATGGTTAACGAATACATGAACGCATGTTGCTGGAAGTAGTGCCAGTCAGCACTGAGGGGAAAATGCTATTATCTGGACACGCGATTCAAGAACGAGCAGTACACTTCGTAAAAGGATTACAAAACACAGACTTCACATCGTCGAACAGTTGGCTACAGGCATTCAGCAGTAGACGACCTTGTGTTTGGTAAGCAATCGGGCGAAAGCCGTGACTCAGATAGGCGTGCTGCCTCCGACTAGGCAGAAAAATTGCTCGAAATATGTTCCGTCTACAAAGCTCAAGACATTTTTAATTCACATGAAACTGCTTTGCTATTCAGAACGACGTCGGATAAAGGCTTTATGTAAAAGAATAGAAATGCGTAAGTGGGAAAGGAAGCAAGGCGCGTATCACAGTTATGCTGTGCACTACCAGATTAGGGGAGCGAGAACCGGCTGCAGTGATTTGGAAATCAGCGAACTCTTGAATTTTAGAAGTATCAACATGCAAAACTACCGGCAGTTTACCAGGATAATAAAAAGGCATGGATGAGTGCAGCTATTTCCGAAGATTTAACAGCAAAATGCAGAAAAACGTAACAACATACCTTCTCTCGACAAAGTCTTTGCCCTCCTTAATTCCACTTACTTAATAGCAAATTGCAGTTCCTGCCACACACCACCACTGTGTTACTTCAACCGTACGACCAGGGTGTCATTCAGGCGCCTAAAGCCAAGTTTAGGAGAAAAACAGCTTCTCCATCTTATAACGATCATGGGAGCCCACTAAGATATGTCTGGCTGGCTAGCCGAACAACCTCCTCGTGGTGTCAGTCGGGTGGTTCGGGTTTACCCCGTTCCAGCAAATAGTTCGGCGGCAGTGTTCCAGGACGTGGTGGGTTTCGCCTGGCAAGCGTTCTCCCTATAAAAAGCCACAGATAGCAGCTTAACAACACTGTGACGTGGTGGTCGTGACTCGCCACAAAATAAAGCCACTGCCTAGTGGATATCCGGATAATTCTCTCCAACCCACGGACACCAATCTCCTACTCACATATTGATGACAATATCAGACATTGAAGATTGGAGCAGCACAACAAAGCACAAAATACACGGCTAAATATACACACACAATGACATGCATACATACCCCCTACACAAACACAAACTGCTATGGCAAACATATCGGTTTTGCACATTCTTGATCAAGCATCGTTATGTCAAAATGATCATGCTTGTAAAGGCGTGCCTCACCTTGTTGAGGAACTGAATTCATGTAACGGGTAAATTTATTAGACATCGTGTTCTACATAACTTCAACCTGGAAGGAGATGCAGAACCCAACCAACTCTGTTTTTTAAATCGGACTTTCCTTGTACTGTAGAAATAGATTCTGAGAGAACATTGCAAACATTACCTGAGAAATATGAGCAAATTGTGCCTTCTACAAACCCAATTGCTATGGCTACTGTCTCAGAGGAATTTTTTGGATGCAAACTGGCTGACAGCTGTCTGATTGCTTCTTATTTCTAAACATGTCACACAACGGAAATAAACTGGTACCTGACAACCGTATCAATTTTAGCAGCTAAGGATGTGAATAGTGAATCAGACTAACAGCAGGAACAGGATTCTACAAACGTTCTGAAAACTTAGACATTCCCAGGCGCACAGGGTGAAGTTGATATTTCGCGCTCCTATGCAATACGTAGCGGACACACTGGCATGCTTACACATGTTCTGGACGTGATGGAAAAAATGAATTTCTTTCATTTCAATTGCCAAGCAACAGAAAAATATATTTGATATTTTGTCATCTGGTGGGTAATTGTTATGACAATAACAATGTGTATGTGATTTTGTAAAGGTTGTGCATTCCGACGATTTACAGGTCAGTTTCTAAACTGCTGACTCAAAATCTGTGCGATCGTCGCATTATTACTACCCATCTATCCCACATTATGCCCCAATACGGAGTTTACAAATGACAGCGGACTTGATAGTACGTTCGTGACAAACAACTTCACCGGTGTTCTGCAATTAAAGTCATAGTGCAGAGTGCCATTTCGGACAACTTAGCTGTGTGAACCGGGGTGCTCTGCAGTGTCAGCAGCAGAAACAAAACAATCCAATTATTTGCACCTAGGCAACACACATCAAGCGTCATTGTTTCCTATTTCCCCCAGATGGAGCAGTCTCGTTGCAGAGGAACACGCTCATGGTTGTCTGTAATTTAGCGTTCTAGTGAGCCAACGTATTATTTCACTTTATATCTGTTTGTTGGTGTAACTGGATTCGCTTTTTGTTATAGCGGATGTAAGAATACTCCACCGCTCCCCGTTGTTTTGTGAGTTCTGCCCCACTCAACCCTCCTCACCCTGCCCTCTCTTCCGGTTCCTCGCTTGCGTTCACTTTTGCCTCACATTTGTGATTAGTTTGTATGGACACTGAAGCTTACGGTTATTCGCTTTTACTTTGTGAATTTCGTTCGTTCGTGAGGCAACTTATCTGTCCCCGCTTTTTGAACTGCCCAGCATTGACTGAGCGAATGCTAGCCTTTCCGCATAGCCAGTGATATGCCCTAATTTGAATATCGTGATTGAGTTGCACAGACAGACGCTTGGTGGCCGGTTTGGCCTGCTACGTGAACATTGTTTGTTGCTCAGTAGTTGGTGTTCTCACTACTGTTAGTAGGTGGAAGCAGTCGTGGGGCTCCGACACAACAATTTTCAAGGCATGTTCAAGAGCAATTAGCTTAAAATTATTCACTCGAAACTTTCTAAAACGTACGCGTTAATCAAACACTCTCAGCAGGCCGGGTTACAATTAGCGAACGCCGACCGGTCCATGGCGATGCATAGGTTCGGAGTCGCTTCCGTAGAGTGCATCGGCTGGCTATACCCCCATATTTCACGAGACCGGCTGCTCGTGATGTAATCCCTTCGCAACAAGATAGTACATGTCTGCTTACATGCGGAACAAAAAGGAAGTAATATAAGTCACCGTTTAACATGTCCTTTGAAAGGAAATTGCAAGGCTGCAATCAAACATATAAAACATGCCTCCTTCGTCGCTCCATTGGTGATTATATCATTCCACCCGGGAGCTGTCCGGTCTACCTCGATCAGATTGGACTTGTGTGGTTAGTATGGAGACGAATTGTTTGGAATATGATTACCTTCTACACCACGTTCAACTTAGACTTGTGGATCCGTTACAAAAGTGCTATTTCATCACATAAATAAAGAAGTTACGTGTAGTGATTGGTATCCATTCTGCTGCGACGGAGATCGTCCTGCTCCTTATGTTACGGACAACTTGACTTCGAGATCAAACCGGAGCTTCTACTGCGTCTTCAACTATCCGACCGAACTAGCCTGAATACCCACCAAAACGAGACAACCCATCTGCGCCTCTTGTTTAGTGTATCGTTTTAGTACCAAGCCAACGTTGTTCACTATTGTCCTGCGTGCATCATTTCCACCCTAGCCTCTGACATCTCCTTTGCTCACTTACAAAAGGGGCTTGACTCCACTTCAGGCTTATACCCGGTGTTCTGAGTGCACGCGTTTTCCTTTCCTCAGGGACTGTGCGCGCTCCGATGGATGTCTCAGGCACCGTCATTGTCCAGTGAGGGCGCGCTGCGCACTGTGCACCTATTGAGCTCCGTTTAGTAAAGTCTCAATTGTCGTCAATTTGAGTTGGACCACGCTAGTCTCACGCAAGTCTCACAGTTTTCCTACCCAGCTCCGAAAGCGTGAGTAATCTGCACGTTACTTTTTACAGTCGCTACGCTATACCGAATTCCATTGACTGGTAGCCTCTGCCCACGCAGTGCTACGTGGATGCTACGTGGATGATTATCGGATGATATCCTTTGCGTTACGGAGGAAAGCTTCTGCACTAAGAATGATAGCTTCTGAACTAAGGATGTAAGAGATTGCGTTAAGTATGTAAGCGATTGCGTTAAGGATGTTTGCAAGAAGGAAATGATATAGAAGATAAAAAATGTCTCACAAATGTTGAACTTAGGCGCATCAACCGGCAGTCAGTGTTATTTCTGCTAAGGAAGCCGCAGGTTAACTGCTGGCATACTTTGCTTTCAAAGCAAACATTTCTGCGTCTTACGCATCTACATTACTAGGGTACTGCAGAAGAAGGCGATAAACTTCACCGGGATTCATCATAGGTATAAATGACTCTTTGCATGTATACTAAACTATCAGCCGCTACAATTTGCAAACAGGCTCGGGTAATAGTAACGTGATCAAAAGCATTCGCGTCCTGATGTAGATTGTGCTTAGCTAATTTAGTCAGAAACATTCTATACCTTGGTATAGATACAAAGCTTCTTCTTTGATTTCAAAAAGGTGTCGGTGTGTGTACATATGAGACAAGTATTCGCCCAGACCAGGTGACAGCTAAACGTTATTTAGTCACCTTAAAGCAATCGGTTTAATGTTTGACAGTTTCGCAGGAGAATTAGTTCTTTTTGCCATATTAGGCTGCGAAGACCCTGATGCTCCAATTATGAGTTGCTGATTCCTCCTAACTACGTATAACTCAGATAGCCTAGTCCTAATCCGAAAAAGCACTAGATAATTATTTCGCATTGTTGCGGCACTTCATTCTTGGGCAATCTTTTGGTCACCTGTGGGAATCGAACCTGAGGCCGCTACTAGTAACCAGCAGCATAAGTAACTGAAACGCGCACGTTAACCAGCTAATTATGCCGCACATTTCCGTCACAATAGCCGTTGTACCTGTTCCTTTGGGAGATACGTGATCTTGCAAAACGTTAAGAAACATTTCACATTTTTTTAGACGAAACGTAATTGTCATAATCGAATAACAACGTTTATTACTATTGTAATGCTTAATTTTAGATTAGCGTTATAAGCACCCATATCAGTAACATTTTCTCACAGCCTGCTGGTGACTATAATTTTTTATATTATGCTGGTCGCAGGCTGAATTCTTTGACCTACGGTGGGTAAACTTGACCTGACTGGACGTCCCATTCGGGTGCTGAGAATAAATATGCTTGACCGACAACGGAGGCAAAGTAGTAATCTCATGATTTAAGTGCATAGAATAAGTAGTGCCGATACCGGTCGTCTAGTATGTAGCAAAATGCTAGTCGGTGCGTTTCTATATTGTATGGCAAATTGAAATTGCCTTGAATACCTTAGTCATGTATTCCATGTGCAAGCCAGTCATCTCAGGGAATATGTTATCCTCTGTGTCCAGTTGTGGAAATACACGAGGTAAAGATTCAGTTGCATGATAAACTGTTGCAGAAAAGGTGCCCAAAGTCTGCCTCGGGTGATTGGTTAACATGTTCTAAGACAAAATCCCGGGGACCAATCATTTCAAAGGGTACATATTCTGCAAAACCTAGCGCACTCCGAAATTTATTAAAGATTCAACTTTAGTTTCTCCATCCCCTTATGGAAGAAAGCAAACCTCAGCGTTCGTGTATCCGCTTTGCATATATAATTGTTATAATTGAGGGGACACCTCTGGCCAATCGAACCGATTTGCCCTGACCTGACGGCGTTAGGTTAGCCTGGGGTACGCGCTGGTGAGACGGAAATTGTGCGTGCGTGAGAACGATTCTAGCTGCACTTATTCGGGTAAACGCTGAGACTCCGGACGGACGCACACGATAGGGCGTTACGGTAGTCGCGCGCTAGTGACTTAGACGTGAACTTTGCCCGGCTAACGACGCACACAAAATCATGTGACCCGACCGACTCCCAAGTAAGGGGAAGAGGAAAGAAAAACAGGCGATCCTCTGAACGCTCTTTTACAAGCAAAAACCGGGAACATCACAGTCAATGCTATAGGGTCCTTACGTTAGGGAAAATGGCCACCACGACGAGGTGGTAGTGTGTAAAAGGCCATCGTCAAAAGGTGTGCAGTTGCGCCGCGTCTCGGAGTGGCTGAAGGCTGCTGTGCTGTGGGGAGGAATTGGACCTCGCTTTCCACAGCCATTCTGCCGGAGTTTCTGGCGCGATTTTGCGGGAATATATCACTGGACAGCAACAATTTTATCAATATTATTACTATTTATCTTGGCGTGTTTATGAGTAATGGATACTTTTTGCATCTACATGGTTTATAAATTGAAACACATGTTAGGCAGCTTAAATAAAGGAATTAATAAATCTAAATAAACCAATCAAATGTTTAACAGCCGTGATAAAGGCAAGGTAAAGATGCTGAGTTTCCTGTAGGGTTGTCAAATAAGAAGCTGCGCAGATATTAAGCAGAAGTTTGGCAAACGAGAGTTGTTGTTCGCAGCAATAAGTTTGAGGATTATAAAAGTGATTCGTTTTGGAACCTACAGAAATTTGAATGTTTTGAATAGTTTTCTCTGTTTTAACATATAGAAAAGCCAACTTGGAAGAGATAATGAATAGTGCCG
Source organism: Dicrocoelium dendriticum (assembly GCA_944474145.2). NCBI lineage: Eukaryota > Metazoa > Platyhelminthes > Trematoda > Plagiorchiida > Dicrocoeliidae > Dicrocoelium > Dicrocoelium dendriticum. The sequence continues at coordinate 23,523,955 of OX104067.1, read as the reverse complement.
TTAAGGATACACTTCAGCTACCCAAATAGGTAGATACCATAAGAGTATAGTAGCTTTAACGATGGATTTAGTGCTCGACGTTTGGAGACACCTCTAAACAAAACAAAAGAAACACCGCAAATATAAACAACTGCAGTTACTGGACAATAAGTATTGAAGAACCACGGGTTCTAAATAGAAATTTGGGAAAACATTTACTCTCTGACTAACACGAAACTATATATGAGGACCATGGCACATAAGGACCGGAATTGAAACATTAACGCGTACATAATCCCAACAGTCCACCATGGTAATTAACTTGACGTTCGCCTGCAATCGATTTCTGTCAGGTTATCAGTTAGGAAAGGTCCAGTGCACTTGCATATTGTTCACAGTAGAAACAATCTAAGTGCTGAGTAAGACGACACTGGTAAGTAGAATGAATCTACACAGTGCAATTAACGATAAAACAAATTAACGATCGGATATAATGTCGTTTCTTCTCATCAGCATGTATTTTTGACGATGCAGTTTGGCAATTAATTTATCGGTACCACTGTTATGACGTCGATTGCCTAAGAGGATTAACCGAGTCTCATTATTACATGCAAGTTTCAGTTAAAGCGAAAAACCGATTTGTCGCAACTGCAACTGAGCAGGTCAGAGATGTCATTAGTTGTATGCAAATTTACAAGCATATCCCACAGAGTAGTAGTCGAATAAGGTGAGCAGCATTTGCGAAATAGCAGTGAAAAAGCTATTGGAACGAATTATATACAGGATATTAGAAACTAGGCTTGTTCAATAACGCTTATTCACTCTGTTGTAGAAAAATAAGGTAGCAAGGTTCGCAAGGGATCTGGCCGTTAGCTTTTCACAACTGGATGAATTCGATAAATCAACAAATGGTGCTACTGTAGCAATTTGAATGAATATTCGTGTTAACTTCAAGTGTTAATTAATTAGCCACATATGTACACCTTAGAAGACCAACAGATCCCCAGATGTTCCTAGGTAGTTACCTATGTTGTTTTATTATGTGCATAACTTTGCTTTTAAAATCTGCTAATGTTCAGTATCCTCTTGAAGAGAAAGCGGTTGAGTAAGACCTCACCGCGTGTTGTAGTAAATTTATAACGCCGATCTAAACATGTTTAGCCAAAATATTCGCATGAAACTA
>OX104067.1:23498397-23522293 GCA_944474145.2 Dicrocoelium dendriticum | reverse complement strand
TCTTGCATTGACCCGCTTTCATTATAATACACAGTTGCTGAGCTAATGCACTAACACCTTATTGCACATACCCCTGCCATGCATTCGTTCACCGGCCGGATGGTAAGGTTTACGCGAACTAATCCGGGCTGCGTTACATACGGTAAGTCTGATGAAAGAAGGCCGATTAGCGTTCATTTACCTACCGTGGCTCCTTATGGTGAACGCCGTTCATTTACCGTTGTTGTTTTCAACATCCAATATCCATCCAATGTTTAGCGAAATTCGCAACATGCTACTGCGCGTGCAGGGACATGAATTTCTCTCTCACCTTAGTGGTGCGGGCGTATGGAATTCTCGACACACCAGTGATTTACTGCAGGGCTCAGCTGAGGAAAAGCCTAATCTCTAAAGACACACTGGCATGAGGCTGTTGATCAGCGAGCGAGCCACAACATGTTTCCGGCTTTCAGCTAACTTCGCGCTGAGTAAATATCAATGCCAACCGTAGGCGTTGGAGCGATCGATGTGTGTCTCGCTGGCTACGCGGCCAAGTCGGCTTAGGCAGCCGAAGATGCAACGTGCATGTGCGCACGTGATGGCAGCTCCGCCGAGGACGAGGTTAGACATTGCAACTATTGTCAGTGTTATTGAATCACAGGTAATGGAGCACGAGCAGACAATGCAGTTTATGCATGCAGTTTATTTATCGCTAACGCTATTATATTAGCAAAATACGTTTACTATAGATTATAACACGTGGGTTTTTTTCATCGAATAGTTTACAAGATGGCGTTTTCGTAGCCAAAGACGCAGCGATGAGCCAAATCAGGTTGCAAGTGCATGAGTGTAATTCTTTGTGAAGTCGCATACGAATCGCTTAGTGATGTAGTCTGGTGGTTTTATAGAGTATACTACGCTTCTGTAGCCGTGTAAACTGTACATATAAAAGGCATTTAGGTATCCGAATTTGGCCTGGTTATACTTGTGGCTACGTTTTGTATTTCAATTATCAGTCAATCGTAGATGATATCAGAATGTGCACAATTTTAGACATGAATGTCTTAGCAAAAGTATTAAAGTGCGCTGGGGTCGGGAGGTTCTCGATAGTTACAATGCCAGGTTACTAGTCGCAGTTGATACCAATCACGCTCCACAAGGTGTTATAAGCGAACATAAATTAGGCTAGGTGAGAGCACTACATCCAAAAGCGTAAATTCGGTATTGGGCTTCTGAAAATGCAATTTTTAAACGACATCGCAATTTCAGATGAGCTAACTTGCGGCCTCTAATCTACTTGCCGGTTCTCCGACTCGCCATCATTCACACACAAGTATGTGCCCTTTCATGTTGGAATGTTTTCAATCAATAAATATCAGATCCCAGGTTATGTCCGTTTGAAACCTAGAAAACACAGACGGAGAGTTCTCCAAGGGTGCATAAGCAATGACTCGTCAATTTTGTACTGATTCACTCGTCCCCATTTTGCATCAAAATGTTTCACCTTGCTGTGTTTTGGTAAATCGTAGCGTTGATATATCATTCAAAGCTTTGCTGTTTAACTGGAAGACAATCAGTTGCATTTTATTAATTTACCTGTCAAATTCGCTCACTTTTATCTCAAAGATGTCAAGATGAAAGGCAGGCAGCATTACGTTATAAAGCATTAAGCTACGACAGAATATAAGCCAGATGTGTATAGACTCCAAGGCACACCGATAAGTTTTAACATCGGTGACTCGACGTTGTAGCCACGGTGTAGCACTCATTCTATTACAAAGGAAATTAATATTGTAGATCTTGAAGAACTTGGCCACCATTCGTGGCACCGTAATTTGGTATTACCACAGTATGGAATGGTTTCAGTAGGTAATGTTAAAGGATGTTTAACGAGGAACTGCGTTTAACAAAGTAAAAGTACTGTTACCTATTTAACCGCATTATGCACGTAAGCAAACTGCGCGAATTTAACTAATCCTGCTGCGTGATATAAGTGATTCAGATTGAGCTTACATCATGCGTTCCCACAATGCAGGAAGTAAAACTGATGAACTCACTCATAGATTGTGATCGGCTTGCAAATACCTGATGTGCGTCAAAAAGCAAGGCTTACTTTTGACTTCGAACAATTTGACGACATTATCAGATGAACAGAAAGCACATATAATTAAAATACTGCAACTATAAGCAATGCGCCTCCGAATTATCAGCATTCAAGGTTGTCTGCGTCGATAGGTTGTAATCATTCGGTGGATGAAAATAGGCGAGAAAGATAAAAGTAACCTACTAATTTGAACTGAAGACAAACTCTGAGTCATTATATTGGGTTTAAACAAGAAGCGCTGCTGTTCCTGAGTCATGTTTTAGCTCTTGCTAAAAGCAATTCTACTAGGAACAGTAAGGGTTAAAAATGTCTTAATCATTTGCACGGAAACTGCAATGTAAGACGCGTATTATTTGGGCAAACTTACTGTAGCAGGATTCGAACTTAAGTAAACCATGTTTACTCGTGAAACGACATGCTGTTTCTCAAGACAAATGAAAATATGCTAACACAGTTGATATTGTGTCAATAGAAGCGAAGTTACAGGACAAAGCGAAACCTTACTTCTTTCTGCTTTGAACGATCTCACAGCCGATGAAATCTCCAGCTCCGAGACCATGAAAGCCAGTAGGTATTTCATCGTGGAATCAGTTGCTACTTATGCGCACCCCGCGACATTCATCAAAATCATTATGTAGATTTCACCCTACACGCAGCAACAGCGATTTAGAATTAAAGAACGTCATCATTTTTATCTCGTTCATAGGCGATATCCAATTTGACCTGTTGGATCGGAAGTAGTCAACTGCAAAGAATCAAACATACCCAGCCGCTGGAATCAACGTCCTTATTAAGAGCGCACCGCTGGTAATACTGCTCTTCAATAACATGATTCTGTTACGTATCAATCATTCGTTTTGCAGCAATTAACTGCAACTGTGGTGCCCGGTACATCGGGTCTACGACCATGCGTCTTTCCAGGCGGGTAGCGGTACACGGCCCGGCCTCACTGCCGCACAGCACGAACAAGACGGTCTACAGCCCCATTTTGGAGTAGCTTAACTAGTGGACATCATACCCGGATTAACCATTGCTTTAAACATTCTACATTCCATCGATCCTTAACGGATGGACTTAGAAAACCTGTGCTAGCCACTGCAGAATCATCACGATCAACAAGCTGCAGCCCAAATTGCGCAACCAGTAAGCGCTTGTGTAAAATATTATTCTCTCACAACCATAAATCCAACAGCCGATTATGGCTCTTCGATCTAAGGCTTTGAGTACGAAATTGGTCAATGACTGTAGCATTTCACAGACTCGATAAGACACAAGTATGCTAAGCTAGCAGTAGCTTTTTATCTCAAAGATAAAGTAAAGTATGATTGTACTTACCTGAGCGAAAGGTAGCAAAAAGAAATTTACCTTTCGATTTTATCTTTACTTTCGTATTTTGATCAATCCGCATCAGTTAAATATTGGCTTCTGTTTTTGCTGTGTAATATCCTGTAAGTTTTCTAAAGGAACCCGACAACCGTAAATAGCTTTTGACCTATTTTGTTCAATCCATGATAAACAAACAGGTAAACTATTTGCTTTCAGTTGTAATAGAAATCCATGTAGTAGGAACGCCGGCGTAAATAGTTGAATTCCTATGTTATGGGAAGTAGAGAAACGATTGCGCAGACAGTAATATGCTGTAATGTCCTGTGACGACGTGTCATTACTTAGGAATGGTATTGGGCATTTTCTGCTGGCTGCGTTAAGGAATAAGCTTAAGAAATATACCGAATAGCCAATTTGGCGCTAATGAAACAAGCGACACTACTTGTTACTTATACCGTAGTCACTAGCGAATTCAATATGTGGAGCAGTTCAAAAATATATTTGCTTTTAGATAAGTTTAACGATTTCAACGAGATGTTAATACTGCCCACTGAACAGCCTGTATGCCTCAGCATAGTGACGGCATGCAATTGATCTTCTTGTACACTGTAAGAAGACTTGGTTGTTATTCCGTCAGGATGCAGGTACTTTGGCTACATTGATTAGAAACCAGTGGTGGTGAAATATACACGACAAATGAAAGTGCAGTTTCGCCATAGGAACTGGTAGCACGTCAATTCAACAGACGTTGCTGGGGCTTTTCCTACTAAACAAAAGCACTTACACACTCTTGCGGAATGCAAATACAGGTTTATCAAGAAATACTGTGAATTTTCACTCTACATAAGCAACAAAATTGTAAAATAAAGCTGTACTCTTTTACGTACCTGAGAAAGCTGTCCCAAAGTTTATCAATCTTTCATGGCCCACTGTCAAATTTATCCAATTTCGTTGTGAATTCCGTCTACACGAAGACTTACGGTTTGCACAAATACAGTTCTTATGGGCTAGAAATATTGTCCAAGTGCATTGTTGGTGACATCCAGTGATCTTAACGCACAGGTATCCAGCTTGTGTCAGAATTGCCTAGAAGATGCAAATGTTTCACAAATGTTGGATTTAGGCGCATCAACCGGCAGTCAGCGTTATTTCTGCTAACGACGCCGCAAATTAACCGCTGGCCTAGTTTGCGTGCAAAACAAACTTTTCTGCGTCTTACACATCTAAATTACTACGCTACTGCAGAAGAAGGCGATAAATCTCACCGGGACTCACCATAGGTATAAATGACTCTTTGCATGTATACTCAATTATCAGCCGCTACGATTTGCAAACAGGCTCGGGTAATGGTAACGTGATCAAAAGCATTTGCGTCCTGATGTAGGCGGTGCTTGGCTAATTCAGTGAGAAACATACTATACCTTGGTATAAATACAATGAATCTACTTCGATTTCAAAAAGGTGTCGATGTGTGTACATGTGAGACAAGTATTCGCGCAGACCAGGTGACAACTGGCAGTTAAACGTTATTTAGTCACTTTAAAGCAATCGGTTTAATGTTCGACAGTTTCGCCCGAGATTTAGTCATTTGCTGCCATATTAGGCTGCGGAGACCCGGATGCTCCAATTATAAGTTGTGGATTCCTCCTAACTGCGTATAACTCAGATAGCCTAGTCCCAATCCGGAAAAGCACTAGATGATTATTTCGCATTATTGCGGCACGTCATTATTGGGCAATCTTTTGGTCACCTGTCGGAATCGAACCTGAGGCCGCTACTAGTAACCAGCAGCATACGTCGCTGAACCGCGATCGCTAACTAGCTAATTATGCTGCACATTTCCGTCACAATACCCGTTGTACCTGTTCCTTTCGGAGATACGTGATCTTGCAAACTGTTAAGAAACATATCACATTTTCTTTAACCGAAACGTAATTGGCGTATTTGAATAACAGATTTTATTACTATTGTAATGTATAATTTTAGATTAGCGTTATAAGCACTCCTTCCAGTAACATTTTATAATGCTTCACAGCCCTGCTGGTGACTATAAGTTTTAATATTATGCTGGTCGCAGGCTGAATTCTTTAACCTATGGTGGGTAAAGTTGGCCTGACTAGACATCATATTTGGGTGCTGAGAATAAGTATGCTTGACTGTCAACGGAAGCAAAGTAGTAATCTCACGAGTTGAGTGCATAGGATAAGTAATACCGATACCGGTCGTCTTGTGTCTAGCAAAATAATAGGCAGTGCGTTTCTGTATTGTATGGCAAACTAAAATTGCCTTTAATACCTTAGTCATGTATTCCATGTGCAAGCCAGTCAACTCAGGGAATATGTTATCCTCTGCGTCCAGTTGTGGGAATACACGAGGTAAAGATCCAGTTGCATGATAAACTGTTTCAGAAAAGGTGCCCAAAGTCTGCCTCGGGTGATTGGTTAACATGTTCTACGACAAAGTCCCTGAGGACCAATCCATTCAAAGGCTACATATTCTGTGAAACCTAGCGCACTTCAAAAGTTATTAAAGATTCGGCTTTAGTTTCTCCATCCCCTTATGGAAGAAAGAAAACCTCAGCTTTCGCGCATCCGCTTTGCATATATAATTGTTATAATTGAGGGGACGCCTCTGTTATGATTGCGTAGATGTCTGATAAGATTGTCACTGGCACGGTTGGAGCACGCCTACGGTAACGGCTTGGAACGCTGGCCAATCAAACGGATTTACGCTGACCTGAAGGCATTAGCTTAGCCCGGGATACGCGCTGGTGAGACGGAAATTGAGCGTGTGTGAGAACGATTCTAACCGCACGTATTCGGGTAAACGCTGAGCCTCAGAACGGACGCACACGAGAGGGGGTTACGGCAAACACGCACTAGTGACTCAGACGCGAACGTTGCCCGATTACCGACGCACACAAAATCACGTGACCTGACCGAATCCCAAGTAAGGCGAAGAGGAAAGAAATACAGGCGGTCCTCTGAAGGCTCGTTTACGACCAAAAAAGGGCAAATCACAGTCAATGCTATGGGTCATTAAGTTAGGGAAAATGGCTACCACGACGAGGTGGTAGTTTGTAAAAGACCATTGTCAAAAGATGCGCAGTTGGGCCGCGTCTCGGAGTGGCTGAAGGCTGCTGCGCTGTGGGGAGGAATTGGACCTCGCTTTCCACAGCCATTCTGCCGGGGTTTCTGGCGCGTTTTTGCGGGAATATTTGACGGGCCCGCAAAAATAATGTCAAAAGTATTACTATTTATCTTGGCGTGTTTATGACTAATGGATACTTTGTACATCTACATGGTTTATAAACTGAAATATATGTTAGGCAGCTTAAATAAAGGAATTAATAAATCTAAATAAACCAAGCGAACGTTTAACAGCCGTGATGAAGGCAAGGTAAAGATACTGAGTTTTCTGTAGGGGTGTCAAATAAGAAGCTGCGCAGATATTAAGCAGAAGTTTGGCCAACGAGAGTTGCTGTGCTCACAATAATTAGAGGATTAGAAAAGTGATTCGTTTTGGAACCTACAGAAAATTGAATGTTTTGAATAGTTTTCTCTGTTTTAACATAGAGAAAAGCCAACTTGGAAGAGATAATGAATAATGCAGTTAGGGATAACTTCAGCAACCCACTTAGGTAGATACCTAAGAGCATAGTAGCCTTAACGATGGATTTTGTGTTCGACATTTGGCGACACTCTAACAAAACAAAAGAAACACCGCAAATTTAAACAACTGCAGTTACCGGACAATAAGTATTGAAGAACCACGGATTCTAAATAGAATTTGGGATAACATTTACTCTCTGACTAACACGAACGATATATGAGGACCATGGCACACAAGGACCGGAATTGTAAACATTAACGCGTACATAATACAAACAGTCCATCATTGTAATTAACTTGACGTTCGCCTGCAATCAATTTTCTGTCAGGGTATCAGTTAGGTAAGGTCCAGTGCACTTGCATATTGATCACAGTGGAAACAATCTAGGTGCTGAGTAAGGCGACACTGCTAAGTAGATGATTCTACAAAGTGGAATTAACGATAAAATAAATTAACGATCGGAAAATTTTCGTTTTTTCTCATGGCAGGTATTGTTGACGATTGCAATTTGGAAATTAATTTATCGGTACCATTGGTTAAGACGTCGATTTCTAAGAGGATTAACCACGTCGCATAATTGCATGCAAGTTTCAGTTAAAGCGAAAACCCGATTTTGTCGCAACTGCAACTGTGCAGGTCAGAGATGTCATTAGTGTATGCAAATTTACAAGCGTATCTCACAGACATATCGAATAAGGTGACCAGCATTTGCGAAATAGCAGTGATAAAGCTATTATATACAGGATATTAGAAACTACGCTTGTTCAATGCCCTTATTCACTCTGTTGTAGCAAAATAAGGTAGCAAGGTTACAAGGGATCTAGCCGTTAGTTTCCAACAACTGCATGAATTCGATAAATCACAAAATGGTGCTCTTACAATTTGAATGAATATTCGTGTTAACTTCAGGTGTTATTTAATTAGCCACATTAGGCACCTTTGAAGACCAATAGATCCCAAGATGATTCGTAGCTGTTACCTATATGGTTTTATTATGCGCATAACTTTGATGTTAAAATCTGCTAAGTTTCATTATCCTCCTGAAGAGAAAGCGATTGATTTAGACCTCACCGCATATTGTAGTAAATTTATGACCCCTATCTAAACATGCTTAGCTACAATATTCGTATGAAGCTAGTGGTTTTAATCTTCATCCCCACAACTGTATTGCCATTTCATTATTTACGCCTTGGCTATAAAATCTCTTGGTTTATCTACCCATCAGGTTTCTGTAACCGCTATTTTGCTTCTACTCTATCGAAACAGTTCGGAGTTCAACTAAGGAATTCGGGACCTCCTTGTGTAAATTGGCCAAATGTGGGTCAAATGCTCTTCTGAACTGGGATTGAAGATGTGATGTGATCCATACCACTGTTTTGTGTCAAGGGCGTTGCCAACAGCACTGAAGTGTTTGGAAAGCAAATGCATGGCACATCAAGTCAAGTAACTAAACTACGAGACAGAAGCTCAATTTGTACCACAGTTCAAGTGCGTAGTTGCATACTTTAATACGCTGCAGATCACTTGGCATGACATTGTGACGACCACGTAGTTTACACCATAGCGCTGCGCTTGCACCGGATTGAAATAACCTGCCTTTTAATCGCTGAGCTGTGAACACTTTGTTTTACCGCCGTTCTCAGTTGCAGTTTGTCACAAAAAGGTAAGTTCACACTTATTGGTCCTAGGTTCATCAGCGGTACCTAGTGCACGGCATATTCCGGATCTAGCTTTTTGGGCCATCCTTTATCTCCACATTGCGTATTTTACGCCATTCCTGCAAAATAACAATCAACGAATTTTCCAAATCACAACCCACACAGAAATACTGGTGGTCTCAAACGAAAGCCAACTACACGTTTCCTCTGACGAATCAACAACTACAGCTGTGGGCCATTCATCAAGGTGGCTATCGTACACTTTGTTTCCGTATCGCTGAATAACTCTGTTCGGCGTGTGAACACCAAGCCGCTTAAACCTTCACCGCCTGGGCCGGACGCACATAAGCTGACCAGCCTGAACATGCAGCCAATTCATCGCCCACGCGACAGATAGTAAACCATAAGCGCTCGGGCATCTATGGGAATACCATCGATCGACACAATGAATTTTGGTGACCAATCAAAGTCCTTTTATCTCATCCAGAACAAGAGTAGTTTGTGGCCTTCCTTCATGCCATAAAAATGCACGCATTGCAATCCAGTGAAGTAGTTTACAAGGCAACCTTCATCGTAAATGTTCCAAGCTCAGAGTGAAGCAGTTGAAGTTACACCATAGTTAACCAGATTCACTGTGTTTCTGTTCGGTATGTATAGTCATCCTAGTGGTAAAGATTGTACATGAACTATCGCAGAAGTGCGAAAGACCAGTGGCAATGTTTGAACAAATAAGGAGAACCAAAAGCGATTACTTTGTAGAAAGCGTGACACGGAGCAAATCCCAGTCATTTCCATCAGGCCCCACATTAAAACTGAGGAAGAAGGCTAGGCAGCACGCTAAAAATGCATCATCCATGGCATGTAACTCCAATACCAACGTTGTGCACATATGCTGCCAGTCTGATTGCAATGAGCACGGTACGTGTCACTTCCAACTTGCAAACGATTTCGAAAATTTAGAACGGCTTTGACCTCAGTGGTGGTTGGAGCTTGGTTGATGCTAAAGGTGACCGAGAAATTAAATCTTCCGCCAGTCCCACTGAACCCATAGTAAATGATGCAGATGAAGCTGCAGCAGAACAGCCTCCATCAATTTATACAAGTAGGCTGGTCATTTTACCTCAACAAAGTTGCAAGTAGTATACAAGCGATAGTCTGCACTAACATTTCAGAATTGAGGTCAAGTGCTTTAAAAGGAAAACATCTCGATGAGGTAAACCAGTGGAACTCAATATATGATTATTCTGTGTTGTACCCAAGCCCGTCCATTTTCCACGCCTTACTCGTCACCCAAACTCAGAACACTACAGCGAAACAATACTTTTCCTAGTCGTGTTGACTTCTGTCAATGAAGCAGAATCTGTCCGGTTATCAACAGCTCACGTCCGGAATGGGTCATGTCCAATCCGCTTCTTCCCTTATATTCGGTGAATCGAGCGCAGGCAGGCAAAGCACTACTTGGACGAAAACCCGAAGGAATCCGTAGTTAGGACCAGGATCAGTGGCTGTACATTCGCGAAACTCTCTTCCTGGTAAACGTCAAATCGCAATCAATCTCGAGACTGCATCGATCACCAAACTACGAGGGATGCGGCCTGAGGATTTTGAAAGTGGTCCTTCAATCTAGATAAATGTCAACAATGGTAGTGGAAAGATGGTATGCGGGCAGCAGCAGTATTTCTTCTGAGCTCCGGATCAAAGCAGCATCTGCCAAGCAAACACACGGGACAGCCATATAGTCAGATCACTTATCGAAAGATTTCGGATAGCTACAAGCTACTGGGCAAAGAAACTGGCAAACACACCCCATACATTACACTTAAAGACAGAAGCAAAGAGGTAATAATAAGAATACATGAATAGGACACAGATGAGTTCGTCATTCTTTACCCAAAAGGCGAGTAATTACTAAATTTTCACCGGTAGGCGCAACATTTTATCGAAAACACCCATCCCGCGATTAATTGCTAAAAGCATAGAAAGTTTCCTGCATGTACACCAACGCATAAGGTCTCCTGAATAAGCTTGCCATACTCTAGCTACGTTCAAGTTCATATATTGGGACCTCATATTCGTTACGGAAACCTGGTTACACCCAAAAATTACCGAGGCCGAGTTCGCTATAATTGATATATGTCTTGTCCAAAATGACCAAGCTAGCAAAAGGCGGGGGTGGTAGTGTTATACTACCGCAACGACCTGCAGTGCGAAGCGGTGACCGATCCCGAAACGCTGATCATAGACCAACTCTGGTACAGTCTGTACTGTTACGCAACGACACTTGCATTTTGGCCGTTGTTTATCTTCACCCAATGCCCACCCTAGAGATGTAATCCAGCCTGGCATTGTGCTTGTGAAGGGTCTTACGAGGATGATACAGTCCTATAATCATCGCAGGCGCATACAATATTCATGACTTGGTAGTTGCAACATGTCCCAAAGAGCAGTTTGCAACCGACCTACAAGAGTATGTTGAAACCATTCCGCTCTTCAGCCATGTAAATTCACCCACCCGATCCAGAGCCAAAAATAAACCATCTTTGCTTGATTTAGTGCTCCCGATCGTGGAGTTCCTGGTTGAGAAACCAAAACTGGACGGCTCTCTGAGGCGGAGCGCCAGCATAACCATAATGTACTACTTTATATGTTATGCTCAGTATCCACAAGAACGCACCAAGTTGTTTCGAACAAACACCCAATACGAAATACTGACAGAACTTGTGGGAGATGCCATTTTGGAGCATCCGGACGACTGATCCATCGAAAGTGCTTTGTTGGGTTGTACCGGCAAGTTCAGTGATCTGAATAAATCTGCATCGGTCCACAAACCCCTTCGTTCAGCAAGAGCACAATAAATTATTCGGAATAGAAACCAAAAATACATGACAGTAAGGGACTCCGCGTGGCGTGTATATAAAGCGAACCCTGGCCCTGACAGTTGGCGTAAGCATGTTGTGCATCGTAATCACTGCACCATGCTTGTGCGCGAGGACATATTAGTACAACAGCAGATTCTTGCGGAAACGTTTTGTGTGAACAAAAATCTTCTCTACAGACATGTGAACAGGCTACGGAATGTGAAACCTGGTGTTCCGCCTCTAGTATCAGCAGGCGAATGTGCTCATACCGCCGAGGATTCAGCCAACGTTCTACCGCTAAAATATGCTCCAATTTTCCGACGTGCTACATACGCGTCTTATTACCTTAATGTCAGTATTTACACAAGTCACGCTAAGTTCAGTGACCATTTCTAGGAAGACGCTGTCGTGGTGCATCCATAGTTCCCCTGGAGTTGACAACATTCTTCCAAAAGCGCTGTAGGTAGCAGCTACGAGGATTACTAAATTATTAAGGAGATTTTTCCAAAGATGCCTTAACAAACAGCAAGCTCATGTCATGTGAAATCAAGGCGATTTTCAAAAGTAGTAGCCGTTCAGTGCCCGTCAAATATCGCTCGGTGATTCTCCTCCTAGCGCTCTCAAAGCTGATGGAGTCGATAATATCTGAGGGTTTAATAAGCTACTTCGAAAAGGTCTAACAACCAAGCAACGGAGCAACACGGATTCTCAGTTTTGTTCATGTCTTACCAACCTCCTGCTTTCCCATGGCAGTTGGAAGAAGTCAGCCGACATTGGAAGCGGCATTGATGTCATTTACTCAGACTTTTCTAATTCATTCGATCGCATAGATCACCGCATCATTCTACAAAAGTTGCAAGCATACGTAGTTGGAAACTGTGACCTTGCATGGATCAGAAACATCCTCTTCCAGCGGCGCTCCCAGGTTCGAGTTAGAGGTTCAAATGCTGTTCCACTTGGTGTGGAGTGCGGTGTTCCACAAAGGTCGGTGTTGGGGCTGCGGTTATACTTGTTTTTCATTAACGACCTTGCCTGCGTCATAAAGTCGCGTGATGTGAAGTGGTTGTTCCGCCTGCAATATCATAGACGACTGAAATCCATGGGAGAGTACAGCGGAAAATATCGCCTTCCACGGGTGACTACATCCTGTTGTTCCAGATAGTGTAAAACTCCGGTCACATTGCCGCTTCCTGAAGCTTAGCTGCATCACAGAATTGAGGAGTCATAAATTGATACTTGCAACCCAATACAGTCTGAGGTAGAGTACAACCAGCTGTGTATACAAAAACGCACTCGTCCACTCGATCAAACTCCTGATCGACCGCGTTTATACAGCTTTCAGTCACAACACATCATTTCCTTTTTCATTTTCTTGTCATGTTGTTGTTGCAGATTCCCTATTGCTGGTATCTGAGTTGGCTGATTCGGCTGATGCGACTTCTCGTCCTAGTGCAGATATTGTGCACCATATAGCCTTTTCAATCGCATTTTATGACTTCCCTTCCTTTACCGACTCTCAGATCCTCTTCTTTTCCGACCCTTTTTAACTCTAGGTACCTGTTTATACCATATTTCATTTCCAGGGGCCAGAGTATAAGGCTATCTTGGTTCGGGTTTATGACGCCTCTTTAGCAGCCGTGAAGCTGGATTGGCCTGGAAAGATCAACGGGTATTGGGATGACAGCAGCTTAGATCTTGAGTGCAGTTTGGAAGTATCAGCTGAAAGTAAGTGCGCGTGTAACCCGAAATTTTCAATGCGTCCAGCACAATTCAGAGTGACGGATGAAGCTAGTAACGATACGGTTGTTTTCTGAATGCGATTTTGTGTATGTCTGAACAGTATTTCTTTAGGAAGGATTAAAATAAATGAACCACTTTTTATCTAAGTCCAAACATTTTGGAGCACAGTTAATGTATCATTAGACCTGTAATGCTTGTGGCAAGCACACATTGCTGACTGTTAAGTTCTTTGGAAACAACATTGGAAAATATCGAGGTTTGTCGGGGCTGGTACATTTTACATAAGCTTAATGATTATCATACTTTTTGAAAAATTGATTATTTTTGTGCCCACAAATTTGGTCTTTTAGACTTTGATTTACTGCCGTAACTAATGGGCAGCATGGAAGCGTCTTCGCTAACAAGTGCTAATTGTTGCGGTCCTTTGCCTTAAACTTAACTAAACTATGTTTGGCCTAGGCAATACAGTTTGTGGTAGCCGTTATTTATTAAATGCTATGAATATGCTTCTTTTAGTTTCTAAATCCTAGAGAAAGAAGTTGAAAACCCCGGAGGTTGGTAAATGGCAATTAAGCAATTCTCCGAAATTATCTACGTGTAACTCCGATTTGAAAAACTAAGTGGTCCGTACTTTTCCCTCGCGGTATTCTTGCTGTGACAAATACTTGAAGCGCACTGATTGCTCTGTCTCGATGCGATGTCTTCGTAGCGATATGTTGATGAGGGTCGCCGCTGGTGGGTACGCACATGTGTGCGCGCATATGTATGTATGGCTGGCTATTGGTCTGCTGGCAATTTCAATTAATTGCTTAGCTTATTCCAGTGTCAGTTCGACTCAAGCAAATTTCACCTACGCTGCGTTTTCCACTGGCATACAGTTGTTACTAACCTTTACTCAAATAAACGTTTTACTTCATAACCATGTTTGCTGTTCTCCTCGGTGTAACAATTAAATGACGGAGGTGGAAATCGCTCACACCCGTCGCAACAGTTGATTCAATTGTTACCAAGATTACTGAACTAGATGAGCAGTACTAAACCACTGCTAATAAATACACGGAAAAATCGGTAAATGAAATAAAAATAAAGTAAAGGTGCTGCGAACAAGTTGATCACCATTAACTACAACTCATTTCTGACATCGTCAATAAAGCATTTGTCAAATGTCAACAAACGATTCTTGTGAAATCGCTCGAATCCCTGTGGTCACGCCTTGTTTGATATCTGCTGCGTCCATGAAACGTAAGCCTTTTAGGGCTGATTTGATGCGAAGAAACTTAAAGACTTCTGCCAACGCCAAATTTCGAAACTGTGATTGGATTTGACGAGTGGTCGCCTGGCGTTGATTGGGGAAGTTGGTCATGCGGATCACATTGTGCGTATGGGGGTCGAAATCTGGGTATGTCGAAAATAGGGTACAAAACCGGGCACAAATCGTTCGCCTTTTAAATGTTCGTAAACAATGCTGCTTAAAATATTTCGGTTGGTGTTCAGGTTATCTACTATTGTCCTTAAAGACAGCCACCGATCATCTGCAATCTTGCATCGCACTCGTCAATATTGCCTGGGACTAAGCCACTAAACGGTCTACCTGAACGCTACATAACCTCAACACTTTCTTTTCCGTCTCTAACGCGTTTAAACTACTCAAATAGACTCTACTACTTATTGCTTTAACATCACACTCTTTCACTAACATATATTGAGTCTACGTCATGCATTTGCCTATTTCGAATCAAAACTTCATGTCAATTCCCGGCTTCCTTTTACAGTGATACATGTCCTCATATTGGCTCCATTAGCTTAATCCGAACTGCACTACTGATTCACTTTGGTGATTTGCTCGAATTAGGTGTTTATTATTATGTCTTTCATTGGGTCTGAGGGCCTCTCATCAAAACCATTGTGGTTTTAGACATGTGATACGATTCACGGAGATTTGCATTAAATGATTTACTAAAAGTCACTGGCAGTGTTTCGTAATCAGGCTCTTAGTTGAGCTTGAACACAGATGTTTGAACTCATTCGCCTAAACAGCGGGCATTAACCACATGAAACTATAAGGGAAGATAAACTTGAAAAGCAAAATGGGCTGTATAAGTTAGGTGGTAAGAAACAAAATGAGGACAGGACGAAAAGGCATTGCTGTTTTCCGAAAAACAACTGTTCATTCGATAATATTTCGCTCTTTTCTCCAATCCAAGGTAATCATAAGCGTCGGAGAAAGGAAATTGTTCATTCACCTCAAAGAAAATCCCAACCGGTCGTCCTGTCGCCATTTAAAAAGCAAAATAATTATAATACTAACATTGAACTGATTTGCATTCAGTAATTAGCCATAGATTATAATTGATATTAAGATCTGGGTAAATGTTTTCACAAAATCAGATATCAATTGGTGTCAATAATTCGGTAATAACAAGTTCCCTTTGAGGAGGTACAAATTTTAGAAGCGCAGAAACAGACTGCGTTTGTACTTTAATAAATCTGAAAATATCAAATTGTTTTTGCGAAAAGACTTATTATTGCATTCCGGCCATTATGTATACGTGCGTTTGGAGTTTCATGAGCGCTTCCTAATTTGAATGGCTTCTCAATAAGCCTTTAGTGCAGCTTTGTTAAATGCAATTTCCTGGTATGCACGTATGTTCGAACTCATAACAGAGAAAAATTGGGACTGTGGGGCACCTTAATCTACTCGGGTTTTCATTTTACATTCTTCGATTCCTAGGTATACCTAACAGACGGATGATAAAATATTGGCTACCCGAATTCCAAACGATTGATGAGACTTGACTACTCACTCCATACTTGCAAAAAGTTGCTACAACGGTGGAATGCATCCCTGCTTGACATTCAATAAGATAAGAACCTCAGCAATCAACATTTGCGACGGCGCATGGTAAATCATTCACGGTTCCTGGGTACTCCTTTAAATCATCTACCAGCGTTAATGTTCACAAGTCGGAATAACAGTGCAGCTGCGTTTAGTGAACAAATAGCCATGTGTCCAATTTTCGCGCTGTCATTTCGGAGCAGGAGGCAATAATGTACATGTGCCTAAATTACGAAGGCTTTGAACGTTCAAGTATTGACAGCTGTAAACATTAATGTGCGAAGGTAAACTAGAACCTGGCGCCGCAAGAGAATAATTCATATCTTGATTGATCACGCGAGCAGCTACTTTGGATTACACATTATTTTAGTTATTAAAGCAAACTTACTAGTTCATTAAGCAGAAATATGCCGCTCATTTTTCGCTCTGTTCTGTAAATACGATAAATACAACCATCTTATTTTTGCTTGAATACATACTGTGTGTACAGTGTAATTTTACTCCTTAGGTATCGGCATCACGCAGCTTTGAGCGAAACAACTAAGATCAATATATGTTGTACGTAACTCGTCTGGCATACTTTTCAATTGGTGCAAATTGAACAGTGGCTTCTTTGAATACATAAAATAGTGCATAAATTGTTTGTCCGTTAGTTGATTGGGAAGACACCCATAGAAAATACTGGTGCATCAACAAAAAACGACTTTGTCAGAATCCATCGAAGTTGCAAATATTTATCTAAAAAGTAAGAAGTAAAGTAACTGTCTCTTTACAATTAAATGATGTTGCACAAAAGAAATCCAATGTCAAGTTAACGCATATAAGGAAAATTACGCTCAATGTCAGAATTGTCTGGAACTTTGAGTATTCCTGTGATGCTCATCGAGTTTTAGATGTGTTTGATGTTCTGTAGTTCGTCTTACTCGAATGCATGATCTGTACTTAATGCAGGACTTTACGACATACCCGACAATAATTCCACCCCAACTTGAAAAGCGTTTGATAAATGTCTGTGTCTTCTTTGTCTGAATGTTTAGTAGGCTAGTGTTTCGCATGCGGCTTGGAGGATCAGAGGAATATTTCCTAAAGCACGTGAGGACCAATTACTGAAACAGGTTCGTTTAACAAAGATAGCGTGGACAGAATTACCTGTTGTTCTATAAAATAAAATGATAACAAACACTAGAATTTTTCACAAGTTCATCTATTAGCCTATTAACTTTATCAAGCAAGCAGGGGTTTCATAAATTAACCATTTTATCCCTTATCTTCCCGTTCTTAAGTAGCTAGTCGGCACGATTCCACTGAAGCCGCTGCATGGACAATTGTGCATACAAGACTATTTTTTGATGTTTGCTGAGTAAACTGCGTTTATATTGTTTTTAAATATAGACAGTGCCTCAAGGCTGTGATACAAACACATAAACAATAAGTGTAGAGAGCTGCATACTACGTATCCATCACACACAGGCAATGGTTTATTAAAGTGCCTCTTGACAATTCTGACGTAACTGGTGATTTGAAATAACACCCAACTAGGATGTTAAGATAAAATCCATTGCGGTTGTTCGAATCAACAATCAACTTAACTGCTTTCCCGGCCCTGGTTCATCAAGCAATTCACTTCTGAGGACTTCAGTAATTTGGTGAAGTGCTCTGCTTTTGAGGATAGTGGATGACCACATGGGCCTGCTTGACAAACTGAACAAACCACCGTGGCCTCTAACTGGACATAAAGTCCTTGGGGCTCGGCACAAATCATTTACAGCTAGGTATCGTTTGCCGCATTTTGTAAATCAGTTATCATTTAACCAATTTCAAAGATACATGTTGTGTGTAACATTGAGACTACTGCTTCTTATCCTGCATCGACAAACTACTTTCGGCGGATACTCTAATCAGGGGCACAAGGCCTACTGACATCATAATACATTTTTCATCATCATCAGCTGGGCTGCGAAGCCTATTTTTTATTGACAGTTAAGAAAATTTATGTATGATAACATAATAGGTATGAAGGCATATATAGGGTTAGATAGGCGGAAACAGTGTTCAAAAGATTTAAGCTCCACCTTCCGAATCATGTTTCTTAGCTCATCCGAAGAGTAACTCAGGAAAAAATTCTCAGCACATAGTAACAGTTGATTGTACCTTGCATATGATGAGTCATCTGACAGGCGATTTATGTCAGTATCTTCATCTTTTGCAAACTATGTAAACAAATTTGCGTTTTCTCACGTATATGATGAAGCCAAAGTAACTTATGTGAATGGTGTAATTGGGTTGAGCATTAATGTTAGAAATGCGATATATCGTTTGTCGTCAAATATACAACTTTACTTATTAATTTTTTTAAAATGAAAGTTAATTTAAGGGGATGACATTAACTCAATAACATGTAAGAGGGACTAGCATGATTAAGAAAAGCATTAAATTCTTCCATCGCTTTGCTTTGTATACTTAGTAACTCCGGGATGAATTTAACGCACCATGCTCCTTACCCATTAAACCGAATGCTTTTTAACAATTTTCTAAATTACTCCTGGTTATTTACGTACGTATAAGCAGTTGCCCACCTTTTGTTAATCTGTCAGTTTTGGGCCGCGTTTACGAGCTAAATAATGAATGCTTAACACATTTTTAGTAACCAAACTTAATTGAAAATTTGTTATGAGCAACTATTTTCTATGGGAACCTAGTATTAGTTTCTCGTTTGCACCGAAGTTCATGCACTATTTTCATGCAATTAATCACGTGAAATTCTCTATGTATAAAAAGAAAAGGTATTAGAATGATTGCTTTGTGAAGAGGTTGCGCGGTAAAAACTGCCAATTCCGCTGGTTAACTTGTGGTTGCAAGCAACGAATTTTGAAAGTATGTTCCCAATTTGAAGATTCACTAGTAAAACGTTTAATGACCATTTGTTATGACAGCTATGCACCCCTTTTTGACATCCACTAAACATAACGTCTTCCACCTTTGCTGGCATGTAGATATGTAAAACGGTTCAGTACTTTATTTCGCGCAGACTCCTGCGTATCTAGGAGCGACTACGCTGCAGTCCTGCGATCCTCTTAGATTCACAGCATCCACAGTTAACAACAAATAATTCCATGGTAAACTCCAGGTGTAGGATGGAGACGTAGTGTTAAGTAACAAAGTGTAAGTGGATGAGTGCATCGTCCAACCGTCTTTTAAATACTGTTAGTGTCGGTGCAGAGACGACCGATTCTGGGAGAGCATTCCACGGGTGACAGACACGGATGGAAAAGAAATTTCTGCGGCACTCCAGACGACTGTATTGTTCTGCGAGTTTTAATGAGTGGCCCCTCAGGTTTGTATTGCTGCTGAGTTGCAGTAAAGGGCGGCACACATGATGTGGGTCTCGCAGAATCAAGTATGCCATAATCAGGTCGCCTCGTAGTCTGCGATAGCTTCCACTGAACAATCCCAGTCGTCGCAGCCTCTCCTGGTAGGAAAGATTGCGCATTCCAATTACGTTCTTAGATGCCCGGCGTTGTGGCTGCTCCAGTGCATTAAGGTCGTGTTTCAGCCATGGATGCCAGGCTTGAATTGCATATTCGACATGGGGGCGAACATACGCACTGAGCATTTGTCGAAATATGGAGCTGTTTATTTGTCCAAACGCCCGCCTCAACAGCCCGACGTGTTGGTTCCCGGTCTTCGAGGCCTTTTCGGATTGCCTGGAGCAACCCAAGTCATCTTGAACCAGGACACCCAAGTCACGTTCGAGAGTTGATTGTTGCAGTACATCCGTTCCGAGTCGGTATGAGTAGCTGCTTTGATGTCGGATGGAAAGCACCTTGCATTTACTGACGTTGAAATGCAATAAGTTTTGGGTCGACCATTGATACACCGTATCTAAGTCACTCTGAAGCACATGTTGGTCGGTGTTCGCCTGGATCCTGCGCCAGATCTTGATATCGTCGGCAAACATTAGGAAGTTTGAAGCGATTCCCTGTGCAAGGTCATTAATAAACACCAAAAACAAACGTGGACCTAGAACCGAGCCTTGCGGCACACCACACTCGACTTGTATGGGGTCCGATAAAGAGCTCCGAACTCTGACCACTAATTGCCGTTGAAATAGAAAGTTGGCGATCCAGCTTAAAAGAGGGTCTCCGATCCCGTAATGCTGCAGCTTGGATAGTAGTATCCGATGGTCTAGACGATCGAAAGCCTTGGAAAAATCCAGGTAGATCACATCAACACCTTCTCCAGCGTCGGCTGCCTCGGTCCAACTACTGCGTGCAATTAGTAAATTAGTTGTACATGACCGCTGTCGACGGAAACCGTGCTGTTCAGGAGTGATGAGGTTGCAGTTTTCCAGATAGCACACCAGTGCATCGGCAACTATGGATTCCATGACCTTGGAGAGTATAGGAAGAAGGGTTACTGGGCGGTAGTTGGAGGGATCAGTTCTGCTTCCACCTTTGTGAATCGGGCTTATTATTCCAAGCTTCCACATGGCGGGAACTTGGTTCTGGTCTAAGCAGTGCTGGAAAAACTGAGCTAAATGTCCTGCCAGTTGGTTTGCTGCTGCTCCCAATGCCTCTGGACGAATGGTGTCGACACCCGGCGAGCTGTGTTTGCGTAGAGAAGTCAGCTTTTGCAATACAGCCTCTGCGGTAAAATTGATGTGGGTTAGTCCTGGTGAGCAGAATACAAAGCTTGGTAGATCGCTTGGTGGCAAGACTCTTTGAAACGTGGGGGCGTATTGCATCTGCAGCGCGTTTGCAGCTTCCATAGACGTTCTTGTTGGGCCATCAGCCGTCTTGAGTGGAGGAAATCCTTGCCTCACCTTTCGTAGGCTATTAACGTGCTTGTACAGCAGTTTGTGGTTAGCACTGAAGGTTTTTGCGATGTTCTGCTGATAGGCGGCTTTGTCTTCTCTTAACAGTTGAGTGCAGTGGTTACGTTGGGCTACGTAGTTGTCCCAAGTTTCTGGTGCTGGAGCTTCTCTGTACACTCGCCATGCTGCGTTGCGTACTGTCATCCATTTTCGGGTTCTGCTCCTAACGAAAGAAACTGATTTGCACTTATTGCAAGCTTTTATCTCTGAAGCCTGTGCAATCAGCTGACTGAATGTGTTGACGAACTCGAGCCAGGCGACTTCCGGGGGTTCTTCTTCGAGGAAAGACCATGTTGTGGCGCTGACTAGCTGGGCGAGTCGGTCGTACCTTGTGATGGTTCGCACAGTATCATCGTTATCATTCAGATATTCTGCATAGCAGACGAAGTTGAAACTGATGACTGCGTGATCACTGCGACCCAACGGGCAGTCTAAAACCAACGCATCAATCATATGCTCCTCGTTGGTAAGCACAAGATCCAGCACAGATGGCCTGTTACCAGTTCTGAACCGAGTGGGCAAAGTGATGTGGTTGTAAAGAGGAACAGTAGTTACTAGATCTTGTAAATCGGTTTTGAATTGTTCTCCGATCGTGGCAGGGGCTTCTAAACAATGTACGTTGAAATCACCCATGATAAGAATGTGAGTGTACTTTTGTTGTAAACTGCACCTTAAAGCAGCCATTAGGTGGTAGTCGGTTTCGGGTGTTGAGTTAGGGGCGCGGTACACCAAGACAATAAGGCAAGCGTCCCTGCCTTTTAACTGCAACCGGCACCAAAGAGAGTCGGGGAACTGCGAGTCTGAATCCTCCACGGCTTCGCACTGTAAGTCGTTTCGGTAGTACAGGATTACCCCTCCTCCTTTTGTGAGCCTGTCGTTCCGGATCAGCGACATGCCGGGTAGCGAAACTTCAGCGTCCGTCATTCCCGTGTGCAACCATGTCTCGGTGATACCAATGACATCATACGAGCCGGAAGCTTGGCGATCTTTCAGTTCAGCCAGTTTGTTAGAAAGTCCCTGAGCATTTGTATACAAGCAGGCCAGTTTCTCGGTCTCTAGGAGCCCGCAGAGAGGTGAAGCTGTCAAGTGTGGGAGAATGCCGACCGATGGGAGGTCGGCAGTTATTCGTTTTTTTGATGGGTCAATGATACCTCGTTTGCAACTTGATTCGGCCAAGGTGCGTCCCAGCCTTCGTTTAGACCTACGTCAGAGTCAATTAAAGCAGCAGTCAAGTTACACTTCTGTACATTCGTCAGTATGCTTGCTGCTTCAGTTGCTTTAATAGTTGAGCTGTGCAAAGTGTTTGCGACCTTTAACCGAATTTCGGAAGGAAGATGTTTCCGATTTCTCCGCCATCGATCCAAAACATCCTTTGCTTGTTGCTCTGACTGAACCACAAGTTTTAGGATTCTAGGGCCGCATCCTCTATAATTCGATGAGAGAGGTATCCTGGTGAGCGATAGTGCCACAACATTATCCAAAGAAAGTGTTTCACGAATGAACCGCCACTGTTCTAAATCGTGCTTTCCGGTCTCTTGAACATCGTTAGAAGGATGTTCTGGCACGCCATGTATGAAGACTGTGTTTAGGCGGTCTTGCTTGCTGTGCCCCTCTTCGGTGTTTCGTTTTGGTTGTCGCGCGCTCCAAGGGACATCAGGATAGATACGTATCCCACAGGATTCGTGTTTTAGCGCGCTTGCGGAGAGCAAAACGTTTTCTACGTCGGTGGAGGATTCTAGAGTTACTCGAATAAGTCTGGGTTCACCATAGTGTGGCGAGTTCGGATGACGAGTAATTCGTAACAAGTTTATGGGCTTGGCTTTGATACTCATCTGCATACACAATGAGTTCCATTGGTCTTGGTCGTCTGATAACTTATCCCGCAATGTGATGGCGGTAGATTCAGGGACATTTGAGCATACAACAGTCCGGGCACTGTTGTTGGATCCCTTTTTAATCGATCTACAAGGTATGGTACTCATTTGTCTTGACTTGTTGACAAGTGATTGTTTGCTGTTTTTCTCTCCATTTGCGTTAACGGTGTTTACAATGGAAGAGGACGCAACGGCGGCCTCTCGGTGGACCCTTGCAGCAATCTCTGCATATGTAACCGATGTTCTGGGAGGCTTAGTCTCGACAAGAGATATTTGAGCTACAGGTACCAAGGGTTGGTGTTTGGCTGCTTCATCCTTGTTAATACTAGATGTCAGGTCTAGTGGAATTTGCTTAACCAGACGTTTTGAATGGTGCCTGATTTTCGTTGCTGTGAGTACTGTTTGATTCACGTAGGTACAGTCTGTTTTCGCCCGGCGTTCTACCAAAGTTGGAGAAGACAACGGAGATGGAGACGTGGCTGATTGCGGTGCAGGGGAAGCGGATTGTTCAGCATTCCGTTGCTTAGCAGCCGCTACGCTTCTGTGGTCCATACTCGCTTCCATTGAAGTAATCTTATTGTTTATCCTCTGCTCTGCTTCTGCGATTAACCGGTCGCATTTCTCAGCTAGGATAAGCAAGCACTTAACGAGGGGGATGGTGGAACACGCAGTACAGAACCAAAATGCATCTTGGGAGCTATTTCGCTCCCGTAACTGTTGTTGGGACACATTTGCACATTTCGTATGGTACCAATCCAAACAGTGCGAACAAGCCAGACCGATTTTTACTACCCGATGACATTCTCCTAACCCGCAAATGCCTTTCGATGGGAGTCTCTTCGGTTTCGCCTTTCTGCCATTCAATTTGGTGTCGTTACCTGACCCAGTGGGTTGGTTAGCGTTCTGTACTTTTACAGCTTTGAGAGCGGCGCACATCGGTCAGGCGAGCGTGGTGGTTGCAAGGTCAAATGAGCGGTCGGCGTGGTCGCGCGGTCCGTGTGATGGGTAATGCAGCCGCACTGGCTGACAAGGTCCT
>OX104067.1:23442940-23498243 GCA_944474145.2 Dicrocoelium dendriticum | reverse complement strand
AAGACAGCTTGAGCTTACCGGAAGATATAGCTTCGTTGGACATCGTCTCGCTCTCCACCACTGTTCTATTACAAAAGACTAGCGACTGTATATTGCTAGATGTCACGCCAATCTTTCCCACCTTAACTCGGCTTTTGTTTCATCCGCTCTGACCACACCTATTTTCCTCTTGCGATCTTGTGCGTGCGCTTTTCAAACCATTTCGACGTGCGCTGTTCAGTACTTCTCATCTCTTGAAAGTGACTTGCTTGTGTCATATCGTTGCTTCTGTTCCCTGTTCTGGCATATTCCTTTTCGTGTTCTACTTGTCTAATTACAACATTCCTGACTTTTTGGTATACTTTTAATAGCTTTTTGAAGCAGTTGCTGATGAAACTCAAACGACTATGCATCCATCCATGCAGGCCATAGCATAACAAACTTACGGGACATTTTGCTTCGTTCCTTTAATAAAGATGGCTTCCGACCTACTTAGGAAGGCTTGTCCACCCCCCTGCTAAGATCTTCGCGCCAAGGGATTCGGTCATTACAAGTCGCGACTTCGTGTGAATTTGTACGCCTAACCGAGAGTCGACCGTTCGCTGAATGAGGCAATCTGCGCGTGACCGCGAGGGAGTGAGGCAGCGAGACAGAAATGTTTCAAGGGAACAGTCAACCAATCGACTAGGATTGGACTAATCTGCAGCAGGTTCATTTGACCTGATCCGCTCTGTCTAAAGGCGCCTGTGAAATTTGTAACAGTATGGTCACAATAAGGGTTTCAAGTGCAAAATGCTAAACCGAGTTGCATGACAAACTCGGGAACATCAATCCAAGCGAGTTTAAGCATATCCGTAGCAGATTATCTTCTTATGGGTTCTGGGAGAAATGTAATACATTTAGTCACGCTGTCCCAGAAGCATGATAGGCTAGAAGACGTACCTGAACAACTTTCGGACAAAAATAGTTTCGATAACAAAATTTATAAACGAATATCTAACAATGGCCTATCTGAAAGGCTCCAATGTAAGCCGGTTCCACAAAGGTGAATTTTACATAAAAAACAATCTTACAAACACCTTTACTACTCTAAATCGCCCAGGCCCTCTCGAACACTTCATCTCCAGCCCAATTGCATCAATTACTCCAAACCCACTTCCTCCCAGTAGGATTCGCCGAAACCCAGGAAAAAAGCCAATAACAGTGGCAACTTAGTTGCGGTTAAAGCCAAGAGCACTACGAAAGTAACAGATGCCGGTTTTACCCTCAAACTTAAGACTAATATGAATTACAGATCCATACTGAAGCGCGAAATTTGCTCGGTCTACCAACGGTACCACATACTTCGAGGTAAGACACTCTGAAATAAGAGGATGCCCTGCTTTGGATTAAACATCAACTTATTTAGATTGGAAACATGTGGATGAGCTGAGCTAATTGAATAATATAAGTAACCTCCTGGGCATCCGGCCTAATCTCTCCAATATGAAGAGGATCACCCGCTACCGAATACCAGGCACTGTGGTGAAGGCAGGCTTCTTCGAATTGTTCCCAGCTCTGTCGATGGGTGGAAGCTGTGTTGTTTTATCCAACTCATCTACAACAACAAAAAACTTGTTGGTAGGCTTCTTTCTACAAGTTCCTTGAGGCAATCACAAGTGAATGAAGCGGAGCCTAGTAGAGTACTGTCTGGACACTACATGCAGAACCGCATTTGTCCATGGCGACCCCAGTCTCATGTGCACGATGCATGCCAAGCAAAGACTCCCGACCAATAGTATTGGCGTTATATTTGTGAGACCATGCTCTTGGATGACGCTGTGGTCATTTCTCTCTCAATGATGCTAGGATCTGCAAGCTGTAATGATTTCGGCCTAAGGATAATTAAGGTTGTGCTCCAAACTATGCAGATGACACATAAGCTATTGAATCCATAGCAGTCACTTCGTAACAGACTGCCAAAAAGTCTCGGTTCAAAGTGGCATGCGAAAAGCTCGCCCGACTTAAATTTTCACTTTAGCAGGAAACCAAGTTGGGGACCACACTCAAAATACAAAACGAAAGCAGGTCTAAAAGAAGTGAGGATCCTCCTATGCAATCCCTTAACCACTCTCAATGTATTATGCAAAATGAGTTGTCAGAGGGGCAAATTAGCATGTTACCGAACCCTATTCCAAGCGACTGGCCTATAATATTACTACAAAAACGGCCATTTGCCGACCATACAATGCTCGGCGCAATATCTCACCAGAGCCACATATCTTTCAGATCGCTGCTGAGAACCGAAATGCTCTCCTCATGTACACCAACACCCAAGGCCTCTTAAGCAAAATCACCGAGTTTTGGTTGCTTCAGGAAACAGACGCTTGGGATCTCGTCCTTACATCAAGACTTTATGCATTAAGAGATTAGGGATATCGGGATCGCGAATCCTGGAATGTCATTGTTCCCATAATATGACCCAACAGGGGAAGTTGTGCTATCCTACACTATCGCAACGACTTTCACTGAGAAGCACTGGATGATCCGGAGTCTCGCTTCACCGATTCGCTGTGGTGCCGTCTGCGTCTCAGATACGATGAAAACTGCTTTGTCTCAGTGATGTATTGCTTCGGAGATGGATACCCGTCTAATATCAGCATTTACAAAAAGCTGGCCGCAAGCTCATATCCAAATCCTTATCTTCTGCGATTTTAACGGGCACGACCTGAAGGTTTTTACAACCCCAACGGAATAGTAAAGGCAGAATTCAAGAACTTATAATAATTATCCTACTGTACAAGCACATCTTTGAACCTACCTGGTACAGAGCTGATAGCAAACCATCGGTACTAGTCCTCGAAATTAGAAAAATGTTTCTCATTATCGACAAGTCGTTCACAGCCTCCCCACTAGGGCTAAGTGACCATGATACCATACTTTATATCTATGTGTGTTACGTTGAATAACCAGAAGAACACATTGTACCAACACAATTGTCACAAGCTACAGCATCCTGACTTACCTGGTTGCTATTAGCAAACGGTGATTCATAAAAGTTGGCCCGCTGACAACACCTGGATTATTTTATAGACTTCGCAGCAATCTGGTTGTAACAGATTCATCAACTAAGTTGGTTCGTTCCACCAATCATCCGTCGTTCATCAGAAGTAGAACTCGCAAATTTATGTCATTAAGGAATGAAGCTTAGCATGCTTACAGAGCCCATCCTAGTCTCGAAACCAAGAGCGACTAGGGGACTTAGCGTAACCGTGTCCGTGAGCACAACTTGGCTCACAAACAGCATTTCGCTTGTATAGTTACTACGAGATAACTAATTCTATATGTACATGTTAACATAATACGGAAAAGGAAGCATGGTATCCGAACACTTAATACTCGGAATGGCGCAGATCTCTGGAGAAGCAGCCAACGCCAAACGGATGCAGCATGCTCCTACCTTCCAACGAGACGTCCATCACTGTTACGTGCCTACGTTAATAATCCAAATTTCCACACTTATTAATTTCGCTGTTACTGCTACATCGGTGTAGAAGAAATTAAACGTGCTAAGCACCTACACTTCTCTACGAATCGATTGTATTCACCAAAAGGCACAGAACTTTGCAGCAGCAACATTGGCTGGGCTATTAGCGCATTTATCGTAAACACCCCCTACAAAAGCAAAGATTGACAATCAGGTGGAAACATGGCATGGTAACGCGATATTCAAAAGTTGCAATGGCTAGGAACTCACAAAT
Organism: Dicrocoelium dendriticum; assembly: GCA_944474145.2. NCBI lineage: Eukaryota > Metazoa > Platyhelminthes > Trematoda > Plagiorchiida > Dicrocoeliidae > Dicrocoelium > Dicrocoelium dendriticum. The sequence goes on along the minus strand of OX104067.1, from coordinate 23,494,524 downwards.
TATCGCCCAGTCGTTTTAATCCCCGTACTCTCAAAGGTGCTGGAGGCAATCATTACTGAGGCATAAGTCGATCATCTAGAACGCTACAACACCAAGGCACCTAAGTAGCACGGTTTCCGACAACACCCTTCATGCAGTACTAAACTGCTGATAACACGCTCTAGTTGGACGGAAGGGAGTGATGAAGGTAGATGGATCGACGTCATTCACCTCGAGTTCTCCAAAGCCTTTGACTGAGTTGACCATTGCATAATGATTCACTGGTTCCAAAGCAGTGGATTGGGGGATCCTGCTTGATCAGGAAATTTATACAGAATTGGCAAGTGTTGTTTAGAATTAGATGCGCTTTCTGATCCTATCCATGTCAAATATGGGGCTCCACAAGGATCAGTCAAGGGTCCTCGTCTGCTTCTCGCCTTCATTATTGAGCTTATGCGTTGGATTGCCTCAGATTTCCTGCTGTTCGTTGATGATATAAAGATGAGGCCGGCGAACGGCGCCTAAGGAGAATAAGATGTAGTTCAGCGGGACCTGGACAGAGTGTATGAGTGCTCACTCCGCCATCTCTCCAGCTTGATTTGACTAAGTAGTCCACATTCTTCACCAGCCGAACATCACATATTAGCTTGGAAACTATGCCTTCAAGCGGTCACCCAGGGGTGCGACTTGGGGCGCTAATCAAGGATTGTCTTGCCTGCTCAGAACAAATTGAGAAGGCAGCATAGACTGGAAACCAAGTTGGTATATAGTAAAAGGGAATCGGCTGAATTGCTTCATCTGTCAGTTCACTGTTGATTAATGCACGTGCGGCCTCGTGTGGAGTGCGCAAATTAAACCTCGTATTCTTGGCAAAAGAATGATCTCGCAGCTCTCGATACTTCACGGCAAACAGCCACAAAGGTCGTCAAAAGATTGTTCTATTTTCCTTACCAACTTAGACTGAGGACTTTAAAATGGAACAACGGCGGACATCGGCACCTGCGTCTCGATCTTACAATAGTCTAGCAGAATTTGAGAAACTCCAACCACGTCTGCCCTCATCTAGTACAAAACAGACAATAGCATTTGAGAGGCCACTAGCTCAAGCCGACTACACTTTATAGTCGGTCAGAATGCCAGCGAAAATATTACACTCTTCGTGTGTGCCAGCCATGGATCGCCCTCCCAAGTTAGGTTGTTTCCGCCCCCACTTTAGCTTCGTATAAATAAACTCTCATGCTGTCCTAATCAAACTACGTCACAAGATTTGTCTTGTGCATCTTGACTGACTATAAAATGTGAAGAAACTTGAACAATTAGAATTAGTCAACATAATCGAAGTAAACGTTTTACTGCATACCTGTGTGTGGAAATGGGCATGTCCACCGGGACAAGGTTCAACTCATCACTTTTTTCGATCCACCACGTTTTGATTCGAATTTAAGACATACCACGAGACTAGTTAAGAAACTGTCTCTTTACCCGTAATATCCCATTGTTCCATATGCGACACCGTTGAAAGCCATCATTTAAACAATCGATTGAATCAGCTATTCACGATGTGTAATTAGCAATATTCAAGTTCAGATCGACTGCTCGATATACAGACGAAAGGACTGAGTAGCAATGGACTAAGCTTAAGGACGGTTGCTAACAGATGCTTTCGTGGGCAAATTACAGAACAACTATCTCAGCGATTGCATTAGCAGCCCAGCTTGCTAGCAGCAATAAGCGGATGAGATATTTTGTGTAACAGACAGCCACCGTGACACAGAAACAATTCCGTCCAATTTTATTCAGCTCACCATACTGCTGCGGTTACCCTCGAATCCGATCGAAGAGGCATGGCATACTACTGAGAATTCTAGACTGGAAGAACAACAGATGGCTCGACCCAACTAGGGGTACACAAATTAGCAAAGGGGAATGAACAATAACTATAATTTGTCATCTTTGTCAAAGTAAATAGCATCCGGAATTTAATAAGATGTTTATCCGAAAAAGAAAGAAATAGTCGCAGTCAGGACACGCTTCACAAAGGACTGAACTACATAAGTAGCAGTTCTAGAGAAATGGCTACCCAGAATTGTTTGTTCGGAGCAATATGAAGTCCCGAGAGACGTAAGCTAAAACAATTTCCGTTTACATATGGTTAACGTTCAAGCGCGATGGGATAGCGCAGACAGCGTCCCGTAGCCAATCCGATGCCATTGAACATACCTACTACGCAGCATGATTACTGCCAAACTTTACTTCAACACCAATCGTGATGCAGCAACTCAAGGACAGGCTCAGTGTATACACATTCTCTTGTTCATGTCGAGCAAGATATAGCGGAAGAACCACCAGGAGACTATCCTAGATAATCCGTGAGCATTGCTTGGCTTGGCTGTGTATGCAGTGACGAACTCGCAAGTTGTTGCAGCTGAGCCTAAATATCCATCTCAAACTGGCTGCGCACTACAGTCGACATGCTTGTCGACGAAATGTTAACTCCCTATGTAGACCCCGTGCCTGGAATGCCCTTCTGACTCACGTTATCGTTGCCCTTGTCCTTGCATTAACGATATCCAAAAACGCGCTGATGAAACGCTTTCGAATTTGCATTACTTTTAAAATAGTCCGTACTACATGGAGGACGGAACAACGCAAACCTAACCATGTGCTTAACGGCCCTCTCCACAAAGCGGCGGTGACAGAACATACAGAAGAATCGATGTGAGTAGCCTGAATGTATCTAAACTGGAGTAACATACCACATCTGTCAAATGAAGCAAAAGTTGAGTGAGCGTAGTCCTTTCCTTTCCTTTTTCTCACACAAATACTGAACTCTACCGGTTCTGAATATTATCTTGCGTGCGCACATCCAATTTTCAATTCGAACTATCGTTATGCAGTAGTGCATTTAAATCGGTAGACGCTAAACATAAAGATTTAATTATTAGATGATTCTTTCAACGTAACTTTCACTCCAGCCATCCTACGGGACTCATGAAGCACATGCTTTTTTATCTGTTAATAAATCACTGTTCATTGTTCCTTGTACTTTGACAAGTGCGGTGTTGGCATATTTAGTTGATTTTAATCAACATATAGGTAGCCATCGTTATTTCCATCCCATTTATCACGTACCCTTATGCCACACACGAGTGGTATGACATCGCTCATGAGCGACAGCCGAAGCGATTCCATTTTTACATTTATATAATTGTAGCGTCTACAAATATTCCTACATTTATCAAAAATGAAGCAAGTTAATGGAAGGTACTTTGTAACGTCTGATAGAACCGTTTCTGAACACACAACTTCGGCTGGTACACTCGAATCTCAACGGCCTCAGCCGTTTCAACTAAACGCGTACGGGCGCGGTTTGTGCTATTGTCCATTGCATGAATATTACTTAAAATAGCCACATTGTTGACAAGGCCAGTGTCGGTAAGATGCGTTTCTGTAGATGAGTGTCTTTGTTTCCGAAAAGCAGTCATGACACAGGCCGGATGGTTTTCCCTCTAACTTTCAGCAAGTCGCCTCGTCGTTCGAGTGATGTAACCTGCTCCACATGTACAGGAGAACGAGTAAGTGCACATTGATTTGGCGCTGTTAGACCTCTTGTCTTTGGAGCTACATCTAACCGCTGGGCTACCGGTGAGGTGGTATTTCATTTAACTTGCTGGGAAACTGTTTTGTGGGCATGAGAAATGCGACGAGTTAAGATTTCCGCAGCGATTTCACCCTTGTATGTTACTTTTCAAACCTAAGTTTATCTATTTTTAATGGTTACCGGCGTCTTCATTCTTCTTCTTATGTTGGCTTCCAGAATTCTGTCTAAATAACCATTTTCTCTCCACGCCGATTGTATGCGTTGCAGTTTTTCGGAAAACCTGTTTTTCGTACAAATGCTTTCTGCTCGACTCCTTAGACTGAGGATCAGGTTCCGTTTTAACCTCAGTAGAACGAAACCGTGGAAATTCATGTCCTGTTCATTCCAAGTATGGTTACTATACACGTGACGTTGTAACGTGCCACATTTGAGTTAGTTCATTGCCAAGTCGAGGCAGTTGGAAGAACTATTTGCCTCTACATTTGAAGGGAACTTCAGCGTTTCGTTCATCTGACTGAATTCATTGTTGAGGTACTGGATATTTCGAGAGGTTTAAGCGATTTAGATAGCTTTTTACGTAATGGTCGCATTTGCTGAGAATCGAATTGACGGATTGTATCTTGCTTTTCTTTAGCTCACCCTTAAATGGGTAACTGTGAAATTTTTCTTGTGGATAGCTTATAACAAATTTACTGGTCTGTTCATCTATTGCTCATCGATACAGCACCTGGATTTTGAATTATTATGGAAACAGCAGTTTCTTTATTTCCACAGTAGTTGTGGCTACCTAGATTTCTTCATCATAACTTCTGATGCACTTTTCAGCTTCAAATAAAGACAGCTTTCTACATGTTGGAGTGAAGTCAAGGGAGCAAATCCTTAGGTCCACAACATTTTGATCGCGCACGGATTTCACTAGAACAGAACTGTTCTTAAGGCTAAGTACAGCAAAGTGTTAGCGAATCATTTTCTGTAGCGCGGCCAAACACGTTGCGTTCTAGTGCTACGTGCAGTTCATATCTAAGGCCTGGCGTAGGGGATCTCAGACCTATGCGTTTTGGGAAAACAACACAGTCTGGGAATTGGGGGCATTAATATAGCCAATGTCCACAAGATTTTTCTGACAGTTGTAGATTTGACTTCTGAGCTGCCTTGGCTTGTCCTTGATATTAGGCCGCTTTGATAACTTTACATCGCCTGCTATTATTTCACTCATTTTCCCGACGTAATCTACTATTTGCGTAACAAATATACCATGGCCTTTATCGGGCCCAGCAGTCAACATATCTTCATAGCTAACTAGGTGCTTTCAGACCTATATATGCTTTTGTTTCATTCTTTTTCCGAGCTTAGCAATATTTGTAGAATGCTTGCCATATAAGCGACTTAAACTCTTCTATTTATGAATCAGATGAAGAATGCCTTTCGTTTGTCCTTTCTCGTGAGAAGACAGACCTAGGGCCTATTGACTGCACTTCTACTGTGGAACGATTAAGCGTCAGGGAGGATCAATTGCAAACGTACTTCACAGATACGATGATTAAACACGTCATGTTCACTTCTTTTAATGTCTTCGAAGCAGACTACTTAATTTTACTCTTTGCTTCACGACAGTTCCCTTGACTGTCTTTCGAACTCCACAAATCCATTCTCCAAAGGCTGTTTAGAGCGGTGTTAAACGGACTTAGCCGACGCTTGGGCTTCTGCCTCTTAGCACTGGTGGTTTCAGTCTGACTGAGTGCCAAGCGCTTCAGGCATACCTCGACCGGTCTTATGCGTGAGCAACGAAGTGTTTTCCAATAACTTACTTGGTTGATCGAGTGCTCGATACATTTTTCGATTAAACTAATACATATATACTTTCACCATCCTGGTCCGGAACTTCATGTACTGTTGTGCGATTTCAACGCAGGAGGGTCTAAGCGATATTTCACAGTAGTAAAGATTCCCATTTGGTGATTGAAAGTCGATGCAAGCCAACATAATTTTTCACCAGTTCTTCGTTAGTTTTTTGCATTTATATGTGGAAGAAACGAAAAGCTGTACACAACGTAGGGTTTGTATTAGTTGCTTGGTTCACGATCACTGATCCTGCATAATCACTGTCCGTTAGATCACCAGTGCGGCGTGCACAATTCCCTGAGCTGGATGTCGCAATTCAGGTGGGCCAAGGCAATATTAATGCACAGAAAAAGGTGTCGCATTAAGCAGCTACGGATTTGCAAACTAGCTGGTAGATTAACTTAACGATTTTTTAAACGCAGTGCCAGTAGAAGCAAGATATTCAGCTTTCATGATTATTAATTGGCTATTATGTAAAATATATATGTATTACTTGATTAACCTGTGCAGTGAAACTAACAACTTTCGGATAAGTTTGCGACTGAGGTATCCTTTAACTATATAGGTAGCTACATGATTATCGCACAGCTTACCATATTTTCCGTCAACCGCGCTCCAGTACACGTAATCAGTAGCCGTCGTATAGTGGTGTAAGAGAGCACGCTATATGCAGTTATTTTAAGGCGTTTGAACTCCACAACATCAGTCGCCGTCTTGTGCACTGCATAAGAAGTTCGTTTGCAGGTCTGAAGACTGCAGCATTCTAATGAGGTTTCACAAGCAATACGTTGGGAATCTTACGCAGATAACGCTGGTTTTCACAGTTAATCCGATTTGCTACAAAAAAGGTGGAGATGCATTAGACAATACTGATTCTTTAAACTCCCCATTTGGGCTCCCTGCTCGGGTACATGTTTGCAGCTAATATTTGTCCATACACGGTAGTCTTGGCGAAGTCGCTCCTAGATACGCAGGAGTCTGCGAGAAATAAAGTACTGAATCGTTTTACATACCTACATGCCAGCAAAGGTGGAAGACATTATGTTTAGTGGATGTCAAAAAGAGGTGCATAGCTGTCATAACAAATGGTCAGTAAAAGTTTTATTAGTGCATCTTCAAACTGGGAACATCCTCTCAATATTCGTTGCTTGCAACCACAAGTTAACCAGCGGAATTGGCAGTTTATACCGCGCAACCTCTTCAGAAAGCAATCATTCTAGTACCTTTTCTTTTTATACATATAGAAGTGCACATGATTGATTGCATGAAAATGGTGCATGAACTTTGGTGCATACGAGAAACTGATACTAGGTTCCCATAGAAAATAGTTGCTCATAAAATTTGCAATTAAGTTTGGTTACTAAAATGGTGTTAAGCATTCATTATTTAGCTCGTAAACGCGGCCCAAAATGGACAGAATAACAAAAGGTTGGCAACTGTTTATACGTACGTAAGTAACCAGGAGTAATTTATAAAATTGTTAAAAAGCATTCGGTTTAATGGGTTAGAAGCATGGTGCGTTAAATTCATCTCGTAGTTACTAAGTATACAAAGCAAAGCGAAGGGCGAATTTAATACTTCTCTTAATCATGCTAGTCCCTCTTACATTTTATTGAGTTAATGTCATCCCCTTAAGTAACTTTCACTTAAAAATATTAACAAATTAATTTATATGTTTACTGACAAACGATATACAGCATTTCTTAAATAAATGCTCAACCAAATTACAGCGTTCACCCAAGTTACTTTGGCTTCATCATATTCGTGGGTAAACGCAAATTTGTTTACATAGTTTGCAAAAGATGAAGGTGGTGACATAAATCGCCTATCAGATGACTCATCACATGCAAGGTACAATCAACTGTTACAATGTGCTGAGAAATTTCGCCGGAGTTACGTGTCGGATGAGCTAAGAAACATGATTCGGAAGGTGAAGCTTAAATCTTTTGAAAACTGTTTTCGCATATCCAACCCCATAAATGCGTCCATACCTATTATAGTATCATACATAAATTTTCTTAACTGTCAGTAAATAGGTAACTTTTTCAGCCCCGCTGACAATGGTGAAAAATGTATTAAGATGTGAGTAGGCCTGATTAGAGTATCCGCCAAAAGTGTTTCGTCGTTGGCAGTGTAAAAATCGCTAGGCTCGATGTTACACACAACATGTATCCGCAAAGATGACTAAAAGATAACTGGCTTACAAAATGCGGCAAACGATGCCTAGCTGTACATGATTTATGCCGAGCCCCACGGATCTTATGCCCAGTTAGAGGCCACGGTGGTTTGTTCAGTTTGTCAAGCAGACCCATGTGGTTATTCAATATTCTCAAAAGCGGAGCACTTCGCCAAATTACTGAAGTCCTCAGAACTGAATTGCTTGATGAACCAGGGCCGGGAAAGCAGTTAATTTGATTGTTGCTTCGAACAACCGCAATGGATTTTGTCTAAACATCCTAGTTGGGTGTTATTTAAAAACAGTAATTGACTCAGCATCGTCAAGACGCATCTTGATTCAACAATGCCAGCGTGTGCTGGATACGTAGCATACAGATATCTACAGTTATTGTGTATGTGTTTGTATCACAGCCTGGAGGCTCCGTCTGCTTTTAAGAAGAATATCAACGCAGTTTTCTCAGCAAACATCAAAAAATAAGTATTTTATGTACAATTGCTTATGCAGCGGATTCTGTGAGATCGTGCCGACTAGCTACATAAGAATGGGAAGATCAGGGATAAAAATGTTTATTCACGAAACTCACGCATGTCTGACAATGATACTAGACCAATACATGAAACTTCAAAAGATTCTAGTGTTTGTTATCATTTTATTTTATAGAACAACAGGTAATTCTGTCCAGGCTATCTGTGCTAAACAAACCTGTTTCAGTAATTGGTCCTCACGTGCTGTGGGAAATATTCCTCGGATCCTCCAAGCGGCGTGCGAAACACTAGCCTAATAAACATTCAGACAAAGAAAACACAGACATTCAGCAAAGGCTTTTCAAGTTGGCTTGGAAGTATTATCGGGTATGTCGTAAAGTCCTGCAATAATTACAGATTGCGTATTCGAGTAAGACGAACTACAGAACATCAAACAAGTCTACAACTCAATGAGCACCACAGAAAACTCAAAGTTCCAGACAACTCTGACATTGAGCGTAATTTTCCTTAGATGCGTTAAATTAACATTGGATTTATTTTGTGCAGCGTCATTTGATTCTAAAGAGATAGTTACATCGCGTCCTACTTTTAAGATAAATATCTGCAACTTCGATGGATACTGGCAAAGACGTTTACTTTTGATGCACCAGTATTTCGTACGGGTGTCTTCCCAACCAACTGACGGACAAATAATTCATGCATTATTGTGTTTCCAAAGAAGCCACTGTTCAATTTGCACCAATTTAAAAGAATGCCAGAAGATTTACGTAGAACATATAATGATCTTAGTTATTTTGCTCAAAGCTGCGTGATGCCGATACCAAAGGAGTAAAATCACACTGTACGAACAGTATGTACTTAAGCAAAGAAAATATGGTTTCATTTATCCTACTTTACAGAACAAAGCGAAAATTGAGCAGAATATTTCTGCTTAATGAACTAGTAAGTTTGCTTTAATGACTAAAATCAAGTGTAATCCAAAGTTGTTGTTCGCATGATCAATCAATATATGAATTATTCTCTAGCGGCGCCAAGTTCTAGGTTGCCTTCACAAATAATGTTTTACAGCTGCTAAACGGAACGCTCGACTCGTTCGTAAGTGAGACACATGTACACTATTGCCTCCTGCTCCGAAATAACAGCGCGAAAATTGGTCAAATGGATACTTGTTCACTAAATGCGGCTGCATTATTATTGCAACTTATGAACATTAACTCCGGTAGATGATTTAATGGAGCACCCAGCAACCGTGAATGATTTACCATGCGCCAACACAAAGGTTGATTGCTGAGGTTCTTATCTTATTGAATGTCAAGCGGGGATGCATTCCGCTTTTGTAGTAAATGTTTGTTAGTAGGGAGTGAGTAGTCAAATTTCACCAATGGTTTGGAATTCGGGTAACCATTCTTTTATCAGCCGTCTGTTAGGTATACTTGGAAATCGACAAATGTATAAAATGAAAACACAAGTAGGTTAAAGTGCCCCACGGTCCTAAATTTTCGCTGTTATGAGCTAGAACATACTTGCTTACTAGGAAATGGCATTTCACAAAGCTGCGCCAAAGGCTTATTGAGAAGCCATTCACATTTGGAAGCGCTCATGAAACTCCAAACGCTCATGTACATAATAGCAGGAATATATTGATAAGTCTTTTCGCAAAAGCTATATGTTATTGTCTGATTGCTTAAAGCGCAAACGCAGTCTGTATTTCCGCGCTTCTTAAATTCCCACCTCAAATGATACGTGTTATTACTCAAGTATTGACGCCCATTGAAATCTGATTTTATGAACACAGTTACCCAAATCATTATATAATAATTCCAATCTGTGGCTAAGTCCTGAATGCAAATCAGTTCAATGTTAGTGTTATAACTATTTTGCATTTTAGATTGGTGACAGGACGACGGGTTGTGATCTTCTATGAGGTGAATGAACAATTCCCGTTACTCCGGCGCTTATGATCATCTTGGATTGGAGAAAAGAGCGAAATATTATCGAATGAACAGTCGTTCTTCGGAGAACAGCAATGACTTTTCGTCCCGTCCTTATTTTGATTCTTACCACCTAACTTATGCTGCCTTTCAAGTCTATCTTCCCTCATGGTTTCGTGTGCTTAATGCCCGCTGTTTAGGCGAGTGAGTTAAAACAACTCTGTTCAAGTTCAAATGAGAGTCATTTTATTAAACGTTGTCAGTGAATTCTACTAAAATCGTTTCTGAAAATTTCCGTGAATCGTATCACATGTTAAAACCACAATGATTTTAATGAGAGGCCCACAGACCCAATTAGGGACATATTAACAAACACCTGATTGGAGCGAATCACCAAAGTGAATCAGTAGTGCACGTTGGGCTTAAGCTAACGGTGCCGATATGAGGAGTGGTATCACTGAAAAAGGAAGCAGGGGGTTGACATGAAGTTTTGCTTCGAATTAGGCAAATGCATGGCGTACACTCAATATATGTTAGTGCAAGTCCGTGATGTTAAGAAATGAGTAGTAGTGTGTATTTGAGTAGTTTAAACGCGTTAGAGACGGAAAAGAAAGTCTTGAGGTTATGTAGCTTTCAGGTCGACGGTTTAGAGGCTTAATCCCAGGCAATATTGATGAGTGCGATGCAAGATTGCGGATGATCGGTGGCTGTCTTTAGGGACAGTAGTAGATAACCTGAAGACCAGCCGAAATATTTTAAGCAGCATAGTTTATAAACATTAAAAAGGCGAAAGATTTGTGTCCGGTTTTGTACCCTACCTGCCGACATCCCCAGAATTCGACTCCCATACGCACAATGTGATCCTCATGATCAACTTCCCCGATCAACGCCAAGCGAATACTCGTCAAATCCAGCCATATTTTCTAAAGTTGGCATTGGCAGAAGTCTTCATGTTTCTTCACTTACGTTTCATGGACGCTGCAGATAGCAAACAACGCGTGACCACAGGGATTCGAGCGATTTCACAAGAACAGTTTGTTCGCATTTGCCAACTGCTTTACTAAGAACGTCAGAAGTGAGTTTTAGTTACTGGTGATCACTTTGTTTGCAGCACCTTTCCTTTATTTTTATTCCATTTACCGCACTTTCCATGCATTTATTAGCAGTGGTTAAGTACTGCGCTTCTAGTTCGGTTATCTTGGTAACAATTGAATCAACTGTTGGGAAGGGGGTGTGATCGAATTCCACTTTTGTCCCTAAATTGTTACACCGACGAGAACAGCAAACACGGTTATAAATTATAAAGCTTATTTGAGTGAAGGTTACTAACAACTGTACGCCAATGGAAAACGCAGCGTAAGTCGAGTATGCTTGAGTCGACACTGGAATAAGCTAAGCAATTAATTGAAATTGCCAGCAGACCAATAGCCAGCCATGCATACATACGCGCGCACACATGCGCGTACCCACCAGCGGCGTTCCTCATCAACATATCGTTACGAAGACATCGCATCGAGACAGAGCAACCAGTGTGTTTCGAGTATTTGTCAGAGCAAGGGAAAAGTACGGACCACTTAGTCTTCCCCATCGGAGTTACACGTAGAAAATTTCGGAGAATGGCTTCATTGAGATTTACCAACCTCCGTGGTTTTCACCTTCCTTCTCTAGGATTTAGAAACTAAAAGACGCATATGCATAGCGTTTAATAAATAACGGCTACCACAAACTGTATTGCCTAGGCCAAACATGGTTTAGTTAAGTTTAAGGCAAAGAACCGCAACAATCGTCACTTGTTAGCGAAGACGCTTCCATGCTGCCATTAGTTCCTGCCTTAAACCAAAGTCTAAAAGACCAAATTTGTGGGCACAAAAACGAGCACTTTTGAAGGAATATGATAATCATTAAGCTTATGTGAAATATACATTCCCCGACAAACATCCATATTTTTCCAATGCCGTTTCCAAAGAACTAAGCAGTCATAGCAATGTGTGCTTGTGACAAGCATTGTAGGTCTAGTCCTCCATTAACTGTGCTCGAAAATGTTTGGACTAAGACCAAAAAAGGTTCATTTATTTCAATTCTTCGTAAGGAGATAATGTTTAGACATATACAAAATCGCATCCATAAAACAGCCGTATCGCTACTAGCTTCATCTGCCACTATGAACTGTCCTGGACGCAGCAAAAATTTCGGGTTACACGCGCATTTAATTTCAGCTAATTCTGCCAAACTGCACTTAAGATCTAAGCTGCTGTCGTCCTAATACCCGTTTATCTTTCCCGACCAATCCAGCTTCACGACGGCTAAATAGGCCTCACAAACTTGAACCAAGACAGCGGTATACTCTAGCCCCTGGCAATGAAATATGGTTTAAACAGGTACCTAGAGTTGAAAAGTGTCGAAAAAGAAGAGGATCTGAGGGTCGGTAAAGAAAAGGAAGACATAAAATGCGATTGAAATGGCTATATGGTGCACAGGATCTGCACTAGGAAGAGAAGCCGCATCGACCGAATCAGCCAACTGACATCGCAGCCCAGCTTCGAAAGCTCTGTCGCAGTGGAAGGCATTATGGAATCTGCAACAAATAAAACGACAAAAAATGAAAAAGGAAAGGATGTGTTGTGGCTGAAAGCTGAAGCGAAGGGACTGGCCTGTCACCGTGCGATCGATCAGGTGTTTGATCGAGTGGATGAGTGAGTTTTTAAATACACAGCTGGTTGTACTCGACCTCAAACTTGTGAACAGAGTTTTGTGTGCATAGCTGGTGCGTTTTTTCTCTTGACGTGGCTGGGTGAACCTGGCACACAACACACTCTTAACAAACCGAAGGGAAAAATGATTCCGTAGAAAACAATTCCGGAAGCAAAGTAATAAGAACAACTCAAGCCGACTCTATTGGGTGGCAAGTATCAGTCTATGACTCCTCAATTCTGTGGTGCAGCTAAGTTTCAGGAAGCGGCAAATTGACCGGGGTTTTCCACTAGCTGGAACACCGGGATGAGGTCACCCGTAGACGGTGACATTTTCCGCTGTACGCTCCCATGGATTTCAGTCACCTATGATATTGCAGGTGGGACATTATAACACTCGCAAGGTCGTTAATGCAAAACAAGCATAACCGCAGCCCCAACACCGACCCGTTTGGAACACCGCAGTCCACACCAACTGGAGCAGCATAAGAACCTCTACCGCGAACCTTAGAGCGCCGCTGGAAGAGGATGTTTCAGATCCATGCAAGGTCACCGTTTCCAACTGCGTATGCTTGCAACTTTTGGAGAATTATGCGGTGATCTATGCGGTCGAATGCCTTGGAAATATCTGGGTAGATGATATTAATACCGCTCACACTGACGGCTGGCTCGGTCCAACTGTCACGGGAAAGCAGTAGGTTGGCAGTACATGACCGAAAGTGAGAATCCGTGTTGCTCCGGTGCTAGGTTGTTAGACCTTTCGAACTAGCTCATTATAGCTTCAGCTATGGTTGATTCCATCACCACTGAGAGCACTAAGAGGAGAATCACTCTGCGATATTTGGCGGTCGCTGAATGGCTACCACTTTTGAAAATCGCCTTGCTTCCACATGCCATGAGCATGCAGTTGGTTCAGGCATCTTTGGAAAAAACTCATTAATGTTTTATTAATCCTCATATCTGCCGCCTGCAGCGCTTTTGGAGGAATGTTGTCAACTCCAGGGGAACTATGGAGGCACAAAGACAGCATTTTCCTAGAAATGCTCGCTGAACTAAGCGTGACGTGTGTGAATACTGGCATTCAGGTCAATAAGACGCGTATGTAGAACGTCGGAAAATTGGGGCATATTTTAGCGATAGAACGTTGGCTGAATCCTCGGTGGTATGAGCACATCCACCCGCTGACAGTAGAGGCTGAACACCACGTTTCATACTCCGGAGCCTGTTCACATGTCTGGACAGAAGCATTTTGTTAACACAAAACGTTTCCGCTAGACTTTGCTGTTGTACTCAAATGTCCTCGCGCACAAACATGTTGTCGTGAAAAGGATGCACAACACAATTATGCCAACTGTCAGAGCTAGGCTTCGCTTTATATACGTGTCACGCGGCGTGTCTTACTGTCATGTATTTTTGGTTTATATTCCGAATAGTTTATGGTGCCCTGGCTGAACGAAGGGATAGGTTGACGGACACAGATTTTCTCAGCTCACTAGACTACACGGTACAACCTAAAAAAGCATCTTCGATTGATCAGTCGTCCGAACGCTCCCAACGGGCATCTACCAAAAGTTCTGTCACAAGTTCGGATTAGGATCTTGTTTGAAACACGTTAGTAGGTTAAAAGGAAATAGGGTATTGCCAACCAGAAAAAAAATGTTTAGCAACGACGCGTATCCATGTAATTATATCACATCAGGAGGAAACAGCAGGAATTGAAAACACGACCATTTGAATAAGGTCCCAGCGATCGCAGTGATCAAGGTTCATTTCAATGTGAATCACAGTCCATTACATTGAGGTTGCGTGTCGCAATCAAATCACACAACGTGTAATCCAAACCTGACCAGCCAATTAGTCATTTACAGTTGTGACATAAGTGTGCCCATCGTGACTCGGAAGCCAAAGGGGTGGTAATTTTGGCTGCTATTCCAATGGTCGTGGGTTCAAATCCTGTTGTATCAACCTAATGAGATGAAAATACATCGAAACGCGTCGTGGCTGTGCAGTGTTTCCTGGTGGGCAATATCCCATCTCCATCTACTTTGTATACGGTCCCAGTGATCGCATTGACTAAGGTTCATTTCAATATGAAGCACAGTCTATTAAATTAAGGTTGCGTGTCGCAATGCAATCACACATCGTGTAATCCGAACTTGACCCTCCAATTAGTCATCTAGCGTTGTGACAAAAAGTGTTGTCTATCGTGTCCTGGCAGCCAAAGGGGTAGTAGTTTTGGCTGCTATTCCAATGGTCGTAGGTTCAAATCCTGCTGTCTTCACCTGATGAGATGAAATTACATCGAAACGCGTCGTGGCTGTGCAGTGTGTTCTGGTAAGCAATACCCGATTTCTATCAACTTTGAATACGGTCCCAGCGATCGCAGTGACTACGGTTCATTTCAATGTGAATCACAGTCCATTACATTGAGGTTGCGTGTCGCAATCCAATCACACAACGTGTATTCCAAACTTGACTCTCCAATTTGGTATGTTCTTGTGGATAATGAGCATAACATAAGAAGTCGTAAATTATGGTTATGCTGTCGCTCCGACTCAGAGATCTCTCCTGTTTTCATTTCTCTATCATGGACTTCACGATTGGGAGCACTATTTCACGCACAGATGGTTTATTTTCAGCTCTTATTCGGGTTGCTGAATTGACATCACTGAAGAGCGGAATGCTTTCAATATACTCTTGTAGGTCGGTTATAAACTGCTCATTGGGGGATGTTGCAACTACCTCTTCATGAATATTGCATGCTCCTGAGATGATCATATGATTTTATCATCCTGGTAAGACCGTTCTCAAGGACAATGCCAGGCAGGAGTACAGCTCTGGAGTTGACATTGGGGTCGATAAACTAGGGCCAAAATGCAAATGTCGTTGCGTATCAGTACATACTCTACAAGAGTGGGTCTATTATCAGCGTTTCGGGATCGGCCACCGCTTCGCACTGCAGGTCGTTGCGGTAGTATAACACTACCACCCCGCCTTTTGCTAGCTCGGTCGTTTAGAACAAGACACATATCAATTATCGCGACCTCGGCATCGGTAATTTTTGGGTGTAACCAGGTTTCCGTAACGAATATGAGGTCCTAACATGTGACCTTGAACGTACCTGCAGTTTGGCAAGATTATTCAGGAGACCTTGTGCGTTGGTGTAAATGCAGGAAAGTTTCTCTGCTTTTAGCAGTGAATCGCGGGATAGGTGTTTTGTAAAAATGATGTGCCTACCGGTAAAAGTTTAGTAATTACTCATCTTCTGGTTAAAGGATGACGAACTCATCTGTGTCTGATTCATGGATTCTGCCATTACACCTTCGCTTCTCTCTTTAAATGTAATGTATGGGGTGTTTGCCGGTTTCTATGGCTAGTTGCTTGTGGCTATCCGAACTCCTTCGTTAAGTGATCTAACTCAATGACTGCCCCCGCGTTTTTGCTTGGCAGATGCTGCTTTGGTCCGGAGCTCAGCAGAAAGGCTGCTGTTGCCCGCATACCATCTTTCCACAACCATTGTCGATATTTGTTTAGATTGGAGGACCACTTTCAAAATCCTCAGGCCGCATCCCTCGTAGTTTGGCGATCGACGTAGTCTCGAGATTGCTTGCGGTATGATGTTTTCCAGGAAGAGAGTCGCGCGAATGTACAGTCATTGCTCCTGGTCGTGAGTTATCACTTCGCGCTCATCATGACGTCCAGCCACGGGGACACCGTATACAAGGTTGGTCCCAACTACTTATTCCTTCTGGTTTTCGTCCAAGTAGTGCTTTGCCTGCCTGCGCTCGCTTCACCGAATATTAGGGAAGAGATGGTTTGGACATGACCAATTCTGGAGGCCAGCTGTTGATAACCAGACAGATCCTGCTTCATTGACAGAAGTCAACACGACTTGGAAAAGTATTGTTTCCGATGTAGTGTCCTGAGTATGGGTGACGAGTAAGGCGTGGAAGATGGGAGGGCTTGTGTACAACACAGAATATTTATATATTGAGTTCCACTGGTTCACATCATCGAGATGTTTTCCTTTTAAAGCATTTGACATCAATGCTGAAATGTTGGTGCAGATTATTGCTTGTATACTACGTGCAACTCTTGTTGAGGTATAAGGACCAGCTTATCAGTATATAGTTGATGGAGGCTGTTCGGGTACAGCTTCATCTGCGTCTTTTACTATGGGTTCAGTGGGACTGGAGGAAGGTTTAGGTTTTCGGTCACCTTTACCAGCAACCAAGTTCCAGCCACCACTAAGGTCGAAGCGGTTCTAAATTTTTGGAATCTTTTGCATGGTGGACGAGACAGGTACCGTGTTCATTGCAACGGAACTGGCAGCAAAAATGTACAAATTTTGTATTGGGGTTAAATGCCACAGATGATGCAGTCTTCGCTTGCTGCCTAGCCTTCTTCCTCAGTTTTAATTTGGGGCCTGATGGGAATGACTGGGATTTGCCCTGTGTCACACTATATACAATTAATCGCTTTCGGTTCTTCTTATTTGTTCAAACGTTACCACTGGTCTTTCGCACTTCTGCGGTAGTTCATGCACAATATTTACCACTAGGATGACTATACATACCGAACAGAACCACAGTGAATCTGGTTAACTATTGTTTCGCTTCAACTGCTTCACTCTGAGCTTGGAACATTTGCGATGAAACTTGCTTTGTAAACTACTTCACTGGATTCCAATGCGTGCATTTTTATGGTATGAAGGAAGGCCACAAATTACCGTCGTTCTGGATGCGGTAACATGGGCTTTGATTGGTCACCAAAATTCATTGCTTCGATCGCTGGTATTCCCATAGAGGCCCGAGCGCATATGGTTTACTATCTGTCGCGGGGTCGCTAGGTTGTCTGCATGTTCAAGCTGGTCACTTTATGTGCGTCTGGCGCAGGTAGTGAAGGTTTAAGCGGCTAGGTCGTTCACGCGGCGAACAGAGTTACTCAGCGATACGGACACAAAGTGTACGATAACCACTTTGATCAATGGTCCACAGCTGTGGTTGCTGATTCGTCAGAGGAAACGTGTAGTTAACTTTCGTTTGAGACCACCAGTATTTCTGTGTGGTTTATGATTTGGACAATTCGTTGATTGTTTTTTTACAGAAATGGCGTAAAAACCGCAATGTGGAGATAAAAGGTGATCCATACAAGCTAGATCCGAAATATGCAGTGCACTAGATACCGCTCATGAAGCTGGATCGAATAAGTATGAACATACCATCCTATGCCAAAGTGATGGAATCAATCATCGCAGATGCGCTGATGCAATACCTGGAAAGCCACAATTTAACAGCCCCAGAGCAACATGGCTTCCGTCAAAAGCATTCGTATAATACTAACCTATTAATTGCACGTAATAGCTGGACTGAACCTGCTGATGATGGAGTAGGAGTGGATGTCATTTACCTGGACTTTTCAAAAGCGTTTGATCGTTTAGACCATCGAATTCTCCTTCAGAAGCTTCGGAACTACGGCAATGGCAATCCAAACTTGAGTTGGATTAACAATTTTCTACAACTTCGACGGCTAGTGGTGAAAGTCCGAGAATCATTTTCTCATGCAATCGATGTGACGTGTGGAGTACCACAAGGATCGGTTCTTGGACCTCGTCCATTCTTGGTGTTCATTAACGATTTGGGGCAATGAATTGCTTCCGATTTCCTACTTTTCTTTGATGAAATCAAGATATGGCGAAGGATCAGAGGACCGGAAGACCATGAACCGCTCCAGCACGATCTTAACACAGTGTCGAACTGGTCAGTTCAAAACGCCCTACCGTTCAACGTAGACAAATGTCGCGTTGTACATCTACGTCATAGACATAACTACACCTAGATACTTGGGACAAACGAATTGTAGAATAGCTCCCAGGAACGTGACCTTAGTGTGCTCATACTGAGCGACCTCAACTGTTCAAAACAGGCTGAGGCAGCTGCGAAAAGAGGCAACCAGCACGTTGGCACGCTGCGAAGGGATTCGGGAGAATGGACTCATCAATATTCCCAATGATGCACAATTCGTGCGTGCACCTGCATGTTGAATTCGCAATCCAAGCTTGGCCACCTTGGTTGAGGCGCGACCTAGAAGCGATAGAGGCAACACAGCGAAGAGTACCAAAGAATATAAAGGGCCTGCGCTATCACTCTTACCACCGAAGGCTGAAGTTGCTGGGAATTTTCAGCGGACGTTATCGAAGGCTGCGCGGCGATCTCATATAAGCGTATCAGATATGGAGTGACCCCAACCATGTATGCCGTCATTTGCTGAAACTTAGCCACAACACGCAGCTCAGGGGTAACTGCTTAAATTTGAAGGAACAATATAGCCGTCTAGATTGTCGACGGAATTACTTATCTCTTCGGGTTTGCAAACACTGGAACGCACCCAAACTCATTTGCATCCTCTCCTACCCTGAAGGTTTTCGAAAAATGATTTGATGTTGCTCCTAGCTCCCAATACTTTATTACCTAAGCTCCTCTATTGTGGATTACGCCAAGCATGTTTTCAATAGGACTAATGTATCAAATGGACATAAGTGACCGACTACAATTTATTTTCTCACCCTTTACCTCAACTATCACTGCACCCCAGTGTTTTTCTGAACGTTGACGCGCGATAATTATTTTTTTCATTTTACACTGAAGTTAATTATCAAAGTATTCATCGCGGCAGACGTTCGATAGATGACCCTGACATATTTTGATTTCATCATATTCACCGCTACCATCCTACGCGACGAGTCAAGCACTTGCTTTTATACCGTGATAAATCATTGTTCATTGTTCATTGTTATTTCAATCCGGTGCAAGCTCAGTGCCATGGTGTAAACTACATGATCGTCGCAATGTCATGCCAAGTGATCTGCAGCGTATTAAAGTATACAAGTACGCGCTTGAATTGTGGTACAAATGGAGCTTCTGTCTCGTAGTTTAGTTAGTTGACTTTATGTGCCATGCATTTGCTTTCCAAACACATCAGTGCTTTTGGCAATGGTCTTGACACAAAACAGTTGTATAGATCAATTCAGATTCACATCTTCAATCCCAGTTCAGAAGAGCATTTGGCCCACTGTTTCGACATCTACTACCAATAGGTTCAAAATAAGGGGAACACAGAATCAATCGGAAGAAGACAAATTTGTCAGACGGACTAGTTTCGAGTCCGAAATAGATAAGCAACTATAATGCGGCACCAACTTCATGACTGCGTCCTATCATAAAAGCAACATTTGAGAAAAGAAAAAGGTTTTCTTTACAACACTAAAACAAGAGCAAGGTGCAAAGAAACCCACAGTATGTGTTCCGCCTTGTCTGCATCTACTTCGGAAAATATTTGATGTAACTGTGTGCATTTTGTTAATGCCTTAAAGCTTAAATTAAAATCCTGTTCCTAGACCAATTACAAGAAGCAAATGGCAATAACGCATAAGAAAATTTATTTAGGGTAGACGAGTTTGCACTTATCTCACAGGGGTATTGTTTTTCTACTAGTCGGAACACCACTTCTAATACCATTATGATTGTGAGACTTTAGGACACGATACGATCGGTTGTGTTTCTGTTTCGTTTAGCGATTTATTACACCGGCGTTGCGATCGCCCCAATGAATGTCTATACTCCTGTTGCAATTATTACAAACCAAAAGTTATATACAGCTACAGACTGACAGATATTTCTCATAAAAGAAGCTAATCTGGATGTAACCAACAAAACGAGTTAGGGAAACACCCAAAGGACTCACCTGCATTTTGAGTTACAGGTATTCTTAATACTTCATCTTGACTACGTTAACAAATTAGAAGCAAGAGAAGAATGTTGCTGTTCAGCAACAAAGAATGATTCAGCAGTAATTCATCACATTCCACTCGAAGTCATTAGGCTTTGAAAATGTGGAAAAGCAGCAGACAGCGCTGTATCGACCTACTGTGTTTCTTTAGTGTTGCACCTTCCATCGGAATCCTGCCAGCTTCCTATCACATGACCTCCGGATGCCAGCAGCTGGTACCACTAAGCCATGGGTGACAGCCGCAGACCGGCATGGTTGAAGGTTGAGCATGATATAGCTCATCTTCCACAGCCATCGTTTGCTAGAATAGTTCGAATTGAATGATGATTTTGCTGACAACTGTACAAACCTGCCGAGATTACAGGTAGGTGCGCAGAACAACTACTCGTATGCATCTTAGTGCCGTGTACATGGATAAACTCAAAACATATGTCCATCCTTTCCAACACTTTAATTCATTCTCACTTAAATATACCCATCTTGTTTGCAAACTCAATCCCACGGTTGAGTTTTAAGTCGTTTATATCTAATTGGAACTAGATGTGTTGTACTTAAAGAATGGCAATGGCTCCGATCGTCTATCACCAGTCGTTTGAAGGAGTGCATCGATCACCTCAGTGAGTTTTTCATAGATTATCTCAACCAGTAAAGGAACGGCGGCAATATTCCAATAATTTGGATACCGGTCAGAATAGCGCATGTAAAAAAGAAGCCTAGAAGATCCATCCCATCCTCTGTACGTCTGTCATGCTTAAAAGCTTACACAGGTCACCTGGCCCTGAAATATCTGAAAACGCTCAAGCCAAGTATCTTCCTCAATTGTGGTATTAACTCTGGCGTGACAACTATATCTATGTCTCGCAGTTCTATAAGGTTCAGTTAACCTGGTACGATCATCACCTATATTTTGCTTTGCGAGGTCTTAGTGGCGATTGGTTGGTTAATAACTGCGCAGACGTTCGGCAACATTTGCTCCCAAATATGAAGCAGATATTTATTCCGAAAATGCGTTTGCTGCTTAAAATCATCGCATCATAAATCCCGAAGAATTTCGGTCCAAACGGTCGTAAAGAGAAAACACGTGAAATATGGGTGGATTGTAGGTAAATCCTTTCATAGGGCATGTATAAAATTTGCGCATTATTAATTATTTCTTATGTGGATAACGTAACGGCGTTATCGGATTCGTGTATGAGTCTAGTTTGTGGAAGGTTTTGGTAAACATTTCCGTAGGCTGACGAAAGAGGAAATATTTACGCAAATATATTGTGAAGTCAAAATTGGAATTGGAATGGGCTTAGTAGGCTCCGTGCAAGTTATTCAGGATTAGTGGGAGTTTGGTAGTAACACGAATATAAACATTTATTGGGTATGCCAGCAATGATTTTGCAATTTGCTTAGGCCGGTTATTTCTCCAGGAGAAGGGCAGTGAACTGTTTATTACACGACACTGAGTTTGAGTGACAAGCTTATCAATCTTATCATCGCGTCCGTTGTCTTACTTGCGAAGCAATGACAAATTGGGAGGAAGTCGTAATGCGAAGTCCTGGGGGTTCAAATTACCAATGTGTCATTGGTTCCACAAGCAAATTACATGTGAGCAAGCAGTTTAAACGCAAGTGACTTTGTCAGTGAATATATAACCGAGTGGATTTGGGTGCAGCAAAAAAGTTTGCCAATGCTTCGACAAACAAACTGTCGCACTGGAATCAAATAAAAGCAAGGTAAATTACGAAACACAAGATGGGCAGAAGCAAATGAAGGAAAGCCTGGATTTCGAACCTACTGATGGGTAGTTGGGGGAAAATTGATGAGTGTGATAGAAGACAAGGAGAAATCTAACGAAATATTATTCGATCGAAATGAGACGATCATTTTCAACTTTCAGTTATATACTCTCTTGATATTTCTCATACACTGGAGGATAGCCATGAAAAAAGGCCGAAGCATTGTTACCTCCCGGACTAACAAGTTTTTGTTAAACAGTTTGCTAACGCTGTACTCTGATGCGCAGATGCAGATATCGGCTGGCAATTTGTTCCATATTCTGTGGCACTGATTGAGAAAGTGCATGCATAGATGTTTGTTTTCGAACGTTTTTCTGATAGAGACTTTTCTTTATCGCGCCTACTGTACCTAGGTACCTTTAGAAGTGTCACAATAATGCTAGGCGTGTAATCGTATTTCTGTATGACACTGTGAAACTGTTTGATTTAACTTTGTTAGCAGCACCCGTATAAAGTCTAGGTTAAGTATATCTCATTGCTCAAAGTAGAGTGGTCTCAAGCATATGCCTATGAGACACTTAGTGTAAAATGGTAGCACTTGCTCTGTAGCGATATGAGCATACAGTACGCAAGTAAACCGCGAGCAAACGGTTCATACAGTAAACAAATGGAACACCGTAAGGTAAATGCTGAATAGTAATGCGACGCATGGTTTTGCATCAGCTACTGAATAATACTTGCTCTGAGAAATTAAATGATCATGAGTCACAAGTCTCTAGCTCACAAATAGTCTGGCGGCGAATAAACGATTTGCCGTCGAGGGTCATTGTGGTTAACGTACCAAGTGTTCGACTTGTTGCCGCATTTGTCAGTAGCGAAGAACATTTTTCACGTGGTGTATCAACTTGCAAGTGCGTGGACCTCAAGCTGAATTTTTCACTACCGTATCGCTGAGACTGCAAGGGAACAGCAAACTATTGCGATATCATCTGAAGAATGAATGAAGAATGAATGCGGAAATTAACGATCCAAAAGAAGTCATTCACGTTTAGTAGAAACGGCAGTGGAAGAAGAATACTGTCTAGTTTGAACCCCTGATAACCGTATTGTGTTGAGATTTATGATAGCGTATTTTGTCATCTGTGAGCGCCCGGTGTGGTACATCTGCACTAAACCAACAAAAGGATCCAACAACATAGGTTTGGAGCGTAAAAAGAAAGCTTCTATGAGACACACGATCGAAAGATTTACGTATGTCAAGATAGGTTACGAAAAAGTATAAGCTACGTTAAAGCGAGAGAATAAGATAAGTTCGTAATGCTACATTAAAATTGATGCGGGACCAGAAGTTCATAAAGCCCTGTTGTGATTAGTTTACCAACATCAACAAACAATAACAATTCCATCGCTTTAAACTTTGTATGACTCTCTATCATCTTTGATAAGTCTGTTGTATGACGAAGGAGGAGATATATTTTACGTTAGAAAGTGATCAAGAGTAGAGACGCCAAATACTTATGTGTTGCGCACACTGAGATGGTAAGACATCAGTATCTATAGATAAAGTTTACAGAATCATTAGTAGTAGGAATATTTTAGTGCCGCAAGGCTTTATGATATCAGATGAGAAATAGCTTAGGACTGCAAAATGATTACTTTTATTGGACTTCATGCTAACTGGTATATCATAATGTTCGAATCGGGTATGGGTACATTATTGCTTCCTGTGATACAACACATCTACAGGCGCGGGTTCGGTATTATAATGTAAAGAGCAAGCGAAATATTTGTTAAATATTTCGTTTGTGTAAATTGGACCTTTCGTTTTGCGATTATCCGTTGATAAATGAGCGAAGACGCCTAGGTTCTGCTTAGTTGTTTTGTCGAATTATCTCTTGTTTTCCCTTTTGGATACTGAGCGCTCACTTCTGCTAAGCAATTTAAAAAACCTGATTGGCCCCTTCATATTTATAGACCACTTACGCTGCTGGAAGAAGAAACCTTATTAATTGGATTTACAATGCAGCTTGAACAACCTTTTGCGCTTCATGGCTAATCTCTACTGCATAGGTTCCCTTCCATTTGTGGCAAATTTTTATATCTAACACAAATCGACTGGTCTGTCGCAATATGTGGATGACTAGTGAAAAAAATGTATCACATTGGGTGGATCTGATTAAGTTGAAGAACAACCTTGTCAACCATTCTGCTGGACCAGAGGTATACTTGTGTCAGTTGTTAAATTTCATTTTGTATCCGTGTTAATATTGAATGAAAGGTAGAGCAATTCCTGACCAGCGCTGAAGTAATGCTGCAGAATTCCGCCGGGATTTGTTGGTAGACCAAATATGATACTTTCTGCTGGACACAATATGTAGAGTCCATTCGCATAAATACTTACTGGATACTGAGCTTAAAAATATTGTGCGGACATAATTTGACAACCATTACTAATCAGGTATCGTATCTTTCGGACGATAAGTTCCACTGGATTATAAGACGCTATCAGTAACCGGATCTAACTTCTTGTATGACGCGCACCGGATTATAAGGCGCATAAAGCGAAACAAACTAGTTGAATAAGTCAGACATAATTTAATTTATTAACAATATATCAATATTATTCACTTGTAACACACAGGAAACACTGAACAATACCCACACATTTTCAGCCATTTCTATTCTACAAATCTGCCAAATACTTCATCTTCAATGTCCGAGTTTACCAGTTTGGAAATAGCGGCATCAAGCAAGCCCGGATCCCTCTCGCTGTCATCGGAGTCAGTCTAGTTGCTGTTGCTTAGCTGTTCATTTATAATTCTGGCCTTCGTGAAAGTACGGACGACAGTTGAGACCGATACCGTAGCTCAGTCATGGACGATCCATTGGCAGATAGCGACGTAACTAGCCCAGCATTGCATCCCTAGCATGGTAAATGTATGCTCAGCTGTAAGCCAATGCGCCCACCGTACTTGCAATTTAACTTTGTACGCCCTGTTGACACCAATGTCTAGCCGTTTGAGTACTTTGGTTTATCAACCGGGATGATGGCAAGCTCCGAATGAGTTTTCTTTACTTGGCGTTTGACAGTTTCGGCGAGATGGACACACATATATTTGTAGATCATTAAGGATGGAGATGTGTGGAACAACTCATCGGGTCTCCTGAACTAAACTACTCTTAGCCATTCGCTCACTCTTCTCCCATCCACTCATTTGGGTTGACCATAACGATGACTCCAACAGTCTTCCTCTAAAAACGACCATAGGTGGTAGTTACTGGCAATTAGCCTGGCTACCTAGAGCTAAAGTGAAGGATGGTTTCTCATTCCCTGTGGAGCGTACATATACAGTAGACGTCCCTGCTTTTTCAAAGGTAAGCTTCGCGGAGACGTCAAAGCTGTGAGCAACCTAGTCCATGTTTATGATGTGGTTTGGCTGGATCTCTTTTTCGGTAATCTTGTTATTGCAGTGCGCAAGGAAGATGGCCAACTTTTCTTCCTAATCGTGTTTCGGACAATGTTTAAAAGGTGCATATTTGGACAAAGTGATTTCACCGGGTGGAGTAACCATCACCTGTATAAAAATTATGGGATATCAGCGTGAATGGTTGAATAGTTAATTGGTTTATCATCGCCAGCAAAGCTAGCATCAAGTCTGTATAGACAACATAGAAAGCTGATTCCACGATGTTCCTGATCAGCGATTATGCTTTGACAATCAAAGTCGTCATGCAAAGTTTTAACAATTTTTTCAGCGCAGTGTAAACATAGCAATTGATACTAGGTCTCAATGAATCATGGGCAATGCTGGTGTTCAGCAAAGCAAAGATACCCATTTCATTAATATGGTATGTTCTTGTGGATAATGAGCATAACATAAGAAGTCGTAAATTATGGTTATGCTGTCGCTCCGACTCAGAGATCTCTCCTGTTTTCATTTCTCTATCATGGACTTCACGATTGGGAGCACTATTTCACGCACAGATGGTTTATTTTCAGCTCTTATTCGTTTTGCTGAATTGACATCACTGAAGAGCGGAATGCTTTCAATATACTCTTGTAGGTCGGTTATAAACTGCTCATTGGGTGATGTTGCAACTACCTCTTCATGAATATTACATGCTCCTGAGATGATCATATGATTTTATCGTCCTGGTAAGACCGTTCTCAAGGACAATGCCAGGCAGGAGTACAGCTCTGGAGTTGACATTGGGGTCGATAAACTAGGGCCAAAATGCAAATGTCGTTGCGTATCAGTACATACTCTACAAGAGTGGGTCTATTATCAGCGTTTCGGGATCGGCCACCGCTTCGCACTGCAGGTCGTTGCGGTAGTATAACACTACCACCCCGCCTTTTGCTAGCTCGGTCGTTTAGAACAAGACACATATCAATTATCGCGACCTCGGCATCGGTAATTTTTGGGTGTAACCAGGTTTCCGTAACGAATATGAGGTCCCAACATGTGACCTTGAACGTAGCTGCAGTTTGGCAAGATTATTCAGGAGACCTTGTGCGTTGGTGTAAATGCAGGAAAGTTTCTCTGCTTTTAGCAGTGAATCGCGGGATAGGTGTTTTGTAAAAATGATGTGCCTACCAGTAAAAGTTTAGTAATTACTCATCTTCTGGTTAAAGGATGACGAACTCATCTGTGTCTGATTCATGGATTCTGCCATTACACCTTCGCTTCTCTCTTTAAATGTAATGTATGGGGTGTTTGCCGGTTTCTATGGCTAGTTGCTTGTGGCTATCCGAACTCCTTCGTTAAGTGATCTAACTCAATGACTGCCCCCGCGTTTTTGCTTGGCAGATGCTGCTTTGGTCCGGAGCTCAGCAGAAAGGCTGCTGTTGCCCGCATACCATCTTTCCCCAACCATTGTCGATATTTGTTTAGATTGGAGGACCACTTTCAAAATCCTCAGGCCGCATCCCTCGTAGTTTGGCGATCGACGTAGTCTCGAGATTGCTTGCGGTATGATGTTTTCCAGGAAGAGAGTCGCGCGAATGTACAGTCATTGCTCCTGGTCGTGAGTTATCACTTCGCGCTCATCATGACGTCCAGCCACGGGGACACCGTATACAAGGTTGGTCCCAACTACTTATTCCTTCTGGTTTTCGTCCAAGTAGTGCTTTGCCTGCCTGCGCTCGCTTCACCGAATATTAGGGAAGAGATGGTTTGGACATGACCAATTCTGGAGGCCAGCTGTTGATAACCAGACAGATCCTGCTTCATTGACAGAAGTCAACACGACTTGGAAAAGTATTGTTTCCGATGTAGTGTCCTGAGTATGGGTGACGAGTAAGGCGTGGAAGATGGGAGGGCTTGTGTACAACACAGAATATTTATATATTGAGTTCCACTGGTTCACATCATCGAGATGTTTTCCTTTTAAAGCATTTGACATCAATGCTGAAATGTTGGTGCAGATTATTGCTTGTATACTACGTGCAACTCTTGTTGAGGTATAAGGACCAGCTTATCAGTATATAGTTGATGGAGGCTGTTCGGGTACAGCTTCATCTGCGTCTTTTACTATGGGTTCAGTGGGACTGGAGGAAGGTTTAGGTTTTCGGTCACCTTTACCGGCAACCAAGTTCCAGCCACCACTAAGGTCGAAGCGGTTCTAAATTTTTGGAATCTTTTGCATGGTGGACGAGACAGGTACCGTGTTCATTGCAACGGAACTGGCAGCAAAAATGTACAAATTTTGTATTGGGGTTAAATGCCACAGATGATGCAGTCTTCGCTTGCTGCCTAGCCTTCTTCCTCAGTTTTAATTTGGGGCCTGATGGGAATGACTGGGATTTGCCCTGTGTCACACTATATACAATTAATCGCTTTCGGTTCTTCTTATTTGTTCAAACGTTAACCACTGGTCTTTCGCACTTCTGCGGTAGTTCATGCACAATATTTACCACTAGGATGACTATACATACCGAACAGAACCACAGTGAATCTGGTTAACTATTGTTTAGCTTCAAGTGCTTCACTCTGAGCTTAACATTTGCGATGAAACTTGCTTTGTAAACTACTTCACTGGATTCCAATGCGTGCATTTTTATGGTATGAAGGAAGGCCACAAATTACCGTCGTTCTGGATGCGGTAACATGGGCTTTGATTAGTCACCAAAATTCATTGCTTCGATCGCTGGTATTCCCATAGAGGCCCGAGCGCATATGGTTTACTATCTGTCGCGGGGTCGCTAGGTTGTCTGCATGTTCAAGCTGGTCACTTTATGTGCGTCTGGCGCAGGTAGTGAAGGTTTAAGCGGCTAGGTCGTTCACGCGGCGAACAGAGTTACTCAGCGATACGGACACAAAGTGTACGATAACCACTTTGATGAATGGTCCACAGCTGTGGTTGCTGATTCGTCAGAGGAAACGTGTAGTTGGCTTTCGTTTGAGACCGGCAGTATTTCTGTGTGGTTTATGATCTGGAAAATTTTTTGATTGTGTTTTTGGCAGGAATGGCCTAAAAAATCGCAATGTGGAGATAAAAGGTGATCCATACAAGCTAGATCCGAAATATGCAGTGCACGAGATACCGCTCATGAAGCTGGATCGAATAAGTATGAACATACCATCCTATGCCAAAGTGATGGAATCAATCATCGCAGATGCGCTGATGCAATACCTGGAAAGCCACAATTTAACAGCCCCAGAGCAACATGGCTTCCGTCAAAAGCATTCGTATAATACTAACCTATTAATTGCACGTAATAGCTGGACTGAACCTGCTGATGATGGAGTAGGAGTGGATGTCATTTATCTGGACTTTTCAAAAGCGTTTGATCGTTTAGACCATCGAATTCTCCTTCAGAAGCTTCGGAACTACGGCAATGGCAATCCAAACTTGAGTTGGATTAACAATTTTCTACAACTTCGACGGCTAGCGGTGAAAGTCCGAGAATCATTTTCTCATGCAATCGATGTGACGTGTGGAGTACCACAAGGATCGGTTCTTGGACCTCGTCCATTCTTGGTGTTCATTAACGATTTGGGGCAATGAATTGCTTCCGATTTCCTATTTTTCTTTGATGAAATCAAGATATGGCGAAGGATCAGAGGACCGGAAGACCATGAACCGCTCCAGCACGATCTTAACACAGTGTCGAACTGGTCAGTTCAAAACGCCCTACCGTTCAACGTAGACAAATGTCGCGTTGTACATCTACGTCATAGACATAACTACACCTAGATACTTGGGACAAACGAATTGTAGAATAGCTCCCAGGAACGTGACCTTAGTGTGCTCATACTGAGCGACCTCAACTGTTCAAAACAGGCTGAGGCAGCTGCGAAAAGAGGCAACCAGCACGTTGGCACGCTGCGAAGGGATTCGGGAGAATGGACTCATCAATATTCCCAATGATGCACAATTCGTGCGTGCACCTGCATGTTGAATTCGCAATCCAAGCTTGGCCACCTTGGTTGAGGCGCGACCTAGAAGCGATAGAGGCAACACAGCGAAGAGTACCAAAGAATATAAAGGGCCTGCGCTATCACTCTTACCACCGAAGGCTGAAGTTGCTGGGAATTTTCAGCGGACGTTATCGAAGGCTGCGCGGCGATCTCATATAAGCGTATCAGATATGGAGTGACCCCAACCATGTATGCCGTCATTTGCTGAAACTTAGCCACAACACGCAGCTCAGGGGTAACTGCTTAAATTTGAAGGAACAATATAGCCGTCTAGATTGTCGACGGAATTACTTATCTCTTCGGGTTTGCAAACCCTGGAACGCACCCAAACTCATTTGCATCCTCTCCTACCCTGAAGGTTTTCGAAAAATGATTTGATGTTGCTCCTAGCTCCCAATACTTTATTACCTAAGCTCCTCTATTGTGGATTACGCCAAGCATGTTTTCAATAGGACTAATGTATCAAATGGACATAAGTGACCGACTACAATTTATTTTCTCACCCTTTACCTCAACTATCACTGCACCCCAGTGTTTTTCTGAACGTTGACGCGCGATAATTATTTTTTTCATTTTACACTGAAGTTAATTATCAAAGTATTCATCGCGGCAGACGTTCGATAGATGACCCTGACATTTTGATTTCATCATATTCACCGCTACCATCCTACGCGACGAGTCAAGCACTTGCTTTTATACCGTGATAAATCATTGTTCATTGTTCATTGTTATTTCAATCCGGTGCAAGCTCAGTGCCATGGTGTAAACTACATGATCGTCGTAATGTCATGCCAAGTGATCTGCAGCGTATTAAAGTATACAAGTACGCGCTTGAATTGTGGTACAAATGGAGCTTCTGTCTCGTAGTTTAGTTAGTTGACTTTATGTGCCATGCATTTGCTTTCCAAACACATCAGTGCTTTTGGCAATGGTCTTGACACAAAACAGTTGTATAGATCAATTCAGATTCATATCTTCAATCCCAGTTCAGAAGAGCATTTGGCCCACTGTTTCGACATCTACTACCAATAGGTTCAAAATAAGGGGAACACAGAATCAATCGGAAGAAGATAAATTTGTCAGACGGACTAGTTTCGAGTCCGAAATAGATAAGCAACTATAATGCGGCACCAACTTCATGACTGCGTCCTATCATAAAAGCAACATTTGAGAAAAGAAAAAGGTTTTCTTTACCTCACTAAAACAAGAGCAAGTTGCAAAGAAACCCACAGTATGTGTTCCGCCTTGTCTGCATCTACTTCGGAAAATATTTGATGTAACTGTGTGCATTTTGTTAATGCCTTAAAGCTTAAATTAAAATCCTGTTCCTAGACCAATTACAAGAAGCAAATGGCAATAACGCATAAGAAAATTTATTTAGGGTAGACGAGTTTGCACTTATCTCACAGGGGTATTGTTTTTCTACTAGTCGGAACACCACTTCTAATACCATTATGATTGTGAGACTTTAGGACACGATACGATCGGTTGTGTTTCTGTTTCGTTTAGCGATTTATTACACCGGCGTTGCGATCGCCCCAATGAATGTCTATACTCCTGTTGCAATTATTACAAACCAAAAGTTATATACAGCTACAGACTGACAGATATTCCTCATAAAAGAAGCTAATCTGGATGTAACCAACAAAACGAGTTAGGGAAACACCCAAAGGACTCACCTGCATTTTGAGTTACAGGTATTCTTAATACTTCATCTTGACTACGTTAACAAATTAGAAGCAAGAGAAGAATGTTGCTGTTCAGCAACAAAGAATGATTCAGCAGTAATTCATCACATTCCACTCGAAGTCATTAGGCTTTGAAAATGTGGAAAAGCAGCAGACAGCGCTGTATCGACCTACTGTGTTTCTTTAGTGTTGCACCTTCCATCGGAATCCTGCCAGCTTCCTATCACATGACCTCCGGATGCCAGCAGCTGGTACCACTAAGCCATGGGTGACAGCCGCAGACCGGCATGGTTGACGGTTGAGCATGATATAGCTCATCTTCCACAGCCATCGTTTGCTAGAATAGTTCGAATTGAATGATGATTTTGCTGACAACTGTACAAACCTGCCGAGATTACAGGTAGGTGTGCAGAACAACTACTCGTATGCATCTTAGTGCCGTGTACATGGATAAACTCAAAACATATGTCCATCCTTTCCAACACTTTAATTCATTCTCACTTAAATATACCCATCTTGTTTGCAAACTCAATCCCACGGTTGAGTTTTAAGTCGTTTATATCTAATTGGAACTAGATGTGTTTTACTTAAAGAATGGCAATGGCTCCGATCGTCTATCACCAGTCGTTTGAAGGAGTGCATCGATCACCTCAGTGAGTCGTTCATAGATTATCTCAACCAGTAAAGGAACGGCGGCAATATTCCAATAATTTGGATACCGGTCAGAATAGCGCATGTAAAAAAGAAGCCTAGAAGATCCATCCCATCCTCTGTACGTCTGTCATGCTTAAAAGCTTACACAGGTCACCTGGCCCTGAAATATCTGAAAACGCTCAAGCCGAGTATCTTCCTCAATTGTGGTATTAACTCTGGCGTGACAACTATATCTATGTCTCGCAGTTCTATAAGGTTCAGTTAACCTGGTACGATCATCACCTATATTTTGCTTTGCGAGGTCTTAGTGGCGATTGGTTGGTTAATAACTGCGCAGACGTTCGGCAACATTTGCTCCCAAATATGAAGCAGATATTTATTCCGAAAATGCGTTTGCTGCTTAAAATCATCGCATCATAAATCCCGAAGAATTTCGGTCCAAACGGTCGTAAAGAGAAAACACGTAAAATATGGGTGGATTGTAGGTAAATCCTTTCATAGGGCATGTATAAAATTTGCGCATTACTAATTCTACCTTATGTGGATAACGTAACGGCGTTATCGGATTCGTGTATGAGTCTAGTTTGTGGAAGGTTTTGGTAAACATTTCCGTAGGCTGACGAAAGAGGAAATATTTACGCAAATATATTGTGAAGTCAAAATTGGAATTGGAATGGGCTTAGTAGGCTCCGTGCAAGTTATTCAGGATTAGTGGGAGTTTGGTAGTAACACGAATATAAACATTTATTGGGTATGCCAGCAATGATTTGCAATTTGCTTAGGCCGGTTATTTCTCCAGGAGAAGGGCAGTGAACTGTTTATTACACGACACTGAGTTTGAGTGACAAGCTTATCAATCTTATCATCGCGTCCGTTGTCTTACTTGCGAAGCAATGACAAATTGGGAGGAAGTCGTAATGCGAAGTCCTGGGGGTTCAAATTACCAATGTGTCATTGGTTCCACAAGCAAATTACATGTGAGCAAGCAGTTTAAACGCAAGTGACTTTGTCAGTGAATATATAACCGAGTGGATTTGGGTGCAGCAAAAAAGTTTGCCAATGCTTCGACAAACAAACTGTCGCACTGGAATCAAATAAAAGCAAGGTAAATTACGAAACACAAGATGGGCAGAAGCAAATAAAGGAAAGCCTGGATTTCGAACCTACTGATGGGCAGTTGGGGGAAAATTGATGAGTGTGATAGAAGACAAGGAGAAATCTAACGAAATATTATTCGATGGAAATGAGACGATCATTTTCAACTTTCAGTTATATACTCTCTTGATATTTCTCATACGCTGGAGGATAGCCATGAAAAAATGCCAAAGCATTATTACCTCCCGGACTAACAAGTTTTTGTTAAACAGTTTGCTAACGCTGTACTCTGATGCGCAGATGCAGATATCGGCTGGCAATTTGTTCCATATTCTGTGGCACTGATTGAGAAAGTGCATGCATAGATGTGTTTTCGAACGTTTTTCTGATAGAGACTTTTCTTTATCGCGCCTACTGTACCTAGGTACCTTTAGAAGTGTCACAATAATGCTAGGCGTGTAATCGTATTTCTGTATGACACTGTGAAACTGTTTGATTTAACTTTGTTAGCAGCACCCGTATAAAGTCTAGGTTAAGTATATCTCATTGCTCAAAGTAGAGTGGTCTCAAGCATATGCCTATGAGACACTTAGTGTAAGATTGTGGCACTTGCTCTGTAGCGATATGAGCATACAGTATGCAAGTATACCGTGAGCACACGATCCATACAGTGAACAAATGGAACACCGTAGGGTAAATGACTGAATATTAATGCCACGCATGGTTTTGCATCAGCTACTGAATAATACTTGCTCTGAGAAATTAAATGATCATGAGTCACAATTCTCTAGCTCACAAATAGTCTGGCGGCGAATAAACGATTTGCCGTCGAGGGTCATTGTGGTTAACGTACCAAGTGTTCGACTTGTTGCCGCATTTGTCAGTAGCGAAGAACATTTTTCACGTGGTGTAACAACTTGCAAGTGCATGGACCTCAAGCTGAATTTTTCACTACCGTATCGCTGAGACTGCAAGGGAACAGCAAACTATTGCGATATCATCTGAAGAATGAATGAAGAATGAATGCGGAAATTAACGATCCAAAAGAAGTCATTCACGTTTAGTAGAAACGGCAGTGGAAGAAGAATACTGTCTAGTTTGAACCCCAGATAACCGTATTGTGTTGAGATTTATGATAGCGTATTTTGTCATCTGTGAGCGCCCGGTGTGGTACATCTGCACTAAACCAACAAAAGGATCCAACAACATAGGTTTGGAGCGTAAAAAGAAAGCTTCTATGAGACACACGATCGAAAGATTTACGTATGTCAAGATAGGTTACGAAAAAGTATAAGCTACGTTAAAGCGAGAGAATAAGATAAGTTAGAAATGCTACGTTAAAAGTGATGTGTGACCAGAAGATCATGAAGCCCTGTTGTGAATAGTTTCCCACTTCAACAAACAATAACAATTCCATCGCTTTAAACTTTGTATGACTCTCTATCATCTTTGATAAGTCTGTTGTATGACGAAGGAGGAGATATATTTTACGTTAGAAAGTGATCAAGAGTAGAGACGCCAAATACTTATGTGTTGCGCACATTGAGATGGTAAGACATCAGTATCTATAGATAAAGTTTACAGAATCATTAGTAGTAGGAATATTTTAGTGCCGCAAGGCTTTATGATATCAGATGAGAAATAGCTTAGGACTGCAAAATGATTACTTTTATTGGACTTCATGCTAACTGGTATATCATAATGTTCGAATCGGGTATGGGTACATTATTGCTTCCTGTGATACAACACATCTACAGGCGCGGGTTCGGTATTATAATGTAAAGAGCAAGCGAAATATTTGTTAGATATTTCGTTTGTGTAAATTGGACCTTTCGTTTTGCGATTATCCGTTGATAAATGAGCGAAGACGCCTAGGTTCTGCTTAGTTGTTTTGTCGAATTATCTCTTGTTTTCCCTTTTGGATACTGAGCGCTCACTTCTGCTAAGCAATTTAAAAAACCTGATTGGCCCCTTCATATTTATAGACCACTTACGCTGCTGGAAGAAGAAACCTTATTAATTGGATTTACAATGCAGCTTGAACAACCTTTTGCGCTTCATGGCTAATCTCTACTGCATAGGTTCCCTTCCATTTGTGGCAAATTTTTATATCTAACACAAATCGACTGGTCTGTCGCAATATGTGGATGACTAGTGAAAAAAATGTATCACATTGGGTGGATCTGATTAGGTTGAAGAACAACCTTGTCAACCATTCTGCTGGACCAGAGGTATACTTGTGTCAGTTGTTAAATTTCATTTTGTATCCGTGTTAATATTGAATGAAAGGTAGAGCAATTCCTGACCAGCGCTGAAGTAATGCTGCAGAATTCCGCCGGGATTTGTTGGTAGACCAAATATGATACTTTCTGCTGGACACAATATGTAGAGTCCATTCGCATAAATACTTACTGGATACTGAGCTTAAAAATATTGTGCGGACATAATTTGACAACCATTACTAATCAGGTATCGTATCTTTCGGACGATAAGTTCCACTGGATTATAAGACGCTATCAGTAACCGGATCTAACTTCTTGTATGACGCGCACCGGATTATAAGGCGCATAAAGCGAAACAAACTAGTTGAATAAGTCAGACATAATTTAATTTATTAACAATATATCAATATTATTCACTTGTAACACACAGGAAACACTGAACAATACCCACACATTTTCAGCCATTTCTATTCTACAAATCTGCCAAATACTTCATCTTCAATGTCCGAGTTTACCAGTTTGGAAATAGCGGCATCAAGCAAGCCCGGATCCCTCTCGTCGTCATCGGAGTCAGTCTAGTTGCTGTTGCTTAGCTGTTCATTTATAATTCTGGCCTTCGTGAAAGTACGGACGACAGTTGAGACCGATACCGTAGCTCAGTCATGGACGATCCATTGGCAGATAGCGACGTAACTAGCCCAGCATTGCATCCCTAGCATGGTAAATGTATGCTCAGCTGTAAGCCAATGCGCCCACCGTACTTGCAATTTAACTTTGTACGCCCTGTTGACACCAATGTCTAGCCGTTTGAGTACTTTGGTTTATCAACCGGGATTATGGCAAGCTCCGAATGAGTTTTCTTTACTTGGCGTTTGACAGTTTCGGCGAGATGGACACACATATATTTGTAGATCATTAAGGATGGAGATGTGTGGAACAACTCATCGGGTCTCCTGAACTAAACTACTCTTAGCCATTCTCTCACTCTTCTCCCATCCACTCATTTGGGTTGACCATAACGATGACACCAACAGTCTTCCTCTTAAAAACGACCATGGGTGGTAGTTTCTGGCCATTAGCCTGGCTACGGAGAGCTACAGTGAAGGATGGTTTCTCATTCCCTGTGGCGCGTAGAGATACAGTAGACGTCCCTGCTTCTGCAAAGGTCAGCTTCGCGGAGATGTTAAAGCTGAGAGCAACCTAGTCCATGTTTGTGATATGGTCTGGCTGGATCTCCTTCTCGTTGATCTTATTAGTGCAGTATGCGCGGAAGTTGGCCAACTTTTCTTCCTAATCGTGTTTTGGACAGTGTTTGAAAGATTTCTTCCAAGCCTTATCTGAATTTTGTCTGATGAAGAATGTGGATCACCTTACAATTAGAGGAATTAAACTGGAGCACACTTTGGAATGACTACCCAACTGCCCTGTCCAGATCTCGTTGAAGTACCTTATGATATCTTGGGTCTACGATCGCCCGTAACCCTTACCATTATCAGTGTAAAGAAAGAAATCCACCTCAGTCAGATGTGGGAGCTCGTTAAGAAACACACGAAGCACACGCGACTGCAGAACTGCTCCTTTTGAAACTCCACATTCGACTTAAAGCGGATCAGAAAGCGCACTTCGAACGTTATTTTGCAGTTACTGTTTCTGCAGGAAATTTCTGATCCACCCAAGGAAAGGATCCCAAAATCCATAGCTTTGAGCATTTGAAGCAGAATGAAGTGACCCAGACTTGCGAAGTCTTTAGACAAGTAGTGATAAATAACATTTGTCCAAGTTTGTTTTCGACTGCTTCTATCCAACTACTGCTTGCAATCAGTAGGTTGCATATACATCATTGGTGCTGAGGAAAACCAGGCTTCTTTGGCGCCATTATGTTGTAGAGTTCTGCAAGAATAACTAAAGTAACAATAATGATTGCTTTTGTAATAACGCAACAATATGTCGAAATACTTGCTCCATTACAGACAGATGAATACAGCAACCGGTACGTAGAAGGATTGAACAGAAAGTGCTACATAAATTATAGCACAGCTGACAAAAGTTCAGGCGTACCTCAAAATTTGTTTGCGTAACAATCAGCTAGCGTAAATGAGATCAAGATCCAGAACGCCTGTCAAGCATTACTTGAAGAGGGCAATGCTCTGTTAGCTTATAGTAAACTTGAGAGTCATTCTAGAATTTTTGCGCAGGAAACCCCGGTACAATGACTTTGTTATATACGTTGGTTACCCTGCCGATGTGTGCAAAGCGTCCAGTTTATATATCGCGAAATCCTTAACTACGGAAATAGCGACCGAACAGAGGCGCTTTGCATCACTCACGAGTGCTCATCTCCATGAGGTAAGCTTAAATAGGTGGAAGACTAACTCTCAGATATTACGTCTAAAACCCTCATGCTTTCAGGGTCCGGATGGTCCGTTTCCGGTGTTGGTGAAGTACAGAGAAATAGCTGTCCCAATTCACTGGTCAAAAATTTTACTCTTTCCCTTAATCTGGATATTATCTCAGGCAGTGATAGACCGTGGTAATAAGGCCGCGGCCAAAAGATGGGGCTTCATAAAGTATTGAAAATTATTATCCTATAAATCTCATGTCTATTACCCCTAGCATAATGGAAAGGACAATTACATATAGAATCGCTATGTACCGCTTATCAGTAAACGGAACGGGGATGTCACAGCATGGGTTTATAAAGCCACGATAATGTGCTACCTGTCAAACAGCTTTCTTAAACACTGTGGTAAAGGGAATTGATTTTAAAAAGGCAATTAACCTAGTTTTCCCGCATTTGATTAAATCCTTTGCCCGCGTATGGCATACAAAATTATTAGTTAAAATCCGATTTGATAGAAATAGAAACACTTTGTTCTCATTATTATTATTATACATTCGAGCACTATACAATTGGCAGTGCTAAAACAAATGGTGAAAAACACCAAAACGGGAAAACAAGGAATTTCTGGAAGGGCAAATAAGGTTTAGAGGGCTTATGTGTTGTGTGAGCAAAGATCATCCCGGTTGCCCAACTTTGGGTAGAGGGTTTGTTATAAAGATCTCCCCGCAATTCAAGCTAAGCGGTTCACGTAGTCGGTTGATATCTGGGTGGCTCATTTACCTTCTTAGTGTTCGGTAGAAGTCCACAGAGAAGCCGGTGGCCAGAAACCATTCACGCAGTATAAGTAGCGCTCAGGGTTCGCAATATACTCAGTGTACCAATGCTTTCCATCTTTGCGTCAAACACAACATATAAGACTTATGACTCACCACAAACACAGATAAACATAAAAGCAGGATTTCATGTTGCCTATGAAAGATAATGGTATTAATGTCCATAAATATGATCTATGTCAAAGGTAGACGCGGTATCTCACTCAATGAGAAATGTGCCTACTGTTTTAATAGTTATTATTATTATTAAATTTGAGAGACATCATGCTTCACTTTGCAAATAATGTCAACATAAATATATAGAAGCTTTTTATTTGGCAAATTTCAAATCAAATTACTTCTGATGGACCACGTTTTCCTCACAATCAAGCGTATTACAGTGGTCGTGCTATACCACGTGGTCACCTAGGGGTTTCTTGTCCTAGACGGCTTGTGTAAGTGTGCAAATATGCATCCCTTTATAATATGTGTGTTTAGCTCTGTTTCTGATGAACGACAGTGGTAAGGTGGAAGAAACTCTCATTGTTTCTGAAGAATATACGCTCAGATCATTAAAACGCAAAAATATCAATCCAGGCGCTGTCAGGTGCGCCAAATTTTAAAATGTCCCGTTTGGTCTGGGCAACCAGAACAGTCAAGATGCTGTAACATATGAGAACGCGTGTTAGTTCAGTGTGTTCCTCTAGATATTCAGCGCCACACATAGCCGTAAAGTATGGTGATATGATCACTTGGATTAAGGTGGATTCTATCAATGGCCAGTTGAACATGAGTTTAACCTTGGTAAGTGGACCTCAATTACCGATTGTTCCTTGTTAACTTCATATCAGGTAGGTGAGCTGGTGTGATTGTACAGCGGAATACTTGCAACAAAATCATGCAGTACAACTTTGAGTTTTCTGCTGCGGGGTACCAGCACGCCCAGTTCGTGTACTGTGAGGTCGCCTGCGATAATAACTTGGCTGTATGTTGCCAACAAGCGTTTACTTAATGTTGAGATAAAGCGGGAAACTCTATCTTGTGAGTCAACATTGGTGGTATAAATGACTCTCACGAAACAATGTTCATGATGCATGTTCATGATTCAGAGGAGCATATGGCACTAGATTGCAATCGGGGACTCCAATGATTCTCAGTGTGTGCTGTTATTTTAGCATAGGAGAAAACCACCCTTTGGTGGGACAAATGTTTCGGAATAGTGAGACTCCTTGAATTGAGATCCTGATATACCCAGCAGTTGAGCGCAACCAAGTCTCGGTTATGGAGATGATATCCCAGAAGTCTGTTGTTCGACTCAGCTTGTCCGGGAAAAATTAATTTGCTCAGTCTATCTGAAGGTTTCACCTCGGTTGATTCCTGCACTTAGATTCTTTATTTCACCCCATAAAAACATCTTACGTTTTCTCTTACCCACATCAAGAATATTGATTAGCCACACGAGTTTACCTACATTGTTTCAATTAATGGTTGCTCAAGCGTGCTATGCCAGCTCTCTGTCTTACTCTCTGTGTGTTACCCCAGCCAATTCTCCGGTAGGCACGGCGAGGGACTCAGCGATTTGGCCACGCGTGACAGACACTCAGCTGTGTCCCAAACCTGGCTAACTTGTCACATTCAATCGATCATTTTAACTGCACTATTGATGCATTTTGTACTATCCAGTCACTCCTGCATTCAGTCTAACATCTGTCCACCTAACCTATGTGGTATGCGTTTAGTTATTCAGTTTGTGTCTTGATTTG
The DNA here is from genome assembly GCA_944474145.2 of Dicrocoelium dendriticum. Lineage (NCBI taxonomy): Eukaryota > Metazoa > Platyhelminthes > Trematoda > Plagiorchiida > Dicrocoeliidae > Dicrocoelium > Dicrocoelium dendriticum. Next base: position 23,454,303 of record OX104067.1, on the reverse strand, counting down.
AAACGGTCCTTTGTGGTGTCGCCCAGCAATTAGACTTCAATATTGTACTTGATGACACCGTTTGAGTTGTGTCAGCTTTCGATATTTGTTGTTTCTTAATGGCACCGTCTTCACTCCGGACTTGTATTTTGATATACTTTGTGGATCTTAGGTCAATTCCGGTTTGGTCTACACTCTTTCAGTCCCTTGTTGAATTAGGACAACCGGAGACTGTGCCTTCTGCTCAAGGTTACTTAGCATTTTGACGTAAAACAATATATAATGTATTTAAATACGCTGACTAGTAGGAAACGAAAAAGAAAATTGCAAATTTGCAAGTTTTATTTGCAGTTCACAGTCTTTAGATTTATCAGACGTACTACCAGGGTGCAGTTACCTTAAGTTCCCCAAATTATTCTTCTTTTGAAGTGGTGCTTTACCTTGGGCGAAAGATTCGCTAGTTACTTTGAGTTGGAGCTCGGTTGGTAGTCAGTTTCGAAGTGACTGCCATAGATCCAGTAACTTAAGTGCCATCTGCATAATTGGATGTCCAACCGTCATTATTCTTGAGCCACAGTTATTGTTATCTGCTGATTTGAGAAATAAATAGTTACTATTTCATACATTAGTAGGATCACACAAATATGCATATACTGCTGCGGGTCGTGAGCCGCTGCTTTGCATTCATCGCGCTCCTGCGAATAGGGAACGTTATGACAAATTGTTCTAACTGCGGTGCTATGGCGTTAATTATTTAGGCGCTGCTGCGCTCACCACATGCAGCATCAAGAGAGATGCAGACAAAATAGGATTTATTTAGGAGACAGGTTGTCAAAGGCTAGACGGATTCCACTTCGTCGACAAAGTTTGGCACAAACGGAAGAAACCCAGCTTTTCTATAGTGTTTGGAAAACGGGGGACGGGTGATCATCTTCAGGTTTGAGGACTTTGTTAGAATACCGATCAAGTTTCTACTGGTGGTTCATTAGCTCAGATTATCCCCCTGCCTGCCTTGCAATAAATTCGATGTTGACTCTGGATCGCTAATGCATAATATGGTTAAGTAGCACCATTGTTCTTTTGTGTCTCTCAGACTAGTCTAGCTTGTGAAAAGGTCTCCGGGCGATTTGTTATGCACCAGTACAACATCGTCTATCACCGTTTCCTTGGTTGTGGTAGTAGAACCTGCTTTTGGTGCTTTTGATAAGACTGCAGTAAAATTGGCACTGATATAGGCTTGTTTACTGAACTTCCGCCAGGTTTAATGAGGGGACTGGGTCTGGGGAAAATGTTTGCAAATTGTCTTGAAATGAAAAGTTCGGGAACATCTGATCAAACCGGGGTAGTAGCAAGCTAGTGGTTTACTGTGTTTCAAAAGGCGCTTTGTTGGTGGATCACCCAGCGTTGTAGAATTAGGTTAAAGTCGAGTTTGGGTGTAGAGGCCTGGGGCATACGCTCAGCTACGCTTGTTTTTATTGAGGCTATATCAATTCCCATTATTTACTCAGCAATTCCTACCACCCCTTGACGTTTCTTGAACAACGCAACTAAAGATTTAACTAATGAAACGCTATTACTCTGCACACAGAACCAAAATAAGTCCGGTCTGTTTCTTAAAATCTCTTAAATTCATGGTTCCGTATTTGAGATGGAAATGCGCAGGGCTTTTAAAACTTGAACGCCCAATTTTGAAATTATCTTATTACACCTTGATATGCAACTTTATGTACAGATGCACGGTCATTGGCGCCCAAGAAGTCACGTGAATTTGCTCTTGAGTATACTTTCACTCGTAATCAATCATCCAACTCTGTTCAACCCAAAGGACGGTTTGCTGGAACAAATAGCTAGTCCTTACTTGGATATCCGGATTCAGCGATCAGTCGTCTCGCGGTTGTGTAACACACAGACGAAAGCACCACTTATATTGGTTGGCTTACGCTAAGCGATGGAAAAACGCAGAGTTAACAAGCAAGAGTTAACAAGCTTAGCGAGACAAAATGTTCCTTAGCTTTATTATGCTGTAGCACGCAGAGACGTTTAATAGTCCTTAGCTTCTTCTTCCGAAAGAGAGCGAAGATTTTCCAGAACAGTTCAGGATTGATGTGGTCGACGCGTAGATTTTAACAAAGAATATGCAAAGTATGTGAACTAGAACAAAAATTTTATCTATACAATAAGTTATAAGAGGAGATAAGCACTGTGTAGCGCCAGTCGGACTGGTTCGGATATGCACAAGCACACAAAGTGTGACGTGAAGAAGTATGGCGGTCGCGGGTGAAGCTAGTGCCTAGATAGAGTGTGGCCTTACGACACATATATGTTGCTGTAAGTAGCCAAATTGGCAATAAGAACACCATAGAGATGCCGATTGAACAGCGCGTATCATTATACGTGAGTCCCCTTTCCTTCCCGAGTACAGCAGCTAAGGTAATTGATTAGCCCCACTTAAAAGGTTAGGTTTTTTTCTCAAGAAGAAGGAAATGCATGTTTTTACTCATTAATAAAACCTCGTAGAGTGTTGCTAGTGTGATAAAAAGGAAGTTTAGGTTGCATGAAATTATTGAACTATCCAACTTTGAGGTGCAAATTGACTGGTGTCAGTTAAGTAAAATGACAGGTTGTCAATGCGCTGGTTCAGATTTTCGCAGAGTGCATGAAACGTTTCATTGTCTTAATACAAAGACTCACACCTACCAAAAATGTGGAAGGGCAACAAATTGTTTTATTGTGCGTCGCCAATATCGTATAGTGTCTTCAAGTGGTGTTTGAGATGTGTATCCCTAAGGTCCGTATGATGAAACTAGTCTGGTACATTGAAACATCAAAAAGTTGAAAAAAATGGAATATTTGATCCAGTTTATCGTGCTGCTGTGTAGAAGGTGTTGTATGTTTTATATCGCCGGCGTCTTACAGTTAAGTTGGCGATTTAAATTCTGCTGATGGATTTGTTCTCCATACGTGGAATATTCAATATGTAGAAATAGCCTTCAGTTAGCAAAGGGATTAAGAAATTCAGCGACGTTATCCGAATCCCTCCGAAACAATCTGTCCTTAGGAGAGAGTACGTCTGGCAGTACATATAAAATACCAATCGACAATCTACTAAGATTCAAAAATAATGAAATCCACGCCGTCATGTTGACCGATGAAAGCTGTACTTCGCTACCTACTAGAGCTCTGATGTTGGTAAAAAAGCAAGTGTCCCAAACGCCCTGCGCCTTTAGATGCCGTGCCTTTACGTTTGCATAAAACGGTTTACTTTCATCGCCAGATAAGTGTTTCAAAACAGATTGGGAACATAAATTTAGAAAATTGACGTATGAACATCTCATCAATTTCATATTATGAAAACAAGCAAGGATTATTCGCAGCTCCGTGAGCAGGAGGGATAAAGCAGACATAAATACTGTTTTCAAGAGCAGGCCTCAGACAACCGCGATCAATTCATTAAATTAATTAAATAAGCTTAATAATCAGCGTACATTAAATATGAAACCGCGAAATTAGATAAATCTGGTCCTTCAGATTTACCAACTGATATTTATTGTTTTTTTTACATTTTTGTTACCGGAAGCTGGTTACAACCGCATTAATTATTGCTTTTGATACTATGCGCATTATTCTTTACTGAGCCTGTTCAGTTTCTGCGCGATTCTTTGTTGAATAATAAGCCATTAATCAGTCCTCACTTATCTGAAGATTGCGTAACATGTCCTCTAAACGCACCATTATCTTGATGGCACTGCAATTGGACAGTGAATAACTGGACTCTTGCGGCTGTGCACAGCCTTAGTATTTAGATATGCTATGTCACGAGTCTGTCATATTCCAGTATCGACTGATGAAAGCAGCAGCCTTGATGTTTTGTTTGCTACCCGGGTTAAATCTGCATTTTTTCGTTAGGGACAAATTTCTATCCTGATCCTTGAGATGATGAACATACTTCTGGTCCTTGCGACGTTCATATATCAACGAAGTAGGACAGAACAACCTCAGTTTCGGGATTTGTCATACAAACAATTTGTAAACCAATTGCCTCACCTGAACTGACACGAGTAGGTCACAGCTACAGCGACAGCTGGCCGAGCGACTCGGCCAGCCTATTGCTTCTAAAAATGAAAAATATGGAACAGGGAACTTTCGGAAAACTATTCCTTTTCTCAGATATATAGGGTCATGTATTTAGACGCTATAAGCTACCCACAACTAGTTAAACAACAGTTGGTGGAAATTTGTTTACAGTCAGCGTAATCCCATATTCAAAGCGTTTTATTTAGATGTGCCACAGGAGACCGTATTCCCCAAAACACGGAAATGTAACGGCGTAATTAAATCGGTTTTAAAGCAGTTGACAAACCACCTTTCCTATCCAGAGCAGTGTTTTCCGTTGCATTCCATCCCTCATGTCAGTTACCTATATTTAGCTTGAAACTGTTCAAGTATTCGACAATTCAATGCGAAGTAAATTTACCGTAGTCCATTGAGACACTGCCAAGGGTGAACGCGAGCGTTTGTTTTATCCTTCTAATATTTATATTAGTGTCACCTGTACATAAAGTCATTTTAAACAATTATGGGCGCGAAACGCTCCGAACTGCTCGCCGCTGGGAGGATTTTGCCTGCAGACATGCCTCCACACGGCAGCAACTGACTTTTCTTAATCAATCACAAATCGACGGCCAAACCAGCGGATTACGTTTGACCCTACAGCGCACTGAGGAAGTCACCTCGCATGGTGATGAAACGTCTGCATACCAATTACGAAGCTCGGCGAACAATTGAACCCAAGAACGATCAACCCGGGCTACCTGTACATAAAGTCATTTTAAACAATTTTGGGCGCGAAACGCTCCGAACTGCTCGCCGCTGGGAGGATTTTGCCTGCAGACATGCCTCCACACGGCAGCAACTGACTTTTCTTAATCAATCACAAATCGACGGCCAAACCAGCGGATTACGTTTGACCCTACAGCGCACTGAGGAAGTCACCTCGCATGGTGATGAAACGTCTGCATACCAATTACGAAGCTCGGCGAACAATTGAACCCAAGAACGATCAACCCGGGCTACCTGTACATAAAGTCATTTTAAACAATTATGGGCGCGAAACGCTCCGAACTGCTCGCCGCTGGGAGGATTTTGCCTGCAGACATGCCTCCACACGGCAGCAACTGACTTTTCTTAATCAATCACAAATCGACGGCCAAACCAGCGGATTACGTTTGACCCTACAGCGCACTGAGGAAGTCACCTCGCATGGTGATGAGACGTCTGCATACCAATTACGAAGCTCGGCGAACAATTGAACCCAAGAACGATCAACCCGGGCTACCTGTACATAAAGTCATTTTAAACAATTATGGGCGCGAAACGCTCCGAACTGCTCGCCGCTGGGAGGATTTTGCCTGCAGACATGCCTCCACACGGCAGCAACTGACTTTTCTTAATCAATCACAAATCGACGGCCAAACCAGCGGATTACGTTTGACCCTACAGCGCACTGAGGAAGTCACCTCGCATGGTGATGAAACGTCTGCATACCAATTACGAAGCTCGGCGAACAATTGAACCCAAGAACGATCAACCCGGGCTACCTGTACATAAAGTCATTTTAAACAATTATGGGCGCGAAACGCTCCGAACTGCTCGCCGCTGGGAGGATTTTGCCTGCAGACATGCCTCCACACGGCAGCAACTGACTTTTCTTAATCAATCACAAATCGACGGCCAAACCAGCGGATTACGTTTGACCCTACAGCGCACTGAGGAAGTCACCTCGCATGGTGATGAAACGTCTGCATACCAATTACGAAGCTCGGCGAACAATTGAACCCAAGAACGATCAACCCGGGCTACCTGTACATAAAGTCATTTTAAACAATTATGGGCGCGAAACGCTCCGAACTGCTCGCCGCTGGGAGGATTTTGCCTGCAGACATGCCTCCACACGGCAGCAACTGACTTTTCTTAATCAATCACAAATCGACGGCCAAACCAGCGGATTACGTTTGACCCTACAGCGCACTGAGGAAGTCACCTCGCATGGTGATGAAACGTCTGCATACCAATTACGAAGCTCGGCGAACAATTGAACCCAAGAACGATCAACCCGGGCTACCTGTACATAAAGTCATTTTAAACAATTATGGGCGCGAAACGCTCCGAACTGCTCGCCGCTGGGAGGATTTTGCCTGCAGACATGCCTCCACACGGCAGCAACTGACTTTTCTTAATCAATCACAAATCGACGGCCAAACCAGCGGATTACGTTTGACCCTACAGCGCACTGAGGAAGTCACCTCGCATGGTGATGAAACGTCTGCATAACAATTACAAAGCTCGGCGAACAATTAAACCTAAGAACGATCAACCCGGGCTACCACTACATCAATTCATTTTAAACAATTATGGGCGCGAAACGCTCCGAACTGCGCGCCGCTGGGAGGATTTTGACTGCAGACATGCCTCCACACGTCAGCAACTGACTTTTCTTAATCAATCACAAATCGACGGCCAAACCAGCGGATTACGTTTGACCCTACAGCGCACTGAGGAAGTCACCTCGCATGGTGATGAAACGTCTGCATACCAATTACGAAGCTCGGCGAACAATTGAACCCAAGAACGATCAACCCGGGCTACCTGTACATAAAGTCATTTTAAACAATTATGGGCGCGAAACGCTCCGAACTGCTCGCCGCTGGGAGGATTTTGCCTGCAGACATGCCTCCACACGGCAGCAACTGACTTTTCTTAATCAATCACAAATCGACGGCCAAACCAGCGGATTACGTTTGACCCTACAGCGCACTGAGGAAGTCACCTCGCATGGTGATGAAACGTCTGCATACCAATTACGAAGCTCGGCGAACAATTGAACCCAAGAACGATCAACCCGGGCTACCTGTACATAAAGTCATTTTAAACAATTATGGGCGCGAAACGCTCCGAACTGCTCGCCGCTGGGAGGATTTTGCCTGCAGACATGCCTCCACACGGCAGCAACTGACTTTTCTTAATCAATCACAAATCGACGGCCAAACCAGCGGATTACGTTTGACCCTACAGCGCACTGAGGAAGTCACCTCGCATGGTGATGAAACGTCTGCATACCAATTACGAAGCTCGGCGAACAATTGAACCCAAGAACGATCAACCCGGGCTACCTGTACATAAAGTCATTTTAAACAATTATGGGCGCGAAACGCTCCGAACTGCTCGCCGCTGGGAGGATTTTGCCTGCAGACATGCCTCCACACGGCAGCAACTGACTTTTCTTAATCAATCACAAATCGACGGCCAAACCAGCGGATTACGTTTGACCCTACAGCGCACTGAGGAAGTCACCTCGCATGGTGATGAAACGTCTGCATACCAATTACGAAGCTCGGCGAACAATTGAACCCAAGAACGATCAACCCGGGCTACCAGTACATAAAGTCATTTTAAACAATTATGGGCGCGAAACGCTCCGAACTGCTCGCCGCTGGGAGGATTTTGCCTGCAGACATGCCTCCACACGGCAGCAACTGACTTTTCTTAATCAATCACAAATCGACGGCCAAACCAGCGGATTACGTTTGACCCTACAGCGCACTGAGGAAGTCACCTCGCATGGTGATGAAACGTCTGCATACCAATTACGAAGCTCGGCGAACAATTGAACCCAAGAACGATCAACCCGGGCTACCTGTACATAAAGTCATTTTAAACAATTATGGGCGCGAAACGCTCCGAACTGCTCGCCGCTGGGAGGATTTTGCCTGCAGACATGCCTCCACACGGCAGCAACTGACTTTTCTTAATCAATCACAAATCGACGGCCAAACCAGCGGATTACGTTTGACCCTACAGCGCACTGAGGAAGTCACCTCGCATGGTGATGAAACGTCTGCATACCAATTACGAAGCTCGGCGAACAATTGAACCCAAGAACGATCAACCCGGGCTACCTGTACATAAAGTCATTTTAAACAATTATGGGCGCGAAACGCTCCGAACTGCTCGCCGCTGGGAGGATTTTGCCTGCAGACATGCCTCCACACGGCAGCAACTGACTTTTCTTAATCAATCACAAATCGACGGCCAAACCAGCGGATTACGTTTGACCCTACAGCGCACTGAGGAAGTCACCTCGCATGGTGATGAAACGTCTGCATACCAATTACGAAGCTCGGCGAACAATTGAACCCAAGAACGATCAACCCGGGCTACCTGTACATAAAGTCATTTTAAACAATTATGGGCGCGAAACGCTCCGAACTGCTCGCCGCTGGGAGGATTTTGCCTGCAGACATGCCTCCACACGGCAGCAACTGACTTTTCTTAATCAATCACAAATCGACGGCCAAACCAGCGGATTACGTTTGACCCTACAGCGCACTGAGGAAGTCACCTCGCATGGTGATGAAACGTCTGCATACCAATTACGAAGCTCGGCGAACAATTGAACCCAAGAACGATCAACCCGGGCTACCTGTACATAAAGTCATTTTAAACAATTATGGGCGCGAAACGCTCCGAACTGCTCGCCGCTGGGAGGATTTTGCCTGCAGACATGCCTCCACACGGCAGCAACTGACTTTTCTTAATCAATCACAAATCGACGGCCAAACCAGCGGATTACGTTTGACCCTACAGCGCACTGAGGAAGTCACCTCGCATGGTGATGAAACGTCTGCATACCAATTACGAAGCTCGGCGAACAATTGAACCCAAGAAGGTGGTGTCACTCATTTTTGCTCCTGATTTTGGAGCTTATCTAAATGTGATAAATGGGCAATGTAAGTCCCAAGCTGCAGTTATTAACCACTCTTTTGGTTTGCTCAGTGAAGCAACATTATGGCTAAATAGGTTTTGACCATTCCGTCTCGCTTGCCATTGTCCTCCATCGCTACTATCAGCGATCTTAAAAGTGACATGATTCAAGTATCCAGTAGCATTGTAATCGTGTTATTAGGCGTTAATAAATATATATATATATCCACCAAGACACATGAATCCAGGCCTGAACATAAGATGTTCCACGTATTAAGGAGAGAAGTCGGAAGCACTTACTTAAAGAAAAGTAGACCGAAGGAGTATTTATAACGATATGCCGTTAGTATGGATTACGTAAACTGTGTCTAAAGAAAAACATATACGATTGGTGTACATAAGGAAAAGGAACTTTTCCTATAACATCCTTATTGCTCATTGCATTACATTTTAAGCACTCTCTTCATCAAGCTGTTCCCTCCTACTTGCAGTCCACTCTTCCTAACCGTGATTCCTTTTCTGGCAAATCTCCCAAAGCGTATTTGTTGGGATGCCGCGCAGGTCTCTTGTAGCACTGTGCTGAATATGCTCTATGGTTTGGAATCCACGTATTTTACACGTGGTTTTAAGATTGCGACAATAGAAAAAATCTACAGGGGCTAGGTAGGGCGATTATGATAGATGTGGTCCCACTGGAATGGGTTGTTTTGCCAAATAGCTACTGACAAGCACCGACACATGTGCCAGCGCATTGTCATGATGCAACATCCAAGGCTGGTTTTCCCAAAGTTCAGGTCTCATCCTGCACTCAGCATCTTTCAAACTCTCTAGAATTTGTTGGCATGATCCTACGCCGATGACTACTTCGTCAACAGCTTATCGAACAGTTAAACGACGATTTGCACGGATCATAGCACAAACTCTCTAGACATGGTCATCGGTTGTTGATGTGGTAGGTCTCCCAGGCTTGGGATCGGCACCGGCTCACATTCTGCCGTATTCAAAACACTTAAATCACTCATAGTAATGCGTGGGATTCATTCCGACCTCTCGGTATGATAAGCTAAGCAACCGAAATCTCTCTGTAAAACTACGACCAAGTTTGTAGCAAAATTTCACACACACGCGTTGTTATCAAGCTCTTTTATTGTCTCAGTGACACTAGTCCGACGATCAGCCTGTGCACCTGCTCAATTCAGGGGCTGTAGCTCCCCAACTGTCAGAGATAAATGCGGTAGATGGCAGTTTGTTGTCTAAGTAAGCCTCCACATGCACTCAGTAGCCGCAGTGCGCTCACTCCGCCGTATGCCTAGTTATTACGAGGTTGTGTTCCTTGTGTACAACTCTCATACTACACTCTAGTTGATGAAAGTACATTGGCAGCAAATAAAGTGACGAAATTTTTGGAATGCTAATACTTGTCAGACTTCAGCTTCTACTTTCCTTACAAAAAATATGTTTGTTTTGCGCTGAAGTCACGGTTCAATTAGTTATGCAAATAAAATGGTACAAATGAACCCAAGGAAATTTGATGGTCCAGGTAAGTAAACAAATAGGTGAAATCATGATTTCGATAGATCCATTATTTTCGTGTTCAGTCAGTTATGTAAAAAGCAATGCATCAACCACATGTTACTCAGTCGGGCGAAAATGGTACATACTTTGTGATTTACTTACATCAGAGATGTGTTGATTTCCAAGTAACTCATAAGAAACTGTGTGTGATCCATTTGGATATAAATTAAAGGTAATCTAGACAAATTCTAGCATCAGTTCACACACATGGCGCAACCGAATGACTTAAACCAATACTGGTGTGTCATAATCGAACACGTCTGCTCCAGGTCCACAGTATTTCCCAAATCAGTGTTATGTAACGCGCGATTAATTGGCTCATATCTATCTTTAATTACTCTGCATGACTGTGCAGTGCATACTGCACAATAATATATGCTTTGTCCAGTAGGCAACTCGAATGAGGAAATCTTAATAACCCTGTATGAAACGTTGCTTTGAAGCATTAAACCTCTAGTTCAAAAGAACATTTCACCTTATTTTACCATAGCATGAAGGGGCACAGAGGATATTGATTTATTAAATAATACTTATCAAATGCAACAGCTACGTTTGCTCCGTGTTTTTCTGGGAATATGTTATTCCGCAGGTTGATGATGACGCGGTTCATTAAAGTCAGTCTAAGCTCATTGGCACTACACAACCGCACAATGATCACTGTGTGCAATATTAAAGCTAAACATTTTAATGACCCAAACTAAGCATCAACTTCAGCAAAAATAGTGAGCATTACTGGTACTGGTTCTTTGATCAAAGTGACCCACAAACCTATCAAGTGATTGGATGCAACAACAAAGCCACTGTAGTGAGAAAAGCGATTGGTCAGCTCCACAAACGTCATTCATCGAAATCAATAGGATAATATACTGGTAAGCTAATCCCGATTTCCGAAGAATGCATGACTGGAGAACCGCTGTGCGCTAGCACCCGGTGCAAACTCAGGTAATAGGTTAACCAGCAGTACTTTCACAGAAAGGCACTACCCTTGCTTCAAGGTTTTAAGGCTGTTAACTTCAAAGGGATTGGCCTAGTGTTATCGGGATAGTCAA
>OX104067.1:23390726-23442523 GCA_944474145.2 Dicrocoelium dendriticum | reverse complement strand
AGATGCCTGATAAGATTGTCACTGGCACGGTTGGAGCACGCCTACGGTAACAGCTTGGAACCGCTGGCCAATCGAACGGATTTGCGCTGACCTGACGGCGCTAGCTTATCCCGGGGTACGCGCTGGTGAGACGAAAATTGAGCGAGCGTGAGAACGATTCTAACCGCACATATTTGGGTGAACTCTGAGCCCTAGGACGGACGCACACGAGATGGGGTTATGATAGACATGCACTAGCGACCTAGACGCGAACGTTGCCCGGCTAACAACGCACACAAAATCACGTGAACCGACCGAATCCCAAGTAAGGCGAAGAGGAAAGAAATACAGGCGGTCCTCTGAAGGCTCTTCTACGACCAACAACGGGTACATCACATTCAATGCTATGGGTCATTAAGTTAGGGGAAATGGCTACCACGCCGAGGTGGCAGTTTGTAAAAGACCATTGTCAAAAGGTGCGCAGTTGGGCCGCCTCTCGGAGTAGATGAAGGCTGCTGAGTTGTGGGGAGGAATTGTACCTCGCTTTCCACAGCCATGCTGCAGGGGGTTGTGGCGCGTTTTTGCGAGAATATATTTGACGGGCCCGCACCGATAATATAAGTAATATTACGATTTAGCTTGGCATGTTTATGACCAATGGATACTTTGTATATCTACATGGTTTATAAACTGAAATATATGTTAGGCAGGTTACATAAAGGAAATAATAAATCTATATAATCCAAGCGAACGTTTAACAGCCGTCATGAAGCCGAGGTAAAGATCCTGATTTTCCTGTAGGTGTGTCAAATACGAAGTTGCGCAGATATTAAGCAGAAGTTTGGCCAACGAGAGTTGCTGTGCTCACAATAATTAGAGAATAAGAAAAGTGCTTCTTTTGGAACCTACAGAAAATTGAGTGTTTTAAATAGTTTTCTCTGTTTTAACATATAGAAAAGCCAACTTGGAAGAGATAATGAATAATGCAGTTAAGGATAACTTCAGCAACCCACTTAGGTAGATACCTAAGAGTATAGTAGTCTTATCGACTGAGTTTGTGTTCGACATTTGGCGACACTCTAACAAAACAAAAGAAACACCGCAAATATAAACGACTGCAGTTACCGGACAATAAGTATTGAAGAACCACGGATTCTAAATAGAATTTGGGAAAACATTTACCCTCTGATTAACACGAACGATAGTTGAGAACCATGATACACAAGGACCGGAATTGTAAACGTTACCGCGTACATAATCCAAACACTCCACCATTGAAATTAACTTGACGTTTGCCTGCAATCGATTTTATGTCAGGGTATCAGTTAGGTAAGGTCCAGTGCACTTGCATATTGATCACAGTGGAAACAATCTAGGAGCTGATTAAGGCGACACTGCTAAGTAGATGATTATACACAGTGCAATTAACGATAAAACAAATTAACGATCGGAAAAATTTCGTTTCTTCTAGTGGCATGTATTTTGACGATTGCAGTTTGGAACTTAATTTATCGGTACCACTGGTTAAGACGTCGATTCCTAAGAGGATTAACCGCGTCGCATAATTGCATGCAAGTTGCAGTTAAAGCGAAAACCAGATTTTGTCGCAACTGCAACTGTGCAGGTCAGATATGTCATTAGTGTATGCAAATTTGCAAGCGCATCTCACAGACATATCGAAGAAGGTGACCAGCATTTGCGAAATCGCAGTGAAAAAGCTATTTGCACGATTTATATACTGGATATTAGAAACTACGCTTGCTCAATGCCTTTATTCACTCTGTTGTAGAAAAATAAGGTAGCAAGGTTCCAAGGGATCTAGCCGTTAGTTTTTAACAACTGGAGGAATTCGAGAAATCAACAAATGGTGTTCTTACAATTTGAATGAATATTCGTGCTAACTTCAGAATTTATTTAATTAGCCACAGTAGACACCTTAGAAGGCTAATAGATCCCCAGGTGTTCCAAGGCAGTTACTTATATTGTTTTATTATGTGCATAACTTTGATTTTAAAACCTGCTAAGGTTCAGTATCTTCCTGAAGAGAAGGCGATTGACTAAGACCTCATCGAGTGTTGTAGTAAATTTATAACGCCGATCTAAACATGTTTAGCCACAATATTCGCATGAAACTGGTGGTGTTAATCTTCATTCCCACAATTGTACTGCCGTTGTATTATTTACGCCTTGGCTATAAAATCTCTTGGTTTATCTACCCAACTGTTTCGTGTAACCGCTATTTAGTTTCTACTCTATCGAAACAGTTCGGAGTTCAAATAAGGATCTCGGGACCTCATTGTGCAAATTGCTGAAACGGCTGTGATATGCTAGTGTGTACAGAAAAAAGACAAACATCAGGAATACTAAACCAACCGCCCGAGGGAGTGCGCTGCGGCTACTGGGGGCACGCAGAAGCTTGTTTAGCTCATGATTTGCTTTGTGCCGCCTTTCACTCCAAATGTTAATCTGCTTGGCCTCAGTAGCTGCAGCGCGCTCCTTCTGCCATTTGGCGTGTTATTGCAAGTGTTTCTTTTTTCGGACACAGTAGCATACACCAATCTATGGACTGATACACAAAACTCATGTTCGTTTCACGGCTAAGGTTGTTTATTGAATATTTTCATCCAAAACAGCAGTAACTACTCGATTCACCGTGTACTACAATCTCCCTCAGTAAAAAGGCGACTGAGAAAAACCACTGCTGTTTTGTTCGTTAACAGAAAATTTCTTACGCATTCCACATAAGACGTCAGCTTACCTAGCAATTTGCAGAATTTCCTGGAATGTACATTTTGTCGGATGTTGTGTGGCCTAGTGCGTATGAAGCTCCTTATCCCTGAAGCTAGTCCTCAATTCATTCTTTTCTGTTTTACCTTATTAGTCTACTGATGATACAATCGAAACCGTATTTGAGACCATTTGCTTTGGAAACGCTGAAGAACACCAGTATAATCTAGTGGTAGCATGCCGGATCTCCAAACCTGAGTACTGGGTCCGAGTTCTGGTTTCTGGACCACGGTTACTTAGTGCTAGCCTACCGAAATGCCAGCTAGTCGGCTTAGATTGGAGTCTAGAGTTCACCAACTTTTGCGATTTCAGCCTTCAAATTCGGTGGCCCGAGGTCGAGTTTCTCTCCGGTCACAGCGAAATCTAGAGGATATGTGCGGAGAAACTGTTTGAAACTGGGGCCACACAGCACAGCAATCACCTGATGTGCGTCACTGCGCTCTCGATTGCATCCTGCCCAGACCAGTTGCCTACCAGCTGTGAGCAAGGTGTGCATGACATTCAGATCTTGGAGCCCCTGGGAGCCACTGACCACACAATTGTCATGGCGAGCTTAGAGCTGCCACTGCCGTTTACTCTATGCTGAACCCAGCCTGCAACCACTGGAAGGCGGACTTTAATGGTCGAACTCGAGCCGAATGCATGATGGACTGGTGGCTACCACAGGATTCATCAGTTAAATCCTGTTGTTATATCATAAAAGAGGAAGTAAAAGCACCGTGCGCCTGATTTGTGCCCTTCAAATATCGGAAGGCTGGACCAGTCAAGCCCCACTGGTTTGTCAAAGAGTATGGCGAAATAGCATGACGACGCCGAATATAGAAAACGTTTGTGCAGTCTGGTTCTACCAAAGATTACCAAGCGCAAAACGGCAACGAATTGACTGCAGCAGCACGAAAACGAGCGAACGCCGATGCTTCGAAGGGGAGTTTGCAACCGCAGCAAAAACAGCGCCCAAGCGGATCTTCGCATACATGCATCGACATCTGAATCCGACGGGTGATGTGCCTGTGTTGGAGGTCTCGGACGAATAGGCCCTGGTTTCCGGAACTGAGCGTGCTTCCGCATTGGCGGCACACTACGCTTTTTGCAGATAACCAGGCGCTCGTGTTGATTTTGACGCAAATGGTCCCTTGTGAGCTCTGCAGCTTGTATTGAAGCGTTGAGGATGTGTAGAAATTGTTCATCATTCTTGACGGTACCAAGCCTTCCGGGCCTGATGGGCTTCATCCGGTGATCCTAAATTGCTATCGGCCATCATCTCGCCTGTGGTAACGGAGCTATTCAATAGGCCGCCGTCTGCCGGTTCATTGTCGAGCCACTGGGAATGCTCAAATGTGATACCGATCCCGAAAGACGGGGATCCGAGCAAAGTGGACAAGTACCAGTGATATGCCTGACCTCTGTTTCGGCTGACACTCCAGAAGATCCTGAAGTATGGTCTTCTGCAGCATCCCGAGTCGAACAGCATCTTGACACCCGCGCAGCAAAGTTTCATTAGGGGTCAGTCGTGCGTTACGAACCTGCGTCTCTCTAGGCACGATTGGTTGCAGGCGCTAAACCTAGGGAAGTCCGTTGGTGTCATTTATCTCGACTTCAATAACGAATTTGGCAAGGTAAACCATGAGATCCTCCTTCGGAAGCTGAGCATGTGCGTTGCTAGCGGCCTACTTCACCAATGGGTCAGTGACTTTCTTAATGATAGGACGAGGAGTTGCAGATGGACAACCATTTGACCGAGTGGTATCCCTCAACCAGTGACGTTCCGCAGGGCACAGTCCTTGTGCCCATTTTGTTTCTCATCCACATCAACTATTTGCCACAGCTGCTCAGTTTACCTTGCACCTTGTAAGCAGATGAAATTAAGGCATGAAGGGCAATTTAGACGCCTGACGACTGCGATCTGCTTCAGCGTGATATGGATCGCCTCTCCAGGTGGTCAACATAGTTCAAACTTCCGAACAACCCAGGAAAGTCAGTATTCATGAAGATGGACAAGGATGATAATGGTCGAGTCAACATTCCGGCCGGCCAACAGTTACACCATCGCCAACCGTGAAAGATACCAGCGTAGTCTCACGCTGCGATTTGAAATCCGCTGAGAACGCGAACGGGCTTGACAAAAACTGACTGCGCATGCTCTGAGCGCTCAAATGCAACTTCTCCATTTGGTCCGAAGTAGTTGCCACACGCTTCTGCTCTTCTATCATTAGACCAATCCTAAAGTACAGCTCACCCGACTATTGTCCACTCATCCGGGGCGAGGTGCAATGAATTGTGCGGGTACAGTCGTTGGCCATAAGGCTCACTCCCGGTTTGCAAAGTGTGTGTGTGAAGACCGGTGCAAAAGACTAGCGTTGTACACCCTGTCTTATCGTCGAATGCAGGTTGACCTTATCAAGACGCACCGAATATAACGCCTGAGTGATTATCCAATGTAGAGACCGTTGCTTTATCTGCGCACATCTTGCAAAACACTAGGACAACGGGACAAGATTTTCGTACCGGATTTGAAGCGGGTTATTCACTAACACTGCTTCGAGCGGAGGGTAATGAATAGTTGGAACAACCTGCCAGTCGAAATAGTCGAAGTAAGGTCGGTGCCGTAGTTTAAGTAACTCCTGCATTCGCAATTTTCCGACGCAGTTTCGAGGATAAGCATCATCATTTTGGTTCGTTCTCCGAGCTGCGTGATGTAATGATAAACGTTTCACCACTTCTCTCATGGGCACCTTCAGTGCACTGCTTCGTAGAGGAAAACGTCAAAGAATGTGTTGTCGGGACGCAGCGTGTGAAATTAGCCTCGTCAATCTGTGAACCCGGGACCTCTGTTTGTGCCATATTTGGCCGTCCATTTTCGCGCTTTCTCAGCTGTGGGTAAACGGCATCCAGGTCAATGTGGAGCTTCATGGAATTCTCCGTAGAGAACCATTCATCGAGGAATTCCCTACCATTTCTTGCCCCTCCGTGCGTCAGAATTTCTGTTTTCTCCCATTTAACGTTGTGTCATTCCTCATCGAGGTGCGCCTAGATCTGTATCGATACATGATGGTATGGACACGCGCGCTTGTGCTCTGTATTCTTGTGGATAGTTTTCTCCACATTTGACCTACATAGTCTTTGTCGCAGTTTTGCACTGTATCCTGTAGACCACATTTTGATGTTCGTGTGCCTCCAGTCTTTCTTTAGGTCAAACGGCAAGGCGATGTGTTCCCTCGCTGTTGGTGCAGGTGCATTGCTTGCCGCTTATCGAACGTATCCGAAAAGACAGCCAGACTCCTCAAACCGCACAACCTGACGATAGTTCACATACCAACTGCGACTTTGAAAAGAATATTATCTAGACCTAAAGAAAAACTGGACTGCAACGTGAATGGGAGAAAAATATGCACAGGAATACAAGAGCACAAGCGTGCGTGTCGATGCCGTCATGTATCGTCACAGACCTCAGCGTACATCGATGAGGAAGGACACAACGTTAATTGGGAGAAAACAGAAATTCTGGTGCACGGAGGGACAAGAAAAGGAAGGGATTCCTCGAGGCATGTTCACTACGGAGAATTCCCTGAAGCTCCGGATTCACGTCACCTACTTCCCGACGACACTTCCGTGTTCTCTACCATCTGTTCATTACATTACGCAGCTCGGAGAACGAACCAAAACGTCAACTACCAACCCGAGCTACAGGTATTCCGTACTATTGCAAGCATCATCATATGAGGTGGATTTGCCTAAAGTATGTAAATGTGACTAAACATAGGCAACTGTACTCGCTGTATAATCTCAGTATGCGTAATTCAGTAATTGTCATTCTGGCTCCAAGACAGCTTTGGCTAAGCCAAAAGTTAAGATAAAATTGGCTACGAAATACACTGTTTTAACCTAAAAGCTCAACTGCTAACTGATATCATGTTTAGTTTACCTCCGTACATCCATTGTTCAGCTATTACTTTTAATTCCATAGATGCCAGTCTTTAGGTAGCTTCCAGTGATGATATCGTTTATTATCTGATGTGAAACTTTAAGATGTAATTCATCTAAGTTTGATGCCAAAATTTCCTAACTCCGATAGCATACCACACATCCGGAAGATCACCAGATTGCCGTTTCGTCCTATTTGGGACACTTTAGTTATGCGCATCACCCGACTCCATCAAGAGCCGAGTACACAGCCTCTCGATCGACATGCTCCACCAGTCATGGGTGAGAACTGAAGTCCGTCATGACTTGCAAGTTAACTGAGATTTCGCCATGCAATTTGGGAACTTCCCAAAGTACAGTGATTGCGCCCAGAGTCATGTCTTCCTATTTGGGTCATAGTCTTCTTTCACTTGTTGGACACAAATCACCACAAACACACCATACTGTCCCTCGTTTCGTTGAAATCATCAATTTGTTCAGGCCAGAGCCCTCAACAACAAACCAGAGCCTGTTATGTACCAAAGCTAGGCTACGGTGCAGCGCCATTCTTTGCTGATCTTGGTAAATTAAGGATTCCAATAACCTAAACAGCTTACATGCCAGCTCATTAGTATCCGCTTACAAAGGTATTCGTTCCTTTGGAAGCTAACTCTAGCCGTTCATAACAAGCATGACCTAAGTTAATGAGTCGTGTTATATCACCGAAGGATATCGGTCATGACAGTCCGGCACCGTCACGCTTGACTCAGTTGCATAATTCCGTGGACTCATAAGTGTAAGTTCATGGGTTCGAATCCGGCGTGTGCGGGCAACTGGCGAATACCAATAGGACAGACTGGCCATCTAACTCCTTCCTGCATGTGTGGTGGCCGTCTGGCTGCTTCTAGCTGCAACGAATCTTCTCAAACAAACATTATTAACCCCCTAATACCCATTAAGGCTTTATGATTGTTACCAACTTCGTTCTTAAGGTTTACACTTTCGGTTGCTTTGCATGTCAACTTTGTGTATTTCCTTTGTATATGAGCCCCTTATTAATTGGTCTAATGACAGAAAAACCTTGGTTGTCCTACACCACACGCTCGGCCTCGGAGTAATCGTGATGCCTGCAACCTGGAATCCCTTTGTTACTAATGCACCCAATAATAGCTCTCCAATGCAGGCGCGGACACATCCCTCCGTGGGTATGGATCTGGGCGGCTTGTACTCCGTGGAAAATGTATTTCAGCTAACAAGCAGTCAACTTCCCCAAGGGTACTTTTGTCACGAAGCTTCGGACATCTTTTTTCTAATTGGTTGCAGATTACACCCCTTATTTTTGGTAAGTGTCGCGCCAGCTTAACTAAGAGTAGCCTGCTTCTAAGCACTCAAGTTCACATATCCTAAAGATACTCTGCTATCCAAGCGCTCACCACAACCGTTTTTGGTGCGACCATTAGCATGAAGCCGCACACACAAACACGCTCAAACACACACCGCCACAAGTCACTTTACCTGCATGCTAAGGGGAACGTGATTGGCTGCCACTTATCACTTTGAGCTAACGGGACATTTTTTCCACTTACTTCTCAGACGAACCCTATTTGCACCTGCCTTCAGCATGACACAGCTTTTTGCTCAGTCTTTTTGTGATGATCACGCTCGGATCCAAGTATCTCTAAATGTCCGAACATACAGCACGACTATTCACTGATCGCGCATCCCATTCACTAAGACGCTGAAATTCTACTGTATCACATGTAACTGACGAAGTGATGGTGTGTGAAAATCAAGTCATTTTTAGCTCACTACCCGGGAATCATGCCTGATGTACACTCCGTAAGCACTTGTCACCTTCCGTAGTGCTTCATGCTCAGCTTCATGCAAACAGAACGTGGATGTTTACCCCAGCCAGTTTGGGGTTAAAAACATTGCGAACATTTACTGATACGAATTCCTCCGCAAATTTCGTCCTTTATTTGCCAACTTTTAAGATGATACCTATAACTACGGTGAGGACGCACGTCGGATCTTATGTGGATTTTTGTCACGCAGGTTGAGCCATTTCGCTTATTTCGCCTGCTAGGGGTACTACAGATAAGACGTCCTTTTGAAAGATTTTCGCTAGTCATGTTGCTGGTGTGGTTGCGTGGTGGTAACGAGCTTATCTCGTAAACATGTAGCGCAGTTTCGAATCCACGTGAAGTGTACGTCCACATGGTATACTCAGCTCGCGAGTGACCAGTGATTATCGCACGGCAGCGGAACCTCACTACGACGTAGGCTGACATATCACATTTTCCTTAAGACTAAACTTGATATTATTTGGGTGCTAATTAACAGTTAATAATCCTATTTCAATAACCCATGAAGTGCGGAGGGACGTGTATTTAGATAATTGAGAAACAACGCTTTAAGCTTGACCACTTCCGACGCTACAACTGTTATCCTTTGCTTACTGTGGCTAGCATTTCGTCGCCAACGACCTTCTTAGCTATGGTTAAACCATTAACTTCGAGTGCTCATCTTATGTTAGACCGCCGGTGTGGTCCAAAATTTGCCCGTTTCTTTTCTAGTTTCCCGTTTCTGCCATGTATCCCTGAGCAGTAGTGTCTCCTTCCGGTGCATCACACTGTGTCATTCTTCATTTATAACCACATTTCATATGCGGTCTTGTCATCGCTACAACAAACGCATTGGACTATCCGCAGTGGTCTCGAAAGTTCATCCAATGACTAATTGGCGTAACTGTCCATCTGATGCGAATAAACGTTTCAAATAGATCTTATGTCTTCTAATGTGTTGTCTTTCTGCGAGCCTGCGAGATGACATTAGAGTTTCCATTAAGTATAAATCTACTTGTCATATTTCTTATTCCTTGTGTACAAAATGCGTTTTGGTTGTTTGCTCCACCATTGTGTGCACTCTGAATCATTACACTGGATTTCCTTATTAAATGTTTGCGCCTGGCCACAAAGAACAAACATTCATAGATCAAATGGAGCTGCTGGCTTCAAATGATGGTCACTCATTTTTCCATAGCTCATGTTTTGTTGTTTCTGATTACGGTTACATTTGTGATTGGAATGAAAAATTTGCCGAATGATGGGTTATGAACTTATTCCGCAAAGATTCGCACACAGCAATCAAGGTGTATTATGCTACGAAACCTCTCCTGAGTAGTCAAGTACGATTGGTATTGATGTTAGATGCGAACAGAACCACCTCAATGCTGTGTAGACCGGAGGGAGAAGTTTAGTGGCTCGGATGGAATATTCCCTGCCGACGCCACGCAGTAAGTCATCTAGATCTCTAGAAAGTCTAAATTAAAGGATGACGAATAAAACGTAACCTTTATTCCAGCCGTTTACGAATTAGCTGTCCCCTAAGTCCAATCCGAAATTGGCTTGTCAAGCACAGATTGCGGCATATATCCACTCCGCATGTAAGCAGCATATTGCGACGTTAACGGCGAAGTTAATGGAGTCACATGACCTATGGTAAAAAGTGAAAAAGAAAGACCCAATTCACTTCCCTTCAGTCGAAGCACCATGGTAGGGAACCGAAGTCGGGTAGATCCAGTTGCCAAAAATATCGCGAGAATAAAAAAATAGAGACAAGATGGTGGGGTTAGATGAAATGGCAAGATAAATAAAACTGAAGCCATAAATGAATCCGTTAACCTAACCAGAATGGAATGCAACAAGAAAAGCGGATGCAAATACTATTTTGTCTAAACCACCACAGCCTTATCCAGCTTTTTAAAAACGACAGGAAAATACAACACACAATCTACAACGAGTGCCGACTGGATGTAAATATTGGGTTTTCCAGCAACCACGAAATCAACGTTGATGGGTTTGCATGGGTTAACATGATAGTTTATTGAGTCAACAGGTGCAAGCTTAACTTCGCTTCTTCTATTTTTGTACATAAATTTTCCAAACAAACCATCTAACGAGAGATATCAAACCCTAGCTTTTATTCTCGTATTGTTACATCGACTTCCCGAATTAAGTCATTCTGCGAAAATGCTTAAGAATCAATAGTTTTAGGAGCTAAAGGCAAGAAGAATGCAGAAATGGTCGCAGAATTCCCCCTCCAGCAAGCAAGTCAACCCGTAAATCACACGAATTATTAAAAGGATAATCTTGTGTATTATTTCATTTACCGTTTAATCCGCATGATTTTTATAGGACGTTGAGGAATTGATTTGAAAGAAGGAACATTGAGTCGCAACCCAGCCCCAAGCGATTGAGGTGACCCGAGGGATAAATTTTCGATGACCAACCTCATTTGCAAACAACAACGAAAGGCAACTTGTGGCGCAGATGCAAAACAGCTGAGGTTGATCAAACCAAAGCTAACAAGAGAAAATAGAGAAGGGTTATTGTTCGAGCTGCTCCAACCCAAGGTCCAGTAGAGAGGAAACTCCTGTGACTGGTAAAGAACGATCGGACATGGAGTGATTATCGTTAAATCAAGCAATTAAGCCGGCGACGCGCTCGATGCGCTTGGATAACAATAATCTTGAATTGATTTGTAGGTCCTAAAATAAGAAAACACATAATATGTAGGTAATGAGCAGTGAAAGTGGTCACTCATTGATGGAGGCGTTGGCAATAACCACGATGTCGAAGAATCAGGTCAACTAACCGCTTATCACTTGTGAGTGTAACACAAAGAAAAAAATGTGCTGGCAAAATGAGATATGTAAACCAAACATCGAAAGTATAATATATGTAACAAGATATTGGTGTGTATAGGGAGGCACTAAGTTTGTGTGATATGTAAATAACTAAGGGTAATATGGAAATGTAATTGCCAAAGCAAACGTTTTAAGCTAGACCGTATAGACAGACCAGGATGAATTAGAAATAAAATCCTGACGATTTTCTAAAATCCAGCTCCAGCACAGGAGAATGATTGACAGGTGAAACGGTAGAAGTAAGTACGCAACTGTATACGCCGGTTTGCCTAGGACGCTGCTGCTAAGCGTCCATCAAGTCACGCGCGTTCAAGAGATAACGTGGAGTCTTTGCTTCATCGTAGACAACACTACGGTATATAATCAGAAAAGGGCCGCAGGTGCATTCTTTCATGCGACTAGTAAACGATATGCTTTAGTCAACAGGACATTGATTAAGTTCACATTAAGCGTTGAGTAAAAAATATGATTGAAACACTGGCTTCGGTGACAGAAATGTGGACAGTAGACGAGACAGAAGTTGCTGCAACGCGGCAGTAAATTCCGTTACTATAATGTATCCGCACGCTTATGCGCCAAGGTCGGATTTAACAATATGGACTCATGAACCAATCAACACCATAATGCAATCAGCAGCTACAACATTCTGTCGTTCACAGAGATATTATGTTGCATAGCTAAGCTCAGTGACTAATCTAAAACATTTCCGACTGACTGCATACAAAGTGCAATTGAATTGCTGCTTAACGCTCTGATTTACATCCGCAAGCCAAATGAACATCATGTTTAACCACTGGATTTGCATTTAGTGCCATTTCGATGCACCAAGCGCGCCCAGTGACCTTGCAATTGAGCTAGTCCAAAGTAGCCAATGAATGCTGGTGTACTAAACATAGCATGAATGTATGAGTTGGTATGTGATAGAGACGCGTGGGCGTGCTAGTCTTCGTCCAGCAACGGTGCCTATTCTGAAACTATTTACACGCAGGTTAGCGCATTGTATCAAGCTTTTAGCGTCGCACATTTTCGAAATCGCGTGCAGTACTTTCAAGTTGGCAAGGCTAAGAACGCTGTTTTGGCCTTGACAATCTCAATGGTCATGGGACGTAAACCAATGGGACACCGGTCAGAAGCCCGCAGCATATGCGATAGACAGTCGAATGAAAGTAGTCGAGCATCACCTTCGGTTCTATCTTGATGCCTATCTGAAGGAAACCTTGATGATTGGTCTCCAAACTGAAACCGTCCAATGCGATATTTTTAATGCCTGTCTGAGTAGGAGATCCTATCTACCATTTGATCCGAAGCTTAAGACGTAACCAAAGCGGACAGACATACTAAGCAGCACATGAAGCGGTCTATGGTGATCGCTATTGGCTAGCTGGTGGTAGCTTATTCAGCGGACTAACCATGTTGGCGTAGACAAGCAATCATCCATCTGGTATTCCGCAGTACAGCAATGGCTGTTAGGCGGGTAGACAATTGTGCGCGATTGTCATTGCAACGATCATGGGGGACATAGTTCCCACAGAAGTTGGTAGACCAAAGTAAAGCTGAACAAAGATGTTCAAGTCCAACTTTGCATTCGCTTCCGCTGGACCAAGCGTTGCTCGCGGATCTCAGTGGCATAGTGTTATGGCGTCAACAATCAGCCACTAGGCTCTGCGTTCCAGCCCAACTCAGGCTATCTCCAACTGATGAGTCCCAACCAGGACGAAACCGCGGTCTTGGGGTGCCAGTTTTGGGGTGAGCAACACTATAATACAGGCTCAATGTTTGCTTATTTCTATCAAATTTGTTGACTCAACAAATGTGGTAGGATTCCAAGTGTGGCGTTGATACGATATTAGTGAGTGTTCGTTTGTCTTTACACCCATAGGCGACTTTGAAATTCAGTTTTCGCTTCAGTGTCTCCATGTATGGCGTTATGTAAGGTCATAGAAACCTATGTATTCAAAGGATAATTAGGCTTCACTTCCATATGATCGCCCATACGTGTTGAGAAGCTTTGCGAAGTGGCTCTCCAAACGGAACCATTAAAAGCGCAGTCAATGCAGATGGTACCTCCCTATTACGTCCATGGCCTAGCAAGCTATCCTCAGGAAATCTGCATTACTCAACAAAGAAAACACTAAAGGGGCTACAATGACTACGGTGTTTATACACGTAGTCATTGTAGCCCCTTTAGGGTTTTCTTTGTTGAGTAATGCCGATTTCCTGTGGATAGCTTGCTAGGCCATGGACGTAATAGGGAGGTTCCATCTGCATTGACTGCGCTTTTAATGGTTCCGTTTGGTGAGCCACTTCGCAAAGCTACTCAACACGTATGGGCGATCATATGGAAGTGAAGCCTAATTATCCTTTGAATACATAGGTTTCTATGACCTTACATAACGACATATCTGAAGACAATGAAGCGGTAACTGAATTTCAAAGTCGCCTATGGGTGTAAAGACAAAAGAACACTCACTAACATCGTGTCAACGCTACACTTGGAATCCTACCACATTTGTTGAGTCAACAAATTTGATAGAAATAAGCAAACATTGAGCCTGTATTATAGTGTTGCTCACCCCAAAACTGGCACCCCAAGACCGCGGTTTCGTCCTGGTTGGGACTCATCAGTTGGAGATAGCCTGAGTTGGGCTGGAACGCAGAGCCTAGTGGCTGATTGTTGACGCCATAACACTATGCCACTGAGATCCGCGAGCAACGCTTGGTCCAGCGGAAGCGAATGCAAAGTTGGACTTGAACATCTTTGTTCAGCTTTACTTTGGTCTACCAACTTCTGTGGGAACTATGTCCCCCATGATCGTTGCAATGACAATCGCGCACAATTGTCTACCCGCCTAACAGCCATTGCTGTACTGCGGAATACCAGTTGGATGATTGCTTGTCTACGCCACCATGGTTAGTCCGCTGAATAAGCTACCACCAGCTAGCCAATAGCGATCACCATAGACCGCTTCATGTGTTGCTTAGTATGTCTGTCCGCATTGGTTACGTCTTAAGCTTCGGAGCAAATGGTAGATAGGATCTCCTCCTCAGACAGGCATTAAAAATTACGCATTGGACGGTTTCAGTTTGGAGACCAATCATCAAGGTTTCCTTCAGATAGGCATCAAAATAGAACCGAAGGTGATGCTCGACCACTTTCATTCGACTGTCTATCGCATATGCTGCGGGCTTCTGACCGGTGTCCCATTGGTTTACGTCCCATGACCAATGAGATTGTCAAGGCCAAAACAGCGTTCTTAGCCTTGCCAACTTGAAAGTACTGCACGCGATTTCGAAAATGTGCGACGCTAAAAGCTTGATACAATGCGCTAACCTGCGTGTAAATAGTTTCAGAATAGGCACCGTTGCTAGACGAAGAATAGCACGCCCATGCGTCTCTATCACATACCAACTCATACATTCACGCTATGTTTAGTACACCAGCATTCATTGGCTACTTTGGACTAGCTCAATTGCAAGGTCACTGGGCGCGCTTGGTGCATCGAAATGGCACTAAATGCAAATCCAGTGGTTAAACATGATGTTCATTTGGCTTGCGGATGTAAATCAGAGCGTTAAGCAGCAATTCAATTGCACTTTTTATGCAGTCAGTCGGAAATGTTTTAGATTAGTCACTGAGCTTAGCTATGCAACATAATATCTCTGTGAACGACAGAATGTTGTAGCTGCTGATTGCATTATGGTGTTGATTGGTTCATGAGTCCATATTGTTAAATCCGACCTTGGCGCATAAGCGTGCGGATACATTATAGTAACGGAATTTACTGCCGCGTTGCAGCAACTTCTGTCTCGTCTACGGTCCACATTTCTGTCACCGAAGCCAGTGTTTCAATCATATTTTTTACTCAACGCTTAATGTGAACTTAATCAATGTCCTGTTGACTAAAGCATATCGTTTACTAGTCGCATGATAGAATGCACCTGCGGCCCTTTTCTGATTATATACCGTAGTGTTGTCTACGATGAAGCAAAGACTCCACGTCTAGCACTTCATCTCTTGTTGTTTATCTCACGCGCATATGGTCCCTAGTGTAACAATTGTATCTTTCACCACAGCTGCAAGTAAATATATATCGGATCAAAGGTGTGAACATGACCGGCAGCCGACCCTTAAGAAGTTGGATAATAAACGGGGCTGTTTCTGCAAAGTATGTTGAACCCTTAGCTTCGATATCCGATTCGAGTGATGCTTTCATTCTCCGGTAGGTTACATTGTCACCATAATACGTCCGGCCGGGTAGTTAAGTAAACTACATTCGCCCGTTCGTCTGCAAGCCACCGAGAGGGAAAGTCAACCGATTTCGTTCCGCGTATATATGGGTGACCTTGTGTTATCTCTTGAACGCGCGTGACTTGTGATGGACGCTTAGCAGCCAGCCGTCCCTAGGCAATACCGGCGTAATACAGTTGCGTTACTTACTTTCTACCGTTTCACCTGTCAATCATTCTCCTGTGCTGGAGCTGGATTTTAGAAAATCGTCAGGATTTTATTTCTAATTCATCCTGGTCTGTCTATACGGTCTAGCTTAAAACGTTTGCTTTGGCAATTACATTTCCATATTACCCTAAGTTATTTACATATCACACAAACTTAGTGCCTCCCTATACACACCAATATCTTGTTACATATATTATACTTTCGATGTTTGGTTTACATATCTCATTTTGCCAGCACATTTTTTTTCTTTGTGTTACACTCACAAGTGATAAGCGGTTAGTTGACCTGATTCTTCGACATCGTGGTTATTGCCAACGCCTCCATCAATGAGTGACCACTTTCACTGCTCATTACCTACATATTATGTTGTTTTCTTATTTTAGGACCTACAAATCAATTCAAGATTATTGTTATCCAAGCGCATCGAGCGCGTCGCCGGCTTAATTGCTTGATTTAACGATAATCACTCCATGTCCGATCGTTCTTTACCAGTCACAGGAGTTTCCTCTCTACTGGACCTTGGGTTGGAGCAGCTCGAACAATAACCCTTCTCTATTTTCTCTTGTTAGCTTTGGTTTGATCAACCTCAGCTGTTTTGCATCTGCGCCACAAGTTGCCTTTCGTTGTTGTTTGCAAATGAGGTTGGTCATCGAAAATTTATCCCTCGGGTCACCTCAATCGCTTGGGGCTGGGTTGCGACTCAATGTTCCTTCTTTCAAAACAATTCCTCAACGTCCTATAAAAATCATTCGGATTAAACGGTAAATGAAATAATACACAAGATTATCCTTTTAATCATTCGTGTGATTTACGGGTTGACTTGCTTGCTGGAGGGGGAATTCCGCGACCATTTCTGCATTCTTCTTGCCTTTAGCTCCTAAAACTATTGATTCTTAGGCATTTTCGCAGAATGACTTAATTCGGGAATTCGATGGAACAATACAGGAATAAAAGCTAGGGTTTGACATCTCTCGTTAGATGGTTTGTTTGGAAAATTTATGTACAAAAATAGAAGAAGCGAAGTTAAGCTTGCACCTGTTGACTCAATAAACTATCATGTTAACCCATGCAAACCCATCAACGTTGATTTCGTGGTTGCTGGAAAACCCAATATTTACATCCAGTCGGCACTCATTGTAGATTGTGTGATATATCTTCCTTTTGTTTTTAAAAGCTAGAGAAATTTGGTGCCGAGAAGACGAAATTGTACGAATATTTCTCCTCCAATTCCTAAACAATGCTTGCGACATTCCAATCTTATGCATTTATTTTTAGTCTCAGCGGTTGTCAAAGCCGTTTTTTTATTGCGCCTTTGTGGCAATTGCTGATAACTAACGAAGTTGGGTTTACCCCTATTAGCAATGAGGTAGATTTCACCCCACTCTCTGCAGTTATCTGGCAAGCGTCCTTGGGCTTTCAGTCGTATTTGTTATATCCTCTATTATATTTCCTATACGACCTTTTTTCCAGTTTAACAATATTTTTTTATCTAGAGCTACTGGGCGCGAATGCTCTACATTATGCCGCTCATGCGCATTGGTTTATAGTGGTAGGGTCGAAGACATCGAACGGTCTCCTCAATTGATCAACAAGTTGATTCCTCTTGTTTGACAGGTTCAATGGCTGCCCCGAAAATATGACCTTTCTTGCGTCATCACCCCAGGTCTTCAAGATGCATCTACCTATCTTTTATGCATCAGTTGGCATGTGGCGTGGATTTGTCCGTGCTGAACATAAATTGGTTAGTCTTTGACCATTCGTAAGCTCGGTCGAATCCATGCTGTAGCAGACTGTGATCTACCTGTTTACCAATCACCCGTCATACAAAGTGATCATCGGCAAAAAGAAAATATTTGACTGGACGAATCACGGGAACTCGTTAATGAAGACGGAGAATAAGCGTGAGCCATGCACGAATCATTTTGGAAAGCTGCATTCCACCCCAATAAGGTCGAAACATGGGCACAAAATCCGCTCTAGTAGCCGGCGTTAAAGACGAAAATTTCCAATCCATCTGAAAAGAAATTTTCTAATTCTTTAGCATTGCAGCCTATGGAACGGGATCCAGTGATCAAAGCGGTAGAAGACCTTAGAAAATTAAGACAAATGACACTGGTTTCGTTTCCTCTCACAGATGTTTCAATCCAACTGATCCGCGCAAACAGCAAGCTAGTTGTGCTTGACAGATGTTGATGGAATGCATGTTGTTCGGATGTTAAAATTATCTAAAGAGCCCATTGATGCCTCATCAACCACTGTCTCCAGCACCTATGAGAGCACTGGAAAGAGTCATTGGGTGAAAATTTTGGGGATACCGAGCGGTTGCCTCGTCTAAGTGAGGGATGATGATAACTTTATTTCACATGCCCAGGACCTACTATACATCCTAACACATTTGAAAACTTCAGGATATTAGATCGGATTTCCAAATAGCTGCCATCTGCAGTGTTTTCGTAGAAACTTTTTCAATTCCGGGTAACTATGGCTGCGCAACGATAGCAGCTTCCTCAAAAGAGTCACTGAAACATAAGGAACATTTGTGTTTATTGGCATCTGGGGTAATGAGGCAGGTGTGTGACGTGCTGGTGGCGTGTCGAATTATGGGATCAAGTTGTCACCGTAGAACTATGACTGCATCCTCGGCGGTATGAGCACATCCATCTGCTGGTATTAGTGGGGGAACACCAAACTTCAGAAACCGGAGGCTGTTCAGATGTCGATACCGTTTCTTGTTATCTCCAAAAGAGGCATGCACTGGACAATGGTTGCACGCTACTTTCTCCTCCTAGACAAATATATTTCGGTGGTTAGCTATCACAAATATTTGCTTCAGTTGCGAGAACTTGGGTTAGGTTTGTAGGCACGCCACGCCGTAACTTTTACCGGTATGCCTATCGGCGCTAGAGTATTGTTTTGTCTTACTTTATATCTGTCAACTGCAGCACCCAAGTCACCATAATGATACTGCCCTGCACATGCACATTTGCGAAATGGACACATGTAGTTTGTTTATCGCAACTAGATTACAAGTCACAGTGGTCGACCACTAACCCGTGGTGCTGTAGCACATGTGGTCGCGAGTGTCTTAGTCAGGCAGGCCTAGGGAGCCATGAGCGAGGCCGCTCGGGGCCACCAAAGAAGGGTCGACTGGTCATGCAGAGAACGTAGGCAGTACGGGCGCAGCGTTTGTAGGTACGCTGCACTCGATTTATTAATCGCGTGCTTGCATGCTGTGTCCCTTTATTTCAGCTGGTGGGTTTGCCATATTCTTCTAATGCTTTTTCTTATATTACTGTCTACTTAAACAATCTGCTATAAACTTACACACGTCGTTTAAGCTAATGGTATTTAACTTCGATAACATTTTTGCGGTTGTGTCATTTTCTTAATATATATATTCTCACGTATTGAACCATTCGCCTTGTTTTTGTAACCAATTTATTTCATACGCTCATTAATTGCAGAGTTATGTCTCTGTATCTGTATGCTTTATTCACTTTGTTTTACTTGATATCATCGCTTCAAATGATTGGCTGATTTGACATCCCCTGTGTGGCTGCACTTTATGTGATATTGACAACGTGCCTACCTGCCTATTATCGACTACCTCGTCCATACAGGCTCCAGGAAACCGTTGATTGTTACTGGAGGATTCGGGGTGCACGGTCCTTTTGGCCACGCTAGGATTAAAGTGTGGTTCCATGCACTCAGCGCGGAGCTTACTACCGTCCAGCCACCGCCTGGTGTGATTGATTCCCAAATACAGCGCGCTTGTGTTTGTCTGTGAAGGAGTGTGGGCCGGCTCCTATCCACGTGTCTCCCGGTCTTATTCCTTCGGGTTTTCACTGGGCATGGGGTGTGTGGTTAGAGCTGTGGGTGGTGCAGCGGAAGCCACTCATGATCCCTCTATAGGCGCAGGGGTTCTGTGGCTGGTCACATTGACAAGCAAATCCGAAACCGGATACCGTCAACCAGTTTGTGCTTGTAATTGTGCTGCTCCATTCTTGAATGTTTGATATCTTCAGCAATGTGCCAATATAAGATTGGTGTCTGTGGGTTGGAAACGATTATCCATATATTCATGGTTCCAGGGAAATAGACGTTTTCTTGTAAGCTCTTGTTTGCAAATAACTCCATAGGAAGAAAGTTAAAGGATTTAAATCTGGTGACCGGGCAGGCTAATCATTTGAACCGCTGCGACCGATCCACCAGGAACCGAACACTTCATTTAGATAATGCCGCACGTTTGTGCATAATGGGCAGGTGTGCCGTATTGAATAGATAAAGACTGAAGCGAATTGCCGAAGTAGCCAACGCGTATCGGTGGTAAAAGTATCTCTATCTTGTGGCTCCTACTTAAGTTGTCAGCGACAGTTCCATTACCGCTGGAGAATCATTACAGACAGGGGAATGACAGTATTCATAATTGAGTTACTTGGCAAACAGGAGTTTAATGTCATATGGGCTACGCAAGTACGTGACTCTGGCTTGCAGGAAGCGCATAATGCATCCTACTGTGCTTCAACGGTTTCGTCCACCGCCGTCAAATTTACAGTAAAAATCAACAGCGTCGCCTGCACCCTGAGCTATTGCGAGTTTCCCACAAATCTATATTGTACTATTTTTTCATAGTGTTCACTCAACCCCCAGTACCCATCGCAACCATGTGCTAGTAAAATCAATAGCTATGCATTATATATATATTTACATGAAGTACGTTTCAGGAGCGTAAAATTCAACGAATTACAGTTTCAAAATGAACACCGTCTTTCCGCTTACAAAGCAGTACTCACCCGATGCTATTAGCTAGCACTTTCTACAGTGTCCACTGATATACCGCGGCATTCGTTTCCGATGTTGGGTTTCAGTTCCTTCGGCGTCTGCTGCAGGATGACACAGGTCCGCGAGATATCTTTGTAGAAGGGTGCTAACAAATGTGAAGTGTTGGTTCTGTTAATAACGCGTTACCCGTCATAAACGTCAACGAAGTGGATGATTAGAACGAGCCCCATCGTTTCGCTTGCAGAGCAGTATTCGCCCCACGCTATTGGCTAGTACCTTCTGCAAAGTGTCCACCGGCATCTTGTGACATTCGTTTACTATGATCCGTTTTACTTCCTCCAGAACGGTTGGTCTGATCTTATGTACCCCATAAATAGAAATCCAGAGGGCTTAAATCAGGAGCCCGTGTAGGCCACCTGACTCTAGCTACGAAGTAGAGAGTACAACGGAATTGTAATTTCGAATTGATTGGCCAATATTATACAGTATTATAAGTAATACAATATGAGCAATATCAAGTGGAACACGATTTAAAATCACTACATTCAACGCTGCTCGGATTTTTATTCGGGATTTAGATACTTCATCTGAAGCTTGTGTTGAAGTCGTTGTGGTCTTTTAAGCCTGTTCTCATTATCGCTGTCTGGAATGGAATCTGGAACAAGTGCATTAGTATCAATCACAGAAGCAGCGGAGCTTGCTGTCAACTGTACCTGCTCCACAGGACATTTATGCAAAGTTTAAGCATCCACGTCTAATATCCGGACCATAGTCTCTTGAGGTTACTCACAAAAGTGCCAGAGTTGAGTCGGTAGGCATTGCTCATGAAATAGAATATTTCGACATTGCTCAAGCCGAGCACTTTAGAGCAAACTGTTCGCAATTCGCACATATTAGCAGGTTTATCTGCACTGGTAAAACCAGCACAATTACGAAACTGAAATAAGAAGATATCAGTGCATCGATCGCCATCATCAAATGCTGTGGGAGCACAAAAACTTATAGCAAGTTTCGTAATAGCAACAGTGTTTTCCGCCAGCCCGTTGGAGTAAGGTATCCTAGGAAAGATAAAAGGATGAAGACAACCAAGACGCCGTAACCAATCAGTAACAAAAGACGCAGTGAAATGGGAACCATTTGGCACTTACAATAGACGAAAACTACATTTGCACGACTAAGCACTTTGCTTAGGTCAAAAATAATAAATATGGTGTTCGGTTTATCCGTCGTGCATCCCACAAGCCACACCAAATAAGAATCAATTATAACAATTGCATAATTTTGTTGAAGGAACGGATCAACATGGATACGATGCCAGATTTCACCCGCCATCGGCCAGGGTGTCCATTTAGATGGCTATCTTCTTCCCTTGTGCCGGCAGGTTTCGTAACATGAAGCAAACTTTTGAATATCAGCATCAATCTCAGGCCATCAACACAGACATCGTACCCGAGAGTTTATCTTTTCAATGCGCAAATATCTAAAATGAAAATCAGTCAGAACAGCACCTGGCAAAATTGAAGAAACTGCAAGCTATCCTTGACGAATAATATACTATCAGAAGCAACACAAAATTCATCACGATGTTGGCAAAACGGGGCAAAATTCCGCTGTAACAAATCTAACCAGTCCTGTATTTAAAGTGAGGATATGGGGCCAAAGCACTTCCTTGTTTTATGGATTAGAGCTGCGCGTGGTTTGGGAAATGTTTGAGCAAGTAGGCAATCAACTTCAGAATCAACTTCAAATGAGCCAGCCTGTCGAGAAAGAAAAGACATGTGAGAACTGTCTTCAGCATTCTGTGTTCCATCTCATAATCATAACCACTGAGTGCGATTTGTCGTCTTTGAAGTATCTCTGCACTGAATTTTGCCAGGGAGCTAGTGGTATTGTCATCAGTTACTGCCGTGAACGTCAAAGCCAACCGATGTTTTTGAAGTCGAGTCTGATTGCAAAGCACCTCCAAGCATCCACTTTGCGCCTTCGCATATCCCATCTAAGCGTCGCTGATTCTGTGAGAATTAAGAAGAACCTGGCGTCCTTCTATACCTGTCACTGCACCAATACCACTTGGAGAAGCATCAGTAATAAAAACAGGAAAGATTTAGGCGAAACTGATGGAAGCACACATTCAGACTGGGGTGAGGTTTGTATCTCCCCCAGCAGTGTTCCAGGATGTGGTGGGTTTTCGCCTGCCAAGCGTTCTCCCTATAAAAATCCACTTACTTCCGTTTAACAACGCTGACGTGGCGGAGGTGACTCGCCCCTAAATAAAAGCACTGCCGCTTGCTTCATTCTGGCGATGCGTTGCATTCCAGCAACTTTATGCTGTAATTCTGCGGAGCATTGGGCCCCTATTCGACAAAGGAACAAACGAAAGGCGTATGAACTGAGCGATCAGTCATCGGCTCCCAATGAGCGGGATTCCCTGAATTCCCTCCGCTGCCTTGCGGGCAGGCTATTCAGCCAAAGGCTCGGGGTAGTGTGCCCTAAGTCAACACGCTACTTCGGCTTGGGCAACCGGGTAGTATCTCGCCCACTGAAGAAATCGTGGACTTTGATGTGACGTGTTGTTTTTTCTTTTACTATTCTTGTACGTACTTTTGAGTCCCATGGTTTCTGATGGCTATGTGTCTACTCGTAGTCTGTTATATATATATATATATATATCCCACAGCATCTGTTCATGCGGTGTAGACCCCAAAATATATTTACTGCCTAGTAAACGGAACAGCTGATCATCAATCGAATAATATATTTTTATGAATTTGAGTAGTATGGTAGGTTTCCCATCAGAGACCATAGTTCACGAATATTTGTCGTTGATTACCATTGAACGAGTAATTTAAAACGATCGGCAGCAAGGCTAAATCCAAAGGATATAACGTAGTGACCCAAACAACTGATATCTTGACCATAGTTTAGCCAACTTTTTGGGATTTAAATTTACATTATCGTCTTCAAATCGCTTCAGAAGTACTAGTCTGCGAGAACCTTGAGCAAATCTGTCAGTAGTATGTACAATTACATCATCATGGTAGACTGCAACACCACTTAAAACGTTTACAAATGAATTCATGACTTCCTGGAAATGGCTGATGGTACACCAAGGTCAATTAAAAAAACGATAATGGTAGGAACGGAATAGCCTTTTTATGGTTGTTCGTTCACTAGATGACTCACTTAGGAGAATCTGAAAATAGGCATCCATTAAGTCTAGATTCGAGAAATACCCAGAACCATGTAAGGGAAAAAGTATGGCTTCAGGTTCTTCCATATTTCAGTTACGCTGGCAGACTCGTGTATTTAGGATGTTCCGATATTCACCACAGACTCTGGGAGTCTGAACATCTGTCTTTAGTGGTGTGAAAATGGGCCTTGTCCATCAGGAGCTCTGGACTGCAAACGTAATCCTTTATCACACAAACTGTTTAACTCTTTCCGGACTGGCTCCCTCACTGCATATGGTGAAACTCGACCTTCACCAAATACAGGATATCTAATAACCTCAAAGTCTGCTAAAGGAGTCTTCATACCAACCGTCATTATGGAACACTCATGAACCGGAGAATGAATTCCAGCTTCAGGGTTTGCACTCGACAGAAACGTTATGCTTCATTTGATTGCCTGCATAACTTTCGACCCAAGAATAGATGGTTCTTGACTTGCGACGACAAAATTACAATCGATAAGATCGTTGTCTTTGTCGAATATTGAAAAAATGAAGCAGCCTAACACAGGAAGCGTATGAAGAGTGATGTCTCGGCTGATAATAGAGCTTGGATGCAAATTTCACCAGGCTAAAGACAATATAGACTTGTTTCAGTAATCATTGACTCCACACTATCTGTGTTAACAATGAACTTACATGATTTTCAGTTTCCAAACTGAAGGCTGCTGTACAAATAGCCATTAGGATTGACCGTCAACGTCAGAGCATTAACCTTATCGCACGCTTGGATCATGCTGTACGCAGGTGAATTCACAACTTTACATGGTTTCGCAAGCCGACAGGCACTACGAATTTATCTAACATTGCCACTATGGAAACTTTGCATTTCGGTGAAGACAAGTACGACGAGAATGCAACTTTCAACGTGAAGCGCATTGATCTAACAGTTTAGAGACTTAACCAGAAGTAGCAACCTTCTGGTGATTTATCCGGTGTAGACGATGGTATCCAAAGGACATCAAAAATGTTTATTGCCACCGTCGTTATTGCTTAGCATAAGCACTGCTTTTGGCAGATTCAAATAACTTTTACCGGTCAGGTGTATGGCATTTCGAAATTTCGTAAACGTCTTGAAAATTTTCACAATGCAGTTTAACTGCCTTGCATTTTGTCTGCGGAAGGGAAATTAACTGACAACATGCATTTGAGATATAAACGATCTCAGAGTTACTCATCTAGTTTATCCTCAAAATAACATCGAGTGGCTTGAGCATGCAGTTAGGAAATCAAATCACAAACTGACTGGTTTGGCAGACGTTGTAGGAAGTTAAACTTGGCGTATTCTGTCAATAAGACATTTTTCGGTAACAAATAATCAGGTATTAGTATTGTCGGCTCCTCAAATGATTATTTCTTTGGTGATATTGGATATAACAGATTTTTGCAAATTGAATAAGCGTTAAGACCAATAATAATCAGAAATCGCGGCGTTTACAATTTCTCTTGTTTTTCAAACTTCGTAAGCCACCAAAGCTCTAAGAGCTGGGGGTATTCCACGGTTTTTTGTTAGGAAGAATTTAGGCCCAGTGTTGCAATATTTGGATTCATCAGGAACTTGGTACTGGCTACGACGCCATTTGTTTACTTATAGAATCTAGAATAAAGCAAAGCTCCCCCTGAAGCATGTATCGATATAGCAGGAAAGAAAGTGACACGTAATTTTCAATTACGCGGTCAACTGTATTTAATATCATAAGGAATACAACATAGGAAATGTCAAGTAGAACAATATTTACAACCACTACATTGAATTACACGAATTGGGCAGATATTACAAGCCAGAAACTGTACTTTGCTTATCGCGGCGTTTGTGCGCTTCGGGTTACGCATATTTTTGAATGGTATCCTAAATAGTCGGCTAATAAATTGCCTAAACATTTTAAGAAATCTGTATCGGAACTGATATTATTACTAAGGCAATATCTGTACTGCCATTGGTCTGACGCACAGTTACCCCTCATCCATCTCACTCAACAAATGTACAGTTTTCTATCCATCATATTTTCAGGCAATCTTTATTTTTATTGTAACTTTCGGAATAACTTGTGAAGCAGTAAACCATACTTCGACGTTTATGTCACTGTTGAATGAACTGACCAGAAGGTTGAGTTGGTTTACGATGTTTATTATGTGTATACATGCAAACGTTGATTGTGGAATACTGGCAATAAATGAATGCAGTGCGGACGTATTCTGCCTGTTTTATTCTTACAATCTCGTGCCATGCAAATTTTGAGATAAAACATCCATGGTTAAAAATGAATTGTGAACTATATCAGCTGCGTCAGTTTCCTTTTCATCAAGTTATGACTGCTAGTTGGATCCCAAGCAGCATAAATAAAAATAATTTGTGCTTTAAAAGATATCAATGCAAAGCATGTCATTATTGTTGAGTGGTAAGAACCTACAAATTGATGATCGCATATTTACCCGTAAGCACTATATTGCCCCAAAAGATTTCTCCTGGTATCTGGTTTCTCGACTTCTCCAGCTGGTCTACTGTCATTGCTGGGCATCCCGAAATGTAAGCGAATATAATCCTAAACCCCTTTCCTCTCACAGGTTTAGTAGTACATAATTCGGAATACTGGCAACTGGAGTTTGATTTTCCTTTATGGAGTTGTTCTTCGAACTAGCAAATTCGATTGCAGATGCTTTAGCACCACTCAAGTTGGCATCGTTAGTGCAGGTTGGGTAACTGTTCTGTATCAGCCAATGGTGGAATGTAATTCGGCGATGGCGGATATTAAGGGTTTCTCTGTTCGTCATGTGGATTTCCTTTGTTTATAACCTTAGTTTATTTCGTACATGAGTACCTATTTCATAAACAGTGACCACGAAAATTATATTACGATATAGCTAAGACTCTACTGAATCGATTAATACGTGAAATAATTTTAACTTTCTGCGTTAACTTCGATTATTCCTTTACTTTCCAAGCAATGGAGTTCTTTTTCAACGCGGTTTTCAGTCCGCTTGAGAGCTTTTTTAGCTGGTTAGCTTACTGGCCGAATTGTTTGCGGAGAACCATGATTTGAAAAACGCATTTGCTGTTGCATCATTCGTTGGACAATTTTCTCCGCTTTTTTCCAAGCAAAGCTTAAAATATCATTTCTATATTTGGTGTTCTGCAGTGACGATGTCACCTCGACTTGTGACGAAGAGCTTGTGCTCGCATTAAGTAGAACAGTAAGCAACCTACCTGCTGGTTATGTAAATGCTAAAAGTGAACTCATTACCTTTCATAAAGATTACCTTGTTACAATGTATGAAACGAGTAGAGAGAATTAAGGAATTCCACCAAACTTACATTGATTATTTTTACAAATTGAATAGTGTTGGTGGGAGTACGATGTTACACAGTGTAAGCACTAGCTCTGTTCGGTTGCAGACTGTAAGTCCTTACGTGTGGCACCGTATGTGTGAACTTGTCCACATTAAACAAACCTGTGATGTTTGTATTGCGCTTAAGAAGTTGTTGAACATAATGCGCTGCTGGATATCGGAGTTCGTCTTTGCTGGGGTCCGTTCTAGTAGGTATTAATTTTCCTCGCGCACTATGCATGCAGGATTCTTAAGGCCGTGTTCCCACTTTGTTTTAGCAATTATCTTACCTCACAATGATTTCTTAAAGATCTGCTTAATGGCTCAATAAATTAGTGAAATTTGGAAGCTAACGATGCGACCTAAAATAATCATTTGCCCGTTTGCATCTTTTATTTACGGAACTAAGTAACTTGAAACGTTGCATGACAAATGTCACTTTAAAGTAATGAAATAAACTATAAAAAGTTGGTTATCGTCTACAAATGACTAACGTCTAATGAAATTTATACTGTAACCAAATGGAACAAATACTAACATTGTATCAAACGAATGTCTAGCCCCTCGTATAGTGCTCTGATTTCGCAGCCTGTCCTATTTATGTCCGCTTAATTGTTGATAACCTGGGTTCATCCAGCTTATTCACCGAACTGCCTTAGTTTGTTTTGATTTTTTCCAACCTGATGTTTACTGCTTTTGATTCTCCTTAATAAGAAATCCTTCATTATCTCCTGTCTTTCCATAATAGTTTTGGGTCATCTTCTGATTTCGGTGAGCTTCATTGCCTTATTTAAGAGTGATTGCCTGCATCTGCCCGACTTCAGACGAAATTGGACCTCCGACTTTTTGATTAATCAGCGAAAGTATTCTTGTGCGTCCTGGTGTTCACATTCACTTTCAGAATAGGCATATTTTCGTCATTATAATTAGTATCTCTTCAAAGCTAGTAACATAAGACATTCTGGTAAGCATATTCTGTTACAAGCGCATTGATTTCGTCTAGCTGTAATATTCGCATGCGCATGACCTAGTGGGTTATATATCTAGCTAACTTGCATTTAACGTTTTATTCTCAGCTATTGTTGTACAGCCTTCTTTTAGCATGATGGATAAATAGGACTAAGTACACTGATAACAGTTGGCGTAGTTGTCATCGAATGAGAAACTGGGGCCATACTTAGCACAAAAGTATATTTTACAGAATATGCCATGTTCACACATGAATGGTAAACTGATGTGTGATTTGAATAGCTTTTTTGT
This sequence comes from Dicrocoelium dendriticum, assembly GCA_944474145.2. Classification (NCBI taxonomy): domain Eukaryota; kingdom Metazoa; phylum Platyhelminthes; class Trematoda; order Plagiorchiida; family Dicrocoeliidae; genus Dicrocoelium; species Dicrocoelium dendriticum. The sequence goes on along the minus strand of OX104067.1, from coordinate 23,414,095 downwards.
TTCAAGGGTTTGTATTAACTCACAAATATGTTTCAACGCAATGTGCACTGGGGGGAATAATGGATAGTAGCGGCAATAGGGGAGTGTCATAAAGTATGAAACATTTTTTGTTTCAATCATCAAATGTTTTCTGGCCCTTCTTAGTACAAATCATCAAGTGATCTCTCCCAGATGAACAGGGTCATAATCGTGTTCAAATCTAAATATTTGGTGAGCTTAATGCGAAAGGCCGTTGCGCTCTCACAGGACCCGATTGTGACTGGGAGCTTATTCCACATGGTAGCATATCCTATAAGGAAAATTTAGAATGCAGTGTTACTCTGCATCTGGATACACTTAGGGTAAAATCCTTATTGCGTAGCTCCCTTGTCGAACCATGTTGTATTGTTAATGAGTAGGAAGATTTTGCGATGATAATGTTTTGTTCCAGGTCCTCACGAGCTATATAGCACAGCCTATTCCGAGAAAGCAGCATGCGCTTTTCGCCCCATTGGGGCTCGTCAGTGGTGCGCATTTCCTCGGTCCCCTGGTGGGGATCGAACCCATGACCGATAGAGGCGGATGCCAACTAGCCAGCAGCTTAAGCACTGAGCCATGAAAGACGTCAGCTGGGATACTCAATTTGTAAGCTAACTGGGATATAGCACGACCTATCTTCCACCGCCACGCAGGTTACAAACTTAGCAGTGACAGTGGCCAGACTCCGAAGGTCATGAGTTCTTCTCACTAGATATTACGTCCATAGCATTTTAAACTGGAAGATTCCCCAGCGGTCATGGGTTCGATCCCCAGTAGGGGACGGAGGGAATGCGCACCACTGACGAACTATATTCCAGTTCTAGGGAGGACAATTAGCAGTAAACGCTTTGGTGAATCATATTGTACAGAAGCATCAGGTTATGTCTCAATATTCGTAACCAAAGCGGATCGAGCTTGAATTGTTGGCAGCGCTCTCGATAGTCCTTAGTAGATGTTTCGTCCAACAGGCGTTTGGTAAATGACCTTTGTAAGTTTTCCAGAGATAGTCTGTAAGGCTTCCTCATGCTGCCCCAAATGATACTGCAGTATTCAAAAACGGGGCGAGTTAGGATTTTGATGAGGTCTACTCTGGTTGGGCTTATGTGGATCCTATGTAATCTATAAGCTATTGATTTTCTGGCCCTTGCAGCTGGTATTCCACATTTTCAGAAACGCTGAAGGTGCCAGAATACCTGATTCCGAGGTCGTGGATAGACAGCTGTACACAAAGCTGTTTGCCGTTGAGTGTAATTCTTCCCTCGGGTATGGAACAGCCGCTATACATTATGATAGATTTTTTCGCCGATAACTTCATCATCTAGGCATTATACCAGTTCTCAAGGGAGTGGAGGTCTTCTATAAGCAGTAGTGCCTCTTGAAGTTCAGCTGGTCGGAATTTGCAGAACATCTTTTAGTCATCTGCAAACAGGAAAGGCATGCTATGACTGATAACCACTAATATCATTGAGGTAGAGCGTGAACAATAACGGACTAAGTACACTCACTTGAATAATTTCACTAGTGATTGGACATGGTGGAATGTGGTGGCCAGCTATGCTAACTACCTGAAAACGGCTGCTCAGTTATGACAATAGCCAGCCTAGAAGTTGGTGCTAAATTCTAAAGGAAGCAACATTTTTCAGTGGCTGTTTATGGGGCACTCGATCGAATGCCTTTTCCATGTCCAGGAACAGAATAATGACTGCGTATCCTAAGTCATTATAATCCGAAACAAGTTTTAGATAATGTTCTCAGCAGGTTATGCTGGATCGTTTACCAAAGAAACTATGCTGTGACCTGTCCATTACCTTCAGCGAATTGATGAATTTCATCACACCATTCTTAACCAGTTTCTCTAATATTCGAACTATACAGGGGTATGACGGGTTGGCCGGCAATCATTAAGTGCTTGTTTGGTCCCAATCATGTGACGGGGAACGATGAGCGATGTATTCACTGGTCTAGAAATTAGCTCGATCCAAACGAAAGGGTAACAATTTTCAGCAACAGAAACGGCATATCAGACCCACCCAGTTGATTGACGACAGGTAGGATGCCATCGGAATCCAGATGGGAAGACGGTTTAGTAGAATTCATTAAAAGAGGTATAGCAATGATTAAAAAATACAATGTTACACAAGGTGCACCATTGTTTACAGTTAACCGGGTTGACTCCAATTTCATGGAGGCAGCCAAAGATGACCTAAACGCTTCGCAGATGTCAGCTGGATCATGAAGGGACTGTCCGTCTGCATTAACCAGTCCATCTATCAAGAGAGAGGGGTAAATGGTTGTTGCGACAGAATTCTAACACGTTTTCTGCTTTACATGTCTTTCTTAGCGCCACCTGTTCTTCTTGTATCTTCTTCGCCAATTATAATCGCTTGACCCTGTCAATGATTTTGTGCAATCCTAAAAGCAAAATGAAATTCGCTGTCTTTCCCTATGCAGCAATCCGTCTTCTCTGTTTTTGGCTGACTGAACGCAAGATTGCATCTTTTTGGACATGCGGTCCTCACTTCTTATGGAGTAAGGACAGCGATAGCCAGATGGACCCGATGGTAGAAACAGTCTATGGCATGGAACACATCGTTAGAGAGTAAGAATGCGTCCCAACCAGCTGATAGAGTTTGTTGGAATGGCTTCCAGTTTATCCTATGCAATACATATTGCGAAATATAAGCGTGTCTGATAATCACTTTGACGAAGAAACTGAATGTTACTGTCTTGTGGTCATTACCACGGAGTTTGCCTAATACCTCTGTGCACTTATGACCCAAAAGTGAACATGAAATCGAGTGCAGTGGTCGCACTTGTTGGCTCAGTACCCCATTGTATCCAGCCACCAATACGGAGAGAGGAAAGGAAATTTGTGTGTAGAAGAGGATGGTTGCGAAGATCGGTTCATCTTTGGTAGGTTAGAACCACCAGCAATTATCTTCACTCTGTGTGGCATCTCAGCAGAAAACTCGAAGCTGAAGTGATGATGGTAACACTCGCAGTTATTGGAGTATTTGGGTTGTAAACACATCGGAGTAAATTATGGGAACCGGTTCCTGAGACAATCAACTAAAGAGATCCTGGAACATTTGTTAGCTGCAGATGATCAAGAAGTTCTGCTGCAAATGTACTGTGTAGGTATATCATACATCTATCACTTTTGCCTGTCCAGCGATCTTTCCAGAAATGCTGATAATTAGGAATCCTTAAGGTGGAATCTAATGTATCGGAAGTGCATCACGTTTCAGGAACGAGGAACGCACGTGGGTCCTTGATAAGTGCAAGCATGTCTAAGAAATATAATTTGTTGTTAATGAATGTCACATTAAGTAGAAGCATATAAAACGGACTATTGGGTGTAGGGTCACCGTGTTGCGTTTTATTGTTATGCGCGTTGTTGTAGTCAGTTAGTATGGACGCAGAAGATATGGGTGGGAGTACTGGGGTCGGGCTAACTCCTAACCTGCGTGGCAATGTGGATAATATATCATTTGTGATTGTCGATATTTTTGTGTACATGGAGGTGGCTAAGGACGCACGTCTAATTTGCAATTTGCTTGACAGTTGTTGAGCCGAGGCAACTGCAAATTTGCAGTAACAGTTGGAACAGGTAGTTGGCTTCTGTCGGGTATGTAAGCAGCGGGAATGGCCGCAGCTCCATTCTATCCAGTGGTAAAATGAGCCATACTGAGGTGTGTTAGGAAGGGCTGCACGTATATGAGACGAGATGGGAGGTGGCTTTGTCTTCGGGACTTAGTTTATTTCATCATTACGGAACTGGCTTTTCTGGTCTGGAGGGGAATTATGTCGAGATGTTGGCTTAGGATGTTGCTTTATAAAGTGATTTGCGATGTGTTTTGGTAGATCTTGTTAGTTTCTACCGCGTTCATCACAGGCCTCAACATTTTGTTAGAAGTTTTGTCGTGGATTTTCTACATTATTGTTTTGACTGACTATGGGGATCCTTTGGGCGTTGAGTGCAGCTTGCAACATTGCTACGACGCCACTGGTACTCAGCTCTTTCAAATGGTTCGAATTTACCCCATCTTTATGAACGGTGAACTCAAGTCATTTGGTTTGCAGGCGTTAAAACTGAGGAGGAAGTAGCTGGTAAGAGTTTGCTTAGGTGACATTGTAGTATCGTCAGCAACAGTGGTGACGGAGGTTGTTATCATATCAGGTGAGATGCAGAGATTCACCTCAAAGTGCCCACTTGCCACATTAGATAAATGATCTTTCTGTGGTTTGGTCTGCGAACGCTTAAGCTAAATAGCCGTTTGAGTTAATTGTTGTGACGAAATATCACTTAGGGATCTTCGTAGAAACGTGCGATCTGGTTTAATCAATACTTATTTGACTTGGGTACGCTGGGCCATACTAACATGATTACTCCAACTCGGTTCGCGAATTCCTCAGTTACGAAGTTAAAAACGATCGGGCAACAGTGCTTAGATGCATTGTTTTTCAGAAGAAGGCAGTTGCATTCAAGGTCGGACATGTTTCAGGCCATAAGTACTGCAATTTTAACTTTACCCATACTAAGTCTATCGGGAATGTTACAAACGACCACATTTATCATTCTGTGCATTCGTTCATGATCCTCAGAAGCAATTGAAGCAGGGACATAATATTTTTCTCTTTACGTGGCGATAACTTGCAGTCCTTCACCTATTTCTCGCCTTCAGTTTCTGTGAAGGAAAATCCCATCCTCAACTCTTCCACGGTCAAGTATCTCGATGTTTTTTTATCCCAGAACTTTTCTTGGTCCACACAACTGTAAAACGTCAAAAAGTCAGAAACTTTGCTTTTTGTGCCTTCAGACTGGACGTGCTTTCAGTACCACGCACTTAATTTTCAGGTTTGTGACTTGTGTAAGTCCGCATTGGCTTTCCCGCTCACATGTCCTTTTCCCTGCATTGCTTCGGAAAGACTACGTCTTATTCGTGCGATCCATAAAGCACCTTCCTTGATGCAACGGCTTGTCTAGAGATTATTTAGTTGGTTTGATCATTTCTAAACATTTTGATGACGGCAATGCTTTTTCTTCTAAGGTAATAACAGACCAATTTCATCCGCTTCACGATGTTCATTTCAAAAAGCGCTCTTTCCATGCTACACTTTAGAAATCCAGAATTTTATACTCCCGCACGTCATCGTAGGGCAGTACTGTTTTGCCTTATCTCTCACGTTTGTTTTTTGACACAACAAAAGTCACTAAGATTCTGCGCGAGCCGTTGTTGGAGTAACGATTCTGCTATTTTCCCACTTCTCTACCCAAGCATGTATATTGAGATTATCATTCAAGTGTCCGCAGTGGTGGTGTAAACGCTGAAAATGAACCCATTAGAGTTCATAAAGCTTATTCAGAATTAATTAACTGTTCTGCCTTTTCCATTTGGGTTGAATCAAGGCATTCCCATGGGGTACTGAGATAGTATAATGAATCCAGGTAATCTTGGATCGGTTCGACGGTGGTTACTACATTGTTAATTTTTGAGATTTGGGCTTTCAAGGAATTAACCTTGTCACTGAGTTATGCAAGAAGAGTAGCAGTTGGATCAGGATTGGCTCGTGGTTTCTTCGGGACCACCGTTTTCGTTGGCTTGTTCGCGCGGTGTATGAAACGCTACTTTGAGCTTGTCAAGTGCAGCTTGTATTTATGGGTGCCACAATAAGGGAAACTATAATGATGAGAAGGATAAGGGAAGTAGCTTTGGAAAGTTGACGGAAATAAACGGCTCAATCAAGGTTTAATAGCAATAGATACGCGAAAATGGAAATGCAAAAATAAGCGAATGCGATACAAACCAAACAGTTTTATTTTTGCGTTATCGGTTAAGTAGGACTTACTTCCCGCTGATGTCAGTTCATATAAATTCAAACAGTTGCTTGTCGAGGTTAGTCTGTGATGCCAGTTCCGCCTGAGGTCACGTAAGCGCTCCACACAGGTTACATTACTGTAGAAGACATCCAGGATGGGAAACACAGACAAAAGTTAGACCAATCAATTTGATTTCCGAAATTAGCCGGAGAATATTCACAAATATTACAGATTGTAAAACACCGAAGGAAAAATATTGGTGCAAACTTCACACAGTAAGAACAGTTGTTTCACGGTAATCCGGCAGCAAAAGTGGAATCCAGCACAGCAATCCAAAAATCCGCGGCGTCCGTGGGTACGGCTGCCAGTTTACATGGGTATCAGCTTACATGCTTCAAATCACTACTTCTTCGCTTTAATTCGTCACATTCCTCAGTGCATTTTCAGTAATAGGAAATATTTTACTGATGCTTCTCTGTATTGGCAATTCCGTGCACACGGGGACGACTGGGGCTCATCACAGCCATTGTTTTAACTCAAGGTGTTTACTTTCGTCGGAAGCTCTACTGTACATTGTTAAGACGCATGGTTCTCACTAAGAAGAGATTCTGCTATCCGTATTTTAAACCGGGAATGATTGCCAGATAGTTTCCCGGCAGTTTAATGGCATCCAATGGAGGGTAATCCTATTAAGGGTCTAAACAATGTAAGTCCCATTGTGGTCCTACAAATACGCAATGATTTCGTGTTCATTTATATTTCACAATCGATTTATTTCAAAATTGCACTTTTCTTTCCATTGCACTCACGAGGATTTCGTTTAAATCTACTACTTCAATCGGTGAATTAAAATACATTCTTTAGTTCCATTTACTATTTTTACTATCTAGTTTATTGGGATCCTTTTCATCCAGCGTTCACGCAGTGTCTTTTAGGACTGACTATTTTTGTCCTCGTCATCGCATACCATCGACTACTAATGAAATAAATTCGTGAGTAGTCTCATTGATCTAGTTAGCCACAGTTTCGTTGCAACTTAATAGTGCCTCCCTAATTGCGGCAAAGGTGTAAACTTGCATCGCTTAGAATTAGTTTTTCCTGAACTGGAGTGGTCAATATTTGCTTTCATTTATCCCAGGTAGTTGAAGGATCTGCGTGTTTCTTCTAACAAAATCTCATTCTGAACCCCAGTCAGAATGCCTCCTAAGATATGGCTTGGGAGTAATTTTTAAACTCCTTGACAGTTTTTATGTGAGGTCCATCGCAGCCAGTTTCCAAATCAGCTAGTCGTCCACATGCCCGGAAAAGCACTAGACTGCAGTTTCAGCCTGTTGGGCAGCGTCAGTAGTGCGCATCCATCGTATCCGTCAGAATTCGAACCCGTGACGACTTCACATAATTACATAAAAATCCCATACTCATGAGTACATCCTTGACAGTTTGTTTACCGCATCCAGTTGCTGGACAGTGATGAAGCGGAACTACTTACCTCTTTAGTTTCCGGTCGAATCACCCAATGCTCCTTTTCGCAACTTTGTTTTGTTCTTGTAAGACAAAAAGGTACATATTGGGGTTGATGGAGAAAATTGCATGCACCGGTAGACATATCGTCAAACAAGCACATTTCCTAATGCTTTACCTGGAGTTAATACATCGTGCATTTTTCATATCCTGCCGACGGATCTGGCCGTGTCTTTAGCTTTCATTAGCAACAGTGTTATGTGATTAGATTTTGGTTTTATTGAAAACCCGCGGTGTATTTTCGACGTTGTTAATTTTCGCTCTGAGCTATTAACTTTTTCAAGCTTAAGTCTGAGCTGGTGGTCATATTGGATGTTTCCAGAGCACATTCCCTCAGAAGGCATGTATAGAGCACCACCCATTCTTAATTTGGGTTCCATTATTCGTTTTTACTTTGCTGAACTATTTGGATAACGAAGACGTGCAACTCCACTTTTTCCTTTTGCTCACTGTAATCTCTGTCTGTATGCATTAGCCCTCAACCTCAGTGACAGAGTGTGGTAGGTAGCTAAAATGGTCTGCATTTGATGCAGTATTTCTGGAATATAGTCAGACCGTCCGCCATGTATGGTTGACGAATGAGAACCAGTGCCCTGATGCATCAAGTTCATAATCAGCGCTACCTTCCGGAATACAGGATACTATTTTAGCCGGAGGTATTAATCATATTTATTGTTCGTTTAACGAAAGACTGGCTGTTTTCTGTTGCGACGTCTATGTTGACCTTCTGGTCTACATCTGAACAAGGTAAAAGAAATCTTAACAAAGCTATCACACTCTAACAAATTGCATCAAATCAAGTCAAAATTAGCGTTACGAATCTAGATTGGTATATTTTCAACCTCTTAATATTTCGACTAGGGATAGGCTAAAATTACCTTATCAGCAATATAAAACTGTATTAGTGGAAAAGTAATCAGTGTGTAAGTGCCAATTGAATTAGCGGTCAGCATAAACGAGCAATAAGTAACAATTTCTGGACGGAAGCATCTAAAGCTGTATTCTGTTGACAGATCAACGTTGCAAGCTAGATTTACAATCGGTACGGTCCATTTTAATTGCTCAGGATCTTGAGTTTTGCTCTAAAATTAGGCGAAGGACAACAGTGATGAAGTTGGTCATAGTTTGTCGGAAATTAATGTTGAAGTTTTCCAAGAAAACTCACGCACTAATAGCGATATTGAAAAAATGAATATATATGCATCACTCAACTCCGCAACTGAAGTACGCTCACTCTGTCCCCAAATGCAAACTTTGGTTCGTTTATTGAGTACTCTTAACTTCATCTCGTTAAATTTACGAAGCATGGTAAAATGGCATGCCATTTCTCATTTAGTTCGCTATTAGATTTCTCCGAATCTTCTTGACACGGCACCTATAACCTCAAGTGCGAGTTTTTTCTTTGTCGTTCAAGTTTAGCTCGACTCACCTACACTCTCTTAACCTTTCAGCTTGCTACTTTATAAGTTGTTCTGAAGTGATTGGTAACATCACTTTTCCTGCGCGTCAAATTAGTTATTTCGGTCAAACAATATCAAACATCTAGATACAATAGATGTTGTTAGCTAAAAGCGATAAACTAGATAGTTAGAATACTGGTCAAGTATAAATAGATAACAGTTATAGTGTTGTACTCGAATGAACGAATTTTAGTGTTAAAAACCACTTGAGCGCTCCATATCAGATAAAATGTATGAACATTTAAGTGACTGTTTTTAACAATCTCATCAGGAAGCTATTAGCTGTCACCCGAAACAATCATTCAGCGAACCTCTTCAAGCTTCTTTTAAAGTCACCGACTTGACACCTAAGTTCTTCCATTGGGTCAAATACTGCAAACAAAAAGTTCCAAGACCACCAGCCTATAAGCATTTGAAGCATATAACTAAGGAATAAAAGGCGATATGAGCCCAACTGGCACCCTAACGAGGCTCTAGGTGGTTCTGTGTCGCTACTTATTGGCGATTTTTCATATCACTAGACCAACGCTTTCATCAAACGTGACCACTATTCAAAATGCATATATTGTGAAGCATGTTCAGCCATTAACCTCCACAAACACAGTGGTAGAGCCACCAATTGACGCAGTACTGCTTGTCTTGCCTATATTGCTATTCGTGTGGACGCCGATATTAGTAGTACTAGGTTTTTAACAGCCACACTGGCGCACCATATTCTACACAACCGTATGACCAACAAAATTGTGCCCACTAACCCCGTACCGGATAAAAATTGCACGCATTTTGCTAATTGAAAACCGGTATTGCTGCAGTTTGCTTGTGTGATTGCACATTTCATATTCAATTCACAATGCGCACGTCAGAAAGCTTAGTACAATGCGTTAGCTCACTGAATTCATTAAAGCTGGGCAGAGGCAAATTAGCTATACTGACCATATGGTCTACTTTATATCTATATACTTTACATCAATAAATGATGAACGTTGATTTATAACGGCTAAGAAAGAAGGCGAATGCTTAGCCAATCCCATGGTCCACGGTAGCGTGTATTAAGCAAAACCAATAATGAAGACGAAAAGAATAAGTACATATTTATGTTTTAGGTGAGTGACTGGGCTACTCACATGAACACGGATACATTTTTCCTTGCCGCCATGTTTCGGAGAGAATTAGTGGGCATATTGTTTGGTTAGCGTCATTTCGTCTTGCAACTGAAGCAGCCCACGTAATGCATGTCGCCAAATAGGTTGTTGACAATTTGTTGATCCGACGACAAAATGACGTGAGATAAAACAAGGTATCATGTCCTGCATATTTCGTCAACTAAGTCGTCAATAGTGCATGGCTACTTTGAGCTGGTGTTCTTAGGTCGTATGGCCGAGTTGTAGCATATCACCAACTATTGGTAATTATTTCGAGAGAAAGAAAATGCCAATTAGCTCTACTTTATTGGGCATACAGAGTTTACCGTGAACTATTGCACGGCACATCAGCAGTAGCGCATACTTTGTACGGGGATACACTTCAGTTGCAACTTTCGGACTTAGGGATCACCAAAACAATTGCAGTGAACGAAGGCAACTGCTGATACAAGGCCAAGGAAGACTACTGTAATAGATTCTTCCTAATATCATGATTCTTCAAGCAAACAAGATTGTGCTAATGTACCTTTTTGCATGCTGTAGGTCAGATTGGTCTGCACGGACTGGTCCCAGCCAAAAATCATCGAGCCATCTGGACTTGTCTTATCTGAATAATTTGAGAACAACTTAGATGAAGCTGTTACACAGATAAGCTTCAAAGCAATTCCCTGGAAGGCATGAAGGATGGGGACTGTGGCTGCAAATCGTCAGTCTGAGTTTATTTCGATTTACTCCAAAACTGAAACCGAGTTGCATGCTATTAGTCGCCATTGTCAATCAATAAAGAGAGTAGAGACCTGTCATTGCAAGGTAAAGTGACCGCATTCAGCGACACCGGATCTCAACGGATTTTATCCTTATTGCTAACTGGTTCACCTGCGTTCTAGAAGATTTCAGGTGACCTAGTTGCCAATTTTGACAAGAAAGGCTGACAGAAATTTCCTTGAAGGGATAAGCATGTCTGGAGCGAGTTAGTTAACTTCACATTGGCTGTTATCGCAAGTAGGCTATTCTTTGAATAGTAAATTGAGTAGGTACAAACATTTGTTTTAATGTTCAAGGTATGCTGGTATTCCAGCTCTGTCTGCTCCTATTGGCGCGCTGATTGTTCCGATAAATCTTAGAGCTTAACCCACATTGGTTTCGACTTTGCAAGCTTAATATCCTGATATAAACATTATATCCATTAAACAATCTACTGAGGATTGCATACATTAATTCACTACTCGTACATCTCCTGCATACTAGACATCTTATCACTATCCGTTTTTACTTGGAACTTTGGAATTGATACTAGCTTGCATTTACTCAGCACATCTCAACCGTTAGTGGCAGCCGATGCTGCAGTTCCCTGGAATGTTTCATCCCAGCCGGCTGCGAATACCGTTGTGGGTGAACGCTTTCGTAGCTGAGCACGTTAGCTGCATCCACGAGGGATGAAGGGACAAATGAAGGGGCTCCAGAAAGAAAGACAAAACAACGTTTATAGTTTCTGGCTACACTTGACGGATAACTAATGATTTTGGTTTCAGAAAGTCAGCTGTGTGGCGTTGGCGATTCACATATAAGCAGGATCTTGATTAACATGGCTATAATGTGATATAGGCGTACGGTCAACTGAAAGTAAAAACACCAGTCATCTTTGTTGCTATACCAAACTTTAATCCCGAAATGGTCCCCAAGGCAAAGTTCCGACTCTTACACGCTCATACATTTCGCAAGAGTTACGTACCCTTGCATTTGGTCATTAGGCTAATGGACCGGTTCTGCCCTACACTACGTCGTTGGATAGTTCTCTTTCACTGTTTCTGGTAACGTTAATCCAAATAGCTAAAATATCTTCTGTTACAGGTTACTGAAACTGATGGATCTCCGCGGTCGATTGGCTGCTTGTGAAATCCAATTAAGAAGAGCTTGCCAAGTGGCTGCTGAGAGTTAAGCGCATATACAAATTTAAGAGAGAATTTCAGTCTGTTCAAAGCAAAGGAATATAACCGATGTTGTTGCTTAAACATGTTTCAGAGATGCAGCAGAAAAGAGCGAGAGTCAGTCAAAACATACAGGGCAACATTTGATTACAATCTTTAGAGGATCCAATGTTCTGTGGGTCTTTAGCTTTGCGAGGTAATGTGGCTTCATTCCTTGTGTGACTGCTGAAATCATATGTGATCTCTGTTATCAACACTTAAGGTAGATTCGCATAAGCAAGGGAAGCAGAAGAACGCCAACACTGAATGACGACATCGTCTATTGGATAATTAGTGAGTTTAAAATAACTCTTCTGTTTGGCAGCTTTTCATTTGCTCCCTAGCCAATCCGATCTGCTTACTAACCATTATAAACAGGCCACTCAACATGAACACCAGCTCGAAGGTTGAGGTTTCTGATGAGTGCTCTTTATCCATGTGATGTTTATTCTGCCATCTCTAGTGTCCGCGCAGAAGAGCCGCTTGTAAGAGTCACAATTCTGCCAATTATTTGCTGTGCATGAAAAGCATGTTTGTTATTCAACTTTGGACTTCGAGAAACCGCTGTGTGGTAGGGTTGCTACAAGCAATCATTTCATATACGGTCCTTTTGATCGGCATGACTGAGATCCACATTAAGTGAACCGAGGTCTCAACAGAGGTTACTTGTACCAAATCAACCACACAGCGAATTCTTCAAATCCAACTTTGAATTTGTGCCATGCGTTGCTCAAGAATCTCAGTGGCATATCGTTTATGGCGTCAGCCGTGAACTACTAGGATCTGATTTCCACCTCAGCTCGGGCTATCTTCAGTTGATGATTCCAAAACACGGAGAGCCAGTGTTGGGATGAGCAACACCAAAATATTTCCATTTCACCTACGTTCCGTGTGATCGGAATGACCAAAGTCAAACTCAAGTGAATGGAGGTCTCAATAGAAGTTTCTTGTAGCAATCCAAGCACACCGGACTCTCCAACTCCAAGTTTGAATTCTTTTCCGCTGTACCAAGTCTTGCTCGCGGACCTCAGTAGCGTAGTGTTCAGGGCGTCAAGCGTGAACTACTAGGATCTGAGTTTCACCCCAGCTCAGGCTATCGCCACCTGATGAGTCCAAACAGGGACGAAACCGCGTTCTTGGTGTGCCAGTTTTGGGATGAGCGACACGAAAATATTTCCCGTTTGTTATTCTCAGTCGATCTATTCTCCTAGACAGTAAAAGTGCTTATTAACTATGAATCGTAACTGTAACTTGCAAGGTTCTTCTAATTGTTCTGTTGTCTTTTCATATATGTACGCACCTGGCTTGCAACCGAAGTCAAGCAGTTCGGCCTCTGATCACTGCGTGCGCTTGACCCAATTGATTATTTGAAATCAGATCGCAAACGTAAGAAAAGCAAGAGTCTTCTTCTTTCTACTCTCATCTAGTTCCACTGCACCATTCTCTGTTGTTGCTAAGGTGGTGGGCAGTTTGTCCGGTTGTTTCATTTGTTTGTGCCAGAAGAGCTTATTGTAATTGCACTGAGATGTGCAGCTTATGCTCGACCTCTAGTCAGGCTGACTGCGTGCTCTCAAACGATGTTCTGGCTATTTTTATAATGTTCGAACTGCTGCACGCATAAACATCATTTATTGAGCTTATCGATTATTAGCCATATTCATGTCTCATGTGGGCCTACCCAAACAGCATAACGGATAGAGTATTTTGCGTCATTCATCATTGTGTAATTTAGTAATATGATGCTGTAACTATCTTTACCACTAACATATCGGCCGCCAGTGTATCAACTGTGTTGTTAATACACTAGCACAAACTATTCTGTCGGTTTGTTCAAAAGCGAAAGCTCGCGAAACCACATGTGTTATTTAATCACGAAACATCTATCACGCAAACCGTGAAACGTTTACTACATGCTATGGGTACACTGAACTCCATTATTTAACGACCGTAGGGTAGATCAGATAGCGCTATTTGGAATAAAGTTCTTTGGTCATTGATTGTAGCTTCATCTTTAAGTGGTCAAACACGGAAAAAGCAGAGTACAGTTGGCCGTTTGTCAATGGTCCTTATGAGTCCGATTTTAACGTATTTTTGTGATCTATAAGATTGTATATATTTAGCTGCTAAATCATCAGCAATCAGAGAGTTACTTCTTGTATTGTGCCCAGTGGCATTTAGAGTCGACGAATTAATGGTGGTCTATGGACTTAGGGAATATATAATATTGATTGCGACCAGCATCATATAGAGTAAAGCGATTGAAACATAAACTCCTGTTCTTACAGGGATCTGCTACTGATAGCCAATCCCAATTAGAGTAAACAAGAAAATTTAACAATAGCACCACAGTGCTCTGAAGTGCGAATCATAAGATTTATCTGGGTTCGCTGAATTGGAGATGTTGTGAACACTAACCTAGCCAATTTAAAATGTTGTAGACATTGTAATAGAAGGGGCCACATATTGTCGAATAGTGGGCATTAATGTAACAGGTACCTAATCATACGAAAATGACTACAGTGTAATTAATATGTGTAAATTAATTCAATCTCCTAGTTGAGCCACAAATATTTATCATGGCAAGGTTATTAGTACATAAACTGGCGTACTATGAATGATGATATCAGCCTTGATTTGATACCAGTAACTTTGCCTTAAGTGTTCATGGGCAACTTGCTAGCAGTATGCTAAGGAATATTCTTCCCGCTGCACTGCCTGTAACAGTATGTTAATTGGGTTCACCAGGGCGAAATGTATACAGTCCATCAGCCGAAGATTGCTAGGTTTTCAACTGTTTTGCGTCACGAAAGGCGCCAATATGATTTAATCAGTGTGTGCGCATACTATCTGACAGTTCGCTTACCTATACTGACCGATTCGAACTAGTGCGCTTCATGTTATGTCGTGCGTCGAGCCTCGCCATCACAATCCGTCTATATCTGGTTGCTTTCACATTGCTTACGTTGCAACCAAAGTGCGCACATGTTTGAAACAGTGTGGCTGCGAAAAATTCATAAATTAAGAAGCGTATCGCCTACCCGACGATCACAGGTGACTGCTCAGTTTCAAATAGTCACACCACAGAGCAACACGTTTGATTATATTTACTACCTGGATTTATCTGAAGACCATACGACTTTACATCTTTCCATAGTGGATCGTTTCCAGACACAGTTTACGTATTAGTCAAGTGGCTATGAACTGCTTGTACAATCTTGTGTACACGCATTTTCTACAACCTACTGCTGTTGTAATCATACAACAATAACCTATGGGTGAAGTGCTGCATAACTGCAATGTATACGGCTTCAAGTCGCTTGCCGTTCCATTATAGTTATCACGTAAACAAATACTACGGAACCGTTCTCCAATTTAGGCCATATGCTTACATTAGTATAGCGGAGAGGGGGAGGTATACATGAACGCGCTAATGGGCACACACCTGCCTACGCTAAATTGTATGGCCTTCTGCAATAACAGTTATGCACTGTTAACCGTTGTTTATCCGGATATCCGTTAGCCTTTAAGGTACAACAGCCATTTAGATGCTGGGTTCGTGTTAGGATAACCTATATTTTGCGCCTATTGGCTTTGTTATTTTATCTACTACTGCTATTACTATTACTGATATTACTAGTACTACTAGTACTACTCCGATGACATCAAAGTTTGGCGTGATCAGAGCTCCAGAAGACCGTATCCAGCTTCAAAACCACCTTGACAAAATGTTTGTATGGTTGGTCAAAAATCGCCTTGTATTCAACATGCCTAATTTTTGACTGCTCCATTTAAGTCCCTGAATGGTTCACACATATAAGCTTGGGGACCAGGATCAACAACACTGTTCTCAAGAAATGGATCTTGGTATGTTGGTCAAAGAAGATCTCGGCTACTTGGAGCAGTTCAGAAGAGCAACGAAGAAGGGAATTGAAACCGTGGAGCTTTTACGGAGTGCTGCCAGGCAATTCGAAACATTTTCTGCCAAATACTTCCCATGTATATTAGCCCTCACGTTGAATATGCAATTCAAGCATGGCTACCACGGCTAAAGCGGGATCTCACGGCCTTGGAGATTCCAAAACGTCGGGCGACCAGAAATGTCAAGGGACTACGCCAGTCGTCATATGAACAGCGCCTCAGAGTGCTCGACATTTTCAGTGGACATTATCGCCGTTTGCGTCGTGACCTAACCATGGTTTACCGAAATATAAACAACACTATTCACCCCTGCCATCAGCTATTGAAGCTAACTCACAACAACAAACTGAGAGCTCGTCATCTCAATTTAGCAGAACAATACAGTCGGTTGGAGTGTCGAAGAAACTTCTAGCTGTGCGTTTGTCACATGTAGAATACCCTCTCAGATGCTGTTATTTCGGCCTCCAAGTTAGCCTCATTCAAAGCACGTGTCGATAGTGTACTGGCTATACTATATCATATCAAGTAATCTAAATGACACATACAAACAGCAGGAAAACAAAAACAAACCAACCCATCTTCATTTTTGTCCGGAAACCACAGACGATAACTTTGGATATTACATAAAATAGACGGGAATGTTGTACTCGGCAACGTCAAAATTTGTAGTTGTGGACCATTTCCTATTGCCACTTATGACTTTATTTTGCTCATCCGTAACAGACATCCGACGGGACATGTCAAGCTTTGGCTTTCTTCCCCAATATACATTGACCATTGACCAATATGCTGGTTAATGTATTATTCCAACTTTTTCTGCAAGTTTTGATGGACGAACTTTAGTTGCACTTCAGATGTCATAGTCAGCTACGTATGTTTTCAAATTTGACTAACTTGCTAACTAAACTGCCCTAATACAATGACGCTATGTATCAAAATAACCTGTCATGCGCACTTATAATATGTAGATTCACGTTTTCTGGACTTAAATGGTGCAGTAATTTTGTGTTAAAATTCCTCTCAAACTTTTTCTTTAAAACTGGTTATTTTAATCATCTGTGTATCGGTTTCTGGCAGATCATCTACCGCTGCATTAGGTTTATTTATATGATATGTGCCTTTCAGGAGTACGTCGCATAATAGTGTGCTACCATATAATCCCGATAACACTAGGACACTCCCTTTGAAGTTAACTGCCTTATAACTTTAAAGTAAAGGCAGTGCCTTTCTGCGAAAGTACAGCTGGTCAACCTATTACTTGAGTTTTCACCGGGTACTACCGCACAACCGTTCTCAGGTCATCCATTCTTTGGAAATCGGGATTAGCTTACCAGTATATTATCCTATTTATTTCGATGAACGAACTTTGTTGAGCTGACCAATCGCTTTTCTGTCTACAGTGGCTTCGTCGTTGCATCCAATGAATTGATAGGCTTGTGGGTCACTTTGATCAAAGAACCAGTACCAGTAATGCTCACTATTTTTGCTGAAGTTGACGCTTAGTTTGGATGATTAAAATTTTTAACTTTAATATTGCACACAATGATCATTGTGAGGTTGTGTAGCGCCAATGAGCTTAGACTGACTAATTTTTAATGAATCGCTTCATCATCAACCCGTGGAATAATATAGTGCCCAAAAAGCACGGAGCAAACTAGCTGTTGCATTTGCTAAGTATTATTTAATAAATCAATCTCTTCCCCTTTATGCTATGGTCAACTAAGATGAAATGTTCATTTGAACTAGATTTTTAGTGGTTCAAATCAAGCTTTCATACTGGGTTATTAAGATTACCTCATTCGAGTTGCGCACTGGACAAAGGCATATATTGTTGTGTAGTTTACACTGCACAACTATGCAGGGTAGTTAGAAATAGACGTTAGCCAATTAATCGCGAGTTACATAACACTGATTTGGGAAGTACTGTGGACCTGGAGCAGACATGGTCGATTATGACCCACCAGTATCGGTTTAAGTCATTCAGTTGCGCCTTATGTGTGAACTGATGCTAGAAGTTGTCTAGATTACGTGGAGGTTTTCGGTGTGGCTCTCTCCTATCCCTGCACTCCACGACCGACGATTTCGTCTTTGATTAGACTAGATTACCTTAATTTATATCTAAATGGATCACACACCGTTTCTTATGTGTTACTTGAGAATCAACAGATCTCTGATGTATGTAAATCGCAAAGTTTATGCATTTTTCGCCCGAATGAGTGACATATGATTGATGCATTGCTTTTCACATAACTAACTGATCACGAAAATGATGAATCCACCTACATCAAGATATCATCTCTTTGTTTACTTACATGGGCAATCAAAGTTCTTTGGATCCATTGGTACCATTTTATTTGCATAACTAATTGAACCGTGACATTTTTATAAGGAAAGTAGAAGCTGAAGTCTGCCAAGTATTAGCATTCCAAAAAGTTCGTCAATTTACTTGCTGCTAATATACTTTCATCAACTAGAGAATCGTACGAGAGTTTTACAAATGGAACACAACTTCGAAATAACTAGGCAGATGGCAGAGTGAGCGCGCTGCGGCTACTGGGTGCATGGGGAGGCTTGCTTAGACAACAAACTGCCATCTACCGCATTTATCTGTGACTGTTAGTTGGGGAGCTACAGCCCCTGAATTGAACGGGTGCACAGGCTGCTCTTTGACTAGTGTCATTGAGACAATAAAAGAGATTGAAGAACAACGCCTGTGTGTGAAATTTCGCTACAAACTTGGTCGGAGTTTCACAGAGCCATTTCAGTTGCTTAGCTCATCAAACCGGGAGGTCGGAATGAATCCCACGCATTACTATGAGTGGTTTAAGTGTTTTGAATACAGCAGAATGTGAGTCGGTGCCCATCCCAAGCCCGGGAGACCTAACACATCAACTACCGATGATCATGTCTAGAGATTTTGTGCTATGATCCATGCAAATAGGCGTTTAACTGTTCGATAAGCTATTGACGAAGCATCGGTGTAGGATCATGCCAACAAATTCTAGAGAGTTTGAGAGATGCTGAGTGCAGGATGAGACCTGAACTATCGGAAAACCAGACTTGGATGTTGCATCATGATAATGCGCTAGCACATGTGTGGGTGCTTGTCAGCAGCTATTTAGCAAAACAATCCACTCCAGTAGGACCACATCTATCGTAATCTCCAGACCTAGCCACTGTAGATTTTCCTAGTTTCCCAAACTTAAAACCACATGTAAAATACGTGGATTCCAAACCATAGAGCAGATTCAGGACAGTGCTACAAGAGACCTGCGCGGCATCCCAGGAAATATGCTACAGGAGATTTGCCAGAAATGGAATCACTGTTAGGAACGGTGGACTGCAAGTAGGAGGGAACAGTTTGATGGAGAGAGTGCTTAAAATATTATGCAATGAGCTATAAAGATGTTATAGCAAACGCTCCGTTTCTTTATGTACACCAATCGTATGTTTTTTTTAAAACACAGTTTACGTAATCCTTACTTACCGCATATCAGTATAAATACTCCTTCCGTCTACTTTTCTCCAAGTAAGTGCATCCGACTTCTCTTATTAATACGTGGGACATCTTATGTTCAGACCTGGATGCATGTGATGTGGGGGACATATATAATAATAATAATAATGTGTCAGCTGTACGTCGTAACGGCGCTTAGCTGCCGCGCGACCACCACCAGTCGCGCGCGGGCTGAGTATACCGCGAGGACGCCCACCTATACGCGGATTCGAACCGGTGACCTTATGGTTGCAAAGGAAACGTGCAGACCACTCGGCCACCGGCCGACGATATATATATATATATATATAATATTTACTAGGGCCTAATAACAAACATTTTAAATGCCACTGGAGCCTTGAATCATGTCATTTTTAAGACCAGTGAGAGTGGCGACGGAGGACAATTACAAGCGAGACGGAATGGTCGGAAACGATTTAACTTTAATGTTAATTCATTGGGTAAAAACCCGTGTGGAAGATAATTGCAGCTTGGGAGTTACATTGCCCTTTTACCACACTTAGATGAGCTCCGAAATCCGTCGCATATATGTATGGCACTAAGGTAAATAATAGAAAAATAAAGCAAATGCACGTGTTCACCCTTGACAGTGTCTCAATAGACAATCGTAACGTTACTTCGAATTGACTTGTCGAATGCTTGAGCAGTTTCAAGATAAACATAATTAACTGACTTGAGGGATGGAATGCAGCAGAAAACTTTGCTCTGTATAGGAAACCCCGTTTGTCAGCTATTTTAAAACAGATTTAATTAGGCCGTTACACTTCCATGTTTTGGCTGAATAGGGTCGCCTGCGGCAAATCTAAAGTAAACGGATGCATTAAACGCTTTGAATATGGGATAGCATCGACTGTAAACAAGTTTCCACCGACGGCTGTTTAACTAATTGTGGATAGCGTATAGCGTATAAATACATGACCTTATATATCTACGAAAAGGAATAGTTTTCCGAATGTTCCCTGTTCCATATTTCTCAGTTTTTGCAACGAAAGGCTGGCCGGGTCGCTCCGTTGCTGTAACGGAGACCTACTCGTCTCAGTTCAAGAGCGGCAATTGGTTTATAAATTGTTTGTATGGCAAATCCCGAAACGAAGGTTGTTCTGTCCTACCTCTTCGATATATAAACGTCGCAAGGACCAGAAATATGTTCATCATCTCAAGGATCAAGATAGATATTTGTCCGGAACGAAAAGAATGCAGATTTAACCCGCGTAGCATATTAAACATCAAGGCTGCTGCTTTCATCAGTCGATACTGGAATATGACAGACCCGTGACATAGCATATCTGAATACTAAGGCTGTGCTCAACCGCAAGAGCCCAGTTATACACTGTCCAATTGCAGTGCCATTAAGATAATGGTGAATTTACAGAAAATGCTCCACAATCTTCCGATAAGTAAGGACTGATAATTGCTTATTATTCAACAAAGAACCACGCAGAATCTAAGCATGATCAGTAAAGAATAATGCGCATAGCATCAAAAGCAATAATTTAATGTGTGGTTGTAACCAGCTGCCGGTAACCAAAATGTAAAAAGCCAATAACTATCAGTTGGTAAATTTGAAGGACCAGATTTATCTAATCGCGCTGTTTCACATTTAAGTTATGCTGGTTGTTATGCTTATTTAAATAATTTAATGAATTGATCGCGGTTGTCCGAGGCTTGCTCTTAGTAACAGTAATTCTGTCTGTTTAGTCCCTCCTGCTCACGTGGCTGCGAATACTCCTTGCTGGTTTTCATAATATGCAACGGATGAGATGTTCATACGTCACTTTTCTAAATTTCTGTTCCCAATCTGTTGTGAAACACTTGTCTGGCGATGAGAGTAAACAGTTTTATGCAAACGTAAAGGCATGGCCTCTAAAGGCGCAGGGCGTCTGGGACGCTTGCTTTTATAACAACATAAGGGCTCTAGTAGGTAGCGAAGTACAGTTTTCATCGGTAAACATGACGGTGTGGATGTCAATATGTTTGAATCTTAGTAGAATATCGGTCGGCATTTTATATTTACTGCCAGGCATATTCTCTCCTATCGACTGATTGTTTCGGAGGGATTTGGATAAAGTCCCTGAATTGCTTAGTACGTATGCTAATTGAAGGCTATTTCCACATATTGAATATTCCACGTATGGAGAACAAATCCATCAGCAGAATTTAAAGCGCCAATTTAAATGTAAGACGCCGGCGATATAAAACATACAACACCTTCTACACAGCAGCACGATAAACTGGATCAGATATTCCATTTTTTTCAACTTTTCGATGTTTCAATGTACCAGACTAGTTTTGTCATACGGCCCACAGGGATACACATCTCAAACACCACTTGAAGTCACTATACGATTTTGGCGACGCACAATAAAACATTTTCGCTGCCCTCCCACACAATTCTGGTAGGTGTGAGTCTTTATATTAAAACAATGAAACGTTTCAGGCACTCTGCGAAAATCTGAACCAGCGGATTGACAACCGGTCATTTTGTTTACTGACACCAGTCAAATTGCACCTCAAAGTTAGATAGTTCAATAATTGCATGCAACCTAAACTTCTTTTTACCACACTAGCATCACTCTACGAGGTTTTATATTATGAGTAAAAGCTGCGTTTCCTTCCTCTTGAGAAAAAATATCTCACCTTCAAAGTGGGGCTAATCAATCGCCTTAGCTGTTACAGTCGGAAATAAATGGGGACTCATGTATAATAATACGCCCTCCTTAATCGGCATCTTTATGGTGTTCTCATTGGTAATTTGGCTACTTACAGCAACAGATATATGTCGTATGGCCGCACTCTATCTCGCCACTAGCTTCCCCCGCGACCGCCATACTACTTCTCGTCACACGTTTGTGGGCTTGTGCATATCCGAACCAGTCCGACAGGCGCTACACAGTGCATATTTCCTCTTATAACTTATTTTTTAGATCACATTGTTGCTCTAGTTCACTCACTTTGCATATTCTTTGCTAAAATCTACGCGTCGACCACATCAATCCTGAACTGTTCCGGGAAATCTTCGCTCTCTTTCGGAAGAAGAAGCTAAGGACTATTAAACATCTCTGCGTGCTACAGCATAAAAAAGCTAAGGGATATTTTGCCTCGCTAAGCTAATAAACATTGCTTGTTATCTCCGCGTTTTCCATCGCTTAGCGTAACCCAACCAATATAAGTGGCCATTTCGTGTGTCACACAACCGCGAGACGACTGATCGCTGAATCCGGCTACCTAAGTAAGGACGAGCCACTTGTTCCAGCAAAACGTCTTTTGGGTTGAACAGAGTTGGATGATTGATTACGAGTGCATGTATACTCAAGTGCAAATTCACGTGACTTCTTGGGCGCCAATGACCGTTCATCTGTACATAAAGTTGCATGTCAAGGTGTAATAAGATAATTTCAAAATTAGGCATTCAAGTTCTAAAATCCCTGAGCTTTTCCACCTCAAATGCGGAATCACGCAGTTAAAAGATTTTAAGAAACAGACCGGACTCAGTTTGGTTCTGCGTGGAGAGTAATAGCGTTCCATTAGTTAACACTTTAGTTGTGTTGTACAAGAAACATTAAGGGGTGGTAGGAACTGTTGAGTAAATACTGGGCAATGGTATAGCCTCAATAAGAACAAGCATAGTAGAGCGTATGACACAGGCCTCTACACACAAACTCGACGTTAACCTAATTCTACAACGCTGGGTGTTCCATCAACAAAGCGACTTCTGAAACACAGTAAACCACCAGCCTGCTACTACCCCGGCTTGATCAGATGTTCACGAACTTTACATTTCTAGACCATTTGCAAGAATTTTTCCCAGACCCAGTCCTCTCATTAAACCTGGCGGAAGTTCAGTAAACAAGCCTATCTAAGTGCCAGTTGTGCTGCAGTCTTATCAAAAAGCACCCAAAGCAGGCTCTAATACCACACCCAAGGAAAAGGTGATAGACGATGTTACACTGGTGCATAACAAATCGCCCGGACGCCCAATCACAAGCTATACTAACCTGAGAAACA
>OX104067.1:23327623-23390605 GCA_944474145.2 Dicrocoelium dendriticum | reverse complement strand
GATGAAACGTCTGCATACCAATTACGAAGCTCGGCGAACAATTGAACCCAAGAACGATCAACCCGGGCTACCTGTACATAAAGTCATTTTAAACAATTATGGGCGCGAAACGCTCCGAACTGCTCGCCGCTGGGAGGATTTTGCCTGCAGACATGCCTCCACACGGCAGCAACTGACTTTTCTTAATCAATCACAAATCGACGGCCAAACCAGCGGATTACGTTTGACCCTACAGCGCACTGAGGAAGTCACCTCGCATGGTGATGAAACGTCTGCATACCAATTACGAAGCTCGGCGAACCAATTGAACCCAAGAACGATCAACCCGGGCTACCTGTACATAAAGTCATTTTAAACAATTATGGGCGCGAAACGCTCCGAACTGCTCGCCGCTGGGAGGATTTTGCCTGCAAGACATGCCTCCACACGGCAGCAACTGACTTTTCTTAATCAATCACAAATCGACGGCCAAACCAGCGGATTACGTTTGACCCTACAGCGCACTGAGGAAGTCACCTCGCATCGTGATGAAACGTCTGCATACCAATTACGAAGCTCGGCGAACAACTGAACGCAAGAACGATCAACCCGGGCTACCTGTCCATGAAGTCATTTTAAACAATATGGGCGCGAAACGCTCCGAACTGCTCGCCGCTGGGAGGATTTTGCCTGCAGACATGCCTCCACACGGCAGCAACTGACTTTTCTTAATCAATCACAAATCGACGGCCAAACCAGCGGATTACGTTTGACCCTACAGCGCACTGAGGAAGTCACCTCGCATGGTGATGAAACGTCTGCATACCAATTACGAAGCTCGGCGAACAATTGAACCCAAGAACGATCAACCCGGGCTACCTGTACATAAAATCATTTTAAACAATTATGGCGCGAAACGCTCCGAACTGCTCGCCGCTGGGAGGATTTTGCCTGCAGACATGCCTCCACACGGCAGCAACTGACTTTTCTTAATCAATCACAAATCGTCGGCCAAACCAGCGGATTACGTTTGACCCTACAGCGCACTGAGGAAGTCACCTCGCATAGTGATGAAACGTCTGCATACCAATTACGAAGCTCGGCGAACAATTGAACCCAAGAACGATCAACCCGGGCTACCTGTACATAAAGTCATTTTAAACAATTATGGGCGCGAAACGCTCCGAACTGCTCGCCGCTGGGAGGATTTTGCCTGCAGACATGCCTCCACACGGCAGCAACTGACTTTTCTTAATCAATCACAAATCGACGGCCAAACCAGCGGATTACGTTTGACCCTGCAGCGCACTGAGGAAGTCACCACGTCTGGTGATGAAACGTCTGCATCCCATTTACGAAGCTCGGCGAACAAGTGAACTCAGGAACGATCAACCCTAGCTACCAGTGCATCAAGTCAGTTTGAACAAGTATGGGGGCAAAACGCTCCGAACTGCTCTTCGCTGGGAGGACTTTGCATGCAGACATGCCTCCACACGGCAGCAACTGACTTTTCTTATCAATCACAAATCGACGGCCAAACCAGCGGATTACGTTTGACCCTACAGCGCACTGAGGAAGTCACCTCGCATGGTGATGAAACGTCTGCATACCAATTACGAAGCTCGGCGAACAATTGAACCCAAGAACGATCAACCCGGGCTACCTGTACATAAAGTCATTTTAAACAATTATGGGCGCGAAACGCTCCGAACTGCTCGCCGCTGGGAGGATTTTGCCTGCAGACATGCCTCCACACGGCAGCAACTGACTTTTCTTCATGATTGCTTACGAATCGACGGCCAAACCAGCGGATTACGTTTGACCCTACAGCGCACTGAGGAAGTCACCTCGCATGGTGATGAAACGTCTGCATACCAATTACGAAGCTCGGCGAACAATTGAACCCAAGAACGATCAACCCGGGCTACCTGTACATAAAGTCATTTTAAACAATTATGGGCGCGAAACGCTCCGAACTGCTCGCCGCTGGGAGGATTTTGCCTGCAGACATGCCTCCACACGGCAGCAACTGACTTTTCTTAATCAATCACAAATCGACGGCCAAACCAGCGGATTACGTTTGACCCTACAGCGCACTGAGGAAGTCACCTCGCATGGTGATGAAACGTCTGCATACCAATTACGAAGCTCGGCGAAAAATTGTACCCAAGAAGGTGGTGTCACTCATTTTTGCTCCTGATTTTGGAGCTTATCTAAATGTGATAAATGGGCAATGTAAGTCCCAAGCTGCAGTTATTAACCACTCTTTTGGTTTGCTCAGTGAAGCAACATTATGGCTAAATAGGTTTTGACCATTCCGTCTCGCTTGCCATTGTCCTCCATCGCTACTATCAGCGATCTTAAAAGTGACATGATTCAAGTATCCAGTAGCATTGTAATCGTGTTATTAGGCGTTAATAAATATATATATATCCACCAAGACACATGAATCCAGGCCTGAACATAAGATGTTCCACGTATTAAGGACGCACTTACTAAAAGCAAGGTAGACGGAAGGAGTATTTATAATGATATGCGGTTAGTAAGGATTACGTAAACTATATCTAAAGAAAAACATATACGATTGGTGTACATAAAGAAACGGAATTTTGCCATAATTTCTTCATTGCTCATTGCACAACATTTTAAGCACCCTCCATCAAACTGTTCCCTTCTAATTGCAGTCCACTGTTTCTAACAGTGATTCCATTTCTGGCAAATCTCCTGAAGCGTATTTTCTGGGATGCTGCGCAGGTCACTTGTAGCACTGTCCTGAAGCTGCTCTATGGTTTGGAATCCACGTATTTTACACGTGGTTTTAAGTTTGGGAAACTAGAAAAAATCTACTGATGCTAGGTCGGGCGATTACGATAGATGTGGTCCTACTGGAGTGGGTTGTTTTGCTAAATAACTGCTGACAGGCACCGACACGTGCCAGCGCATTGTCATGTTACAACATCCAAGGCTGGTTTTCCCAACGTTTAGGTCTCACCCTGCACTCAGCATCTCTCATACTCTCTAGAATTCGTTGGCATGACCCTACGCCGATGTCTACTTCGTCAACAACTTATCAAAAGGTTAAACGATGATTTGCACGGATCATAGCACAAACTATGTAGACATGGTCATCGGTTGTTGATGTGGTAGGTCTCCCAGGCTTGGGATCGGCACCGACTCACCTTCTGCCGTACTCAGAACACTTAAACCACTCATAGTAATGCGTGGGATTCATTCCGACCTCTCGGTATGATAAGCTAAGCAACTGAAATATCTCTGTAAAACTACGACCAAGTTTATAGTAAAATTTCACACACACGCGTTGTTCTTCAAGCTATTTTAATGTCTCAATAACACTAGTCCGACGATCAGCCTCTGCCCCTGCTCAATTCAGGGGCTGTAGCTCCCCAACTAGCAGTCAGAGATAAATGCGGTAGATGGCAGTTTGTTGTCTAAGCAAGCCTCCATATGCAATCAGTAGCTGCAGCGCGCTCACTCTGCCGTCTGCCTAGTTATTTCGAAGTTGTGTTCCTTTTGTACAACTCTCGTACCACTCTCTAGTTGATGAAAGTATATTAGCAGCAAATAAATTGACGAAATGTTTGGAATGCTAATACTTGTCAGACTTCAGCTTCGACTTTCCTTATAAAAATGTCACGGTTCAATTAGTTATGCAAATAAAATAGTACCAATGGATCCAAGAGACTTTGATTGTCCAGGTAAGTAAACAAATAAATGAAATCTTGATTTAGATAGATCCATCATTTTCGTGATCAGTCAGTTATGTGAAAAGCAATGCATCAATCACATGTCACTCAGTCGGGCGAAAAATGTACATACTTTGCGATTTACTTATATCAGAGATGTGTTGATTTCCGAGTAACTCATAAGTAACTGTGTGTGATCCACTTGGATATAAATTAAAGGTAATCTAGACAAATTCTAGCATCAGTTCACACACAAGGCGCAACCGATTGACTTAAACCGATACTGGTATGTTATAATCGACCATGTCTGCTCCAGATCCACAGTATTTCCCAAATCACTGTTATGTAACGCGCGATTAAGTGGCTCATATCTATCTTCATTTACCCTGCATGATTGTGCAGTGTAAACCGCACAACAGTATATTCCTTTGTCCAGTACGCAATTCGAATGAGGAAATCTTAATAACCCAGTATGAACCATTGGTTTGAAGCACTAAACCTCTAGTTCAAAAGAACATTTCATCTTAGTTGACCATAGCATAAAGGGGTACAGAATATATTGATTTATTTTACAATACTTATCAAATGCAACAGCTACGTTTGCTCCGCGTTTTTTCGGGTACTATGTTATTTCACAGGTTGATGATGACGCGGTTCATTAAAAAATAGTCAGTCTAAGCTCATTGACGCTACACAACTGCACAATGATCACTGCGTGCAATATTAAAGCTAAACATTTTAATGACCCAAACTAAGCATCAACTTCAGCAGAAATATTGAGCATTACTGATACTGGTTCTTTGATCAAAGTGACCCACAAACCTATCAAGTCATTGGATGCAACGACGAAGCCACTGTAGAGAGAAAAGCGATTTGTCAGCTCAACAAACTTCATTCATCGAAATCAATAGGACAATGTACTGGTGAGCTAATCACGATTTCCGAAGAATGGATGACCGGAGAACGGTTGTGCGGTAGTACCCGGTGAAAATTCAGGTATTAGGTTGACCAGCAGTACTTTCGCAGAAAGCCACTACCTGTACTTTAAAGTTATAAGGCTGTTAACTTCAAAGTGAGTGGCCTAGTGTTATCGGAATTATATGGTAGCACACTATTATTAGACGTACTCCTGAAAGGCACATATCATATAAATAAACCGGATGCAGCGGTTGATGATCTGCAAGGAACCAATACACAGATGATTAAAATAACCAGTTTTAAAGAAAAAGCTTAAGGGGAAATTTCACACATGATTACTGCACAAGCTAAGTCCAGAAAACGTGAATTTACATATTATAAGTGCGCATGACAGCTATTTTTGGGTACATAGCTTCATTGTATTAGGGCAGTTTAGTTGGCAAGTTAACCAAAGTTGAACACATACGTAGCTGACTATGATAACTGAAGAGCAACTAAAGTTCGTCCACCAAAACTTGCAAGGAAATTTGCAATAATACACTAACTAGCATATTGGTCAATGGTCAATGTATATTGGGGAAGAAAGCCAAAGCTTGACATGTCCCGTCGGATGTCTGTTAGAGATGAGCAAAATAGTCACAAATGGCAATAAGAAATAGTCCACAACTGCAAATTGTGACCGTGCCGAGTGCAACGTTCCCGTCCGTTTTATGTACTATCCAAAGATATCGTCTGTGGTTTCCGGAAAAAATGAAGGTGGGTTGGTTTGTTTTTGTTTGCCTGCTGTTTGCATGTGTCGTTTAAATTACGTGATTTGCTATAGTATAGCCAGTGCACTATCGACATGTGCTTTGAACAAGGCTAACGCGGGGGCCGAAATAACAGCATCTGAGAGGGTATGCTACATGTGACAAACACGCAGCTAGAAGTTTCTTCGACACTCCAAACGACAGTATTGTTCTGCTAAATGGAGATGACGAGCTTTCAGTTTGCTGTTGTAAGTTAGCTTAAATAGCTGACGACAGGGGTAATTAGTGTAGTTTAGATTTCGGTAATCCATGATTAGGTCACCACGTAAACGGCGATAATGTCCACTGAAAATGTCAAGCACTCTGAGGCGCTGTTCATATGACGACTGGCGTAGTCCCTTGACATGTTTGGTCGTCCGAAGTTTTGGAAGCTCCAAGGCCGTGAGATCCCGCTTTAGCCGTGGGTGCAATGATTGAATTGTATATTCAGCATGAGGTGCTTATATAAGCGGGAAGTATTTGGTAGAAAATGTTTCGAATTTCACAAAAGCACTCCGTAAATGCTCCATGATTTTACTACCCTTCTTCGTTGACTTTCTGGACTGCTCCGAGTAGACGAGATCTTCCTTGACCAACATACCAAGATTCATTTCGAGAGAACCGTGTCGTTGATCCTGGTCCCTAGCTTATATGAGTGTACCGTTCGGGGACTTAAATGGAGCAGTCAAAATTAAGCCACCTTGAATAAAAGGCGATTTTTGACCAACCATTTAAACATTTTATCAAGGGCGTTTTGAAGCTGGATACGGTCTTCTGGAGCTCTGATCACGACCGAAGTTTGATGTCATCGGAGTAGTAGTAGTAGTAGTAGTAGTAAGTCTAGTAATAGTAATAGTAATAGAAGTAATAGATATAATAACAAAGCCAGTAGGCGCAAAATATAGGTAATACTAACACGAACCCATCAATTTAATGGCTGTTGTACCTTAAAGACTAACGGATATCCGGAAAGACAACCGTTAACAGTGCATAACTGTTATTTCAGAAGGTCATACAATTTAGCGTAGGCAGGTGTGCGCCCGTTAGCGCGTTCATATATACCTTCCCCTCTCCGCTATACTAATGCACATATGGCTTAAATTGGAGAACGCTTCTGTAGTATTTGTTTACATGATAACTCTAATGGAACGGCAAGCGACTTGAAGCCATACATGTTGTAGTTATGCAGTACATCACCCACAGGGTAAGGTTATATGATTACAACAGCAGTAGGTTGTAGAAAATGCGTGTACACAAGATTGTACAAGCAGTTCATAGCCACTTGACTAATACGTAAACTGTGTCTGGAAACGATCCACTATGGAAAGATGTAAAGTCAAATGGTCTTCAGATAAATCCAGGTAGTAAATATAATCAAACGTGTTGCTCTGTGGTGTGACTATTTGAAACTGAGCTGCCACCTGTGATCGTCGGGTATGCGATACGCTTCTTAATTAAGGAAGTTTTCGCAGTCACACTGTTTCAAACATGTGTGCACTTTGGTTGCAATGTAACCTATGTGAAAGCAACCAGATATAGATGGATTGTGATGGCGAGGCTCGGCCCACGACATAACATGAAGTGCACTAATTCGAATCGGTCAGTATAGGTAAGCGAACTGTCAGATGGTATGCGCACACACTGATTAAATCATATTGGCGCCTTTCGTGACGCAAAACAGTTGATAACCTAGCAATCTTCGGCTGATTGACTGTATACATTTCGCCCTGGTGAACCCAAGTAACATACTGTTACAAGCAGTGCAGCGGGAAGAATATTCCTTAGCATACTGCTAGCAAGATGCCCATGAACACTTAAGTCAAAGTTGCTGGTATCAAATCAAGTCAGATATCTTCATTCACGGTACGCCAGTTTATGTACTAATAACCTTACTAGGATGAACATTTGTGACGCAACTAGGAGACTGAATTAATTTACACATATTAATTACACTGTAGTCATTTTCGTATGGTTAGGTACCTGTTACATTAATGCCCACTATTCGACAATATGTGGCCCCTTCTTTTACAATGTCTACAACATTTTAAATTGGCTAGATTAGTGTTCACAACAACTACGCGTCAGCGAACCCAGATAAACCCTATCAGTTGCAATTCAGTGCACAGTGGTTTTATAGATAATTTATCCTGTTTACTCTAATTGGGATTGGCTGTCAGCAGCGGACTCCTGTAGCAACCGGAGTTTATGTTTGAATCGCTTTACTCTACATGGTACTGGTCCAAATCAATATTATAGATTCCGCAAGTCAATAAGCCATCATTAATGCGTCGATTCTAAATACCACTGGGCACAATACAAGGAGTACCTCTCTGATTGCTGATGATTTAACAGCTAAATATATACAATCTTACAGATCACAAAATTGCGTTAAAATCGGAACCATAAGGGCCAAAAGGACAAACTGTACTCTGCGTTTTCCTTGTTTGACCACTTAACAATGAGGCTACAATCAATGACCAAAAAACTTTATTCAAAATAGCGTTATCTGATCTACCCTACCGTCCTTAAATAATGGAGTTCAGTGTATCCATAGCATGTAGCAAACGTCTCCCGGGCTAGGTGATAGAACGTTTTTGATTAAGTAACGCATGAGGGTTCACTAGCTTTCGCTTTTGAATAAACCGACAGAATTTTTTGTGCTAGTGTATTAACAACACAGTTGAATCACTGGCGGCCGATATGTTAGTGGTAGAGATAGTTGCAGCATTATATTACTAAATGACACGATGATGAATGACGCAAAATAGTCTATCCGTTATGCTGTTTGGGTAGGCACACTGGATACAAGAATATGGCGAATAATGGATAAGCTCAATAAATGATGTTTATGCGTGCAGCAGTTCGAACAATATAAAAATAGCCAGAATATCATTTGGGAGTATACAGTCAGCTTGACTAGAGGCCGAGCATAAGCTGCACATCTCGGTGCAATTATTTACACTAGTCTCTTGTGGCACAAACAAATGAAACAGCCAGACAAACTGGGCAGCCACCGAGAATTGTGCAGTAGAACTAGGTGAGTGTTGGAGGCACAGGACTCTTCGTTTTCCTATGTTTGCGCTGAGTTCAAGGAATCAAACGTGTCAAGCGCACACAATGATCAAAGGGCGAACTGCTTGGTTTCCGTTGCAAGTTAGGTGCATACATATATGAAAATACAACGGAACAATTAGAGGAAATCTGCAAAGTTTCGGTTACAATTCCCGCTTAATAAGCAGTTTTACTGTCTAGGAGAATAGTTCGACTGAGAATAACAAACTGGAAACATTTTGGTGTCGCTCATCCTAACACTGGCACACCACGACCGCGGTTTCGTCCTGGTTCGGACTCACCAGGTGGCGATAGCTTGAGCTGGGGTAGAACAGGGTCTATTAGTTCACAATTGACGCCCTTAACACTATGCTACTAAAGTCCGCGAGCAACGCTTGGTACAGTGGAATCGAATTCAAAGTTGGAGTTGGAGAATCCGCTTGCTTGGATTGCTACAAGAAACCTCTATTGAGACCTCGATTCACTTGAGTTTGACTTTGGTCATTCCGATCACAAGGAACGTGGGTGAAATGGAAATATTTTGGTGTTGCTCATCCCAACACTGGCACCCCGTGGTTTGGACTCATCACCTGAAGATAGCCAGAGCTGAGGTGTAAATCAGAGCCTAGTGGTTCACGGCTGACGCCACAAAAGCTATGCCACTGAGATTCTTGAGCAACGCATGGTACAAATTCAAAGTTGAACTTGAAGGATTCGCTGTGTGGTTGATTTGGTACAAGTAACCTCTGTTGAGACCTCGGTTCACTTAATGTGGATCTCGGTCTTGCCGATCAGAAAGACTGTAGGTGACATGATTGCTTGTAGCAACTTAACCACACGGCGGTTTCTCGAAGTCCAACGTTGAATAACAAACATGTTTTTCATACACAGCAAATAATTGGCAGAAGTGTGACTATTACAAGCGACTCTTCTGCGCGGACGCTAGAGCTGGCAGAATAAACATCACATGAATAAAGAGCACTCATCAGAAACCTCAATCTTTGAGCTGGTGTTCATGTTGAGTGGCCTGTTTATAATGGTCAGTAAGCAGATCGGATTGGCTAGGGAGCAAATGAAAAGTTGCCAAACAGATGAGTTATTTTGAACTCACTAACTATCTCGTAGACGATGTCGTCATTCAGTGTTGGCGTTCTTCTGCTTCCACTTGCTTACGCGAATCTACCTTACGTGTTGATAACAGAGATCACATATGATTTCAGCAGTCACACAAGAAAGAAAGCCACATTACCTCGCAAAGCTAAATACCTACAGAACATTGGATCCTCTAAAGATGGTAATCAAATGTCGCCCTGTATGTTGCGACTGACTCTCGCTCTTTCCTGCTGTATCTCCGAAACATGTTTAAGCAACAACATCGGTTATATTCCTTTGCGTTTAACAGGCTAAAATTCTCTTAATTTTGTATATGCGCTTAACTCTCAGCAGCCGCTTGGCAAGCTCTTCTTAATTGGAGTTCACAAGAAGCCAATCGACCCCGGAGATCCATCAGTATCAGTAACCTGTAACAGAAGATATTTTAGCTATTTGGATTAACGTTACCAGAAACAGTGAAAGAGAACTATCCAACGACATAGTGTAGGAGAGAACCGGTCCATTAGCCTAATGACCAAATGCAAGGGTACGTAACTCTTGCGAAATGTATGAGCGTGTAAGAGTCGGAACTTTGCCTTGGAGGCCATTTCGGGATTAAAGCTTGGTATAGCAACAAAGATGACTGATGTTCTTGCTTTCAATTGACCGTACGCCTATATCACATTATAGCCATGTTTTTCAAGCTCCTGCTTATATGTGAATCGCCAACGTCACACAGCAGACTTTCTGAAACCAGAAGCATTAGTTATCCGTCAAGTGTAGACAGAAAATATAAACGTTGTTTTGTCTTTCTTTCTGGAGCCCCTTCATTTGTCCCTTCATCCCTCGCGCTCAGCTACAAAAGTGTTCACCCACAACGGTATTCGCAGTCGGCTGGAATGATACATTCCAGTGAACTGCAGCATCGGCTGCCACTAACGGTTGAGATGTGCTAAGTAACTGCAAGCTAGAATCAATTCCAAAGTTCCAAGTAAAACCGGATAGTGATAAGATGTCTAGTATGCATGAGGTGTACGAGTAGTGAATTAATGTATGCAATATGCAGTAGACTATTTTATGGATAAAATGTTTATATCAGGATATTAAGCTTGCAAAGACGAAACGAATGTGGGTTAAGCTCTAAGATTTATCGGAACAACCAGCGCGCCAATAGGAGCAGACAGAGCTGAAATACCAGCATACCTTGAAAATTAAAACAAATGTTTGTACCTACTCAATTTACTATTCAAAGAATAGTCTACTTGCGATAACAGCCAATGCGAGGTTAACTAACTCGCCCCAGATATGCTTATCCCTTCAAGGAAACTTTCTTTCGGCATTTCTTGTCAAAACTGGCAACTAGGTCACCTGAATTCATCTAGAACGCTGATGAACCAGTTATCAATACAGGTGAAATCCGGTGAGATCTGATGTCGCTAAAGCCGATCATTTTACCTTGCAATGACAGGTCTCTACTGTATTTATTGATTGACAATGGCGACTGATATCATGCAACTCAGTTTCAGTTTTTGAGTAAATCGAAATAAACTCAGACTGACGATTTGCAGCCACAGTCACCATAATTCAAGCATTCCACAGAATGTGCTTTGAAGCTTGTCTGTGTATCAGCTTCATCTAAGTTGTCATCAAATTGCTCAGA
This sequence comes from Dicrocoelium dendriticum, assembly GCA_944474145.2. Classification (NCBI taxonomy): domain Eukaryota; kingdom Metazoa; phylum Platyhelminthes; class Trematoda; order Plagiorchiida; family Dicrocoeliidae; genus Dicrocoelium; species Dicrocoelium dendriticum. The sequence goes on along the minus strand of OX104067.1, from coordinate 23,379,413 downwards.
TGAAAAAGTCCAGATGGCTCGATGGTCTATGGCTGGTACCAGTCCGTGCAGGCCAACCTGACCTACAGCATGCAAAATGGTACATTAGCTCAATCTTGCTTGATTGAACTATCTTGACATTAGGAAGAATCTACTACAGTAGTCTTCCTTGGCATTGTATCAGCAGTTGATTTCGTTCACTGCAATTGTTTTGGTGAGCACTAAGTCCGAAAGTTGCAACTGAAGTGCATACCAATACAAAGTATGCGATACTGCTGACATGCCGCGCACTAGTTCACGGTAAACTCTATCATGGGCTAAAGAAGATAAATAAAGTAGACCTAATTGGCATTTCTCTCTCTCGAAATAATTACCAATAGCTGGTGATATGCTACAACTTGGCTATAAAACCTAAGAACACCAGCTCAAAGTAGCCATGCACTATTGACGACTTAGTGGACGAAATATGCAGGATATAAAACCCCCTTTCATCTCACGTCATTTCGTCGTTGGGTCAACAAATTGTCAACAACTTGTTTGGCGACAAGCATTATGATAGCTGCTTCAGTTGGAAGACGAAATGACGCTAACCAAACAGTATGCCCACTAATTCTCTCCGTAACATAGCGGCAAGGGAAAAAATATCCGTGTTTATGTGAATAGCCCAGTTACTCACCTAAAACATAAATATGTACTTATTCTTTTCGTCTTCATTGTTGGTTTTGCTTAATACACTCAACCGTGGTCCATGGGATTGGCTAAGCACTCGCCTCCTTTATTAGCCGTTATAAATCAACATCCATCATTTATAGATATAAAGTACATAGATATAGAGTAGACCATACGGTCAGTTTAGCTAATTTGCCTCTGCCCAGCTTTAATGAATTCAGTGAGCTAACGCATCGTACTGAGCTTTTGACGTGCGCATTGTGAATTTAATATGAAATGTGCAATTACACAAGCAAGCTGCAGTGATATCAGCTTTCAATTAGTAAAAAGCGCGCCATTTTTATCCGGTACGGTGTTAGTGGGCACAACTTTGTTGGTCATATGGCTGTGTAGAATATGGTGCGCCAGTGTGGCTGTCAAAAACCTAGTACTACTAATAGCGGCGTCCACACGAATAGCAATCTAGGCAAGACAAGCAGTACTGCGTCAATTGGTGGCTCTACCACTGTGTTTGTAGAGGTTAATGGCTGAAGGTGCTTCACAATATATGCATTTTGAGTAGTAGTCACGTTTGGTGAAAGCGTTGGTCTAGTAATATGGAAATTCGCCAACAAGTGAGCCACACAGAGCCACCTAGGGCCTCGTTAGGGTGCCAGTTAAGCTCATATCGCCCTTTATTCCTTAGTTATATGCTTCAAATGCTTTCAGGCTGGTGGTCGTAGAACAGTTTGTTTGCAGTATTCGTCCCAATGAAGAACTTAGGTGTCAAGTCGGTGACTTTAAATGTAGCTTGAAGAGGCTTGCCGAATGATTGTTTTGGGTGACAGCTAATAGCTTCCTGATATGGAACGCTCAAGCGGTTTTTGACACTAAAATTCGTTCACTCGAGTGCAACACTATAATTGTTATCTATTTTTACTTGACTAGTATTCTAACTATCTAGTTTATCGCTTTTAGCTAACAGTATCTATTGTATCTAGATGTTTGATATTGTTTGACCGAAATGACTAATTTGACGCGCAGGAAAAAATGACACCAGTCACTTCAGAACAACTTATAAAGTAGCAAACTGAAAGGTTAAGAGAGTGTAGATGAATCGAGCTGAATTTGAATGACAAATAAAAGAACTCGCACTTGAGGTTATATGTGCCGTGTCAGGAAGATTCGGGGAAGTCTGATAGCGAACTAAATGAGAAATGGTATGCGATTTTAACAATCTTCGTAAATTTAACGAGATGCAGTTAAGAGTACTCAACAAATGAACCAAAGTCTGGATTTTGGGGACAAAGTGAGCGTACTTCTTTTGCGGAGTTGAGTGGTGCATATATCTTCATTTTTTCAATATCGCTATGAGTGCGTGAGTTTTCTTGGAAAACTTCAACATTGATTTTCGACAAACTATATCCAACTTCACCACTGTTGTTCTTCGCTTAATTTTAGAGAAAAACTCAAGATTCTGAGCACTTAAAGATGGACCGTACCGATTGTAAATCTAGCTTTCAACGTTGGTCTGTCAACAGAATACAGCTTTAGATGCTTCCGTCCAGAAATGTTTAATTATTGCTCGTTTATGCTGACCGCTAATTCATTTGGCACTGAGTACTGAGTACTTATCCATTAATATAATTTTATAATGCTGTTAAGGTAATTTTAGCCTATTCCTAGTCAAAATATTAAGGTGTTGAAAATATACCCTTCTAGATACATAACGCTTATTTTGACTTGATTTGATGCAATTTGTTAGAGTGGGATAGCTTTGTCAAGGTTTTATGTACCTTGTTCAGATGTAGACCAGAAGGTCAACATAGACGTCGCAACAGAAAACAGCCAGTCTTTTGTTAAACGAACAATAAGTATTATTAATACCTCTGGCTAAAATAGTATCTTGTTTTCCGGAAGGTTGCGCAGATAACGAAATTGATGCGTTAGGTCACTGATTCTCGATCGTTTAGCATACACGACGGACTATATTCCCGAAATACTGCATCAAATTCAGACCATTTTAGCTACCTACCACAATCTGTCACTGAGGTTGAGGACTAATGCATACAGACAGAGACTACAGTGAGCAAAATGAAAAAGTGGAGTTGCACGTCTTCATTATCCAAATAGTTTAGCTAAGTATAAAAGAACAATGGAAACCGAATTAATAATGTGCGATGTTCTACACATGCCTTCTGAGGAAATGTGTTCTGGAAACATCCAATATAATCACCAGCTCAGAGTTAACCTTGAAAAAGTTAATAGCTCAGATCGAAAATCGCTTAAATCGCTTAAAATCGCTTAAATTACACCACGGGTTTTCAATAAAACCAAAATCTAATCATGTAACCTTGTTGCTAATGAATGCTAAAGACATGGCCAGATCCGTCGGCAGGATACGAAAAACGCACGACGTATTAACTCCAGAATAAAGCATCAGTAATTGTTCTTGTTAGACGATATGCCTACCGGTGCACGCCATTTTCTCCATCAATTCCAATATGTACCTTGTTGACTTACAGGAACAAAACAAAATTGCGAAAGCGAGCATTGGGTGATTCGACCGAAAAATAAAGATGTAAGTAGTAGTAGTAAGTAGTAGTAAATGAAAACTAAAGGATGTATTTTAATTCACTGATTGAAGTAGTAGATTTAAAGAAAAACCAAGTGAGTGCAAGGGAAAGAAAACTGCCATTTTGAATTAAATCAACTGTGAAACATAAGTGAACGCGAAATCATAGCGTGTCTCTAGGACCACAATGAGAAATACGTTGCTTAGACCTTCAATAGGATTACCCTCCCATGGATGCCAATAAACTGCCGGGCAAACTATCTGGCGATCATTCCTGTTTTAAAATACGGATAGTAGAATCTCATCTTAGTGAGAACGATGCGTCTTAACAATGTGCAGTAGAGCTTACGACGAAAGTAAACACCTTGCGTTAAAACAATGGATGAGTTAAAACAATGGATGAGCCGCAGTCCTTCCGTGTTCTCGGAATTGCCAATACAGAGAAGCGTTAGTAAAACATTTCCTATTACTGAGGAATGCATCGGACGTGAGCGACGAATTTAAGCAAAGTGGTAATGAGTTGAAACACGTAAGCCGATACCCATGTAAACTGGTAGCCGTACCCAAGGACGCCGCGGATTTATGGATTGCTGTGCTGGATTCCACGTTTGCAGCCGGATTATGGTGAAACAACTGTTCTTACTGTGTGAAGTTTGCACCAATATTTTTCTTTGTGTTTTACAGTCTGAGCAAATTTTGTGAACATTCTCCGGCTAATTTCGGAAATCTCATTGATTGGTCTAACTGCTGTCTGTGTTTTCCATCCTGGATTTCTTCTATAGTAATGTAACCTGTGTGGAGCGCTCACGTGACCTCAGGCGGAACTGGCATCATAGACCAACCTCGACAAGCAACTGTTTGAATTTATTTTAACTAACATCTGCGGGAATTAAGTCCTACTTAACCGATAGCGCAAAAATAAAATGGTTGGTGTGTATCGCATGCGCTTATTTTTGCAGTTCCATTTTCCCGTATCTATAGCTATTAAAACCTTGCTTGAGCCGTTTATTTCCGTCAATTTTCCATAGCTACTTCACTTGTCCTTCTCATCAGTATGGTTCAACTTATTGTGGCACCCATACATACCAGCTGCACTCGATAAGCTAAAAGTAGCGTTTCATACGCCGCGCGAACAAAGCCAACTTAAACTATGGTCCCGAAGAAACCGCGAGCCAATCCTGATCCCACTGCTGCCCTTCTTGCATAACTCAGTGACAAGGTCAACTCCTTGAAATCCCAAATCTCAAAAATTAAAAAAATATAGTAAACATCGTCGAACCAATCCGAGCTTACCTGGATGCATTAGACTATCTCAGTAACCCATGGGAATGCCTTGATCCAGCCCAAATGGAAAAAGCAGGACAGTTAATCAACGGAAAATAAGCTTTATGAACATTAATGGGTTCAGGTTTCGCGTTTACACCATCACTGCGGACACTTGAATGATAATCTCAATATACATGCTTGGGTAGAGAAGTGGGAAAAGAGCAGAATCCTTACTCCAACAACGGCTCGCGCAGAATGTTAGTGACTTTTGTTGTGTCAAAAAGCAAACGTGAGAGATAAGGCAAAACAGTTCTACCATACGATGACTTGCGGGAGTATAAAATGCTGAATTTCGAAAGTGTAGCAGAGAAGAGCGCGTTTTGGAGAGATCTTCATGAAGTAGACGAAATCGGTCCGTTAATACCTTAGAAGAAAAATCATTGCCGTCATCAAAATGATTAGAAATGATCAAAGCAACTAAAGAATCTCTAGACAAGGCACTGCATCAAGGAAGGTGTTTCATAGATCGCACGAATTAGATATAGTCTTTCTGAAAGAAATGCAGGGAAAATGACAGGAGAGCAGTATAGCTAATGGGGACTTATACAAGTCACAAACCTGAATATAAAAGTACGAGGTAATGAAACTACCTTCAGTCTGAAGGCACAAAAACTTTTTCTGACTTTTTGAAGTTTTACAGACGTGTGTGAACCAAGAGACGTTCTGGGATAAAAGATGTCGAGATACTTAACGGTGAAAGAGCTGGGTATGGGATTTTCCTTCACAGGAACTGTAGGGGAGAAATCTGTGAAGGACTGCAACTTATCACCACCTTGAATAGAAAATATTACATCCCTGCCTCAATTGCGTCTGAGATACATGAACGAATGTATAGACTGAAAAATGTGGTCGTTTTTGACATTCCTTATAGACTTGGTATGGGTAAAGTTAAAACTGCCATACTTATGACCTGAAACATATCCGAGATTGAATACAACTGCCTTCGTCTGAAAAACAAAGCATCTAAACACTGCTGTTCGTTGGTTTTTAAATTCGCAACTGAGGGATTCGAGAACGGATTGTGGAGTAATCATCTGATTATAGCCCAGCAGACCTAATTCTAAGAAGTATTGATTAAACCAGATCGCACGCCTCTACAGAGATCCCTTAGTGATATTTCGTCACAACAACTAGCTCAAACGGCTATTTAGGTTGTGTTCGCAGACCAAACCTCAGAAAGATAATTTATCTAATGTGGCAAGTGGGCACTTTGAGGTGGATCTTGGCAGCTCACCTGATATGATAACAACCTCGGTCACCACTGTTCCTGACGATACTGCAATGTCACCTAAGCAAACTCCTACTAGCTACTTCCTCCTCAGTCTTAACGCCTGTAAACCAACTGACTTGAATTCACCGTTCATAAAAGATGGAGTAAATTTGAAACATTTCAAAGAGCTGGCTACCAAGGTCGTCGTAGCATTGTCGCAAGCTGAACTCAACGCCCAAAGGATCCCCATAGTCAGTCAAATCGAAAATGTAAGAAACCCACAACAAACCCCAAACAAAAGATTTATGCGTGTGATGAACATGGTAGAAACTAACAAGGTCTACCAAAATACATCGCAAATCAATTTATAAAGCAACACCCTAAGCCGACCCCTCGACATAATTCCCTTCCATACCAGCAAAACAAATTCAGTAATGATGGAATAAACTAAGTCACGAAGACAAAGCCCCCTCTCATCTCGTCTCATATATGTGCAGCCCTACCTAACACACCTCAACATGATGCATTTTACAACTGGATAGAATGGAGCTGCTGCCATTCCCGCTGCTTACATACCCGGCAGAAGCCAACTGATTGTTCCAACTGTTACCGCAAATTCGCAGTTGCCTAGGCTCGACAACTGTCAAGCAAATGGCAAATTAGACTGCGACCTTAGCCACCTCCATGTCCACTGCAATATCCACATTTACAAATGATATATTATCTACATTGCCACGCATGTTATGAGTAGACTCGACCCCAGTACTCCCACTTATATCTTCTGCGTTCATAATAGCTGACTACAACAACGCGTATAACAATACACCGCAACACGATGACCCCACACCCAATAGTCCGTTTTCTATACTTCTACTTAATGCCACATCCATTAACAACAAATTATACTTCTTGAGCATGCCCGCGCTGATCAAGGACCTACGTGCATTCCTCGTTACTGAAATGTGATGCATTTTCGATACATTAGACTCCACATTACTGATTCCTTATTATCAGCATTTCTGCAAAGAGCGCTGGACAGGCAAAGGTGATAGATGCATGATATATCTACACAGTACATTTGTAGCAGAACTTCTTGATCCTCTACGGCTAACAGAATTTTCAGGATCTCTTTAGTTGTCCATCACAGCAACCGGTTCCAACAATTTTCTCGGATGTGTTTATAACCCAAAAACTCCAAAAACTGCGAGTGTTACCATCATCACTTCAGCATTCGAGCTTTCTGCTGAGATGCCACACAGACAGAAGATAATTGCTGGTGGTTTTAACCTACCAAAGGTTAACCGATCTTCGCAACCAGTCTCTTCTACACATAGGTTTCCTTTCCTCTCTCAGTATTGGTGGCTTGTACAATGGGTTCCTGAGTTAACAAGAGCGACCAGTACACTCGACCTCATGTTCACTTTCGGGTCACAAGTGCACAGAGGTATTGGGCAAACTCCGTGGTAATGACCACAAGAGAGTAACATTCCGTTTCTTCCTCAAAACGGTCACTAAACACGCTGTTATTTCGCAATATGTATTCCATAGGATAAATGGGAAGCCATTCGAACAAATTCTCCTATCAGTTGATTGGGACGTATTCTTCCTCTCTAACAATGTGTACAATGCCCTAGACTGTTTCTACCATCGGGTCCATCAGGCCATCGCTGTAGTTACTCCATAAGAAGAAAAGACCACATGTCCAAAAAGACGCAGTCGTGTGTTCAGTCAGACCAAAAGAGAGAAGACGAATTGCTGAATAGGGAAAGCCAGCAAAATTTCAATTTGCTTTTACAGGTGCACAACATCATTGACAGCGTCAAGCGATTATATTTGGCGAGGAAGAAGCAAGAAGAACAGGTAGTCCTAAGAACGACATGTAAAACAAGAGAACGTGTTAAGAGTCTGTGTCGCAACAACCATTTACCCCTCTCTTGATAGATGGACTTGTTAATGCGGAAGGACAGTCCCTTCATGATCCAGATGACATCTGCGAAGCGTTTAGGTCGTCTTTGTCTACCTCCATGAAATAGGAGTCGACCCCGTTAAATGTGAACAATGGTGCAAAATCAGCACCTTGTGTAACATTGTATTTCCTATCATGGATATTAAACATTTAATGAATTCTACTAAACCGTCTTCCCATCTGGATTCCGATGGTATCCCACCTGTCGTCAATAAACTGGGAGGGCCTGATATGCCGTTACTGTTGCTGAACATGGTTACCCTTTCGTTTGGATCAAGCTAATTTCCAGACCAGTGAAAACATCGCTCATCATCACCCATCATAACAGTGGCACCAAACATGAACATAATGATTGCCGGCCAACCCATCACATCCCTGTATAGCCCGAATATTAGACAAACTGGTTAGGAATGGTGTGATGAAATTCATCAATTCGCTGGAGCTAAGGGACAGTTCACACCAGAGTTTCTTTGGCAAACGATCCTGCATAACCTGCTAATAACATAATTTAAAACTTGCTTCGGATTATATTGACCTAGGATACGCAATCAGAGTTCTGTTTCTGGACATGGAAAAGGCATACGATCGAATGCCCCATAAACGGCCACTGAAAAATATTTCTTCCTTTGGAATTAAGCACCAAACTTCTAGGCTGACTATTGTCATAACTGAGCGGCCATTCTCAGGTAGTTAACATAGCTGACCACCACATTCCACCACGTCCCATCACTAGTGATGTTATTCAAGTGAGTGCACTTTGTCCGTTTTTGTTCTTGATCTACCTCAATGACATTAGTGCGGTTATCAGTCATAGCATGCCTTTCCTGTTTGCAGATGACTAAAAGTTGTTCTGCAAATTCCGACCAGCTGAACTTCAAGATGCACTACTGCTCATAGAAGACCTCCACTCCCTTGAGAACTGGTATAAGGCCTGGATGATAAGGTTATCGGCCAAAAAATCTAGCATCATGGAAAGCGGCTGTTTCATACCCGAGGGAAGAATTGCCCTCAAAGGCGAATAGCTTTGTGTACAGCTGTCTATCCGCGAACTCGGAATCAGGTATTCTAGCACCTTCAACATTTCTGAACATGTGGAATACTAGCTACAAAAGGCCAGAAAATCAATAGCTAATATATTACATAGGATCCACATAAGCCCAGCCAGAGTAGATCCCATCATAATCCTCACTCGCCCCATTTTTGAATACTGCAGTATCATTTGTGGCAGCATGAGGAAACCTTACAGACTATCTCTGGAAAACTTACAAAGGTCATTTACCAAAGGCCTGCTGGGCGAAACATCCACTAAGAATTATCGGGAGCACTGCCAACAATTCAAGCTCGAGCCGCTTTGGTTACGAATATTGAGACATAACCTGATGCTTCTGTACAACATGATTCACCGAAGCGTTCACTTCTAATTGCCCTCCCTAGAACTAGAACATATTTCCTCAGTGGTGCGCATTCCCTCGGTCCCCTACTGGGGATCGAACCCATGACCGCTGGGGAATCTCCTAGTTTCAAATGCTATGGATGTAGTGTCTAGTGAGAGGAACTCATGACCTTCGGAGGCTAGCCACTGTCACCTGCTAAGGTTGTAACCTGCGTGGCAGTGGAAGATAGGTCGTGCTATATCCCAGTTAGCTTACAAATTGAGTAGCCCAGCTGACGTATTTCATGGCTCAGTGGCTTAGCTGCTGGCTAGTTGGTATCCGCCTCTAGCGGTCATGGGTTCAATCCCCACAAGGGGACCGAGGGAATTCGCACCACTGACGAGCCACAATGGGGCGAAATGCACATGGTGCTTGTTCGGAATAGGTTGTGCTATGTAGCTTGTGAGCACCTGGAACAAAAACACTACCATTGCAAAATCCTCCTACTCATTAGCAATACAACTTGGTTCGACAAGGGAGCTACACAATAAGGATTTTACCCTAAGTTACCCAGATGCAGGGTAACACTGCATTCTAAATTTTCCTTATCCTATATGCTACCCTGCGGAATAAGCTCCCAGTCACAATCGGATCCTGTGAGAGCGCAACGGCCTTTCGCATTAAGCTCACCAATTATTTAGATTTGAACACGAGTATGACCCTGTTCACCTGGGAGAGATCACTTGATGATTTGTACCAAGAAGAGCCAGACAATATCTGATGATTGAAACAAAAAGTATTTCATACTTCGTGACACATCCCTAACGCCGTCACCACCCACTACGCCTACCAACACACATTGCGTTGAAACATACCTGTGAGTTAATACAAACCCTTGAAACAAAAAAGCTATTCAAATCACACATCAGTTTACCATTCATGTATGAGCATGACATATTCTGTAAAATATTTTTGTGCTGTATGGCCACAGTTTCTCACTCGATGACAATTATGCCAATTATTATTAATATAATTAGTCCTATTTATCCATCATGCTAAAAGAAGGCTGTCAACAGTAGCTGAGAATAAAACGTTAAATGCAAGTTAGCAAGATACATAACCCATTAGGTCTTGCGCATGCAAATATTACAGCTAGACGAAATCAATGCGCTTGTAGCAGAATATGCTTACCAGAATGTCTTATGTTACTAGCTTTGAAGGGATACTAATTATAATGGCGAAAATATGCCTATTCTGGAAGTGAATGTGAACACTAGGACGCACAAGAATACCTTCGCTGATTAATCGAAAAGTCGGAGATCCAGTATCGTCTGAAGACGGGCAGATGCAGGCAATCACTCTTAAATAAGGCAATGCAGCTCACCGAAATCAGAAGATGACCCACAACTATGACGGAAAGACAGGAGAAAATGAAGTATATGTTATTAAGGAGAATCAAAAGCAGTAATCATCAGGCTGGAAAAAATTTAAAAAAATCTTAAGCAGTTGGGTGAATAAGCTGGATGAACCCAGGTTATCAACAATTAAGCGGACATAAATAGGACAGGCTGCGAAATCAGAGCACTATACGAAGGGCTAGGCATTCGTTCGATACAATGTTAGTATTTGTTCCATTTGGTTACAGTATAAATTTCATTAAGCAAAAGTCACTTGTAGACGATAACCAACTTTTTAAAGTTTATTTCATTACGTTAAAATGACATTTGTCATGCAACGTTTCAAGTTACTTAATTCCATAAATAAAACATGCAAATGGGCAAATGATTATTTTAGGTCGCAGCGTTAGCTTCCAAATTTCACTAATTTATTTAGCTATTAAACAGATCTTTAAGAAATCATTGTGAGGTAGGATAATTGCTAAAACAAAGTGGGAACACAGCCTTAAGAATCCTGCATGCATAGTGCGCGAGGAAAATTAATACCTAATAGAAAGGACCTCAGCAAAGAAGAACTCCAACTATCAACCGTGCATTATGTTCAACAATTTTGTAAGTGCAATGCAAACATCTCAGGTTTGCTTACTGTGGACAAGTTCACACATACCGTGCCACAAGTAATGACTTGCAGTCTGCAACCGAACCGAGCTAGTGCCTACACAGTGTAACATCGCACTCCCACCAACACTATTCAATTTAAAAAAATAATCAATGTAAGTTTGATGGAATTCCTTAATTTTCTTTACTCGTTTCATGCATTTTAACAAGGTAATCATTATGAAAGATAATGGGTTCACTTTTAGCATTTAAAAAACCAGCAGATAAGTTGCTTGCTGATCTACTTAATGCGAGCACAAGCTCTTCGTCACAAGTCGAGGTGATATCGTCAGTGTGGAACACTAAATAGAAAGATGACTTTTAAGCTTTGATTAGAAAAAAAGCGGAGAAAATAGTTCAACGAATGATGCAACAGCAAATGCTTTTTTCAACTCTTGGTTCCCCGCAAACAATTCGGCCAGTAAGCTAACCGGTAAATAAAGCTCTCAAGCAGACTGAAAACGGCGTTGAAAAAGAGCTCTATTGCTTGGAAAGTAAAGGAATAGTTGACGTTAACGCAGAAAGCTAAAATTGTTTGAAGTATTAATCGAATAAGTGGAGTCTTGGCTATATAGTAACACAATTTTATGGTCACTGGTTAAGAAATAGGTACTCATGTATGAAGTATACTAAGGTTATAAACAAAGGAAATCTACATGACGAAAAGAGTAACTCTTAATGTCCGTCATCGCCGAACTCATTCAACCATTAGCTGATCCCGAACAGTTACCCAACCTGCACTAACGATGCCAACTTGAGTGGTGCTAAAGCATCTTCAATCGAATTTGCTAGCTCGAAGAACAACTCCATAAAGGAATACCAAACTCCAGCCGCCAGTATTCCGAGTTATGTACTACTAGACCTGTGAGAGGAAAGCGATTTAGGATTATATTCGCTTACATTTCGGAATGCCCAGCAATGACAGTGGACCTGCTGGATTAGTATAGAAAGCAGATGCCAACTGCAATCCTGTAGGGTAATATGGTGTTCACGAATAAATATGCGATGACCTTTTTGTAGGCTTTTACCACTCAACAGTAATGACATGCTTCTCAATGATAACATAAAGCCTAAAGGATTTTTATTTCTGCTGCTTGGGATCCAGCTGGCAGTTATACATGGAAGAAAGTAAATCAACGCAGTTGTGGTAGTTCATAAGTCATTTTTATCGATTGATGTTTCTTCTGATTACTAGCCTGGCACGAGATTGTAAGAATTAAACAGGCAGCATACGTCCACATTGCTTTCGTATATTACCAGTATTCCACAATCAACGTTTACACGTATACACATAATAAACATCGTTAACCAACTCAACCTTCTGGTCAGTTCATTCAACGGTGACAAACGTCAAAGTATGGTTTCCTGATTCACGTCATTCCGAACGTTAATATAAAAATAAAGATTGCCTGAAAATATGATGGATAGAAAACTGCATATTTGTCGAATGAAATGGATGAGGGGTAACTGTGGGTCTAACCGATTACAGGACCGATACCGCCTTAGTAATAATACCAGTTCCGATACAGATTTCTTCAACTGTTTGGCCAAGTTGTTATCCTACTATGTAGGGTACCATAAAAAATATGCGTAACTTGAAGAGCACAAACGCCGCGTTAAGCAAAGGATAGTTTTTGGCTTGTAATGTCTGACAACTTCGTGTAATTCAATGTAGTGGTTGTAAATATTATGCTACTTGACATTTCCTATGTTGTGTTCCTCATGATGCTGACTAACATTAAACGCGTAATCCAATATTTCCGTTGTTTTTTCCTGCTATATCGAAACTTGCTTCAGGTGGAGCTTCGCATTATTCCAGCTACTATAAGTAAACAATTGGCAAAGTGGCAAATACCAAGTTCCTGATGAATCCAAATATTGAAATATTAAGCAGAATTTCTTACTAACAAGAAACCGTGGAATACCTCCAGCTCTTTGAGCTTTGGTGGATTATGAATTTTGAAAAACAAGAAGAATTGTAGACGTAGCGATTTCTGATTATTATTGGTCGTAACGCTCATCCAATAAGCAAGAATCTGTTATATCCCATGTCACCAAAGAAATACTCATTTGCGGAGCCGATAATACTAATACCTGATTATTTGCTACCAAAAATGCCTTGTTGCCAGAATACCTCAAGTTTAACTTCCTGCAACGTCTTCCAAACCAGTCAGTTCGTGATTTGATTTCGTACCTGCATGCTCAAGCCACTCGATGTTATTTTGAAGATAAACCAGAGGAGTAACTCTGAGATCGTTTAATTGCTGGAGTTTGTATCTCAAATCCGTATCGTCAGTTAATTTCACTTCTGGAAACAACATACAAGGCAGTTAAACGGCAATGTGGAAATTTGCAAGACGTTTACGAAATTTTGAAATGCCGTACACCTGACTAGCAAAGGTTATTTGAATCTGCCAACAGCAGTGCTTATGCTAAGCAATAACAAGTGTGGCAATAAAAAATGTTAATGTCAAATGGATAACATCCTGTGCACTGGATAAATCACCAGAACGTTGCTACTCCTGGCAAAGTATCAACGGTTGGATAAGTGCGCTTCTAGCGCATTGCATTCGTATCATACTTATCCTCACCGAAATGCAAAGTTTCCATGGTGGCAAAGTTAGCTACATTCGTAGTGCTTGTCGGCTTGCGAAACTATGTAAAGTTGTGGATTCACCTGTGTACACCATGATCCAAACGTGCGATAATGTTAATACGCTAACGTTGACGGTTAATCCTAGTGGCTATTTGTACAACAGCCTTCAGTTTGGAAATTTTGAATCATGTAAGTTCATTGTTGACACAGGTAGTGTGGAACCAATGATTACTGAAACAAGTCTATATTATGGAGACATTATTCTCCAAGCCCAACTTTGAAGTCCATATTTTCTTTATCCTGGTGAAATTTTCATCGAAGCTCTATTACCAGCCTAGACGTCACTCTTCATACTTTTCCTGTGTTAGGCTGCTTCATTTTTTCAATATTCGACTAAGATAACGATATTATCGATTGTAATTTTGTAGTCGCAATTTAAGAACCATCTATTCTTGGGCACTCAAATTAAGCGTAAGGTTACTGTCGGGTGCAAATACTGAAGCTGGAATTCGTTCTCTGGTTCACGACTGTTCCATAGTGACGGTTGGTATGAAAACTCCTTCAACAGACCTTAAGGTTATTAGATATCCTGTATTTGGTTAACGTCGAGTTTCGCCATGTGCAGTAAGAGAGCCAGTCCGGAAAGAGTTAAACAGTTTGTATGATAAAGGATTACGTTTGCCAGTCCAGAGCTCCTGATGGACACCGCTATTTTCACAGCACTAAAGGCAGATGTTCAGACTCCCAGAGTCTGTGTTGAATATCGGAATATCCTAAATACTGGAGTCTGCCAGCGTAACTGCAATATGGAAGAACCTGAAGCTATACTTTCTCGCTTACATGGTTCTGGGTATTTCTCGAATTTAGAATTAATGGATGCTTATTTGCAGATTCCCATAAGTGAATGATGTTGTGAATGAACAATCATTGAAAAGGCGTTTCCGTTGATATCATTATCGTTTTCTTAAATTGACCTTAGTGTATCACCAGCCATTTTCAGGAAGTCATGAATTCATTTGTACACGTTTTAAGTTAGTTGCAGTCTACCATGATGACGTAATTGTACATACCGCTGATAAATTTGCTCAAGATTCTGGCAGGCTAGTACTGCTGAAGCGATTTGTAGACGATAATGTAAATTTAAATCCCAAAATGTAGCTAATCTATGTTCAAGCCATCAGTTGTCTGGGTCACTACGTTATATCTTTTGGATTTAGCCTTGCTGCCGATCGTCGAAAACTGCTCGTTCAATGTTACTCAAAGACAAAATGTTCATGAACTATGGTATCTGATGGGAAACCTACAATACTACTCAAATTCATAGAAATATGCTAATCAGTTAATGTTCAGCTATTCCGTTTACTAGGCACTAAATATTTTTAGGGTCTACACCACATGAAACGATGCTGGGTATATATATATATATATGTATATATACAACATTCTACGAGTTGACATATAGCCATCAGAAACTATGGGACTCAAAAGTAGGTACAAGTATAGTTAAAAAACACGACACATCAAAGCGCACGATTTCTTCAGAGGGCGAGATACTACCCGGTTGCCCAAGCCGAATTAGGATGTTGACTCAGGGCGCACCACCCCGAGCATTTTCCTGAATAGCCTGCCCGCAAGGCAGCGGAGGGAATTCAGGGAATCGTGCTCAATGGGAGCCGATGACTGATTACTCAGTTCAAAAGCATTTCCTTTGTTCCTTTGTCAAACATGGGCCCAATGTTCCCCAGAATTACTGCATAAAGTTGCTGGAATCTAACACTTCGCCAGTATGAAATCAGGGGCAGTGCTTTTATTTAGTGGCGAGTCACATCCGCCAAATCACAGTGTTGTTAAACGGACTTATGTGGTTTTTTATATGGAGAACGCTTGCTGGGCAAAAACCCTCCATGTCCTGGAACACGGCTGGGGGAGATAAAACCTCACTCCAGTCTGAATGTGTGCTTCCATCAGTTTCGCCTACATCTGTTCTGTTTTTATTACTGATGCTTCTCCAAGTGGTATTAGTGCAGTGATAGGAATAGAAGGACGCCAGATTTTTCTCAATTCTCGCAGATTCAGCGAAGGCGCAAAGAGAATGCTTGGCGGTGCTTTGGAATCAGACTCGACTTCAAAAACATCGGTTGGCTTTGACGTTCACGGCAGTAACTGATGACCATCCGACTAATTCCCCGGCAAAATTCAGTGCAGAGTTACTACAAACACGACAAATCGCACTTAGTGGTTATGATTATGAGATGGAGCACAAAATGCTGAAAACAGTTCTCACGTATTTTCTTTCTCGACAGACTTGTTCATTTGAAGCTGATTCTGAATTTGATTGTCTACTTGCTCAACCATTTCACAAACCATGAGCAGCTCTAATCCATAAAACAAGGAAGTGCTTTGGCCCCATACCCTCAATTTAATACAAGACTGGTTACCTTTGTTAAAGCGGAATTTTGCCCCGTTTTACCAACATATTGATGAATTTTGTGTTACTCCTGATAGTATATTATTCGTCAAGGATAGTTTGTAATTTCTTCCACTTTGCCGGGTGCTGTTCTTACGGATTTTCATTTTAAATATTTGCGCATTGAAAAGATAAACTTTGGGGTCCGATGTTTATGTTGATGGCCTGAGATTGATGCTGATATTCAAAAGTTTGCTTCATGAAGCGAAACCTGCCGAAACAAGGAAAGAAGTTAGCCATCTAAATGGACACACTGGCAATGGCTTGTGAAATCTGGTATTGTTTCCACATTGATCCGTTCAATCAGCAAAGTTATGCAATTGTTGTAATCGATACTTATTTGGTGTGGCTTGTGGGATGCATAACGGATAAACCAAACACCACATTTATTATTAGTGCCGTAAGCAAAGTGCTTGGTCATAAAAATGTAGCTTTCGTCTATTGTAAGTTCCAATGGTTTCCATTTCACTGCATCTGTTGTTACTGATGGGTTACGGAGTCCTAGTCTTCTTCATCCGTTTATCTCTCCTAGAAAACCTTCCTCCACCGGACAGGCAGCAAACATTGCTGGTACTTTGAAACTTGATATAACTTCTTGTGCTCCAACAGCATATGATGAAGACGATCGGTTCACTGATAACATTGTACTTCAGTTTCGTAATGTTGCGCGTTCTACCAGTGCAGATAAACCTGCTAAGATGTGCGAATTCCGAGCAGTTTGCCCTAATGCGCTCGGATTGAGCAACGTCGAAATATTCCATTTCATGAGCAATGCTAGCCGACTCAACTCTGGCATTGTTGTGAGTAACGTCGGAAGACCTGTGGTCCGTATGTTGGACGTGGATGCTAAAACTTTACATAAATTTCCGGTGGAGCAGGTACAGTTTATAGACGCAGCTCAGTTAACAGCAAGCTCCGCTGCTTCTGTGATCGATACTAATGCACTTGTTTCAGATTCCATTCCAGACAGCGAAAATGAGAACAGGCTTAAAAGACCACAACGACTTCAACACAAGCCTCAGGTGAAGTATCTAAATCCCGAATGAAAATCCGAGCAGCGTTGCATGTAGTGATTATAAATCGTGTTCCACTTGATATTGCTTACATTGTATTACTTATAATACTGTATAATATTGGCCAATCAACTCCAAATTGCAATTGCGTTGTACTCTCTCTACTTCGTGGCTAGCGTCAGGTGACTTACACGGGCTCCTGATTTGAGCCCTCTGGATTTCTATTAATGGGGGTACATGAAACGTTGAATTTATAAAACCAGGCCAACCTGTCTGGAGAAAGTGGAACGCAGCATAGTAAATGAATATCACGAGACATCGATGGACACTTTGCAGAAAGTACTAGCCAATGCCATCGGGCGAATACTTCTCTGCAAGCGAAACGACGGTCTTCATTTTAAACAGCTACTTCATTGACTTTTCTGAAGGGTAAGGCGTTATTAACAGAACTAACGCTTCACATTTGTTAGCATCCTTCTACAAAGGAATCTCGCGGACCTGTGTCCTCCTGCAGCAGACGCCGAAGGAACTTAAACCGAACATCGGAAACGAATGCCGCGGTATATCGATGGACGCTGCAAAAAGTGTTGGCCAATAGTATCGGGTGAATACTGCTTTGCAAGCGGAAAGACGGTGTTTATTTTGAACATCTAATACGTTGATTTTTACGCTCTTGAAACATACTTCATGTAAATATAAGTACAATGCATAGCGATTAATTTCACTCGCACTTTGTTGTGATGGGTACTGGGGGCTGAATGATTACTATGAAAAAATAATACAAGCTAGGTCTGTCAGAAACTCGCAATAGCTCAGGGTGCAGGCGTCGTTGTTGATTTTTACTGTAAAGTTGACGGTGGTGGACGAAACCATTGAAGCACAGTAGGATGCGCTATGCGCTTCTTACAAGCCAGAATCACGTACTTGCGTAGCCCATATGACATTAAACTAGTGTTTGCCAAGTAACTCAATTATGAATACTGTCATTCCCCTGTCTGCAATGATTCTCCAGCGGTAATGGAACTGTCGCTGACCACTTAAGTAGGAGCCACAAGATAGAGATACTTTTACCACCGATACGCGTTGGCTACTTGGGCACTTCGCTTCAGTCTTTATAGATCCAATACCGCACACCTGCCTATTATGCACAAACATGCTACATTATCTAAAGGAGGTGTTCGGTTACTGGTGGATCAATCGCAGAGGTTCAAAGGATTAGCCTGTCCGGTCACCAGATTTAAATCCTTTAACTTTCTTCCTATGAGGTTATCTGCAAACAAGAGCTTACAATAAAACGCCTATTTCTCTGGAACCATGAATATATGGATAACCGTTTCCAACCCACAGACACCAATCTTATACTCGCACATTGCTAATGATATCAAACATTCAAGAATGGAGCAGCACAATTACAAGTACAAACTGGCTGGCGGTATCCGGTTTCGGATTTGCTTGTCAGTGTGACCTGCCACAGAACCCCTGTGCCTACAGAGGGATCATGAGTGGCTTCCGCTGAGCCACCCACAGCTCTAACCACACACCCCTTGTTCAGTGAAAACCCGGAGACATATGGATAGGAGCCGGCCCACACTCCTTCACAGGCAAACACAAGCGCGCTGTAGTTGGGAATCAATCACACAAGGCGGTGGCTGGATCGTATTTCGCTCCGCACTGAGTGTATGGAACCACACATTAATCCTAGCGCGGCCAAAAGGACCGTGCACCCCGAATCCTCCAGTAACAATCAACGGTCTCCTGCAGCCAGTATGGACGAGGTAGTCGATAATAGGCAGCTAGGCACGTTGTCAATATGCACATAAAGTGCAGCCACAAAGGGGATGTCAAAAACAGCCAATCATTTGAAGCGAGGATATCAAGTAAAGTAAAGCGAATAATGCATACAGATACGAAGACAAAACTCTTCACTTAATGAGCGTATGAAATAAATTGATTACCAAAAACTGCGAAGGGTTCAATACGTGAGGGAATATATATTAAGAAAATGTCACAAACACGAAAATGTTATCGAAGTTAACTACCATTAGCTCAAACGACGTGTGCAAGTGGCTAGAAGATAGTTTACGTAGACAGTAATATGAGAAAAAAGCATTAGGACAATATAGCGAACCCACGAGCTGAAATAAAGAGACACAGCATGCAAGTAAGCGGTTAATAAATCGAGTGTGGCGTACCTACAAAAGCTGCGCTCCTTCTGCCTACGTTCTCTGCAGGACCAGTCGCCGCTTCTTTGGGGGCTGCGAGCGGCCTCGCTCATGGCTCACTAGGCCTGCCTGACTCAGCCACTCGCAACCACATGTGCTACAGCAACACGGGTTAGTGGTTGACCAATGTGGCTTGTAATCTAATTGCAATAAACAAACTAAATGTGTCCATTTCGCAAATGCGCATGGGCACGGCAGTATTATTATGTCGTGGGTGCTGTAGTTGACAGATATAAAATAAGACCAAACAATAATCTGGCGCTGATAGGCATACCGGTAAAAGTTACGGCGTGGCGTGCGTACAAACCTAAGCCAATTTCTCGCAACTGGAGCAAATATTTGTGGTAGCATAGCCACTGTAATAAATTTGTCCGGGAGGAGAACGTGGTGTACAACCAGTGTCCAGAGCATGCCTCTTTTGGAAATAACAAGGAACCGTATCGACATCTGAACAGCCTCCCGTTTATGAAGTGTGGTGTTCCCACACTAATACCACCAGATGGATGTGCTCATACCGCCTAGGATGCAGTCATAGTAATACGGCGACAATTTGATCCAATAATTCGACGCGCCAACTGCCTCATTCACCTAGACACTAATATACACACATTTTACTTTTAATTTGGCGACTTTTTTGAGGAAGCTGCTGTCGTTGCGCACCAATATTTCGTTAGGATGCTACACGTTCCCACGAAAACACTGCAGATGGCAGCTACTTGGAAATCCGATCCAATAGCCTGAAGTTTTCAAATGTGTTAGGAAGTATATCAGGTCCCGAGCATGTGAAATAAAGTTATCACCCCTCTCTTAAGCGAGGCAACCGCCCAGTACCCCCAAATGTCTCATCCAGTAACTCTTTCCAGTGATTTCATAGGTGCTGGCGTCAGTGGTTGATGAGGCATCAATGAGCAATTTAGATAAGTGTAACATCGGAGCACACACATTCCATCTACATCGGTCAAGCACAACTATCTAGCTGTTTGCGCGGATCAGTTGAATTGAAGTAGTTGAGAGAGCAACCAATACAAATGTCATTTGTTTTAATTTGCTGAGGTCTTCTACCACTTTGATCACTGGATCCTGTTCCATAGGCTGCAATGCTAAAGAAGTGCAAACGTCTTTTCAGATGGATTGGAAATTTTCGTCTTTAACGCCGGCTGCAAGAGCGGGTTTTGTGCCCATGGTTCGAACTTATTGGGGTGGAATGCAGTTTTCCACAAGGATTAGCCCTTGGCTCACGCTTATTCTCGGTCTTCGTCAACGAGTTCGCGTGAGTTGTCCAGTCAAATATTTTATTTTTTGCCGACGATCACTGGATATGACGGGCGATTGGTAAACAGCTAGATCACGATCTGCTTCAGCATGGCTTCGACCGAGCTTTTGAATGGTCAAATACTAACCAATTTCTGCTCAACGCGGACAAATCCACGCCATATGCCAACTGATGCATATAAGATAGGAGGACGCATCTTGAAGACAGTCTCACAAAAGCTTGACCTGGGGTGGGTAAGCAAGACAACCTCGGATGTTCGGAGCAGCTCTTGAACATGTCAAACACCAGGAACCAACTTGTTGATCAATTACGGAGAGCGTTTGATGTATTCGACCCTACCACTCTCCGCAAATGTGCATGTGCGGCACCATGTAGAGTGTATGATTCGCGCCCAGTAGCCCTAGCTAAAACAAAATCTTGTTGCACTGGAGACCAAGAGCGTTAAGGGTTTATACTAGCTGCCTTACCAAATACGACTGAAAGCCCTAGGAGTGCTTACCAGATACCTGTCGTGTGTGAAGTGACCTCATTCTGACTTGCTAATTGTGAAAAACACTACTTGCGTTTGTCGTCACCTCTTGACACCAAGACGCAATACAAAATTGATATGCCAACCGCTGTGACTGCCCAATCAATGCAGTCGATTGGAATGTCGCAAGCATATTTTTGGACTTGGCCGTGAAACATTCGTACGTATTTTTCTTTTCTGCCCCCAATTTATCCACCTTTTAAAAATGACTGGAAGATGCATTACACAATCTACAACGAGTGCTGACTGGATGTAAACATTGGGTTCTCCAACTCCCACGAAATCAAGCTTGATGGGTTTCCTTGTGTTAACGTGATAGTTTATTGAGTCAACAGGTGCAAGCTTAACTTCACTGTTTCTATTTCTGTAAATAGCATTTTCACACAAACCATCTAACGGGAGATGTCAAACCCTAGTTTTTTTCCATCGACTTCCCGAATTAAGTCATTCAGCGGAAAAGCTTATGAATCAATAGTTTAAGGAGCTGAAAGGCAAGAGGAATGCAGAAATGGTCGCGGAATTCCCCCTCCAGAAAGCGGCAAACATTAAATCACACGAATGCTTAAAACGATAACCTTGTGTATTATTTCATTTACCGTTTAATCCGAATGACTTTTCTAGCGCGTGGAGTAATAGCTTTGAAAGAAGAAACATCGTGTCGCAACCCAGCCCCAAGCGATTGAGGTGACCCGAGGGATAAGTTTTCGATGAACAAACTCACTTGCAAACTACAACGAACGGCAAATTGTGGTGCAGATGCGAAACAGCTGACGTTGATCAAAACCAAAGAGAACAAGAGAAAAGAGAGGCGTTTTTGTTCGAGCAGCTCCAACCCAAGGTCCAATACAGAGGAAACTCGTGTGACCGGTAATGAACGATCGGACAAGGAGTGATTATCGTTAACTCAAACAACTAAGCCGGCGACGCGTTCGATGCGTTTGGATAACATTAATTTTGGACTGAGCTGTGGGTCCTAAAACAGCAAAACAACATAATGTGTAGGTAAGGAGCATTGAAAGTGGTCACTAATTGATGGAGGCGTTGGCAATAACCAAGATGTCGAAAAATCAGGTCAACTAACTGGTTATCACTTGTGGGTGTAACACAAAAGGAACAAAACGTGCAGGCAACATGCGATAGATAAACAAAACATCACAAGTATAATAGATATAACAAGATATTAGGGTGTATAGGGAAACACTTAATGTGTGTGGTATGCAAACAAATTATGGTAATATGAAAATGTTACTAAGTGCCAAAACAAAAATTTTAAGCTACACCCTATTGGTAGACCAGGATGGATTACAAATAAAATCGGGATGGTTTGCTAAAATCCACCTCCAGCACAGCAGAATGATTGACAAGTGAAACGGTAGAAACTAAGTAGCGCAACTGCATTACGCCGTTATTTCCTAGGGACGGCTGGCTGTCAAGCTTCTGTCGCCAGCCACACGCATTCTAGTGATAACACATTGTCACCCACACATACGCGGAATGAAATCGGTTAACTTTCTCTTTCGTCCACTTGCAGACGAAGGGGCGAATGTAATTTAATTAACTACCCGGTTAGATGTATTAAGGTGAAAATGTAACCTACGGGAGAATGAAAGCATGACTCGAATCGGATATCGAAGCTACGGGTCCAACAGACTTTGAAGAAACAGCCTCGTTTATTAACCAAATTCTTAAGGATCGACTGCCGATCATGTTCGCATCTTTTATCCGATATATATTTACTTGCACCTTTGATGAAAGATACCTCGGGCATACGGTCAAACACTTGGCCAAAGCTATAGTATAACATTAACCAGAATGATTATAGTAGAGCACGGTTGCGCAAATCAAAAGCCCTATCGGGAAACATTTAATTCAAAGTGCGCGTCGTCGTTATCTCGGAAGTCTTAAGGTGTTTTACGCTGCACCAAAAACGATACATAAAAAATATAAGGAAGTGTCTACTAATGACTGCCGAGGCCATTGCCATCCGACTAACGCAACCGGAACTGCGGAAAAAGACGTCGCTAATGCAGACGCTACAATAGCCCTGGCACTGATCTCACTTGTGCGCCGCTTGGTTCGATCTCAGGCAGTGGCCTCGTGACCGCATGTGCGATACCATCTTCATCGATTGGATAATCTGATCAACAAATGAAGCAGTCTGTTTCGACTGAATCAACCCTAACCCAGCTATGTTAACTTGTTGCAAATATAACCATTTTTATTTCTCAGCCCAAAGAGAATTACCAATAACTTGTATTCGTTTATTTGAATTCTAACTACGGTATAGGCATTTTTCACGAGTTGGAAAAAAGCAAGCCTCCCGCGACAGTAACAGACCACCATAATTAGTTAAGGTTTAATGCCAGACTTACGGAAACAAAGAAGGAAAGTAACTGAGAAGCGCTACTTTGATGTAGTGGGATATAATCCCATCACTTTAGGGGCCATGGAAAAGCACGATGAGGATCGATTGAATATCGGCAGGCAATGAAGAATTCGGAGGGTTGTAAGTGGCGGCGCGACTGAGGTATATAGCGACAGACTCAATTATTACACTAAGATATGCAGCAGCAGTTGAAGTGCTAGAAGGGGAGAATTTGATATACCGTAGACAACTTTACGGTATATAATCAGAAAAGGGTCGCAGGTGCATTCTATCATGCGACTATTAAACAATATGCTTTAGTCAACAGGACATTGATTAAGTTCACCTTAAGCATTGCGTAAAAGAATTGTTGAAACCTTGGATTCGGTGACAGAAATATGTGCCGGAGCGGAGACAGAAACATCAGCAAAGCGGCAGCACATTCCGTTACTACAATGTATCAGCAGGATTATGCGTTAACATCGGATTTAACACTCTGGACTCATGAACAAATTGGTTACAGAAAGCCACCAGCGGCTACAACATTCCGTCGTTCACAGAGATATTGTATTTCTAAGCCAGGCTCAGTGACTTTTCTAAAACAATTCCCTATTGAGTGCATCCAAAGTGCAATTGAATTGCTGCCTAACGCTCTGTTTTGCATCCGCCAGCCAATTGAACACCAAGGTTAAATAATTGAATTGCATTAAGCACAATTTCGATTCACCAAACGCGCCCGGTGACCTGGGAATTGAGCTACTCCAAAGTAGCCAATGACGGTTGATGCAATAAACATAGCATGAATGTAGGAGTTGGTGGTACCTGGTAGAGACGAATAGGCGTGCTAGTCTTCAACCAGCAGAGGTGCCTATTCAGAAGCTAGTTCCACGCAGCTTAGGGAAACAAAGATGTAAAACAGGTGATGGGTTTGAGTGGATGGGTCATCGTGCGTAAGTAGACTACCATGTACTTAAAGCATGCTTGGCGAAAGGCACAATTTGGGGGGGGAGGCTGCGAACACAGAAATGCGACACCTCACCAACGACCTTATGGCTAGTTTGTCACTGCTGCACTCCAAGATTTGCGCTGACTTATCAACGCTCGGGCACCGGACGGTACTTTTTCCGGATAGCGAGGCAGTCGCGGGTAAATGACTGAGAATGACGGGAGGTTTGTGTCGGGATTGCGCAACCGAAATACAGGTTGAAAGGTGGCTGCTTTGGGTTATGGAGAGTCGCCTTGAGCGGCAGTCTGCTGAGAGGGCTAGTGGCAAAGTATGATTGTGGAAAGTTTGCTACTAGCTGAATAGACCCCCGCTTTGTTACAGCCGGCGTCACTTACCCTCATGGTAGATGCACTGCACCGACTTGATGGTACCTGCGTCAAATGAAATGCGGCGCTTGGGTTGTCGTCAGTTTGCATTGATTGACCTGTACACACATGCATGGGCGAACTGGGGCGGACCGAAAGTAAGGGCAATTGGTACACGATTCAATGTGCATCAACTGAATTTGTATCCCGTAACCAGTTTTGCGCTATTTTCGCACATGGAAGTCCCCCATTTATGCTGAGCAACTTGTTCTGGCCATTTCACCGTCACTTCACAAACAAAGGTACTTGACCGACACAGCATATAGGCGAGCAACAAGTCAGTTCCATCCTACGGCAGTTGTATCCGCAAAGCCCACAACTCCACGTGGTCGATATCATATAATTTCCTACCTAACGCCTGTGAAAGCGTAGTCTGCAACTGCAGCAAGCAGTACAAACGTATATAACGAGTCAAGTAGATAACGCTTGAAACGTCCCGTAGGATGGCCGTAATGAAAAGCGAAGGCTCAAATAATAAATAAACAATAAAATGAAGCGTGGCGTCGTGATTAAGCAGAGATATTTACATGATAACAGGCACACGTGCCGTTAGTTGCAATTATTCACTCGTCAGAATTTACGTCTTCGGTAAGAAGCGGAAAACTCTAGAACAAAATTTTATGCATGAAATTTCTTTCTACTTCCAAAATAAGATCTTCCGAAGTGGAAGGTCGTGGGATAACACTGTTAGGCCAGGTTTGGTGTTCCCTTACATCAAGACAGTCACCGGTGTAAGAATGCAAATGATCGGATCTTGGGCGATAAAATGTTACGGTTTGCTTGTAAACCTAGTGACCTAAGGATCCTGCGCAACTTGCCGCTGTACTCTCAGTTAACGAAGACCCCTTAGTTGAAAGAGATATGTTTTCTGCAGCAGTCATGCGAGACGGCTATTACCGAATTTGACAGCGGCAATATTGTTCCAAATGGAGTGGGCCCAGATTTGTTTCAGCAAGTGTCACTTACTGTTAAACTGTTACTGAGCTGATGTAAGTAGAATGTGAAAAGACAAACGAATATTTCCCTGAAATCCATCCTATTTATTGATTAGCCTTTAGGAACATTTCCATTGACTCATGTAATCTGGCTGCGTCCAGTAATACGATCACTTAGCAAAAGGATGATGGTTAAAGTTATTCTTTGATGAATAGATCTTTCGCCAGCATTCCGCGGTTTACGCAGCTGATGCGTTATTATACTCAAACAAACACTTATGAATTGTTCTGTTTCTGTTGTCAACTAATGACGGCATAGAACGTGCGAGGTGGGTCACTTTGTCTACGGTAGATATCGAAACACACGAAGTTTTTCTAAGGGGCCTTTCGAATGGGTTTGGGACAGCATCATTTCAAGAATGATTTTCTCTTGTTGGACCCTTTTCTTGTTCCCCGTGCCATAATGCTGTTCCCAAAAATTAAACCACATTTACACTTGACTGAGACGGTGTAGCTTTTCCTTGATTCGAACAGTGAGAGATGTTACCAAGGTGTCGCATATTTCTTAAAACGCACGCTCCTTCAGTCTACTCAGTCTCTTCATGTTGGGAGGATAACTTCTCTGTGCGGACGATGAGAGATTTTCAAGGACATCAGATGTTGAAGCGGTAATTTACATAACTAGTCATGTTGTCATAATACTTGTCATAGCCAAAGGATACACAAGCTTATAATAATGGGACTATTCTATGAGGTCCATTGATACTTTGTAAAAGAGTCTTGACTCCACATGTACCCACTTACACCAGATCTATGATATTCCCTGCAGAGGCAACCCGAATAAAATATGCTGACGACATCGTCCTATGTGTCAGCCATCTAAATGCCGATTGCTCTATCGGCTACCGAAATCATCTGTGCGACCTCAAAATTTGGTCCAAAACTGGTCCTCTTCCTTGTAATGCATCGGGGTGTCATACTATGCTCTTTTTTCTACACGTAAGAGCTAGATACTAGCAGTTCAATACCCAGTGCCCCAAGCAGATTAGTGCCATTACTGGATTTCATTTTGATACACAAGGAAGCTACCTGGGCCTGATATTGTATCCCTACCAGGTGACTGACTGACAAACCTTGAGTACCCGGACGACATAATCCCCTCTTGATCTGACCCCGGTGCTAGGTTAGAAAACGGAATCGACTAGCGTGTAATGCTGCACGCTTTGCATGTTATTTACGCGGTCGACGTGTACAGTGTTAGGACAGCACTGGTCCGATCAGACACCTCTTCTGGCTATCCTTATAAAGGGGGAACTTCAGAGGCCATCCGTAGGGTACTAAACAAAGAAATAATTTGGGTTATTTACCAGAAGGGTATAACGGTCTGTTCGACAGTGATGCATTTCAGTGAGTCACTCCACACAGATAGGAGGACATAGGGCGTAAAATCGATTTGCATAATGTCAAATCTTTAGGAGGGTTTTGCGATCCTCACTGCAAAGTCTGACTGCTGAAGCGTAGCAATATGCTAAGGCCAGCGGGTGCATAGACCGAGTAGATATTGTGTAGTTATCGGGTGTATGGTGGGCTGTCTCAACCCAGGCTAGTCTGATGGGCGTTGGCGGACTGACGTGGGTCAGAGCGCCAACAGCAAACCACTGATATTGACATTGCAGACAGAGCTTCAGTGCGATGATGTGAAAAGTACCAGCTGGTATTTGACCATCGCATCTGGGCCACTTAAAATAACACTTTAACCTTAAGATGGTTAACATACTGTCGCCATCTCGATAGTCGCAATTAATGTCCCCGTCGTTCGCTTGGCCTGAAGAAACTTTCGTACCGAACGGTCTCTAACTACACTGTGGACAAGTTTGTTTGGTTTGGTCTCTTTCCAAGAAATCCGTACCTACCTTGGTTTTTCAATGTCTAGCTATTTCTGGCAAAACCTCTTTGCTGGAGATAAGGGCGGAGAAAAAGTCAGTCAAAGCTGCCGGCCATCTACCATGAGCCATTCCGTCACGAGTATTTACTTTGGACAACGGTTGTGACATGTGCCGTAACCCCAGTAACGAGTTTGGCCTGTCTGTGTCATGAATGTGTACTAATCTGTATGGTGCTCGCGCTTGCAAAGGGGCTGCACAAGTCCGCAATTTGCAAGCCGCCCATTCAGCTAATTTACCGTCCCATAAGCTACCGAAAAGGCAAGCAAAGGAGAACCAATACTATTTCATTAACCCGCTCCATATCTAGCGCGATGCTGTACTGCACGTAGTTTGTCGGCCAGTGACGCTGCACGCAAGGCTTGTGCGGTTAAACTGAGGTGTTCATCTTCCAATCCTCATTTCACTCTCAATTTGCGCAGGACCCTTTTGTCACTCTACCTGATAGAACATCATAATATTATAGCACTACTGTTCCCCATCAATCACTGTCATTTATCTATGAGCGTCGATATCCGGACACACCAATCGTTTGCAGTCGTGTTCCTCCTTCGAGGTCATCCTAATCTTTAAACTGTACAACTTGCAAGCGCGATGAGGTTGTGCACTTCATATAGATTATGCCATTATACGTCTATATACACAAACGAAGGTGCGTCGTCTGGTTACGTTAAATATGCAGTTCCAACTGGTATATTTGACATCCCACGGCTTAGTACTCTCAGTGTACGCACAGGTTTGGCACATGGATGTGGTGTCAATGTATCATCCCTGAGGCGCGCTTACACTTATGTATAAAAATTGCACTGTCACCGGAAATATCACTTGACTTAACGGATATATGTTTGGGATAGGTAAGATAGTGCAAGGAATTCCAAGGTTGCATGGGTTTTAATGAAGATGAATATGGGGAGGGTTTGAAATTTGGGGTAGGAAAGCTTGGTTTTGATCGACGAAACACGGGGTTGAGATGAAATGCTCACACAGACGGGCGTCACAATTGTTGTTACATTAGCTTTGGCTAAGCTGCTTGCCAGTCGTCATTGTGTTTCACTCCAGTGGCTTGACTGAGGGCTGAGTTTAGTGGTGAGGCTAAATCCACAACCACGCTTATGTGCACGAACCGGTCGTATCCACTGATCTATCGATGTAACACTAGTGCAAAAGCAAATCTTCACAATTCCCCAGGCACAGATTGAAACAGAATACCTAGGTAGCAAGAAAAACATAAGTAGCACCTATCGGTGAACTCACCGAAGTTTCACTGGTGCATGTATATTAGTAATGTGGTGATGTGTCTCAATAACATTGGTCAAGCATTGTAGTGCCTGTGTTATAATGTTTCATCAAGTTGGGTTTCGAGTTCAGTAAGTGCAGAAGCGATGATGACTTAAATATTTAGAGCGTTCCACCACAGGGACACAGGAAGTGAGAAAACATGCCGGCAACATTTCAGCTGGCGGTACTACGTGGGTAACTTCCAGTGATGGCCTCTAAGTGAGAAGTTGTGACTTACATACAGTAAGTCCCGACATACCTTGTTTGGTTCCGTTCGGAGCTAAAACACTAAAATAAGACC
The DNA here is from genome assembly GCA_944474145.2 of Dicrocoelium dendriticum. Classification (NCBI taxonomy): domain Eukaryota; kingdom Metazoa; phylum Platyhelminthes; class Trematoda; order Plagiorchiida; family Dicrocoeliidae; genus Dicrocoelium; species Dicrocoelium dendriticum. The sequence goes on along the minus strand of OX104067.1, from coordinate 23,349,989 downwards.
ACCGCGCAGACGACTAGATTGACCACCGAAAACTCTTAGTGTCCGTATTCTAGGTAGTTAAGGGAGATCAGTCAGGTCCTTCACATTTGTTGATGCGGCACTTTGTAAAGTCGCAAGAATAGCAAGATAATGATTTTGCCAGGGTTGTTAAACCTGGATAGCGTATCCGATGTGAACTTACCTAAGCATTGAGCATTTGTTAAATGATATTGGGATCGAACCGGCCAAAGGATCTCCGCTAGAAAGCTGAATGCTCCTTGGCTTTTCTTGCTGCCTTTATGCCTATTTGCAGCAACGGATATCGGTCTGCAGGACGACTACAAGAATATTTCATGGAAGACGCGTTGCGGAAGGATACTCTCCCAGCCGGTATGCGTAAGTTCTCTGATGGCGTATGCCAGTACTCGAAATTTGGCAGAGTTGAAGTTAAGCAGGTTTTGAACTTACCAATCGTGAGCCTTGTTAAGATCACCTTGCAGTGACATGTGATTGTTTATCGTCCTGATTGTCTGCCGGATTTTGAGGTCTTTCACGAAGAGTAAAATGTTTGAATCTAGCATTTCCACGTGGACGTTAATAATGAGGAGGATAATCCTTAACCCTAGAACTGAAGCTTTTGAAGTGCCACATCGCATCTCTATCGGTTCGCATAATCCGCTACGGACTCTCAACTTTAAGTGACGTCGAAGCAGGAATGCAAGTATCAAACCCACAGCTTGGAAGCCTGCGAATGAGGCCATTGTGATTAATACGAACAAACACTTTCGAAAAATCGAGGTACACAGCGTCAAATCCCTCCTCATGATCGACAGACACCTTTCAGCTGGCACGGGCTAATAAGATGTTCGTGTCACATAAGTGGTTTCAACGGAAACCGTGTTGCTCCGGTACGATGATATTGCCTTTCCAAGCATCCCATGGTGGCCTCTGTAATAAGGATTACATGACCTTGGAAACAACGGGGGGGCAGATTTATCCGGCGGTACTTAGTCGCTTCAATGCGGTCCCAAATTACAAAGCTTGCGCAAATCCGTATGTATGTAAAGCAACTGGCTGACTTCCAGTTTGCCCTACTCAGAATGGCACAAAAATGTACCCGTACACGCCAGTCAGCAGAGGTCAAGAGCAAAATACTGAAGGCTTATCAGGAGGAAAAAAACTGGGAGCAACTTGCATGCATACTAAGCGTCAACCCGAAAATCGATCGTAATTGCTTTTGGCGTATGTAATCAATCAAACAAAGCGCCATGCATGGCAGGGACGACGAACATCTCTGCAAGAAAGCTACGTTGTTTGCCTGGTACAATGAGTATCGTCGGAACACACGGTCACTCTCCAAACACTTCACCTGCGGTTGAAAGCTGAGTTCATGCTTGAGATGAGCGTTAGCACAATAGCTCGACACTTGGAGGGGATGAGACAAGACAAGGCACTACGAATCTTGCGGATCGAGCTGACAGTGGATCACGAGCGGCATCTGGTAAGGAGGCTGTGCGCAGAACAACTGAGGACGTGTTTGTCGAGAACGCAAGGAATCAGACAAACACGCCGCTAGCGAAGCGCACAAGACTCAATGCGGACCGACTGATGCATCCACGGCAGAGCAAGTCGTGGACTTTTAAACGACTCATGGCTAGTCAATATCGGTTATAGGGGAGCAGAGAAACAGGAAGAAAACCTGAAGGGGTTGTTCTGAAGCTCAAACCCGTAGACACATGGAATAGCCTGTCACACAACTTCTCATCCGCGCTGCGCCGTTTGAACGTAACCCAGTCCGTATATAACCGCGTTTGTGTTACGGTTATCATTAGCAATACACGCTCTGCTCACACCTCCTGCGACGATCTGCCTACAATAGGCGAAAAAACGCCACGAAAAACCTATGTTTGCAGAGGACCAGTATGGGGAGTGAAGTCAAGAATACATAATAATAGCTATCTCACGCCCCGAATAGCACTACACAGTAGTTTCATCCGTTCGGGTATCGTACTTCAGGGGTCGTGATCAACGACTGGCAACAGTCGATTTACGGGTTCGAACACTACAAGGGTCAGATGGAATGCGCACTGTAATGCTTCCAGACAATCCTAAGTTTAAGCATCGTTGCAGTCTGAGGTCGAAGGGAGACGATCATTGTTGATTGATGAAATAATTTGCGATCTCTTTTGCGCTTGCACCAGAGACCCTTCACCGCGTGCAAATCGTACTCTGTAACAAGTACGCAACACTCGCAGGAGGAACGTTCCCTTTATTGGAGCTCTGACGGCCGAAGTCTTGGTAACGTATATTATCGTGATAGGAAGTTAGAACAAAAAAGCTGTGCGCGGTGCTTTTTTGGACTGTTGGATGCCAGAGGTTCGACTTTTGTCGAAATCTGCCTCCTGGTCTGCGATAACGCGCCATGCCACACAAAGCTGGAACGCGGATGCAATAAGCAGTCGTACCGTTCCGTCAGCCTCCTGCGCTTTCCTCCATATCTCTTTCATCACTCAACAAAATTTGGAGCATTTGGAGTAAATGTGAAGCAAGCTATGAGGTAGAGAGATTCCGAGAAGCTTCAGCGAGATCCTGAGAATGCACTTTATAAGACTGAGTGGAGCATGTGTTACATGGAGCAAATCCTGTCAGAGGCACTAGCCTTCATGAACTCTAATCACTGCCAGCATATGCTAGTTCATGTGAGGAGGAATTACCCTCGCGCAATGGATTGTACTGATTAGCACGTTGCTCCTAATTTGTTGATATAAATGTACATAATTTAAACTGGTTTTGTCAAAGCCATTTATTCGACATGCAGGTATGAACGATGCCGTTCAGGATAATAGCTGTAGCATAATATTCCCGGATGTTATCGCGTTATGCGTTGCGAGAAAACCGGAGGGTACCCGGATGATTCCTGGTACTCAGGACTACATTGATGCTAATGAGGAGAGGTCATGTGTTGTAACGTACTGCAATGTGGCGAGTTGATGTTACATCGTTGGTATCACGAAGAGAACTACCATGCACATAAAAGGAATATTCAACCATTTGATCGTTAGGTTAAGCATAATTGCGGAAATCTTGAATTTGCATAGTGCCGTAGGTTACATATCGCTGCTTAAAGAAAAGCACTGTGAGGTACGCTAAGACAACGCGTTATATATAAATCACCTATATCTCTCGGGACGCGAAATATATGTGTCATTTTTGTCAAGTACTTCAGAAAGCTTTGCGCTTGACTGCATTCGCTTCAGTGCCTAGGTTGTCCTAATGTATGCGTGGGCATTATGGTTCGTCCGGAAATGGACAGCTGTGCAGCATTCAGATAATACGAAGCACTCAAGCGACCACAGCACACGTAATTCCAATCACCTACACCCTAACCACCCCATCCACCCCTATAATGCAAACACCATTACTTTGCGCTGGATAGTATGGGATACAGCGTTTGGCTTGCGGGGTACAGAACATTCGTTACCGGCACGATTAAAAATATGAATGTGGAGGTCAAATCACTGCATTCGCCCTATCAACATCGTGTCGCTGAGATATTTTTCTCTTAACAAGTGACAAACTGTTCACCGAGAGTTCAGTGGCAAGTTGCGCAGGCTCCTTAATTCGCTTTAGCAAAAACACGCCACAAATGTTGTCGTCCAAGAATGTAAATGAGACGATGCATCGTCAACACTTTTTTCAGTATCGCCAGATTGGGAGCAGAGACGACCTAATTATGCAGGTCGTTCTAAGTCTGGCACATGCGGAGATAAAAGGAATTTCCACGGCATTCAAGCTGGCTATAATAAATAGTCAGTTTCAGAGGGTGACCTCTTAGTTTAGTGTTGTGGTTCAATTCTAGCAGCGCAGGGCAAATGTGGTTTGGGTTCTTCAGAATCTGATAAATCATTATGAGATCCCCCCCGCAAAAGCCGATATCGACTGCTGTACATTCTTAGAGATTTCAGTCTGAGCTGATTGGGCAGATGAAAGAGGCCGCTGAGGTTCTTGTTTGCCCGTCGTTGAGGAGTCTCGAGAGCAAAGAGATCCTGTTTCTGCCACGGTTGTCACGCCTGAATAGCATATTCTACTTGAGGTCGCACTTAGGCGTTAAGCATTTGGGGAAATATTGATGGTTCAAACCGACCGAAGGCTCTGCGAAGAAGTCCGAAGTGTTGATTTCCGGTTGTCGTCGCCTTCTCTGCTTGTTTTGAACACCCGAGATCTTCCTGTACCAATACATCTAGGTCACGCTTCTGAGAAACCTTCGTCAAGATGTGGTCTCCAATCTTGTAAGCGCTCACCGGCTGGTGACACAGATGCATCACTTTGCACTTAGCCATGTTCAATTGATGCTTGTTCCTCTTTGACCATATGTAAACGCAATCTAGGTCATGTTGGAGCAGATCCTGATCTGCATTGTTACTAATCGTCCGCCATATCTTGACATCATCGGCGAAAAGCAGGAAGTTTGAGGAGAGGACTCTTGCCAGGTCATTGATAAACACCAGGAATAAACGCGCTCCAAGCACTGAGCATTGGGGACACCACATTCCACCTCAATTTGGTTAGAAAGTGATCCCCTAAAACGTACTTGGAGTTTTCGTTGGTAAAGGAAGTTGCCAATCCCACCAAGTACAGGATCTCCGATTCCGTAACTTTGTAGGCTTTGAAGTAGGATGCGGTGATCAAGGCGATCGAAAGCTTTGGAGAAGTCCAGATAGATGACGTCGACTCCGACCCCATCATCGGCCACTTCCGTCCAACTACCTCGTACAATAGGTAGGTTGGTGGTGCATGACCCGTGTTCACGGAAACCGATGGTTTGTTTACCTATCTCATTTTGCCAGCACATTTTGTTTCTTTTGTGTTACACGCACAAGTGATAAACGGTTAGTTGACCTGATTTTTCGACATCATGGTTATTGCCAAATCCTCCATCATTGAGTGACAACTTTCAATGTTCATTACCTACGTATTATGTTGTTTTTCTATTTAGGACCTACAGCTCAATCCAAAATTAATATTATCCAAGCGCATCGAACGCGACGCCGGCTTAGTTGTTTGATTTAACGATAATCACTCCTTGTCCGATGGTTCATTACCAGTCACACGAGTTTCCTCTCTACTGGACCTTGGGTTGAAGTAGCTCGAACAATAACCCTTCTCTATTTTCTCTTCTTAGCTTTGGTTTGATCAACCTCAGCTGTTTTGTATCTGCGCCACAAGTTGCCTTTCGTTGTTGTTTCCAAATGAGTTTGGTCATCGAAAATTTATCCCTCGGGTCACCTCAATCGCTTGGGGCTGGGTTGCGACTCAATGTTTCTTCTTTCAAAACTATTTCTCAACGTCCTATAATAATCCTTCGGATTAAACGGTAAATGAAATAATACACAAGATTATCCTTTTAAGCATTCGTGTGATTTACTGTTTTACTTTCTTCTGGAGGGGGAATTCCGCGACCATTTCTGCATTCCTCTTGCCTTTAGCTCCTAAAACTATTGATTCAAAAGCTTTTTTCTCAGAATGACTTAATTCGGGAAGTCGATGGAACAATACGGGAATAAAAGCTAGGGTTTGACATCTCTCGTTAGATGGTTTGTGTGAAAAACCTATGTACAAAAATAGAAACAGCGAAGTTAAGCTTGCACCTGTTGACTCAATAAACTATCATGTTAACACATGCAAACCCATCAACGTTGATTTCGTGCTTGCTGGAGAACCCAATATTTACATCCAGTCGGCACTCGTTGTAGATTGTGTAATGTATCTTTCATTCGTTTTTAAAAAGTTGGATAAAGTAGAGGCAGAGAATTCAAATTCCTGTGAATGTTTCACGGCCAATTCCTAAACAATTCTTGCGACATTCCTATCGGCTGCATTTATTGGGTAATCTCAGCGGCTGGTATTTCAGTTTTGTATTTCGCCTTGGTGGCAAGAAGTTACGACAAATGCTATAGTGTTTTTCATTATTAGCAAGTCAGAATGAGGTCACCCCACACACAGCAGGTATCTGGTAATCGTCCTAGGGCTTTCAACCTTATTTGGTAAGTCAGCTGGTATGAACCCTTAACGCTCTTCTTCTCCCGTGCAACAAGATTTTATTTTCGCTAGGGCTACTCGGCGCGAATTATACACTCTACATGATGCCGCACATGCGCAGTAGCGGAGAGTGGTAGGGTCGATCACATCGAACGCTCTCTGCAATTGATCAACAAGTTGGTTCCTGGTGTTTGACACGTTCAAGGGCTGCTCCGAACATCCGACGTTGTCTTGCGACATCACCCTGGCCAAGCTTTTGTGAGACGGTCTTCAAGATGCGTCCACCAATCTTATATGCATCAGTTGGCATGTGGCGTGGACTTGTTCGCGTTGTACAAAAATTGGTTAGTCTTTGACCATTCGAAAGCTCGTTCGAATTCAAGCTGTAGCAGATCTTGATCTGCCTGTTTATCAAACACCCGTCATACCAAGTGATCATCGGCAAAAATTAAAATATTTGATTGGACGACTCATGCAAACTCGTTGACGAAGACCGATCATATGCGTGAGCCAAGCACTATTCCTTGCGGAAAACTGCATTCCACCCCAGTAAGTTCGAACCATGGGCACAAAACCCGCTCTTGCAGCCGCCGTTAAAGACGAAAATTTCCAATCCATCTGAAAATAAGTTTTCTAATTCTTTTGCATTGCAATCTATGGAACAGGATCCAGTGATCAAAGCGGTAGAAGACCTTAAAAATAAGACAAATGACATTTTTTTCGTTTCCTCTCTAAAATGTTTCAATTCAATTGATCCGCGCAAACAGCAAGCTAGTTGTGCGTGATCGATGTTGATAGAATACTTGTTGCGCCGATGTTACATTTATCGAAATAGCCCACTAATTCCTCATCAACCAGTGTCTCCAGCAACTATGAAAGCACTGAAAAGAGTCACTGGGTGACAATTTTGGGGATACTGAGCGGTTGCCTTGCATAAGAAAGGGATGATGATAACTTTATTTCACATGCCCGGGACCTGCTATGCATCCTAACACATTTGAAAACTTCAAGATATTGGATCGGATTTCCAAATAGCTGCCATCTGCATTTTTTCTTGGAAACGTTTTCAATTCCGAGTAAGTATCGCTGCGCAACGATAGCAGCTTCCTCAAAAGAGTCCCGGAAATATAAGTAACATTTGTGTATATTGGCGTCTGGGGTAATGAGGCAGGTGTGTGACGTGCTAGTGACGTGTCGAATTATTGGAGCAAATTGTCATCGTAGAACTATGACTGCATCCTTAGCGGTATGAGCACATCCATCTGCTGTTATTAGTGTGGGAACACCACACTTCAGAAACCGAAGGCTGTTCAGATATCCATACTGTTTCTTTTTATCTCCAAAAGAGGCATGCACTGGGCAATGGTTGTACACTATTTTCTCCTCCTGGACAAATATATTACAGTGGTTATGCTACCACAAATATTTGCTCCAGTTGCGGGAACTTGGTTTAGGTTTGTACGCTTGCCACGCCGTAACATTTACCGGTATGCCCACTAGCGCTAGAGTATTGTGTGGTCTTACTTTCTATCTGTCAACAACAGCACCCACGACATCATAATGATAATTCCGTGCCCATGCGCATTTGCGAAATTGACACATTTATTTGGTTTATCGCCACTAGAGTTCAAGTCACAATGGTCAACCACTAACCCGTGATCATGTAGCACATGTGGTCGCGAGTGACTGAGTCAGGCAGGCCTAGTAAGCCATGAGCGAGACCACTCGGCCACTGAAGCGGCGACTGCTCCTGCAGGTAACGTGGTCAGAACAGGCGCAGCGCTTGTAGGTACGCTGCACTCGACTTCTTAACCGCGAGCTTGCATGTTGAGTCTCCTTATTTCAGCTGGTGGGTTTGCTATATTGTCCTAATGCTTTTTTCTCATATTAATGTCTACTTAAACTATCTTCTGTAAACTTGCATACACTTAGCTTAAGCTAATTGTAGTTAACTTCGATACCATTTTCGCGGTTGTGGCATTTTCTCACTATTGAACCCTACGCGGTATTGTTGTAACCGATTTATTTCATACTCTCATTAAGTGAAGAGTTATTTCTCCCTATCTGTATGCATTATTCGCTTTATTTTACTTGATATCATCGCTTCAAGTGATTGGCTGTTTTTGACATACCCTTTGTGGCTGAACTTTATGTGCATGTTGAAAACCTGCCTACCTGTCTAGTATAGACTACCTCGTCCATACTGGCTCCAGGAGACGGTGATTGTTGCTGGAGGGAACGGCGTGCACGGTCCTTTTGGCCGCACTAGGATTAAAGAGTGGTTCCATGCACTCAGGGTGGAGCGGACTACGGTCCAGCCACCGCCTTGTGTGATAGACTCCCAAATAGAGCACGCTTGTGGTTGCTTCTGAAGGAGTGTGGACCGGCTCCATTGGTGAACAAGGAGCCCACCCCTATGCCTCCCGGACTTATTCCTTCGGGTTTACATCGGAAATGTGGTATGTGTTTAGCTTTGTGGGTGATGCAGCGCAAGTCACCCATGATCCCTCTGTAGGCGCAGGCGTTCTGTGGCTGGTCACATTGAAAGGCATATCCGCAACATGATGCCGCGTACCAGTTTGTGCTTGTAATTGTGCTGCCCCATTCTTGAATATTTGATATCGGCAGCAATGTGCGAGTAGAAGATTGGTGTCTGTGGGTTGGAAAGAATTATCCATATATTCACGGTTCCGGTGAAATAGGCGTTTTCATGTAAGTTCTTGTTTGCAAATAAGAAGAAAATTAAGGGATTTAAATCTGATGACTGGGCAGGCTAAGCCTTTGAACCTGGGCGACCAGGTGCATCAGTAAGCGAACGCCTTCTTTAGATAATGCCGCACCGTTTGTGCACAATGGGCAGGTGTATCATATTAAATCTATAAAGACTGAAGCGAAGTGCCAAAGTAGCCAACGCGTATCGGTGGTAAAAATACCACTATCTTGTAGTTCCTACGTAATTTGTCAGCGACAGTTCCCTTACCGCTGGAGAATCATTACAGACATAGAAACGACAGTAAACATAATTGAGTTACTTGGCAAACACGAGATTAACGTCGTATGGGCTACGCAAGTACGTGACTCTGGCTTGCAAGAGGCGCATAGCGCATCCTACTGTGCTCCAACTGTTTCGTCCACCGCCGTCAACTTTACAGTAAAAATCAACAGCGACGCCTGGACCCTGAGCGATTAAGGGTTTCTCACAGATCGATCTTGTACTCTTTTTTCATAGTATTCATTCAACCCCCAGTACCTATCGCAACAATGTGCTAGTGAAATCAATCGCTATGTGTTTTGCCGCCGCTGACGCCTTCACCCCACAACCGCAAGAAGAAGTCCGAAGACGAACCAGAAAGAGACTTGTATACATAAAATCACAGTTACTTTATATTTCTGAAGGCAAAATGAAGGGAAGCTACTAACTTACACTTGAGCCAAACAACAGAAGGAAAAACATCAAACGCAAACGGCAAATGAGCATCCGTGTACGCAAGAGTGAATCGCAAATGTCCTTAAAAATAGCATCATGGGACTCCAAACGTAAAGCGAACATCCATTTACAGTGACGGGCACTGGCCAATCAGAATAACGAAATGAACCGTTTAAACAAATGTCACGAAACAAATGAGAATAAGAAATGCAGACCCAAAAATTGAAAACTAGTACAATAACCGTGTGAAAACGAAGTATTCCTTTAACATAACCAAGTAGAACGGTGATGAGCAGCAAAAACCAATAGAATGTATTCTTGCAAATAACGCTGTTGAAAAGGACATGACGATGAGCGTCCATTAAAAATGATGTGGGTGTACCAATCGGGCTAACCCAGTAGAGCGTTTAACCAACAGCCAAGAAATAGGAAATAGGAAGAGTAAAGAATAGCTATTAAGCTCGTTCACAAAATATGAATGTCTAATAGCTGTTCTCCTAATACTATGCATTATACATATTTTTACCAAAGTATAATTCAAGCGGGCAAAATTCAACGAATTAAGGTTTCAAAATGTACACCGTCTTTCCACTTACAAAGCAATATACACCCAATGCTATTTGCAAGAAATTTCTGCAGCGTTCACCGATATACCGCGGCATTCGTTTCCGATGTTCGGTATCAGTTCCTTCGGCGTCTGCTGTAGAATGAGACAGATCCGCGAGATTTCTTTGTAGAAGGATGCTAACACATTTGAAACGTTAATTCTGTTAATAACGCCTTACCCGTCAGAAAAATCAATGAAGTAGCTGTTTAAAATGAACACCTTCGTTTCGCTTGCAGAGTAGTATTCGCCCGATGGCATTGGCTAGTAATTTCTGCAAAGTGTCCACCGATGTCTTGTGATATTCGTTTACTATGCTCCGTTTCACTTCCTTCAGACAGGTTGGCCTGGTTTTATAAACTCAAGGTTTCATTTACCCCTATAAATAGAAATCCAGAGGGCTCAAATCAGGAGACCGTGCAGGCCACCTGATGCTAGCTACGAAGTAGAGTGAGAACAACTGAATTGTAATTTCGTATTGATTGGCCAATATTATACAGTATTATAAGTAATACAATACATGAAATGTCAATATTTAGAATCACTACGTGCAACGCCGCTCGGATTTTCATTCGGGTTTAGATACTTCCTCTGAGACATATGTTAAAGTTGTTGTGGTCTTTTAAGCCTGTTCTCATTTTCGCTGTCTGGAATGGAATCTGGAACAAGTGCATTAGTATCGACTACAGAAGCAGCGGAGCTCGCTGTTAACTGAGCTAGGTCTATACACTGTACCCGCTCCACAGGACATTTATGCAAAATTTAAGCGTCCACGTTCAATATCCGGACCACACGTCTTCCGAGGTTACTCACAACAATACCAGAGTTGAGTCAGCTAGCATTGCTCATGAAATAGGATATTTCGACATTGCTCAATCCGAGCACTTTAGAGCAAACTGCTCGGAATTCGCACATCTTAGCAGGTTTATCTGCACTGGTAGAACGAGCACAATTACGAAACTGAAGTAAGAAGTTATCAGTGCATCGATCGCCTTCATCAAATGCTGTTGGAGCACAAAAAGTTATAGCAAGTTTCATAGTAGCAACAGTGTTTTCCGCCTGTCCGTTGGAGTAAGGTTTCCTAGGAGAGATAAAGGGATGAAGACAATCAAGACGCCGTAGCCAATCAGTAACAAAAGACGCAGTGAAATTGGAACCATTGGCACTTACAATAGACGAAAGCTACATTTGCACGACTAAGCACTTTGCTTAGGGCACGAATAATAAAAGTGGTGTTCGGTTTATCCGTTGTGTATCCCACAAGCCACACAAAATAAGAATCAATTATAACAATTGTGTAATTTTGCTGAAGGAACGACTCAATGTGGATACGATGCCACGTTTCACACGCAATTGATCAGGGTGTCCATTTAGATGGCTAACTTCTTTCCTTGTGTCGGCATGTTTCACATCATGAAGCAAACTTTTGAATATCAGCATCAATCTCAGGCCATCAACACAGACATCGGACCCGAGAGTTTATCTTTTCAATGCGCAAATATCTAACATGGAAATCAGTCATAACAGCATCCGGCAAAATTGAAGAAATTGCAAACTATCCTTGACGAATAATATACTAGCAGAAGTAACACAAAATTCATCATTATGTTGGCAAAACGGAGCAAAATTCCGCTGTAACAAAGGTAACCAGTCCTGTATTAAAAGTGAAGGTATGGGGTCAAAGCATTACCTAGTTTTATGGATTAGAACTGTGCGTGGTTTGGGAAGTGTTCGAGCAAGTAGGCAATCAACTTCAGAATCAGGTTCAAATGAACCAGCCTGTCGAGAAAGATAAGACACGTGAGAACTGTCTTCAGCATTCTGTGTTCCATCTCATAATCATAACGTGTGAGTGCGATTTGTCGTCTTTGAAGTATTTCTGCACTGAATTTTGCCAGGGAGCTAGTCGGATTGTCATCAGTTACTGCCGTGAACGTCAAAGCCAACCGATGTTTTTGAAGTCGAGTCTGATTCCAAAGCACCACCAGGCATTCACTTTGCGCCTCGCTGAATCGGCGAGAATTGAGGAGAACCTGGCATCCTTCTATTTCTATCATTGCACCAATACTACTTAGAGAAGCATCAGTAATAAAAACAAGAAGATTTTGGCGAAATTGATGGAAGCACACATACAGAATGGGGTGAGGTTTGTATCTCCCCCAGCAGTGTTCCAGCACTTGGTGGGTTTTTCACCTGCCAAGCGTTCTCCATATAAAAAGCCACATACGTCCGTCTAACAACACTGTGACGTGGCGGAGGTGACTCGCCACAAAATAAAATCACTGTCGCTTGCTTCATCCTGGCGAAGCGTTGTATTCCAGCAACTATATGCTGTAATTCTGGGGAGCATTGGGCCTATGTTTGACAAAGGAACAAAGGAAAGGCGTATGGACTGAGCAATCAGTCATCGGCTCCCAATGAGCGGGATTACCTGAATCCCCTCCGCTGCCTTGCGGGCAGGCTATTCAACCAAAGGCTGAGGGTGGTGTGCCCTACTTCGGCTTGGGCAACCGGGTAATATCTCGCCCACTGAAGAAATCGTGGAATTTGATGATGTGTTGTGTTGTTTTTTTCTTTTACTATTCTTGTACCTACTTTTGAGTCCCATGGTTTCTGATGGCTATATGTCTACTCGTAGATTGTTGTATATATATATACATATATATATATATCCCACAGCATCGTTTCATGCGGTGTAAACACCAAAAGATATTTAGTGTCTAGTGAACGGAACAGCCGATCATCAATTGAATAACATATTTTTATAAAATTGTGTAGCATTGTAGGTTTCCCATCAGAGACCACAGTGCACGAATATTTGTCGTTGATTACCATTGAACGAGTGGTCTATGACGATCGGTAGCAAGGCTAAATCTAAAGGATATAACGTAGTGACCCAGACAACTGATGTCTTGAACATAGATTAGCCAATTTTTGGGATTCACATTTACATTACTGTCTGCAAATGGCTACAGCAGTGCTAGCCTGCTAGAAGCTTGAGTAAATTTTTCAGTAGTCTGTACAATTAAATCACCATGGTAGACGGTAACACCACTTAAGACGTTTCCAAACGAATTCATGACTTCCTGAAAAATGGCCGATTGTACACTAAGGTCAATTTAAGAAAACGATAATGGTACGAACGGAAAAGCCTTTTTATGGTTGTTCTTTCACTACATGGCTTACTTAGGGGAATCTGCATATAGGCATACATTAAGTCTAAATTCGAGAAATACCCAGAACCATGTAAGCGATAAAGAATAGATTCAGGTTCTTCCATATAGCAGTTACGCTTGCAGACACGTGTATTTAGGATTTTCCGATAGTCACTACAGACTCTGGGATTCTGTACACCTGCCTTTAATGGTGTGAAAATGGGCCTTGTCCATCTGCAGCTCTGGACTGGCAAACGTAATCCTTTATCATACAAACTGTTTAACTCTTTCAGGACTGGCTACCTCACTGCATATGGTGAAACCCGAAGTTAACCAAATATAGGATATCTAATAACCTCAAGGTCTGCTGAAGGAGTCTTCATAGCAATCGTCACTATGGAACACTCGTGAACCGGAATACGATTTCCAGCTTCAGTATTTGCATTCGACAAAAAAGTTATGGTTAATTTGAGTGCCTGCATAACTTTTGACCCAAGAATAGATGGTTCTTAACTTGCGAGGACAAAATTACGATCGATAAGATCGTTGTCTTTGTCGAATATTGAAAAAATGAAGCAGCCTAACACAGGAAACGTATGAAGATTGATGTCTCTGCTGGTAATAGAGCTTGGATGCAAATTTCACCAGGATAAGAACTATAGACATCAAAGTTGGGCTTGGAGAATAATCTCGCCACAATACGGACTTGTTTCAGTAAGCATTGATTCCACACTACCTGTGTAAGCAATGAACTTACATGAATTTCCGTTCCCAAACTGAAGGCTGCTGTACAAATAGCCATTAGTATTAACCGTCAACGTCAGCGCACTAACCTTATCGCACGCTTGGATCATGCTGTACGCAGGTGAATTCATAACTTTACACGGTTTCGCAAGCCGGCAGGCACTACGGATGTATCTAACCTTGCCACCATGGAAAGTTTACATTTCGGTGAAGACAAGTACGACGAGGATGCAACTTTCCACATGAAGCGCATTGATCCAACAGTTTAGAGACTTTACCAGGAGTAGAAACGTTCTGGTGATTTATCCGGTGTAGACGATGGTATCCATCTGACATTAAAAATGTTGATTGCCACCGTCGTTATTGCTTAGCATAAGCATTGCTTTTGGCAGATTCAAATAACCTTTGCTGGTCAGGTGTATGGCATTTCGAAATTTGGTAAACGTCTTGAAAATTTTCACATTGCATTTTAACTGCCTTGTATGTTGTCTCCAGAAGTGAAATTAACATAGATTGGCTTGAGCATGCAGTTAAGAAATCAAATCACGAACTGACTGGTTTGGCAGACGTTGCAGGAAGTTAAACTTGACGTATTCTGCCAATAAGACATTTTCGGTAGCAAATAATCAGGTATTAGGATTATCGGCTCCTGAAATAGTATTTCTTTGCTGACATGGGATATAACAGATTCTTGCAAATTGAATGAGCGTTACTACCAATAATAATCAGAAATCGCTGCGTTTACAATTCCTCTTGTTTTTCAAACTTCGTAAGCCGCCAAAGCTCAAAGAGCTGGAGGTATTCCACGGTTTCTTGTTAGGAAGAAATTAGGCCTAATATTTCACTATTTGGATTCATCAGGAACTTGGTATTTGTCATGAGGCCAATTGTTTACTTATAGAATCTGGAATAAGGCAAAGCTCCCTTGAAGCAAGATTCGATATAGCAGGAAAAAAAGAAACGTTAATTAGAATTACGTGTTTAATGTTATTCAGTATCATGAGGAATATAACACAGGAAATGTCAAGTATAACAATATTTACAACCACTACACTGAATTGCACGAAGTCAGACATTACAATCCAGAAACTATCCTTTTCTTATCGCGGCATCTGTGCTTTTCGGGTTACGCATAATTTTGACTGGTACCCTACCCGTTAGGCTAATAAATTGCCCAAACAGTTAAATAAATCTGTATCGGAACTGGTATTATTATTAAGGCGGTATCGGTCCTGTAATTGGTCAGACCCACAGTTACTCCTCATCCATCTCACTCGACAATTGTGCAGTTTTCTATCCATCATATTTTCAGACTATCTTTATTTTTATCGTAACGTTCGGAATAACATGTGAACCAGTAAGCCATACTTCGACGTTTATGTCATCGTTGCATGAACTGACCAGAAGGTTGAGTTCTTTTACTATGTTTATTATGTGTATACATGTAAACGTTGATTGTGGAATACTGGTAATATATGAATGCAATGCGGACGTATGCTGCCTGTTTTATTCTTACAATCTCGTGCCAGGCTAGCCTTGAGAAGAAACATCAATGGATAAAAATTAATTATACACTACGTCAACTTCGTCGGATTACTTTTCAGCAATTTATAACTAGCAGTTGGATCAAAAGCAGCACAAATAGAAATCCTTTATGCTTTATGATATCAGTGCAAAGCATGTCATTACTGTTGAGTGCTTGCAATGATTCGGAATACCTGTAGCTCGGGTTCGTAATTAACGTTTTGAATCGTTCTCCGAGCTGAGTAATTTAATGTCAAACGTTTCACCACTTCCCTCAGTGGCATCTTCAGTGTACAGCTCCGCAGGGGAAATCTCACGGAAAATGTCGTTGGGACGTAGCGTTTGAAAATAGCCTCGTCGATCTGTGTCCCGTGACCTCTGTTTGTTCGATACTTAGCCGTCCAGCTTCACGCTTTCTCAGCTGTAAGTACACGGGATCGAGATCAATGCGGAGGTTCAGGGAATTCTCCGTAGAGAACCATGCCTCGAGGAATTCCCTTCCTTTTCTTGTCCCTCCGTGCGCCAGAATTTTTGTTTTGTCCCAGTTAACATTGTGTCCTTCCTCATCCAGGTG
Source organism: Dicrocoelium dendriticum (assembly GCA_944474145.2). Lineage (NCBI taxonomy): Eukaryota > Metazoa > Platyhelminthes > Trematoda > Plagiorchiida > Dicrocoeliidae > Dicrocoelium > Dicrocoelium dendriticum. The sequence goes on along the minus strand of OX104067.1, from coordinate 23,333,943 downwards.
TGCTGAGATCTGTGACGATACATAATGATATCGACACGCACGCTTGTGCTCTTTTATTCTTGTGGATAGTTTTCTCCCCGTTTGACCTACATAGTCTTTGTCGCAATTCTCGCATTTTATCCTGTAGATGACATTTTGGTGTTCTTGTGCCTCCAGTCTTTCTTTAGGTCTAGATAATATTCTTTTCAAAGTCCCAGTTGGTATGTGAGCTATCGTCAGGTTGTGCGGTTTGAGGAGTCTGGCTGTCTTTTCCGATATGTTTTTGATGTACGGCAAGGCGATGTGTTTCGTCGTCGTTGGTGCAGGTGTGGTAGTTGTGCTCCTTCGGTTTAGGTGTCTTCGGATGAAACTGCGTGGGTAGCCGTTACGAATAAAAGACCTAAACAGATGTTCTTCTTCCTTACTTTTGGCCTCTGCAGTATTGCAATGCGTTTCTATCCTACGAAACAGGGTCCGTATACAACTTATTTTGTGACACTTAGGATGATTGCTGTTAAAGTTTAGGATTTGGTCGGTGTGTGTTGCTTTTCTGTAAACTGACAAATAAAGTGAATAAGACACTTAAGAAACTGCAAGAATTAAGTCAACTCACAAAGGGAGAGTATGATAGAATGAAGGCTCGTGATCCAAACATCGCACAGTTTTACGGGCTTCCTAAAGTACACAAAGAGGGTGTGCCGCTACGACCAATAGTATCACTCCCAGGTACACCAACTTACAACTTGGCTAAAGAATTATGGAAGGGCCTCAAACATCTGACCAACGGATCGCAATACTCCATCAGTAATGCTCATCAGTTTTTGGAAAAGCTCAAATGCATAAGGATAGACCATGAAGAAGTGATGGTATCCTTTGACGTCACCGCACTTTTCACCTCCATCAACTTACAGATAGCGAAAGAAAATATCAAAGAACGTCTGAATAATGTAGGACAAACGACTGGGAAGCTAACAACTGAAAGCATATGCAAGCTACTCGACTTGTGTCTTACTACTTACTTCAAATTCAACGGAGTGTTCTACGAGCAAGTTAGAGGAGCCCCAATGGGATCCCCCATATCTGGACTCATTGCAGAAGTCGTCATGCAGAAGTTGGAAGAGGATATACTCCCAGTCCTTAGTCCGAAATTATGGGTGCGATACGTTGACGATACGTTTGTGATTCTCAAACGCAACCAGCTACAGACCGCACAAGACCTACTTAACAATGCAATGGAAGGCATTTGTTTCACCATAGAAGAGGAGGTGGAAAACCAACTACCCTTTTTGGACGTGCTGGTCACCAGAACGGTAGAAGGCGAATTACAGACATCAGTTTACAGAAAAGCAACACACACCGACCAAATCCTAAACTTTAACAGCAATCATCCTAAGTGTCACAAAATAAGTTGTATACGGACCCTGTTTCGTAGGATAGAAACGCATTGCAATACTGCAGAGGCCAAACGTAAGGAAGAAGAACATCTGTTTAGGTCTTTTATTCGTAACGGCTACCCACGCAGTTTCATCCGAAGACACCTAAACCGAAGGAGCACAACTACCACACCTGCACCAACGACGACGAAACACATCGCCTTGCCGTACATCAAAAACATATCGGAAAAGACAGCCAGACTCCTCAAACCGCACAACCTGACGATAGCTCACATACCAACTGGGACTTTGAAAAGAATATTATCTAGACCTAAAGAAAGACTGGAGGCACAAGAACACCAAAATGTCATCTACAGGATAAAATGCGAGAATTGCGACAAAGACTATGTAGGTCAAACGGGGAGAAAACTATCCACAAGAATAAAAGAGCACAAGCGTGCGTGTCGATATCATTATGTATCGTCACAGATCTCAGCACACCTGGATGAGGAAGGACACAATGTTAACTGGGACAAAACAAAAATTCTGGCGCACGGAGGGACAAGAAAAGGAAGGGAATTCCTCGAGGCATGGTTCTCTACGGAGAATTCCCTGAACCTCCGCATTGATCTCGATCCCGTGTACTTACAGCTGAGAAAGCGTGAAGCTGGACGGCTAAGTATCGAACAAACAGAGGTCACGGGACACAGATCGACGAGGCTATTTTCAAACGCTACGTCCCAACGACATTTTCCGTGCGATTTCCCCTGCGGAGCTGTACACTGAAGATGCCACTGAGGGAAGTGGTGAAACGTTTGACATTAAATTACTCAGCTCGGAGAACGATTCAAAACGTTAATTACGAACCCGAGCTACAAGTATTCCGAATCATTGCAAACACTCAACAGTAATGACATGCTTTGCACTGATATCATAAAGTATAAAGGATTTTTATTTATGCTGCTTTGGATCCAACTGGTAGTTATAAATTGATGAAAAGTAAACCGACGAAGTTGACGTAGTTCATAATTCATTTTTATCCATTGATGTTTCTTCTCAAGGCTAGACTGGCACGAGATTGTAAGAATAAAACAGGCAGCATACGTCCGCACTGCATTCATATATTACCAGTATTCCACAATCAACGTTTACATGTATACACATAATAAACATAGTAAAAGAACTCAACCTTCTGGTCAGTTCATGCAACGATGACATAAACGTCGAAGTATGGCTTACTGGTTCACATGTTATTCCGAACGTTACGATAAAAATAAAGATAGTCTGAAAATATGATGGATAGAAAACTGCACAATTGTCGAGTGAGATGGATGAGGAGTAACTGTGGGTCTGACCAATTACAGGGACCGATACCGCCTTAATAATAATACCAGTTCCAATACAGATTTAGTTAACTGTTTGGGCAATTTATTAGCCTAACGGGTAGGGTACCAGTCAAAATTATGCGTAACCCGAAAAGCACAGATGCCGCGATAAGAAAAGGATAGTTTCTGGATTGTAATGTCTGACTTCGTGCAATTCAGTGTAGTGGTTGTAAATATCGTTATACTTGACATTTCCTGTGTTATATTCCTCATGATACTGAATAATATTAAACGCGTAATTCTAATTAACGTTTCTTTTTTTCCTGCTATATCGAAACTTGCTTCAAGGAGGGCTTTGCCATATTCCAGATTCTATAAGTAAACAATCGGCGTCGTGACAAATACCAAGTTCCTGATGAATCCAAATAGTGAAATATTAGGCCTAATTGCTTCCTAACAAGAAACCGTGGAATACCTCCAGCTCTTTGAGCTTTGGCGGCTTACGAAGTTTGAAAAACAAGAGGAATTGTAAACGCAGCGATTTCTGATTATTATAGGTAGTAACGCTCATTCAATTTGCAAGCATCTGTTATAATATCCCCATGTCAGCAAAGAAATACTATTTCAGGAGCCGATAAATCCTAATACCTGATTATTTCGCTACCGAAAATGTCTTATTGGCAGAATACGTCCAAGTGCTAACTTCCTGCAACGTCTGCCAAACCAGTCAGTTCGTGATTTGATTTTTATAACTGCGATGCTTCAAGCCAATCTATGTTTAATCTGATACACTCTGGCTGGAGACAAATCGTACGAAGGCAGTTAAAATGCGCAATAGTGTGAAAATTTTCCAAGACGTTTACCAAGAATTTTCTCGAAATGCTCAGTACACCTGACCAGCTAACAAGGTATATTTGCAGATCTGCCAAAGTAGCAATGGCTTATATTGCTAGAAGCAAATAACGACGTGCTGGCTCAATCAACAATTCTCTTTAATGTCAGATGGCGATCACGCATCGTCCACACCGAATAATAGTCACCAGAAACGTTTATCTGACTCCACGGGTAAACGTCGTCTCAGACCTGTTGGATTCAACTCTGCGCTTTCAATGTGGAAGTTGCATCGCTCGTCCGTACTCAGTTCTTCACCGAAATGTAAACATAGTCCATTGGTGGCAAGGCTTAGATACATCCTTTATCACAAGTTACTAATGCATTATAGTTAATTATAATTTATCAATAAATATATAATTATCATAAGTTGAGTAGTGCGCCTGCCGGACTTGCAGCGAGAACGAAGTAAAGGGTGAGAAACCACCTGCGTACAGCATGATCCAAGCGTGCGCGTAGATAGGGTTAGAGTCGCTGACGTTGATCGGTTAATACTACTGGCTATTTTTTGTACAGGCAGGCCTTCAGTTTTGAGGGAACGGAAAAGTTCATGTAAGTTCATTCTGCTTGAACACAGTGTAGTTGTGGTGAATCAATGCTTTACTGCGAATGACGAGTCTCCGTATTTGTGGCGCGAGACTTATTCTCCAAGCCCGACACTTTGGACTGTCATATAGTTTCTTATCCTGGTCGAAACTTTGCATCCCAAGCTCGTAAATACCAGCAGAGTACAATCAAAGTGTTCATACGTTTCCTGTGTTAGGCTGCTTCAGATTTTTCAATGATTCGACAGAGGACATAACGATCTTAATCGATCGCGTAATGTTTGTCCTCGCAAGTTAACAGAAGCCATCTATTCTTGGGTTCAAAACAGTTAAGCAGTGGCACTCAAATTAAAACCATAACTTCTCCATGGTGTCGAGAATGCATAATATCTGAAGCTGGGAAATCGCTATCCAGGTTCACGGAAGGTGGTCCATAGTGACGATTGCTATGAAGAATCCTTCAGCAGACCTTGAGGGTGATAAGTAGATATCCTATAATTTGGTTGTAACTTACGGGTCTCATCGACCCATAAGCGCAGTGGACGCGGTAGCCAGTCCCTGCAGAGATTAAACAGTTTGGTAGATAAAGGTAGATCTACGTTTTGCCAGTACCAGAGCTGCTGATGGACCCACAGGGCCCATTTTCACACCATTAAAGCGGCAGGTGGTACAGAATCCAAGAGTCAGGTAAGTGACTATCGGAAAAATCCCTAAACATACACGTGTCATGCAAGCGCGGTAACTGCTATATGGAAGAACCTGATATCTATTCTTTATCGGTATGCTTATCATGGTTACTGGGTCATTTGCCTCGAATTTAGGACTTAATGTAATAAGGCCTATATGGCAGATTCCCCTAGAAGTAAGTCCATGTAGTGAAAGATGGACTGAACACGCCATGAGAAAGGCTGTTCCCGTTCGTACCATTATCGTTAGTCTTAAGCATTGCACCCTTAGTCGTACAATCGGCCATTTTTTCAGGAAGTTCATGAATTCGTTTGGAAACGTCACCTTAAGTGGTGTTACCGTCTACCATCGGTGATTTTAATTGTACGCAGACTACTGAAGAAATTCAACTCAAGCTTCTACGCAGGGGCCTGGAGCAACTGCTGTAGCCAGTCTGCAGAGTCAGTGTAATGTAAATGTGAATCCCAAAAATTGCGCTAACTCTATGTTCCTAAGGATCATCCAGTCTTGTCTGGGGTCGACATACCGTTATATCCGCTTTTAGATTTTTAGCCCTTGCAAAAGCGATCGTGCGCACATAGACGCCACTCAGTTCATCATGGTAATCACACGACCAAATATTCGTGCACCTGCTGGTCTCTGCGATGGGAAAATACCACGCACAATGGTACCTACAGAGCAGATTTTATAAAAAAGTTAGGTCGATTCACAATTGATGAATCGGCCTGTTCCGCTTCTCACTGTAGACCACCTAAACTATATCGTTGTGGTGTTCTACGCACGCATGAAAACCAATGCTGTGGGGATATATATATAATACTATGATAATACATATACATCACATCTCACAGCGCGTTAGACATATACAGCCAACAGAAACAGAGTGGGACTCGCAAATTGTAGGGTACGTGAGTAATAGTAAAAGAAAAAAACAAACATCAACACACTATCATTCAAAATTCCACGCGATTGTCTCGCTACAGTGGGCGCGAGATATTACCCGGTTGCCCAAGACCGTAAGGATGAGCACGCCACCCTACCGCAGCTTTGGTTATAATAGCCTGCCCGCAAGGCAGCGGATGGGGATTCGGGAAATCCGCCGCATCATTGGGGAGCCGATGGACTGATGTGCCTCAAGTCCATGACGCCCTTCTCTCTTTGTTCCTTTGTGTCTCAAGACAGAGCCCGAAGCGCTGCCCTAGGAATGACAGAAAATAGTCATCTGCGAGAATACAAACGCTTTCGCCAGGATTGAAGCAAGCGGACAGTGGATTTTTATTTTGTGAGGCGCGAGGTCACCTCCGCCACCGTCACCAGCTGTTGTTAGACCGGGAGGGCTCATGTGGCTCTTATCATAATATGGATGACCGCGCTTGGGGCAGGGGAAAAACTCTCACCAAAGTGCTGGGAAACACTGCTCTGAGGGGAGTCGATACAAACCTTCCACTCCCATTCTGTATGTGTGACGCTTCCATCACACCTTTCGCCAAAAATCTTCCTTGTTTATATTACTGATGCTT
>OX104067.1:23282194-23327169 GCA_944474145.2 Dicrocoelium dendriticum | reverse complement strand
TTGTCTAGCGCAGTGACGGACATTCATGTTTTGCGCCTTATTAGCTGGTCTGTATTGCTTCCTCCACCGTCGAATAGCCTTACTATCTTCCTACACGATCGAAATTACTGAATGAAACGCGCCACTGCAGAGCATCAGTTTATTTCGTTTTTAGGGTATGCACTATCTGTTGTTCTGATTGAACAATCATTGCATGCTTAATCCCTGCCACCATATGACCATGACAAATTCCGCTGACATACCTCACGATATTGGCATCCGCATCTTGATGGAACTCTGCTCGAATGCAATTTCTACTGACCTGATTGTTAATCTTTGTGGAGACTTCATGTTTGGTAAATCTGGACGTTACTATGGGCTCATGAAAATTAAAATTTCGTTTGCAGACGCTACATTATCAATTGAACTGGCATAATCGATGTAATATTTAATACAGTCAGTAGCCATTCGTCGTACTTTTTACTTCAGCGCGTTGTTGTCCTAGTAATCGTAATCGCTCCTTGCTACAACACTATCTGGGTGCTCCGTCTTTCGTGCGCGCTGCATCTGCAGGATTTTTTCCTTCTGTATCTTTCACTTCGTTTCTGCTTTTGCTTATTATCATAACCAGTAGTTCATTCTTTTAAAACATGACATGAATCTTAAATTTTTGTTATCCCAGCACTAACCTGGCGCGAATTCATTTTTGCTTTCACTCGCATCTCCGATGTGTAACCGAGCCTTTTAACGAGTTCATAGAAACCTCACCTATGCAACTGCGATACATTTTCAGAAACTGTATTTGTCCCATTTGTACTAAGGCCGCCTATGCTATTCACCTCTGAACTACCTACTACATGCATATTGACAGACATTCAACTATTTGCTCGGTGCATCCATTTTGCATCCGGATAGTCAAACATGAAATCCAGTAAAATCTTTCACTTTTTTGCCCTCTAAATGCGTCCATTTTAAGTTTACTCCTCGTTTAAATCTCTTCACTTTTTTGCTTTTTATAGGCTATTTCTTAACCTAATAGCGTTTGTAGTTGTCACTGACTCCGTTTCCTACTTGGTGGCAATTTTCAGATCCCGGCGGGCTCTCTTCTCTTTTTGGACGTGATTCAAAGACTTCGCTCACTTTCCATTCCAAACACATCTTCCGCTTCAGACGACGCTTGCCGCTTGACTCGTTCTTTCCGACAAGCAGCAAGATTATTCTTTCTATCCATCACTGATCGCGGTGCAGCTTCAATAACAATCGTACCGTGTATCTGCTTGTACAATGTTCCTTCACCCCTGAATCTAATTCGTAACTCTTGCACCAAAAAACCGTATTACTGGCACCTTCTACCATCGTCGTATGGATTTCGTCTAACGGTGACAAATGCTTACACAGGACCGGGTATGATGCACTCTTAGTGTTTAACACTTGTGTATTGGTTCACTTGCAGCTTCTACTATCTTGTTTCTCAGCCTGATCGTCGATATACTACCGTTTGCCGTTATCGAGTTGTGGCTTTCTTTGAGATTCGAACTTTCCGATTTTTTTGAAGTGGTTACGTCCCACGGCTGATTCACATGATGCGCAGATATTTCCGACTGAATTGACACCACTGGCTTGGGCATCGCGGTCTCATATATCATACGACATTTTCGCTTCTTTTGACTACTTATTTCGAAACATTCCTCAGACAATTCCTCGCACGTTCATGGAATCAACTCGGCATATTTTAGTTTAGGTTGTTTATTTCTCATTGTAAATTCACCCTACCTTTTTTAAAGCTCATCATTCTTATTAGAGAGAAATGCTATTGTGCAAAATGTCATACCACTGCTAACTGCAGTAGCGCTGCTGGGACGTAGATTCGTTTGGATGACCAAACTTGACCTACCCAAATTTATATTGCATATCGATTTCCGAAACGCATCACACACTCAAGCCCCTCTTGCATGTGTTTGTATTCGCTGTATCCTCTGTTGTGTCACAAATGTGTTATTTCGACTTTTTCTATGCCGGACACTGTGTCATTTATGTCCTTCTTATGCGTCTACCGTGGTCACGGCGTAGCTCAGTGCATCCGGCGGTATATGTCAAAGCCTTCCTACATCGCTCTTTGCATGAACGCCAATGTGTTATACGTACCCACTGGCCATCTGCTTCGCCCCTTCTTATGGCTGGATCATTTTAATCTCTGACGTCGCAAACGTTTTGCTTCCGGTTTAGAATTGTCCTTTAGTGGCCTGATTATACACGATCTCAGTGAAACCTATTTTTGAATCGCGATTTTCAATAATGGTACTACGGAAAATTTACAAAAATTCCTTCTTTTTTACCCACAGCACTGTTCGCGTTTCGCGAGTGGTCAACTAAAAAGTGCACTGCTATTACATTATTGCACCATCGGCATCGCCCATAACTATTTTTTCCGGTGTGAAACTCACTCACTGATAGCTTACTCCGTGCCCTTCTTTGTCCGAAATAAACAGAGCGAAGCTACCCTCTCTTCTACCTCCGGTAAATTTCTCAGTGTACTCCCTCGCGACTCTCCTTTTCGACAACAGAACGAATACGATAGGTATACAAACGATATTTCTATATGCCTGTGCACGTTCTGTCCAACGAAGACTTTCGCTGATGTTTCGTGAACATTGCATTAATTTGTTCTCCAAGATAATTCCGTAGACTTACATATCCTGATGGCGTCTGAGATCGTAACCTTCGAAAACTGGTATTGATTTCGATTAGGTGATAGGATCTGGTTTCGGTTTTACTGGAAGCTCCTTGCGGCATATGGGGATGTTGCTAATCTGGTTACAAATTTCTACTCTACCGACTCTTGAATCTTACTGATTACATTGGAATTTTCGAGCATCGCGCGTCAAAAAGTCATGCAAAAATTTACTGTCATTTACTATTCCATCGTTAACTGTACTTTCACCACATCCAGAAAACAGCGTTATGTGATTTAGCAGCTCGATTTATCTATGTGCTTCGGAAGTCGAATGGTGTTATACTAGACTCTTTAGTCGAGGCAAATTCAAAAAATTCTTATACGCTCACTTTGCGAAGTACAGGTTTCGAGAGCGCACTGCACATGATTAGGCTTTCCTCGCATTGCTGAACTGCGTTGAAAGTGCATGGTAACAAATGACGTTATTCCGCGTGCGTGCCCGATAATATAAATATCAGTGAGGCAACTCAGATGCGCATGTCTTCTCGTCCACCGCTTTCAGTATTCATTATTGGATCTTGACGTTGTTCATGGGTCCTGGTAGAGAATGCGCTTTTATTTACCCTTGTTACCATATTCTCTGTGTATACGCTTGATGATTGCGGTCAGAATCCTAGTATATCACTGTCGTCTTTTGTCCTCATTACCTAGATAACTTAGGTGAATCTCCAAGTTTTCTCTTGTCTCGATGTATTTTCCATATTTATCATCCGTTTACTCCTTGTATTCTCCTCCTAGGTTGTGTTTTTCTTGATTTTCTGGCATCCATCCGAATGCAAAACAGGAAACCATTATCACAACCGTCGCGCTTTAACATGCCTGCCTCAAATGTATACACACCGCTGGACTCTGCAGCTGAAGTTACCTCTCTGCAACTTCATGATTTAGTTCAGTTTTCAGGTATCTTTAGTGTATTTCGTTTAATCTTTGTAAACTTTCCAACTATGTAATTCGAAGTCGTATCTCAGTCATTTCGTCGAATCTCCCCAGCAACGCACATTACTTTTTTCAACGTACCAGTTCTGTTTGAATTTCACCACCAATTAGGAACCTTTAGACCCGTTCAGTGCAATCATCGTAAACCAGATTGCAGTCCACTTTCAAATGTTTCACCAAGTGCTTTGTCTGCCATTGTTTTTTGTACCCTAAATTCAGCTCTGTTCATCATCCATATTGCATATATCTATGTACAATGCATCCCATTATCTAGATAGACATTATCAATGTAACAAGATCATTCACTGGGAATGGACCGCAATTAAAATCGCCAGACGGACTATTTGGGCATCGGCAGAAAACGCTAGGGCGCAATTGGTTTAGTGAACATACCATTTCCAACAGAATATTTCCGCTACTATTCCTGAAGAAGCGATAACCATTAACACGATTTAACGTTTCAGATAGGTTCCCGTTAATTTTTATCACGAAACTGGCCGATCACATCGGGTCTACCCTAAAATGAGCGCATTATTGAGAGCAGTACGCGCCCAAACGTCCGGCTTGCAGCCATGTGGAACACATGACCGAACCAGCAAAGGTAACTCGAGTTAAACAGGCTTTCTACTGGGGCATCAACTCTCCCGCTGTTTAGCAACAGATAGCGAAATTCGGTATCACCCGTCCAGTGTTCCCACCGCATGTGAACTAGAATTCTCAGGTATCGGTGGTCAAGCATGATTAGTTTTCTAATCTCCTTAACCTGCAGTCGTCAGATCTCTGATCTATACAGTGACACTATTCGCACCGTGGCTTTGTAAATTGACAATGGGTAATGTCCTCTCCCGCTACTCCTTAAGGGATTACGATTTGAAAGATCCACATTGGTCTTGCTTATACGTGCGAAATTCTCTTGGTGTGATCACCGGAGGTGATGTAGATCCTTAACTAATTAGCCGCTTCGGATGGGGTTAAGTGCTTGTGAAAACGTGTAGTGTCTGTTCTGCCGGGCACCGGCACGTTGCACTTTTAAGGCACAAAACACGCCGACGATCACAGTGCAACACAGTACAATAGGTGGGATATCCTGAAAGTAGCAATGATGTCCATGTACATTGAACTTGATCGTAGGCCATTTAACAGCCTGTATCTCAGAGGAAGTGAAAGAATTCAGTAGCGAGTTATTGGTGATCACTTCGATCAGTTAATTAAAAAAGAGAAGATATAGAGTAAACTCAGAGGAATTATTTGTAGATCATTACGCGGCTCTGAAATTGTGACATAGAGCTAGGCATTGTCACAGACACGTGCTACCAACAGAATCATATTTCTCGTGAGTAGCAGGATTTTGGTTTTAATTTTATTGATGTTTTCATCCCATAGTTCACATGCTACATAGCACAGCCTAGTCCGAGAAAGCACCAGACGCATTTCGCCCTATTGGGGCTCGTCAGTGGTGCATATTCCCTCGGTCCACTGCTATTGATCGGACCCATGACCGCTAGAGGCGGATGCCAACCCGCCAGCAGCTAAGGCCACTGAGCCATGGGGGACGTTAGCTGGGCTACATACTTTACAAACTAACTGGGATATAGCACCACCTATTTGTCACTGACAGTGGTTGGCCTGCGATGATCACCTTACAAGATTGCACGTATTATGCCATTTGGATATTTGTCGCAAAGTTAAAATGTGGTCAGTGCACTTTCTGTGATGGAACAGATTGGTTTGCACTAATTCGTCTCCTACGGGAACCCCTTAAACACCGGAATATGTTGTGTGCGTACAGTTCATAGAATGCCGTGATAAAGCGTGTGCATGGCATTTTTAGGCAACTTTACCGATGGATTGCCAATCAATTACCTAAGGGCATGTTTTCTTCTGCCAAATGGTGTCAGAACCCAAGACGGCCGCTAGGAGTGAACACCGTCGATAAGTATAGGTCGTGGAGTCTGTTATTGCCAGGCAACTATCCCACTCCCTTCCCATCAGTGCTAGCCTATATTGGGTTTTGTCTATGTTTTTTAATGTTATACCCACATCCGTATGCGAGTTCTGGTGGCATAGCTAACATTTCTGACGCAATGGGCCAGCGGAATGGTTCTCTAAAGCGTTCAGCCTAGCGTTTTATTCGGTTTAACCCTGAACTTGTGGCTTATTTTTCCATCCGTTATTTCATCGTGGATCATTCATGGACACGTGCATCGACTGAGTAGAAGCAGCATTCCAGTCTTCCCAGTGGCGCTGGTTTCCTGCACCCCCCGGACTCTCGCAGTGCACCTATGCCCTCGATGCATTCTGTAACTACAGACTAGGTATCATTTCAGTACTACGAGTTCTTTGAGACCAAGGTCCATATTTAATTATTACATGTTTTATTAAGGCAAATTGCTTGTTCACTCACTCATTTACCGATCATGTCATTCTGGGTTTTTTACGTATCACGCATTAGGGTCGGTCCCAGGCTTGATTCGGCCTCATACATCAGTTTCAGCGTATAATGCAGCTCAGACCATTACTACTCGCAGAATTGCAAGTGAAGTTTACGCGTACGCTCCTTCAGAGCTGAGCACTTTGCCGGGACTGAACGTTGAAGAGTATGGTCTAAGTCTAGATAAGTGCTCCACACCGACAGTTTGGTGCTAATGCGCGCTACTTCTGACTGATGGCATGTGATTACTTAAAGGTAGGTGGGTTTGTTAAAATTTATTTGGTCCGTCGCAATTACATCACGAACCAGAAAGGTCAGCTACCAATCCAGAGGGGTACCAGACAATGGTTTCTCCGTATTGGGTCACGTCAGTGGTGCGCATTCCCTCGGTGCCATTCAGCGAACCGAACCCATAACCACTACTGGCTTTGCACCACTGGACGGCATCTTATGTTATTGAGCCATGGGAAACGCTAGCCAACCATCCTGCATTGAGATCTAACCGCAATATAGCCAGACCCATCCTCAGCTTCAGTGCAGGTAATGGCGAGGTGGTTAACTCGAAGCAAGGACAGTTTATCTTCCATTGGCTAGCATGCATCTCATTATCACTGTTTGTTACAGAAAGCTGCCCTGCCGATATAGTTGAGGTTCGTTGCGTAGCTGAAGCAAACTATCACTATTGTCAGTAGGACAACTTCAACGCCGATACGACATTTGGACTCTGATACAAGGTCGATTTGGTGATTCACACTACTCACAGGGGTCCGTACTTCTAGTCATTTGGTTAACAGGCTAGATCCGATCTAAAAAAGTATCGTGGGTTGCTTCCCTCCTACCACCTCTGACAGCCATAACTGAAATAATATAAAGATGCTTTACATTGTGCTATTGTTTTTTTGAAGCCGATGAAGCTTCGAACTCGATCGACTTTTAATGGGACCCATGCGAGAAGATCAAGCTTCGCACGTCTGGGTAGTGGTTTATCATTGAGACATGAATTTTTAAAGCACGGTTATGTTGAACCGATGCTATTCTGTATGCTTCTTGCGGAGACAGCGCCACCAAGCTGCGTGGTTGTGTAGTTATGGCGAGTGTCACCTTTTCGGCCGATCCCAGTGTGCGGACATTGAACCACTTCCTATGTGCATTGGTGTTCTGTGTTTGATAGATGACGTGGCTTTCTTTCTAGTGGTAATGACGGGTTCAGTTGTGATCTCTGCTGATCAATACGGAAAACTTATTGTGCAATTGGGATAGAAGCCGTAATAGCGGAAAATTTTCTGGAGTCTGTCTAGAAACGATTACTAATCTGCCACTGCGCGGTTTGGTTAGTGTCTTTTTCTGGGACTTCGATCTGTTTATTGACGACCAGAAACAAGTATCGCAACATGAGCGTCTGGTTCCGTTCAGTTCGGTTGAACAAGTATCCTCCGAAGCTTGAAGTATGGTTCATCCAGTCGCCATGACTCGCGTTACTTGAATAATGATAAAAAGCAACTGTAAGGAGATGTTGATCACATGTAGAGCACGAAGGAAATGAATTCAGAAATGATGTTCGTAAACCCAACCAGGATGGAATAAAGAATGGTAATTCGATGCAATGGACCAACTGCAGAAGCGCCACTGACCTCGTCATGTCCGATAAAGTCTCCAACCACTAGTGTGGAACTTTCGTAGGCCGCCATCCATGAAGACGGCGCGCACCACCCTTGAGCAAGTCTCATAGTCAATTTATTTATATCTTTATGCTACCTCATTGATAGGTCACCTCGCTGTTTCAACCAACTTAGAGCAAAGAAATCTTATAAAGCATGCCACGGTTGGCGGTCAGCAGGCCTACGGATGGCATGACCTACCCAACGTTGGAAGTTAACCCCAGCCTCCACCTTGTTTGCCCTCACAACACCGTGAGCGAATCCCCCCGTAAATGTACGCTTTCCTCAGTTGTCAGTCCCCGACGATGTTACGCTTTATAACGATGCCATTTATTTCTCCTCATTTGTATTTTCTTTATCAATAGGAACAACCTTAAACTTGGGCTTTATTCACTGCAGCGTACCCACATTTCTGAAGCTATTTTCTCCTCTTTCTAGGCACTATCGTCTCAGTGGACACCAACCGGTCCCATACCTGGCCTGTGTGTGCACTTTGTCTCTCCGATGATTTGAAACTAACTGGTGCCCAACAATTGGAAAACGACGAATGTTGTTCGGCCAATACCAAACTTTCATCGAAATGCTCTATTTTTCAATGTGGCCAGTGTGGTAGCCAGGCTGTGGAAACGTTGCATTCCTGTGAACTAGAAGTGTTGGTTGCGTTGGTTACGGTGAAAGACGTGACTTTGGCCCGGCCACACGTGTTACTGATTGTAAGCAGTTCTGTTTTAGCACGGCTTTTTTAAATGCATACGGTGCTCACCACTGTTTCTTCGCTTTAATTTGTTTAGTTTCATCTTTCTGGCTTCACCCACACTCACAAACTTTATGGGCTAGTTAAGTTCTGGGACTTCATCCTTCCATCTTGGTATTCCTTACAGCTTTCATCGCTTCAGCTATGGCCTAGCTGGGCGATCAGTGAGCCTTAAATCGTCGGGCTAAACACCGGTTCAAACCGTAATGGTGAGCAAGTTAGAGGTCACACCAATTTTCGTATATCTTGCGTGTTGGGGCTGCATTTAGTGAACCACTCAGTATAGTTACATTCGAGGGGCTGGTTAAACACTGTCATTACTGCACGGATTTCTCTGTGTATCATTGTTGCTCTGGCGTTAAGCAGCTCGGAGCGTAATGATCGGATTCGTTTCTTGTAAATGATCCTCGTGGGTTTCCCATTAATCAGTTTCAAATGAACAACCGGCTGTATGGATAGTTTTTACTTACTCCACTGGGATTCTGTCTATTGTTGTCTATTTGAATTTTGAGTGGATTGGCTTTTACTTAACTTGTGTCTGGTCTCAACGCATTTTCCTGATTTGCAAGTTACTGTGAACTGTCCCGCTGAACTATCAGCCAACGGCAACTAAGGAAAATTTTCTCAGGAAAGCTTCTGCTTTTTTGTGTGGATCAACCAACATACCAGATGCACCACTGCGACTATTGCCAATACTGAATGAAGCATCAGTGACAAATTGCTTTCATACTGTCACCAGGGGTAGCGCACCACAACACCTAAAGGTGTCAACTGGTCACATACAGGTATCTCAAAGGTCGAATCAGAGAACCAGCTGAGTGCTTGGGTCAATGGTTGCTTTGTATTGCGCGACTTGTCACAGTACCTGATACAATCAACATGACAAGAGTGGATCCGTCGCAAACGAGACTGGACCTTAACGTTGTGCGACGGTTTGCATACTTTGTTGACCCATTGAGCTGCACTGGGTTATGCCCACGAGCCCCTTAAGAGCTACTCCTACCAGTTTGGTCGATGGTTAGAGGTCAGACAAACTCAATCTCCCGGTCCTTGAGGTTGGAATTAAGATGGCAGCCATTTCGGTAAAACCCAATCATTGTCACATCCGCTGCCTTGCGGACATGTTTTTGAGCCTAAGGTTTTGGTTGAGGACCCTATTCGTCCTCTTGTCTATGTCCGGACTCCATGGCAGTATCTCAACTCACATACAACCATGACTTTTTCTTCCAATATGAACTTCATCCTGCATCGGCAGTCGCACAACCCATCAACGGTCGCCTTATCTGCTGCATACAGCAGGGTGGATAAGCGAAAACATGATACGGCTGGCGCCTCCTTTCTTTCCTTTCCACTGTTTCTCTTGCTCCCATCTCAACTCCCCTTACTAACCTTCCTATAATTCTCAGCTTAGTTGACAGCAGCCGCAATGACACTGGAGTCGAACCAACTGCAGCTATCTTCCTGCACCACCCACCGAACGCCAATCGCCAACAGCTCTTTAGAACGCCACACTGCCTATTTTCCTTGGCGGCGTTCAACGTTCGCACTCTAAGACAAATATGTCAACAGATTGCATTCGCACGCATTTTGGAACATTGGGTATTGACATGTTTTATTTGTCCGAAACTAGGATCAATGGCGTTCGCAGGACCGTTGAAATGACTGCACCGGCTTGTTCTCTCATTATTGGTTGCACGCATCCGGCGACGCTGACTCACTGATCAAGCTGGATTAGGCATCGTTCTTAGCCGCAAGACTAAATTATCATTGGTTTAACAGCGGTTTATGTGCAGCCCGTTTGACATCAACTAAGGTTGATTCACAAGGTAATACGAGACGTTGTTTGTTTATGGTTTCCGCTTATGCTGCCGAAGATGACTTCTGTGAAGAACTAAACACGCTTCTTCGCGGTGCCACCTTTTCAGATATCAAAGTTCTTACAGTGGATATGAATGCGGAATTAAATCGTCTGAGCTCTTTAAACACTCAGCTAGGTTATAAGTGCGCACAACGTTGAGCTTCTGTTACAGCTGTGTGCAGAGCACCGAATGTTCCTTAGTAGCATCGTTTTTAAACATAGTGGGCGCCGAATTGCTACTTGGCGTCCACCTATAGCTAGTCAGCGATGGACCCAGATACATCACGTTGCCATAAGTTACAAGTGGCGTGTTTTCATCTTGAGCTGTCGCTCGTTCTGGAGTACTTACATCGACTCTGATCTTGTTTTGTTCTTATGCTGATTTTCCATGAACTCTACCAGGAGGCGTTCCAAGCCTCTCCCTCTATTGGCAACTGAAAAATTGTCAACCCTCAATCAGGCATGCATACTAGGATGTCCTGCGTACCGAATTTTCGCTCTCTGACACTGAGCGTCATTGGAATAAGATTACGGCCATCATGCACAATGCGGGAGCCTCTGCTTGATGCACTATCAATCTTCATCACACCAGTCAAAGGCTACCCGAGACGTCGGTGAACTTGTTGAAATCCAGAAGAAATCTCCTGGCTGGTTTTGAGCGCAGTGTAACTAGGCGGACCATTAGGCTCGAACTAAAGCGGAGCTTGCTTGCTGCTAAGGAAATAGAGGAAGCAAGAGCCGTGGGCAATTACTGCAAACTCTTTCAGCTGATCCGCACCACTGGTTCCAGAAAACCAGGCGCCAGTGTAATAATCACAGGCAGCGCGGGTTCCATAATTCACAACATGAAGCACCGTATTGCTCGTTGGCCCCCTGCTGCTGGACTTACTACTCAGATGATTCAGTATGAGCCACGGACGGTTAAATTAAAGGCTCTGTCGGAGACTGAGGTCCAAAGCACAATCGCAGCCCTCAGTCGTTTTCCTTCTGTTAGCCCAGATTCCATCTCACGCGCACTGTCTATGAATGGTGGTGAGGTCTTCGGCAAATCACTCACCTCACTATGCGAACATGTATGTATGGAAGAGACCATCCCAGGTAACTGGAGTGAATCGGTTATAGCGGCAATATACGAGAAGGTCAGTCGCACAAACTGCTAATTTCAGAGGTCTTAGTCAAACGCCGGTGGTGACAAAATTACTGGCCCAAGTTTTGTTCGTCGCTTTACTGCGGAACGGGAATCCCGGATATCTTTCCGACAACAAGTGATGTTCGTCAGTGTTGCCCAGTTTTCCCATTTTTGTTCTGCTTTGTCGTGGCTTCATCATGAAGTGTTCCCTTGCGGTATCACGATGCAGACCTTGAGGTGCTGCCTGGTGAAAGACTAGTTGTTATTGATTATTGGACGATATCGTTTTAACCATATGGCGACGCAATCAACACTGTATAATAATATGTCAGCTTTACGCCGTAACGGCGCTTCGCTGCCGCGCAACCACCAACAGTCGCGCGCGGGCTGAGTATACCGCGAGGACGCCCACCCCTACGCGGAATCAACACTGTATAACCTGTTTAGAGTGCTCCCCTCATTTGGTATTCGCTTCGCACCTTCAAAGTGCAAATTGTTGTTGCAGGGCTACCAGGCACTTGATGACGCCTTGAATCTTAAGAGCGTGGAACTCGTGGTAGTTGATCAACTCACTTACCTTGGCAGACGCCTCAGCAACGATGGTCACGTAACCACGTATTACAAAAGTCACAACTGCCTTTTATGTCTGAGACATCTGTGGCGCCAGAAATCGGTTTCGTTCAGTCTGAAAGGCTGTGTTTACTAGTTCACACTGGGCCGTCCTATTCTATGGGAGTGAGACTTGGCTGCTTCTATCAGAAAATCCGAAGTGCCTTCAAGTCCTTTGATCATCCTTATCTGCAAAGCATTGCTGGTGTCGGATGGCATCAGCGTGTCCGCGTAGGCGAATGGTAGACAGTGTTGATCCTTAGAACGACAGATAGCACTGAATAAGTTGCGTTGTTTTGAGCACTTATCTTCGCATACCGAGGAGGGCCTTGTTTTATCTGCCAGATGTAGGGTGGCGCACGGTTCGAGGTCGACAAAAGTTAACTTGGCAGCGGGAAATGAAGTCACTTACTTCAAAACTTAATGATATTGGTCTGTCTTGCCTTCCAGGCTGTAGTCCACGTTACCCAACTTGTGCTTGGCTCTAGACTTTACAGAACATGGCTCGCAGTCGGCACCATTGGCAAGTCTACTGTTGTCTCTTAGCCGGACTGCCTGTTTAAAGTGTGTTTGATGCTGAGTTAACTGCCTGATAATGGCTGATTATGACGTGGGGCAGTGAAGGCCGCACAATACTTGTCTCGCTGATACCGCCTTATCATTGCACAATAGCCAGCTGTTTGTGACGTTATGTTGTTGACACAAGGTGTGGGCGCCTTGACACTGAGTGTTTGCTTAGGGCAGTATACTTTTATGCTAGGTCCCCTTTCCCTATTATTAGTCTTCGTTCCGCAGACCACCTTGGTTGTACGGCAGCAAAGTATCAATTCACCTGGTTGTTGTACTGCTATTATTGTTGACGTTGTTCACACTTGGGACAAAGCCAGGTAATGGCGTGGTATGATGTATTTCCGAGAACTCGTAACCATCATTTTTATTCGAGTTGTTGCCAACACACGAATTCGTTCACGCTATCATGCCTAGTTGCACGGAGTAGGAAATGTCATACTTACAATTATAGGACTCTGCATCCCTACCTCACGGAAGGAGTTCCACTCTGTTTCTTATGTACCCTACGTATGTTTGCAAACCTATGTTCTACACCAGTCAGTGAGTAGCAGACCATGTTCTGCACTAACGATATTGCCACAAAATGTATGTTTGACGTCCTTAAGTACTTTCATCTAAATTTACATGCTTTTGTGAGGATCAACTGGTAACATTGCTTAAATGAGATTTAGGCTATCTCCTGAAGAACCATTACTTTTGCTCGCTTACCTTCTGGTCTTGCATCCACAGTTCAATAACTATGCCTGGACTTTTGCGCAGTACAACCTATACGTTGGGCTGCGTTCTGTATCCTTTCGTAGTGACAGCGCTAGGTAAATCTGAGACCGGGTATTATCAACTCCTTTATGGCAAGATGCTAGGGTCACAAATGTGTCTAAAGCGCCCATGGATGGATCTTCAACATGATGAACATGAACAGTGGGATCACTTTCGGATTGAAGACTAAAAATCACAGGACATGCCGGGAGGTTAATGCTATAATCCTCCATTTACTTTAGAAAGAACAGAAAAGCGTTATTTATCGCATTACTCGCGATATTCGCTGCTCTAAGGAGACCAGTTAACTCCCTAATCAGTAGTAAAGACAGCATTGCCGCATCTGGCAATTCATACTAATACATTTCTATCTGCGTTTCACACTTACAATCTGAGCGTATCAATTTGATGCGCGAGAGATCCACACTTGTCTTACCTGACCGATTTCACTTGAATGAAAGTCGTTTGTTCGCGACGTTCGCTGGAATTTCGAGTCCGCGATTATTGGAATCAAGTAGTCAAAACATTTTCAAATAACTAACGAAGTTCCAGTCATGTACCCAAGCAGAGCGTGAACGTTCGTTTGTGTTCGTGCACCTTTCGATGAAGTGCGTACGTTTATCGGATGACGGATACGTTCATGTTTTTCTTTTAACTCGGTTTCTTTCACACACTTTTTTGACATCGATTGTCCTGAATAATTTCTGCTTCAACTCGCAGCCACCCAATTCTTCCTTGAACGTTACCAAATTGGTAAGTTCAGTTCAGTTTAGTTGATCAACTATGACCCGAGCACCGACGTGCGGGAGATCCAGTTACCACGACTTACATCGCAAACATAACAATAACGCCGGTAGGTTAGTGGGATTGGGCGAAAATGCAATGTAGAGAAAATGAAAGCAAGTAGGAAATGCGTTAGACTAATCAGAATGGAAGCAAAATTATCAACCAGATGCAGGAAACCGAATGCAGGAATGTCACGAAGTTCGTGACTACGCCGTGTCTGATACGATGTCCAACCATTGGTCTGGACCGTCCCGAACTTCCCAACCAGGAAGACAGCACGCACCAGCCTGACCAAGTCTCTCAATTAATTTCTTTAAGCTTCTATGCCATGTCATGGACTAGCCACCTCGCGGTTACGTCCAGCTTGGTCGGACCACGGCGTATTATGCGCGCCAAGGAAGCCAATCAATGGGCATAATGAGGACAATGCCTAGCCAACGCAAGCAAACACTCGGGTGAGACATAAAAAGGCTTATTTCCAAAAACCAACTGGCGGACCTCAGCATTGCTCACCCGGTGTTCCCACCAAACGTTAGCAATACTTCGAAAACACTAATGGTCAAACACGTCCAAGCGTTTAATGTCCTCAAAGCGAACGGTCCATATCTCTGCTTCATACGGCAACACAGGCGTTATCGAGGCATCATACACCTTACCTTTCCCTGGCAGGATGATATCCCGCTGTTTCCATATATCGTCGAGTCTCTGGAAAGCCACATGGATTTTCCTGATATGCGAACTAATTTTTGAAGTGAGGTGACTACTAGTGGTGACATAGCTACCAAGCTAAGTGAACAGATCCACTACTTCCAGCGGCTGTACGGAAATAACTAAAACCGGAAGGGTGTTGGAACAGTCCTGCAGCAGTACTTTGCATTTTGAAGGTGCAAAGTGCATGCCGAAGCGTGCAGCGCTACACGTCAGTCCATCCAATAGTGTTTACATAGCCAGTGCATAAGACCCAATGAGGACTTTGTGGTCCACATATTCCAGGATTGTCAGTCGGTCGCCTGGCAAAATATCTGAAATAACCGAGTCATTCATGATCATTTCGATCACAAAGTTGACGGGGAAAATAGCTATAGGATAACCATGGAGAACCCCACGTGTCGTGGGGAAGTCATGAGAGAGTTTCCTTACACAGCCTCTGGAATCACGGTAGATGGACTTCAGAATGGAAAGGTGTTTAGCTGACACCCTCCATGTATAAGCAGTACCACGAGCTGGTGCGGTCAACAGAGTTGAAGACGGCCATTGAAGCCAAGAAAAACCATTATTGTCGGTCGTCATTATGTGTGTCTCCGCTTTAAACTTTGTCGAAGATTAAAATTCTGGTCGATGCAGCCACGACCAGGGCGGAAGCCATGCTGGTCCTCACCGGGATCAGTCAGTCTTTGACGAATGAAATCCGTGAGAAGTTTTGTGGCAATGAAAACATAGCTAACGCCTCGATGATCTGACGTTTCTTGAAAATGGGCACGACAATTGACGGTCGCCAGTCTAAAGGCACTTGTTCATTGTCCCAAATCATGTTATTCAGAGAAGCGAGCCCAGTCGCTAAATGGTCACCACCATCTTTCAGCAAACATGGAGGATGGTCGTCGGGTCCAGGAGCCTTGTTTTTTTTAACTCGGTGAGCACATGTCGAATTCCTTCCAAAACGGGTGGTGTGACATTTACTTCCCACATCGGTTCGGGTGAATCGACAAGCGGCAATGTCGCAGCGGGATTGCTGAACTGCTGCTCAAAATCTTCCGCCCAACGGGCTAGTCGACGACGTTGTGAATGGATCAACAGTTCTTCTTTCTCAGCTATTGTCTCATGAACTGATGGCTTTCTCGTACCCGTGTTCCGGATGAGCTGTAATAGCACTCGCCCGTTCCCAATAGCACTGGCTTTCTCCATCTCACGGGCTTTTGCAGCCCATCAGCGCTCCCGGTCAGTCCGAAGACTCCTTGTTAGACGTCGTTACGGAGAGTTACGGATGCGCTTAAATGCAGCGCCCATCGGAACCTGTTTACACGCTTCGATCAAACTGGCCAATGCTTCAGTGATCCATTCACAGTTACTTCTAAACTTGGGTGTACTGCAGGCTCCAAATGCACTCTTTGTGGCACATTTGAAACGATCCTAGTCAGCGTTCGGCTCACCAACGTCATTCATCACCAACACTTGGTGGACCAGTTCATTATGGTATTGTTGGACCGCAGACTGCGAGTTCAAGTTACAGGTAAGAAGGTTAGAAGATAGGCACTTCTTTGAAGCGGGAAGAGTGAGCGCCAAGCGTGCGCGCACTAGAGCATGGTCGGAATCCAGGCATGTGCTTCAAATTGACTGACAGTCTTGGACTGATGTGCGCCACCTGTAGCTGATGGCAATATGGTCAATTTGGGTCCAGGTCATTGAGGAATTCGGTGGGTGCCAGGTGACGTTGGGTGAAAGTTTGTGCTGGAAAGCAGTGCTGCTAAGATAAAGATTGTGGTCAGCGCACAGTTGCAGGAATCGATCACCATTGTCTGTTCGGCGTGCATCGACTCCGAAGCGCCCTCCCAGGTGTTGTTCAGAATCTGAAAGATGACCCACTTAGGCATTCATGTCACTAGCAACAATCACGATGTCAGTACTCTTCGCCATGCGGAGAAGAGATGAAAGATGGTAGTAGAAGCCATCTTTGGTACCCTCCGAACCGCAGTCAGTAGGAGCATAAACTAAGATGATGAAAAGATACCTTGTCTTCATACGGTGCTTATTAACCCCAATCGAGTTTCGAAGTCGAACCGCACACATGCGGCTGTTCACCGGTATCCACTGCAGTAGGTTACCTTCAACATGTCTCCTAAGGCCGATGCCAATACCGTAAATACCTTGAACCATTGACTCTGTGTCACCAGAGACGCGAAGAGTCAGATTCAGAATCTGGGAGTCGAAGATTGGTCACAACGCTGTTGTCTTCTATGCGTGTTTCGGAGACATAACACACATCACTACCAAGAGAGTGAAGAGTGAGATTCTGTGCTGACTGTTGACCGTTCTGATCTAAAGTGCGGACGTTAAAAGAACCAATGGGAAATGTGTCTCGTGCTTTGTTGGACGAGTTACATGTATCGATGGCAACATCAGCGAGTTCAACGGCAGATTCTTGCTCAATAGACGGGGAAGAAGAGAGTTGATACGCGAGAGAAAAATTAGTAGAAGGAGAGGGAGTGTTATCGACGGGACCAAATTGCTGGATGATGCTCTCCAGCCGCCCATTCCTAGAGAGGTTTTGTTCGAGCTGCCCTACCTCTAGCCTTTGATTCAACAGTCTGACACGCAAAACAGTGGGGTACATGGAGGTTCGCTTGTGGGACTCCACTCGGAACCTATGGCTCAATAGCCTTACGCACCAAACAGTGGGCAGCAAGTACAGCTCGGGAGTGTGATTGCACAGCCGTTGGGATCCCCACGAGGCCTGTCACACACAGCCTTTCAACATTTGGAACGATTTACCAGTTTTGCGACCATAGTACGTTACGCACCTGCGACCGCGTCCAACCACAGGTGGGAGTTGGCGAGTTTGCACCAATTTGACAAGCTGCAGCCTGGCTTGATGCGGGTGGTAGCAGACCATTGAGCACCGGAAGTTGCCCTCCCTTCATCGTAGACAATGCGTGGCGCTTGTGCTCTACACCAATCGAGCTGTGAGCTTAATCCGTAGACCTGGTTTTACCCATGGCTAAGTTTTAAAGGGAAAGAGCCATTGAACTGTCCCTAACCTCCGAAAAGGATTGGATTGTGAGACTGAGTTAGTCTGACTCCTAACCATTGACCTGTTTGATATGAGTGGCTCTGAAGGTACCCGAAAAGTGTCGCCCCGCATAGCTCAATGGGTCATGGGGGTACGCAAACCATTGCATCACGCTAAATTTTAGAGTTTTGGTAAAATCTATTGTAAAAAACTATTTAATGCCTTCTCGGTCTCTAACTGCCCCCAATAAACTCGACGATGCACCAACAAGGTCGGAAAAGTGCTGATGTTTTGAAAAATGAAGAACTGACTTCACCCCACAGGCGCCCGGAGCTGCGCCATTTTACCCTGCCATTGCTGATTCCACACCTATGATTTGTCAGCTCATATGCTAGCTCGGTTGGTGAACCCTGTTGGTGGTAGGCCGGCGCTTGAGGTCTTCACGGACCTTTACATTACGTGACATATGCCCTACTTTGACTTCTTTATCCTTTTTAAACAATTTCCACGGTACGGCATATTTTCACGTATTTGAGTCACTTTTATTGTTCTTATTTGTCGCTATCTTGCCTCACCTATTTATGTCCCATTTTCATTACTGCGCTCTTTGCTGGGTGTGCGAATTTCTTCTACGCTAGTGGCAGTGTGAATAAATATTATTTGGCTCTCGGAATTGACTTTTCTGCATAGTTTCTTTGTGCATCGTTAAGTGCTGCATTCTGCGTGTCTTCGTTTAATTGCGTGCGTCTTTCCTAGGCTTACTCTCCTTGAAAATTGCCGGTTTCATAATATTAAGTTCTCGGTAGCGCCGCACTACGAACAAACTGCCTGTCCATTTATTGACAGAATAGTCGCTGCGTTCTACCTCACAAATCCTCTCAGTAGCCGCCTAATATTGTGGTTGCTGGGTTGACGCACCGGTACGTTATTGATTGATCTCGGCCGGTTGAGGTAGTTGGGTTGAATATTCACTTACTTCTACCATGGTCTCGAAATTCCATCCACCTGATTCAAAAAAAAACCTTTCGAGAAGATCTTATCTCTCCTAACATACGTTGGTTTTGCCAGCCTACAGATTGACATTGGTGGTTGCGTTAAATAATCTGTCTGCTCTAGAGTCATATGGAATTGGAAATCCGCTGCTTAACTGGTTCGACTCATACCCAAACGGTCGAACTCGGGTCGTTGAAATCGGTCAGCAACATTCTACACCGAAGCCAATAACCAGCGGTGTCTTCCAGGGAAGTGTGCTCGGACCGCTACTTTTCTTAATCTACGTAAATAATATATGTGACCCGATCAAACATGGGCACCCATTTCTGTTTGCAGATGATGTCAAACTGGTTTACTCATTTCATCCAGACCAACTACATATGTGTTTGGGGAAAATCTGTGAAGACCTATTCGCACTAAATATAGCTAGTGAACGCTTATTAATGAACTTCTCCGCAGTGAAATCCCAAGTACTTGGGTACAGATGCCGCATCCCAGAAGGCTCCATTCTACTTACCGGAAACATGATCCCAACGTCTGATTCAGTTCGGGACAGAGGAATTAGGTACTCCAAGTCTTTCAATTTCTCCGAACATGTACTTTATCAGGTTGGGAAAGCAAGGCAGTTATGCGGATAGATCACCAGAACTTTCTCCCTACCTGAAGCACGACTTGAATCATTCAAGACAATCGTATGACAGACTCTGGAATATTGTACTATCATTCACAGCCAATTGAGAAAGAAAGACAGAAAGGCTCTGGAAGATGTCCAACGATCATTTACCAAGCTGGTCATGGGGTGCTGCTCAAACCTGACTTATTATGATCGCTGTCGAAAACTCCAGCTAGATCCACTTTGGCTGAGACGCTTAAAGAACAACCTCGTTCTCTTCTACATATTATAAACAAACGAATTTATGCAGACAGCACCGCACTTGAACTACGGAAGACTGCAGTCTACCCCATACGTAATGGTGGCTACTTGATACGTACAAACCTTTCAAGTCATAAAACTCGGTCGAATTTCTTCTTAGGGAGATACACTTATCTGTGGAACAAAATACCCCTACAGATACGCATGTTTACAAGCCATGTCACGTTTCGAAATCTTCTTCAGACCTTCCTCACTATACCAAATGCCTTGAAGATATTTTACTCACAGTAAACACTAGAAACATTGACAGAGGTTGGTATAAAAAACATATGAGAAGATAATCGCTTACAGCTAGCTTACCCACTACATGTCATTACATACCATACCAAATCCTGTGTCTTTGCAGCCTAGTAGTCCCTCTCTTTTTTATCTACTCCTGACGATACAAACATCCGTAAATTTTTACATATGAGTTGCACGGGTCTAGGACTCAAGGAAAAATAATCATGATCCGAAATGCTATCAATAAACTTTTCTTTAATGTTATGAAACGTATTCACTATACAAATGATCGCTCCCACTTATGGGGCCGTGTACCGTCCGTCGGTAAATATACAAATTTATTTGTTTATTTATTTACGTTACTGCTTCTTATTCGTGTTGTATAAACAACGTTTTCTGTTTTTGTTCGTCGCAATCAGCCGACAATTCAGAGATGTCGACCAGCTGTCCGGAAAAGCACCAGACGGCCGTTTCGCCCTATTGGGGCTCATCAGTGGTGCGCATCCTTCGATCCTCTGCGATAGCCAGATACCGTCCTCCATGGCGCAGTTGCATAAGCTGCGGGCTAGTTGGCAAGAGCCACTAGCAGTCATGGGTTCGATCCTCCGCAGAGGATCGAAGGATGCGCACCACTGATGAGCCCCAATAGGGCGAAACGGCCGTCTGGTGCTTTTCCGGACAGCTGGTCGACATCTCTGAATTGTCGGCTGATTGCGACGAACAAAAATACTCACCAAAATCCTTCCATTCATAAGTAACGTTTTCTGTTGTTTATTTCCCTATTGGGTGCATATTGAATAATTTCCCTGGTTCGCATTATTAGCTACTTGCATCTCGCTAGCCACCACACACGTTCATAGATTAAATAAAGCTGTTGTCTTCAACCGATGGTTACTCATTTCTCCAAACTTACATTTTTTGTGCCTCTGCTATCGGTTTCATTTGTGATTGAACCAAAAATTCTGCCGGATGATGGGTTGTAAACTTTCCCCGGATCGATTCGCATGCAACAAGCAAGGTGCATGGTACTATGAAACCTACGCTGTACGGTTAAGTGGGACTAGTGGTGATGTTCGATACGAACAGAATCACCGCAGTGTTATAAAAATTAATTAAAAATAAATTTGTATATTTACCGACAAACGATACAGGACCCTATAAACGGGAGGGATCATTTGTATAGTGAATAGGTTTCATGTTTTATGCGGCGTAATTCATAATAGTAAAGGAAAGTTACATAATAGCATTTCGGATCATGTTTTTTCTCCTCGAGTCGTAGACCGGAGCACCTATGTACAATTTGCCTATATTTGTATCATCATTTTCTTGTTTATGGGGCTCGAGAGTAGATAATAAAAGGGAGGGGATACTAGGCTGCACAGACACAGGATTTGGTATTGTGGGTAACGACATGTAGTGCGTAAGCAAATATCTGCTCATATGTTTTTTTTAACCAATGTTTCTAGAGTTTGCTGTGAGTCAAAAATCTTCAACACAATTGATATAGTAAGCAACGTCTGTAGGGAACTTCAAAATGTGGCATTACTTGCACTCATGCGTATCCTTAGGGGTAGTTTGTTCCACAGATAAGTGTATCTCACTGAGAAAAAGTTCGATCGAGTCCTATGACTTGCAAGCTTTGTGCGTAGCAAGTAGCCACCATTACATGTGGGGTAGACTGCAGTCTTCCGTAGTTCAAGTGCGGTGCTGTCTGCATAAATTCGTTGGTTTATAATGTTGTAGAAGGGAACAAGGTTGTTCTTTAAGCGTCTCAGCCAAAGTGGATCCAGTTGGAGTTTTCGACAGCGATCATAATAAGTCAGGTTTGAGCAGCACCCCATGACCAGCTTGGTAAATGATCATTTGACATTTTCCAAAGCTGCTCTGCCTTTCTTTCTCAATTGGCTGTGAACGGTAGTACAGTATTCCAGAGTCGGTCGTACTGTTGCCTTGAATGACTCAAGTCGTGCTTCAGGTAGGGAGAAAGTTCTGGTGATATATCCGCATAGCTGCCTTGCTTTTGCAACCTGATAAAGCACATGTTCGGAGAAATTGAAAAGTTGGAGTACCTAATTCCTATGTCCCGAACTGAATCAGACGTTGGGATCATGTTTCCGGTAAGTAGAATGGAGCCTTCTGGGATGCGGCATCTGTACCCAAGTACTTGGGATTTCACTGCGGAGAGCTTCATTAATAAGCGTTCACTAGCTATATTTAGTGCGGATAGGTCTTCACAGTTGCTTCCCAGGCACATTTGTAGTTGGTCTGGATGAAATGTGTAGACCCGTTTGACGTCATCTACAAACAGAAGTGGGCGTCCATGTTTGATCGGGTCGCATATGTGGTTTACGTAGATTTGGAAAAGTAGTGGTCCGATCACACTTAACTAGGAGACACCGCTGCTTATCTGTTTCGGTGTAGAATATTGGTGACTGATTCTAACTACCTGGCTTCGACCGTTTAGGTATGACTCGAACCAGTTTAGCAGAGGATTTCCAATTCCATATGACTCTAGAACAGAGAGCAGTGGCTTGTGGGGCACGCGGTCGAAAGCCTTTTGTATGTCCAACAGAATTATAATGATTGCCATTCATCTGTCAATCATAGCCGTGACGTGATTGAGGAATTGTAGCTGGCAGGTAACTCAGGAGCGTTTTGGGAGAAAGCCATGTTGTGAGGAGTTGATCAGATCCAGTCTTATAGGGTATTGAACGACGTTCTTCTTGACTATTCTCTCTAGGGCTTTGGAAGCAGCAGAGGTGTGATATATTGGGCGGTAGCTTGACACTTTATTTCTCGGGCCACCCTTGGGCTTAGACATTATAATTAATTAATTAATTATAATTATTATTATAATGTTATCCTCAAGCCTTATTATTATAATTAATTATAATTATAATATTATAATGCTTTCCATTTCAATGGAAGCACATCCGGTAGTGAAAGAAAGTGTGAAGATGTTTAATAACAGTAGAGCGAGGTTTTTTCCTCCTGCGTTTTATGACAGTTGGGAGATACCATCTGGGCACCTCTCTTAACGCCACAGGGATATTACAGTATAGCTCGGTTGTTCTTTTTGGAAGTGGAGGATGCAACGGCTGAGTATTTAGGACAGAGCAGGAGGCAAAACTAGAGTTGATAGCCTCATATACAGGAGATGTCGCGCGTTATTGAACCATCGTCTAGAGCCAACGTTTTAATTTCCTGCTGGGGTTTAGGATTCCTTCTTTTGAGTAATTGCATCAATGTACATACTTTCTCAGGATTTCTAAGTACCCGAGTTTCTTCTTTGCTTTTGACCGTTTGGGTTAGACGTTGTAAATGTAGCAGATTCTCATGTATTTGTAGCAATGTTGCGAAGCTGTTGCTCTTGCGATATAGCGATTTGAGTTTCTTTAGTTTGATTTTGGCTTTGCACAGGAGCTTGAGTTCACCACTGTCTTCATGGGTATTTCTCCATACGGTAGGTGCCGATAGATCTATACCAAGAGCAATATTGTTAATAAACGCATTCGTAGCCATAGTAGGGTTGTGAGTTAGGAATGACCTATTCCGATTCATGATTCTTATAAGTTCATTAAATGAGTTCCGGTCCGGACGATGAAGTTTGCCAATGCGTTTTAGCATTTTACCTGGTCGCTTAGGTGATTCAATAGTCATATCACAAATCACCGTGTTGTGATCACAGCCCGGCAGTGGATTATCAATGAATATATAAGTGTAAGAGATTCCTATCGTGATTACAGGGTTTGAGGTAGTGGCACTTCTAGTTGGTTCTCTAACATGCTGGGTCCAGCCATCGATGTGAATACATGAAATGATTTCCTCAATCCCCGCAGTGTTTCTGAGTTTAGAAAACATCCAGTTACCATGTGCTTGGTTGAAATCTCCACGCATTTTTTGGATTTGTATGTGCTGCTCTAAGCAGCATTGATCATATCGACGGAGAACTCTGGTGAATCTAATGGAACAGTACCAGCCGACGCCACGTAGAATGTCGCCTAGATCGTTGGGGTGTCTAAGTTAGAAGACGACTATTAAATCACAACATTCTACTCTATGCGTTTACCGATAACAGTGTGTTCATTTATTTGTTTCCACAGTCTAATCCTAAATCGGTTTTCAAGCACTGATTGCGGTATATTTCCACACTTCATGTAAGTACGAGTTCGCGATGTTAATGCCGAAGTTAATGCAATCAACTGATTTATTGTAATAAAGTGGCAGTGAAAGACCCAATCTAGAAGTTTTACTATCCTCCCAGTTCAGTTCAGTACAGTTGAACAACTATGATCCGAGCACCGACGTGCGGTGGATCCAGTTGACACGATTCACATCGAAAGAATAACAATAAATAACAACGACAACGTTGTGAGGTTGAATGCAAATAGAATGTGAATCAAAGTAAAGCGAGAAGGAAGTGCGCTAAACTACTCAGAATGGAACGAAAATTAACAAATGTGTGTAAGAAACTGAATGCAGGAATGCGACTGCGCAATGTCTGATACGGTCTGTGGAGCATCCCGAGGCCTACATCCACGAACACAGCATGCACCAGCCTAATCTAGTCTCTCAGTCAGTTTCTTCTTGCCTATATGCCATATCGTGGACTAGCCAACTCGCGGTTTCGTCCAACTTGGTGCGGCCACGACCACGGCAAACCGAGGAAGCCGGGCATGCAGAGGACATGGCCTAGCCAACGTACGTGATTAAATTTCAGCAAACGTTCGGATGAGGCAACAGAAGATTTCCTACCAAAAACCAACTGGTGGACTGACTTCACAAATTCCCCATGTCGGCTGGATTTTCTAACCGCGGCTTTACAGGCTCCTGTGACCCCACCGAGTCGGCAGTTACTGCGTTCTCAGATATCGTCAGCTTTATTCGCATTAAGTCGCCCACATTGTGGTATTGATTAGTAATCTTCGTGCCTTTTTTCCGTTCTGTCACTGGTGATTGAAATGTTTACTTGTTTGCTCCCTTTGCTATTCTGACTAGTCGGTCGTAGAAATCTGCATCAGATGGTTCGCTACAGCTGAATGTTATCGCTTGATCCTCGATAACTCGTTGGACGAAACACGTGCTACTTGCATATGATCCTGGAAACTGCGCCGGACATTGAACCTCAACTAGTATGATACCTGCGTTGTCATGTTTCGAACTTTAAAGTGTAGCTACTTCCTCATACGGGCTTTGCTCTGATAAGCTACTTTTCGTTTGCGCATAACGTACTTTCCACAGTCTTTTCAGACTCGTTGACTTATTTTGGGGAAATATCTGCCCCTAAATTTGAGTTTCCTCTACAGCGAGGTCCGATTTTGCTCCCTGTACTTTAGAACTTTTCGAAGCGATGACTGCTTTTTACCCGACCAGCTTTAGACTGATGTCCTTAGCTCACCTTCTTTGTGGGCATTGTAGCGATTATTTCTGTGGGCCTTCTTACTTCCTGCTATCTGACGTCACTTCCTCTCATTTTTCTTCCTTGCAGACACTTTCCTTTTGAACTATATCGTGTTGTTTTTTCTCGCCGCTCTTGAAACCCTTAAACTTGATCATAACTTCTCCATCCCATTTCTTACTCTTTAGATGTCCCCCGTACGATTATTCAAGATTCTCGGTCTACCAGGAAACGCTTTAGCGAAGGTAAGTTTCCCATATATTTGAATCTACCATAGTTTTCTTGACATTTTGACTAGAAAAGGTACTGAGCTTAGTTTTTCAAAACCTCTACGCCTGACTGAAATTTGAATCCGCTGGTAGCATCCTGGCACCAATTGGTGCACGAGTCTGCGGGTACATTAGGGCCAACGAATCTAATGCCCTGTTGTTGCAACTGCTGTCTCGTCTATTGTCCTCATCTCGATCACCTAACCCAATTTTTCGTTTGTTTTTCTTTACTCGACACTCAGTGTGAACTTCATCAGTGGGCTGTTGATTAAGGTATATCGTTCACCTGTCATACTTAGTAGGAAATGTACCTGCGGCCCTTTTCGAAAAAGATGTAGGCGCTCAAGCACTGTCTCCGCTTAAAGCACAATAACACCACCTCCTGCTACCTATCTCACGCGCATGTGGTCAGTTGTCTAAGAATTGAGTTATTCGCAAAATACCTCATTCGTGCCACCACCTACAACACCCCGAGTTCTATTCTGCCTGCAAAATGTCAACCAATCGTCATCGTGATTTGTGGCGGCGTCTAAATTGAAGTGCATCAAACGAACTTTATCGTCATTTTCTTTCCTCCTTTTCAGCAAGCCTGACATTAAACTTCAAATACTTATTGCGGTCTGTTAACGCCGCACGCGGCTTGTTTCTTCCCAGATCATGAAATATGCCTTTGGGAAATATGAATTAAAATCAGCGAAGAAATTTCTTTTTGGTAATTTTCTTTAAGCTAATACATATGTAACAATGTTTAAAATTACGACAGACTAACATAGCCGAATTAGGGTTGATTCAGTCGAATCAGCCGGCTTTATCTGTTCCTGTCGAACTGGTCATTTCAAAGCGCCCTACCATTCAACGTAGACAAATGTCGCGTTGTACAGTTACGCCATAGACATAACTACACCTATTCACTTGGGACAAACGGATTGCAGACAGCTCCCAGGAACGTGACCTTGGTGTGTTCATACAGAGCGACCTAGACTGTTCAAAACAGGCTGAGGTAGCTGCGAAAAGGGGCAACCAGCACGTCGGCATGCTGCGACGGGCATTCGGGAGATTCGACCCATCAATCTTCCCAATGATGCACAATTTTTACGTGCGCCCGCATGTTGAATACGCTATCCAAATTTGGCAAACTTGGTTGAAGCACGACCTAGAGGCGTTAGTGGCACCTCAAGGAAGAGTAACAAAGAATGTAAAGGGCCTGCGCTATCACCCTTACCACCGAAGGCTAAAGTTGCTGGGAATTTTCGGCGGGCGCTATCGAAGGCTGCGCGTTGATCTCATATTTGCGTATCAGATACTGAGTGACCCCAACCAGGTATGCCGCCATTTGCCCTTTTGGGTAGCGTTTTTGGTGTGATGTAGAAAACTTGAAAAGCTTCCGAGGTAATGACTTGATACGCGCTTTGGATTAAATCTTCCAAAACAGAGCTATTGATATGTCCATCTGTGCGCTCGCATAATGCTGCTGGGCAATGTTCTGTTATTTGTTTGGTCAAGTCCCTGGTCGTGTGTCCGAGGTATCTTACACTACAGATGCAAGTAAATAGATATAGGCTAAAAGATGCGAACATGATTAGCAGTCGATCCTTAAGACGTTGGTTAATAAATGGGGCCGTTTTTACAAAGTTTTTGGACCCGTAACTTCCATATCCGATTTAGGTGATGCTTACGTTCCCCCATAATGCTCAAAGCCGGTTAGTTAACTTAACTACATTCGCCCCTTCGTCAGTAAGTGGCCGAGAGGGAAAGTTAACCGGTTCGATTCCGCGTAAGCGTAGTCGACCTTGTGTTATCCCTAACACGCACGTGGCTGGCGATGGACGCATAGCAGCCAAGCGTCCGTACGCAATACCAGCGTACTGCTGGTGCGTTACTTTATTTCTACCATTTCATTTTGTCACATTTTATTCGGTGCTTGGGCTGCATTTTATCAACCGTCACGTTTTCATTTACTATCCGCTCTGACCTCTACGTGCTTTGGCACTTATATTTCCATATTGCCTTAAGTTTATACCCATTGTTTGCATACCACATGTGTTCATTGCTACCTTATACACACTACTATCTTGTTACAGTTATTATAGTTGTGAAATCTTGTTTAGCCTTATATAATTTTGTATAGTACTTCTTTTGCTGCATAGTAGCCGGCTGGTAGCTTGCCGGAACGATGCCCATCCGTTACCGGTAGCTCAGCTGGCTTGCACCTGTTGCATTTTACTCCCTTTTTTCTTTTAGGTATTGCGGCACAGTGGTTGAGGTGTTTCCCACCTCTAGCTAACGTGTATAATTATGATGATGATGATGTCTTGTTTTCCTATCACCTTTTTTCTGCTCGTTTTGTTTCTATGATGTTGCACCCACAAGTGACCTGCTTTTTCGACATCCTGGTTACTGCCAGCGCCTCCATCAATTAGTAACCACTTTCACTGCTCATAACCTACACAGTATATTGTTTTCCTGTTTCAGGATCTACAGCTCAATCCAAAATTAATGCTATCCAAGCGCATCGAACGCGTCGCCGGACTAGTTGTTCGAGTTAAGGATCATCACCCCTTGTCCGATCGTTCATTACCTGTCGCACGAGTTTCTATACTGGACCTTGGGTTGGAGGCGCTCGAAAAATAATGTCTCTTCTCTCTCTTTCTCTTGTTCGCTTTGGTTTGATAAACCTCTGCTGTTTTGCATCTGCGCTCCAATTTGCCGTTCTTTGTTGTTTGCGAATGATATTGGCCATCAACAACCTATCCCTCAGGTCACCTTAATTGCCTGGGGCTGGGCTGCGACTCGATGTTTCGTATTTCAGAGCTATGTCTCAACACCTTTTAATAGTCAATCGGATTTAACTGTAAATCAGACAATACACCAGTTTATCGTTCCAAGAATTCTTGGCTTTCTGTCGAGAAGCGGGAAATTCTACGCCTATTTCAGC
This sequence comes from Dicrocoelium dendriticum, assembly GCA_944474145.2. Lineage (NCBI taxonomy): Eukaryota > Metazoa > Platyhelminthes > Trematoda > Plagiorchiida > Dicrocoeliidae > Dicrocoelium > Dicrocoelium dendriticum. The sequence continues at coordinate 23,298,491 of OX104067.1, read as the reverse complement.
ATTACTTCTGCTGCTTAGCTCCTATAGCCTTTTGATTCGCAGGCTTTTTCGCAGAATGCGTTAAGTACGGAAATCTATCGAAAAATACGGGGAAGGAAAACCAGGGCTTAACAATCCGCGTAGGATGTTTGTGAACTAGCTAATTTCGCAAAAGTGACGGCGAAATGAAGTACGCGCCTTTTGACTCACTATACTATCCACGTTGACACGTTTAAACTCGTCTACCCCGAGTTTTTGGGGCTTGTGAGCACAATGTTTGCATCTTGTCGGCACTCGATGTAGACAGTGTAACGAATCTTCCGGACGTTTCTGAAATAAAGTAGATTACGTGGGTGCATAAATGAAAATATCGGGCGTGCGTTCCACCGCCAATTCCTGAAAAAGTTCTTGCGACCTTCCAGTCGGCTGCATTGATTAGCCAGTCTCAGCTGGTGGCCCCTTATTTTTGTGTTGCGGCTAGGTTTCAAGGAGTGGCGGCAGTCACAGGTAGTGTTTTTCACAATCGGCAAGTCAGAATGGGATCACCCCATAGATGGCAGTTTTCTGATGAAATCTCCTAAGGCTTTCATTCGTGTTTGATATGGCAGATGGAACAAGCATTTAGCGCTTTTATTTTCCGTTCTTTGTGGAGTCTCCAGTGCAGCTAGTTACTGTTTTAGCTAGAGCTGCTAGGCGTGAATTATATACTCGACATGGCTCTCACATACGTATTTACCAGTAGGTGACAGGGTCGAATGCCTTCCGTAAGTGATCAACATGTCGGTTCATGGTGTTTGACACCTTCAGGGACTGATCCGAACAGCTGAAATCGTCGTGCATCACCGCCCAAACCTCACGCTCTTGTGAGGCGGTCTTCTAGATGTACTCTCCTATATTATATGCATTGGTGATTTGTGGCCTACATGTACTGCTTTACACTTACCCTCGTGGAACAGAAATCGATTAATCTTTGACCAATCAGCATCTCGGTCTAAGTCTTCTTCTAGGAGATCGTGCTCTTCCTGATTACCAACTACCCGTCATATCCTTATATCATCGGGTAAAGTAAGAAATTTGACGAGGACCCACGCAAACTCGTTGATGAAGAACAAGAATAAGCATGAGCCCAGCACTAATCATTGTGGAAAACTGCGGTCCATCTAGATAAGTTCGGATTATGAGTCCCGAACCCGCACTTGCAGCCACCGCTGAAGTGGAAAATTACCAATCCATCTGAGGGCTGGATTTCCAGTTCCGTAACCTTGCAGTCTATGAAACAGGATGCGGTGGTCTATGCGGTCAAATGGCTTCACAAATTCTAGATAAATGACATTGATTTCTATTGCTTCCTCCGCTTTTTCTATCTAACTGCCCCGCCCAATCGGCAAGCTGGTTGTGCGCGACCGATGTTGATGGACTCCATGTTGCTCCAGCGCCATGATGTTACATATTTCTAAACAGCGCACTAATGCCTCTGCAACCCTCGACTCCATACCTTTGAGAGCACTGCGAGGAAAGTCACTGGGTTCCTAGCGGTTACCTCGCCAAAGGTTGGGTGATAGTGCATTTCTTCCACATGCATGGGATCTGCTATTCATCCAAGCAACTTTGAACTATTCTGGATACTGGCTCGACTTTCTTAGTCAATGCCACCTGCAGTGCTTCCGGATGAACGTTTACTCCGGGGAACTGTGCTGGCACGACGACAATAGGTTCTTCAAAACAGTCGCTGAATTAAAAGTTACATGTGTGTATAGTGGCGTCTGGGGAATGGGACAGGTATGTGACATACTGGAACATATTGTGACCGTAGTACGTTCGCTGCATGCTCGGGGATTTAAGCACATCCATGGAGGACACCATGCTTCACCCTCTGGAGGCTGTGCAACTGTTTGTGCGGTTGCTTGTTATCAACACAAAGTGCATGCTTTAGGCGATTGTGGTGCACTAATTTGTCCTCTCGGACAAATGTAGTACGGTGCTTGAACTGCCTCAAATGCTTGCCCCAGTCGCGAGAACTTGGGTTAGTTTTTGCGCACGCCACGCTGCGTCTTTTATTGGCGTGCGCTGGACGCTACAGTATTGTATGGTTATCAACAGAGCCCGTGACACCATGCTGTTGTGCCCATGTGCGTTTGCGAAATCGACCTTTATTTTTTCATCACAACTAGGTTACAATTCACAATGGTCACAACCCATACGGATTCACGGATAATGGCGAGGGAATTTTTGATGTCTGACGGCTCATTAATGTACTCCGCACGAGCGGTAACGTGCATTACAATGGAGAATTAGGTGAGCTATATCGCATTTATGTTTCAATCCATAATGGTCGGCTATAGTCCCTCGTGCTTTAGTGGCATAATCTGCTGGCTAGTCATGGGTTGGATTTTCAGCAGGGGCTCGAAGTAAGGAGTTCAACTAACGGGACCTTATAAAGCGAAAGCATCACGTGGAGCTTTTCCGGATTGGTGGTTTACCTATTAGCTGTGGAGAATAATTGCGGCGAACTAGCTAAATCTTATTTAGTCCGTCCAATTATAAGTGGTCGACGCATCCTGTATCCCGTGGAACATGTATGGATAGGTTAAAACTGTGCTGTTCCCAACAGCTCATCATATACTTATTCACCTTGCATGCAAAGTCCAACTTGTGTCATGCGATCTATGCAATTTTACAAGCAAGTTAGACCATAGCGCAATCGAACTGGAACGTTGCTATTTCAAATTCGTCTGTCGCTCTTATAGGTTCCCTTGTCCATGCGTCGTCGGTTGCTTTTGCGGGCACCGTCGCGTAGTTGTTTCACTGATCAGGCGCCCTCTTCCAATAGGATTTCGGGTGCATGTATTAAGGCAAAGCGGTGCTGGCCGAACATGTCCGATAGCAATTTATCACCGGGGCGGCGACGGATTGCATGACGAGAGTGAGACTGGTGACGTCTTAGGTCAGCATTTTCGGGGTAGGATGAAGTTGGTTCACTGTAAGACAAGGGGCTGGAACATACCCCACCTTATCCCCTTAACAAATCCTGTCGGCGGAAAGAGCTGGCATTCGTTCGCATTCCATCACAGCCGTTTGTCAGTGTCCCTGCTCCTAAATTTGCCTGGCCATTGTCCGTGCAAGCGGTTACACGCACGGGCCAATAGGTGAAAAATGATTTTCACATCGAGTCGATACATCACGCTTGCGTATGATTAAACGCCTAACTCGTGTGTAAACCAATGTCCCTAGGCAACGTCATTGCTGCGATGACTGCAACGCACTTAGCTTCCTGACGTCTAGATATGGCGACTGGGTACAGCTACTAATACGACAGCGGTAGTGCCTATTCCACAGATGGCACCGGTTGCTTTTCAAGCTAGTGGGACACAATGGTTATGAGCTTCATGAAGGCTGAATATACGATGAGTCCGTAATTCGTAAGGGTTGAACCGCAGTTACTCATACACCCGTGCAAGGATGATCTTTTGTGGTACTCTCCTGTTCGCACAGATGGACCGCCAGCTCTCCTATTTGGGGGTCTTCGGTTACTCGCAGAGGCGAAAAGCAAATGTAGAATTAAGTAGCTTAATGTGATCAAACATGTTGTCAACTATTAGTATACTACTTTACCACCGCCGTTTTTAGCCTAAAGTTATTACTTTGCAGTAAAGTCGTAATTTCCTTTAGCACGAGGGTCTTTTGTACGCCCTGAGTGGCCAATTTGCAGGTCCCGGCGCTCCCAGCTGGACACATTTGCGACGAAGTCCGGTCAATCAAACAAAATTTCGGTTTAGTATTGCGCAATTACAATTTAGGGATCGATTTCTGCTTACAGTACATGTCGGCCGGTGGCCGAGTGGTCTGCACGTTTGGCTTGCAACCATAAGGTCACCGGTTCGAATCCGCGTAGGAGTGGGCGTCCTCGCGGTATACTCAGCCCGCGCGCGACTGGTGGTGGTCGCGTGGCAGCGAAGCGCCGTTACGGCGTACAGCTGATACGTTATTATTTCGTTATTACAGTACATGTTGAGGATACTATGAGTAACGGTAATTTGTCCCGCTGGGACGGCTAAGGGCATTAAAACCGGCCACTCAGGACACTCCATTGCTCATTCCTGTTATGATGGTACAAGAGAGAAGCCGTATTTCAATACTTAGCCACTAATTGGATCCAACCAAAGGGAACAGGCAGCGTAATCGCTAGTTTTAACGTCAATCCTCATACCTCAGAACTATACTCATGGACTGATAACCATAGTGCTAGAGCGGGCTTAATGGATGCAGTTACTCTGCTTACAGCCATGCTTTGTACAGTTCGAAAGTTCATGCTTTGTTGATATTCGTATTTCAACTAACATCCATGCTTGCAATCGTCATTTGTATGGTCTTTCCAAGGAATATCAGAAACTGTACGCACCGCGCGTGATGAATTTAGAAGCCAACTCGTCAATAGTAAGCTAGCCACTCATGAAAATACGCTACTAAAAATAGTCTACGGTGACCATAATGCAGATTTGGAGGGCGTAGGACGGTGCTCAACGGGCTGGTTGCGACCAAATTTCTGTGTGCGTAACAAACCGATTCACACTCCTAACCAACTTTCTTCGGTGTACGCATAATCTTACTTTTCAGGAAATCGGAACTGCTGAGGCTCATGGAAGTTAGTGAACCGTAATTCTTACTGGTAACAAGCCGGTTGAGATAAAGTATTGCTAACGTTCTGTTCGTCGCCACCTAGGCTGACCACCACGCGAGTTCTTCCAGCCAGATCCTTTGCGAGCGAAGAGAGCGTGTCGAGGCAGCCGTTCGCATGGCATGCGTAAAACGTGGCCCAGTCATTTCAGTTGGCGCAGCGATACCAGTTTGTCAAATGGAACTTCCATGTTACCCAAGACGCGAAGTCTAACCTCACCGTTGCGCACATTGTTCATCTACCACACTCGAGGTATTCTCCGCTGACTTCCATTGTCAAAGGCCGAAATTCGACGCAAGTCACTCACACGAATCGGCCAGGACTCACTCCCATACAGCAACACCGCACGAACAGAGGCATTATAGACCCTAGCCTTTACCAATGGTGAAACGTCACGGCGTCGCCACAGATGCCTCAAGTTGGCGAATTCCGAACGGGCTTTGGCAATGTGGAGGGAACTCACCTTTCCAATGCCACCATCAGCAGAAATACAGCTTCCCAATTGTTCAAACCTGCCTATCTTGAACAGTGAGCACTGGGGCAGGTGGATGCTAACCCAGGATCAGGACTTTGCATTTTGTAGGGGCAAGGGTCATTCTATATTTTGATGCTTCAATCGTCAAGCGCTTTAGAACGGCTTATGTTCTCAGTATGTCATCACCAAGGAAGGTAATATCATCATCATAATCTAACTCGGTAACGCGGTTGCCAGGAAGAAGCTTTACACCAGAACCCTGAAACCTCGCGACATTGTTTAAAATGACATCCTCGATCACAAAGTTAAAGAGAAACGGGGATATGGGGCATCCCTTTTGTACACCGCTAGTGAGGGCAAAAGGTGTAGATAGCTTACCATAAGCCCTCACTTTACCTGAGATATTGCAATATAATGCTTGAAGGATGGCGATCTAGTTTTCGGGTGCTCCATTCCTTTGTAATATTACACGTGGGCCTACACTACTGTCTACATCTGTATTACTCCTGCTGTTGGTCCTGCTTAGTATGCTATCATGTAAATTATTGCACTATTCTGATCATGCCCAAAAGGCGTGCCTCGCTTTGTTGAAGATAAAATATTTATTTAGCTACGTTCCAAGGGAAGTATCGATACTATTCCACTGTAGTTACCAAAGCCCTTACCAGTCACAGCATTGCGTATTTGAAACAAGGATACCATCTATAGTCATAAATTAACTGTGCTCCACAATGTTTTGACCAAGACAATAGGACTTTCAATTTTTTCATTCCATTTCAGTGAAAGGCTGTTGAAATGTGCACAAAATCGCAGCTATAAAACTGCCTTATCGATACCAGCTGCACTGAATGCAGTAGACATTTCGGGTCATTACTCGCACTTACTTTCACATCATACTGCCAAACGGGCAGTTAAGATATAAATAGGCTGTCGTCCTTGTACCTATTGGTCTTCCCCGGCATATCCAGCTATTGCTTCGGACGCAACTGGGAATGATGTCGGGGTGTAAATTGCGTGATCGCGGCAATGACATGTCAAGTGTTCTGCAGCGTATAAGAGAGTGTAATTACGTGCTTCATCTGAACTGCGATACAAACAGCTGCTATCGCATTGTTCCGTCAGTCGACTTGCTCTATCATGGTTGGCGGCATCCTGTTTCGAATTCGTCTGTCACTGTGACCAGCCGCAGGACGCCTGCGCGTACAGAGGGACCATGGATGGCTTGCGTTGCACCATCCACAGCTCCATCCACACACCCCATATCCAGTGTAAACCCGAAGGAATAAGATCGGGAGACATGTGGATGGGAGCCACGTTTCATCAACGGAGCCGGCCCACACTCCATCACAGACAAACACAAGCACGCTGTATTTGGGGAATCAAGCGCACACAAGGCGGTGGGTGGACCGTAGTGCGCTCCACACTGAGTGCATGAAACCACTTGTTGGGCGGAGCCTGGGATATTAGTCGGTAAGCAGTGACACGTAAGACGTGTCAAATATGAGACAGTATAGAAGTCGGAGACGACTGAACCCAACGTATATTGTGCAGGCTACAAAAATGGGAAGCGAATCAGCCAGAGCGAGAAACATGCAAGGTACTCACCAAAGCGGTTTGTGTCAACGGATATGCAGTCAGTAAAACAGATGGACGTTTTGAAGGTTAAAACAACTGTAAAATCCAATGTTGCAAAATACTGAAATAGCGTGTTTTCCGGCACACTACAAGGGCCTCCCCCTAGAAGGATGAAGGATGGAAGCCTTCGATGGAGCTGTTAGTGGGTGGAAACGGAAGGTGAAGATGGGTGCGATTAGTTACATGGGCTCGAGTAAGGGCTTTCAAAGTGGGGTGTGTGGCAGAGTTCTCTGGGTCCAGGTTTTTGTTAGTTATTATTTATAATGATCGTGTGGACCAGAGTGGATCATCGGTGGGCCGTCGGGGCGGGCTGGTCGGACTGCAAAAATCTGAATTGTCCAGAAACGGGGCCGACCTGACCTTCCCTTTGTTGCAGACCCAATGGTGCGCTTGGTAGGTGTCACTCCCCACCGCACTTTAGTCCACGGTCCTCGTCCCAAGAAGAAATCCAGGCGTCCTCGTCCCACGAAGAAATCCGGACGTCCTCGTCTCACGAAGAAATGCAGGCGTCCTCGTCCTACGAAGAAATCGGGCGTCTTCTTCAGCAACACCTAGTCAGGAGTTTTTGGACCAAGTCGTTCCTGGCTCTTTGCAGCCGAAGGCGGCGGACTGTTCCTTAGGTCAGGAAGGGGGCCTTGGGTCGGCTGGCGATTCACTCGGGGGTTGCGTTGAGCCGGTTGGCGAGTCACTCGAGGGTTGCTTGGGCAGTTCCGGCGGTTGGGTTTCTGGAAGGTAGAACCCAGGGGTGGATAAAGGTCGGGGAAATGGCTTGTTGCCGGGGAGGGAACATGGCATGCATGATAAAAGCAATACGTTTTTTGGGTTTTCAAAATGTTTTGGGTTCTCTTTTGTCGATGTTGCAAAACGTTTGTGAACAAGACGCACGATAACCACTAAAGATAAAAATGACGTGTTAATGGAAATTGCAAACGTTTACAAAATCTGAAAAACGGACTGGACGTTTGACCTGTCTACCGCGTCGGTCGGTTGCCGGGGATTGAGGCGGGATAGCTTGAGGGTCAAGGTGAACTGAGGGTTTCGGGCTGTGCAGTGCTCGGGAAGTCACCACAGGTGCGGGTGCTTGTGCGAAAGCATCAGGATGGGTTGCAAGTGGTTCGTCAAAGAATGCGACTTTGAGGCGGTCGACACCGTTGTTCGGTGACCATTCTTATTTAAGGTAAAATGTTTCGGAGTCCGTTGCAGAACTCTAAAAGGGCCGGTGTAGGGAGGCTGGAGAGGGCGCCGCACTGCGTCGGTGCGGAGGAAGACGTGAGTGCATGTAGAGGGTCCGCTGTGCATTTGCACATCTTTAGTCTGTTCACGGGGCAGAGTCGGGCGTAGTGAACGCATGCGTTGAGCTAGGGAGGACGCAAAGTTAGGCGGAGACATACCCGACGATGCGGGAGGTGAAACGAATTCTCCTGTTAACTTGAGCGTTATGCCGTAAACCAACTCTGCCGGTGCACATTGTAAGTCAGCTTTGATGCTGCTGCGAATACCTAAGAGTACGAGCGAAACGTTTTCGCTCCACCTAGGGTCGGAGGAGGCGCAGAGCGAGGCTTTAAGCTGTCTATGGAAGTGTTCAACTAACCCGTTGGTTGCTGGGTAATACTCTGTGGTATGAATGCGGCGACAGCCTAAAAGGTTGCAGAAGGTATCGAATTTTAAAGATTCGTAAGGCGTTCCTCGGTCAGTTGTAATGGTGGATGGGCATCCGTATTGCGAGACCCACCGGTCCAAGATGGCCCGGATAATATTCTCAGCTGTGCAGTCTGTTACGGGAATGGCTTCTGGCCATCTGGTGAAGCGGTCGACGCATGTAAGAATGTATAAGAATCCGCCTGACGAAGGCAAGGGACCTACTAGGCCTAAGTGTACATGCGAGAACCGAAAGTCCGGGGCAGGAAGTGAACCAAGAGGACTGCGGGTGTGACGATCTATTTTGGAGCGCTGGCATTGAAGGCAGGCAAGAGCCCAGGTACGAACGTCTTTGTTTTCGCGTGGCCAAACGAAACGTTCGGTGACCAGTTTCTGACATGCACGGATACCGGGATGTGATGGTGAGTGCAGGGCGTCAAAGACTGCGCGTCTGAAGGAGACGGGCACGAGGGGTCTAGGACTACCTGTGGAATTGTCATAGAGAATGGTTACTTCTGTGGTTTGGAGAGGAACAGGTTGCACATGCGGCAAAGTGGACTGCAACGTGCGCTGTATCTCTTCGTCCTGACCTTGAGCCGATGCCATGGTGGCAAGGTCGACGGTAGGCAAAGACTGGAGAGTGAGGTTGACGCGTGAGAGAGCGTCGGCGACGGGATTTTCGACACCTGAGACATGGCGTATGTCAGCAATGAACTGAGTGACAAGGCCTAGGTGTCTTGTTTCCCTTGGTGAGCATTTGTCGCAAGCAGATTTGAAGGCGAAGATGAGGGGCTTGTGGTCAGTGTAGACTGTAAAAGCGCGGCCTTCGAGTGTGTGCCGGAAGTGACGGTTCGCTAGGTAAATGGCGAGCAGTTCTCTGCCAAACGTGCTGTAGCGAGATTCCGCTGACTGCAGGCGCTTGGAGAAGAACCCAAGGGGTTGCCATTGCCCACTGACATGTTGTTTGAGGACGGGTCCTACCGCGACGTCTGAGGCATCAGTCGTAATAGAAAGGGGTGCAGTCGATTTGGAATGAGCGAGGAGGGCTATGTTGGAGATAGCATCATTGAGCTCGGCGAAGACTGCCTGTGCTGTGTCAGGGAAAGCGAGCTTACGTTCATTCACTCTGATTAGGTCAGTCAGTGGCTGCACGAGCTGAGCGCAGCGCGGAATGAAGCGTCGATAGTAGTTGACCAAACCACGAAATCGACGGAGGTGATTGAACGAAGTCGGAGCTGGGAAGTCCTTGATTGCCTGCATCTTATCAGGAAGGACTTCAATACCAGACGATGAAACGAGATGGCCTAGGATTCTATCGCTGATTTGCCGAGTTCGCACTTAGTCGGGTTGACTGTGACACCGCCTTGGGTCAATTGCTGAAAGAGAGTTGGAAGATGTTCGCGATGCTATTGTTCCGATGAACTGGCGACTAAAATATCACCGAGGTGGAAATAAGCGTAGTCTAGGCCACGTGTAACATCGTAGCTGAAGCGTTGGAAGGTTTGTGCAGCGTTGCACAGTCCAAATGGCATCCTTAAAAATTCAAACAAGCCGAAAGGAGTGATGACGGATGTTTTTAGGAATGTCATTGTCTTCCACAGTTATCTGGTGGTAGGCGCGAACCAGGTCGATCTTGCTGAAGATCGTCTTACTTGTGAGGCATGCGGTAAGGTCCTGCATGTGTGGGATAGGATACCTATCTGGGACGGTTAGGCGATTGAGTGCGCGGTAATCACCGCAAGGGCGCCAGTCACCAGATTTCTTGGGGACCATCTGCAGGGGCGAGAACCAAGGGCTGTCGGAAGGGCGGATTATTCCAAGTTCAAGCATGTGCTTAAACTCCGCCCTAGCTACTTTTAGTTTCTCGAGCGACAGTCGGTGTGGACGGCATGACACAGGTGGGTCATTCGTCCGTGTGTGGTTCATGACTCGGGCTGCCACAGGCAAAGGTGCATTCATTAGCTGAACGAGCTTGGAATACTGAGCAAAGAGATTAGCGTAGTCTGGCGAGGTCTGGGGAAATGCATAGGCGGTGATGCCACGTACACTGAGTTTCGTTGCAGTGTCGACTATCATCTGGCGTTTCGCATCGACCAAGAAGTCGAAATGCCTGATAAAGTCAACGCCGATGATGGCAAAGGAGACCGCAGCGATGGTGTATACCCCGCGGAACGTGCGCCGAAGACCTAGGTCCAGGGTAAGTGACCGATGACCGTACGTGGCTGTTGGCGTGCCATTGTCGGCACTGAGGCATGTCGACAGAGAAGCGGTAGGCTTACCTGGCATAGGGGGAATGACGCTGACTTCCGCCCCGGTATTAACTAAGAACTGGGTATCGGAGTCATAATCCCTGGTGTAGATGAGACGGCTTTGGGGTTTCCCGACACCGTTAGTCGCAATTATGGGCCGGCCTGGCGATCATCTGTAGCGGCGTAGCTACATGGCTGTACGCACTTACGGGCTTTATTATCGAAACGCGAGTGGTAAAAGTAGTAGCCTGTGGCATCAAGTCTTGTGCGACGGGGCGATGATCCAGACTAGCTGCGGTGCTTACGGTTTAAAGTGAGTTTCGTGATCTGGCGCTGAAGGAACGCTATCTGCGATGATAATGCGTCTATTATCGACGGCTGGCTAGTCGCAGATATCGGTGTGGTTGCGCCCGCACACAGCTGCTTAGGTGCTTTGGTTTCAGTCTCAGGCTGATGCCGTTCGATGACGCGGTCTGCTAGATCTGCAACTGCTGTGGTTGACAAGTCACTTGCTACTGCAAGAATAGACTGAGTGCTTTCAGGAAGACGTTGCATCCACAGCTCGCGGAGAATCCCTACGTCCATGTTGGACATGTCGATAAGCTGTTGCATTTCGCGCAATAAGACTGAGGGCATCCTATCTAGTTGCAGATCACTAAATAGTAACTGCATACGGACCTTGTCAGGCGTGATTCGCTGAATAATAGCCTGTTTAAGAGTGTCGTATTTCATTACTAGAGAGGGGCAAAGTATGACGTCGCTCACCTGCGAGGATATACTCTGAGGAAAGTGAGATATTAGCTGATTATACATGGCGAAATCAGAAGAAATCCTACGAATGTATAATACGTATTCTAGGTGTAAAAACCATAACGAAGGATCATTCTCCCAAAAAGTGGGAGGGGCTAACGCAACAAAATTGACCATGACAGATTCAACGGCGTTAACCGCGCATGGAGACGGCTTATCCTCTGGATAATTCATTGCAAAAAACAGATAAAATGTGGTAAGGGAGAAAACGATATGATCACAAGTAATGAATCACAAAATTGCTGGAATGAGCTCACCAGATTGAAAATACAAAATGGCGGGCGGCGTGTTCCTGACAAGGGGTCACCAATTGCGTGTTCGGCTCACGTCGGGGTCACCAATTGTTGGGCGGAGCCTGGGATATTAGTCGGTAAGCAGTGACACGTAAGACGTGTCAAATATGAGACAGTATAGAAGTCGGAGACGACTGAACCCAACGTATATTGTGCAGGCTACAAAAATGGGAAGCGAATCAGCCAGAGCGAGAAACATGCAAGGTACTCACCAAAGCGGTTTGTGTCAACGGATATGCAGTCAGTAAAACAGATGGACGTTTTGAAGGTTAAAACAACTGTAAAATCCAATGTTGCAAAATACTGAAATAGCGTTTTCCGGTACACTACACACTCTTCGAGCCTAGCACGACCACAAGGACCGTGCACCTCGTCCCCTCCAGAAAACGACTCACTGTCTCCCGGAGCCAGTATAGACGAGGTAGTGGGTAATAGACAGATAATCACCTTGTCAACATGCACACCAAGCGCAGCCACACCTATGATGTCAAACAACAGCCAATCATTCGCAATGCCAATATCATATAAAAGGTATCGAATAGAGTAAACCTATACGACGACATAAATACTCGCTAAATTAACATATGGAGTAAATTAGTCATAAGCGAATCCGCGAAAAGCACTAAATGTCCGAAAGTTATTTAAAAAGTTGCTACGTGACAAAGATACGCAAGGTTGCCACAGTAAGCATGAGCGAGGTGTGTAAATTAGGAGAATAGTTTGAAATACGCAAACAAATCATATAAAGTGGAATGAATTTAATCCACATTACAAAGACCTAGTTTAAGTGTAAGTTGACTTAGCCCAACTGCGGTGAAGAAGCATGATGAATGCTACACTTGGCTCATCAACACTTCAATGATGTTGGCAACGGATCCATGATGAGAGCGCACACAAATGCACCGCACACGAAAATTGTGGACAGCAACAAGCGCACCGACATAAAAGCGGACACAATGATTGCGGACGCGGGTTTGCGCACGGGGTATCATGCTGAAAACGCACACAAACCGCACACTTACCGACTGAGCGTTACCGGATAGAGTTTGGATCCGCGTTCGCACTTGTGTTACGTCAATCTAATCCCCGCTTCTTCCGTTTCGCCGATGTCGTGATAAGCCGGTTGAAGCAGGACTGTGTGTTCAAAAGCAATTATTTGTAAGCACAAGACTGCCGTGGACATAGCGGTGGTACTTCCGTCATTCATTTTGCGCCGCATGATTATTTGGTGACCCATATCTAAGTATATTTGCACAGCGGTTATTGTTAATGGTACTGATGAGAAAATACGAAATGTATGCATCCACCAGCTTTCGCATTCTAAAGGCGCTTCTCAAATTTCAGACAGAAACTAACTACTGAAAAAGTACAAGTAGTCCATGCCGAAATGCCAGATTTGCGCAAAGGGCATATACAGCGAATTAATCGCTGGTAATTTGTGAGAGGTCGGATACAAAGAGATATTCCAGCAATTGATGGCGACTGAGTTTGTGTCTTCAGCAACATGCGCTTAAGCAATGGGGTATGATCACCACTTTCCCATGCTGGCTCAGTGATACATTTGAAATGATTCCTTGTGAGGTGTGACAACTCGCCATTGGCTATCGAATTGAAGATTGGTAGCTAATATTCTTCAGGTGGCATTTGAATTGTTCGCAGAGATTAGCAATTTGGTTCCAAACGTTTCGTCACCAATCGAGGAGACATCAGCAGTGCGTAGTTGAGTGACGTGCAGTGGCGTAGAACAGTGTAGAGGAGCCTCGGTAATAGTGCGCTGAGCGTGGTGTGCGTGCGTTTTTATACCGCCGTGGTTGCCCGTGGAGGCGAGCAATCCTATTGGCTGGGATTTCGATCCGCCTTCAGCCTGGTTGATCGGTAGATGATGTTTGATCTTGACTCCTTGTGTTTTGTGGCCTTTAACTGTTTGCGCTTGTGAGCGAGCATGTCGTCAGTTCTGGTTGGCTTGCCACACGCTCCACCGGATTCAATCGATTGAGTTGGCGGTCTTTCGCCAGTAGTGTTGCATATACTGCGTCCAGTACGATGTGTCGATTGATTGAACTCGTTGTAGAGTACCAGGCTTCCAAAAACTCCCTGGCGTGTTTTGTACTTCCATGTGCTAAGATCTTTACATTCTCCAGATAGAAATGGTGGCCTTCTTGATCTTCGTGCGCAGAAACCAATGAGTGCGGATCATGTCTTCTAACGGTCGCCCTGTGTTTGTTGATTCGTGTAAAAAGCTTCCTTCCAGTTTGTTCTACGTAGTTTTTATCACAGTCGCTGCATTTTAGCTGATAAATGACATTACATTGGTTGGCTTGGTTGTATTTTTCTTTGGGTCTTGAGATCAATTTCCTTAGGGTGGCACTTGGTTTATGCACCACAGAGATCCCATGTGGCTGCAGCAATCTTCCTGTTAGTTCGGAGACGTTCTTGATGTGAGAGAGAACTATTCGTTTGTTTGCTTGTTCAGCTAACTGCTGCTGCTACCGTTCGCTGAGACGTTCGTTCCTTTAGGCTTCTTCTGATAAAATTTTTCGGATAACCGTTGTTTCTAAACACTTGATATAAGTGCTTTTCTTCCTGTTTCCGCAATTCCGCTGTGCTGCAGTGCGTTTCCGCTCTTTTGAATAGGGTTTGTATGCAGCTCTTCTTGTGATTTATCAGGTGGTTGCTGTGGTAGTTTAATAGCTGGTCCGTATGCGTTTGCTTCCGATATACGCACGATTGCATAGATCCGGCGGGATTCCTAGTGACCAGTTAATCCAAAAATGACAACTTGTTGTCCTTCTCTAAATCAATCATAAATTTGATAGCCTCGAATCTGTTGCTGAGCAACTCGTGCGTGGCCTGTACTCTGTTCGGTTTTACGATGACAAATGTGTCGTCCACGTATCGTATCCAGAGTTTTGGGCTGATAGATGGTAATGCGATACGCTCCAATTTCTGCATCACGGCTTCTGCAATGAGCCCCGAAATTGGGGATCCCATGGGTGTTCCTCTCATTTGCTGGTATACTTGTCCATCAAAGCGGAAGTAAGTGGTTATGCAGAGGTTCAGGAGCTCCCAACAACTTTCAGGTCGTATGGTTGCCCTTGGGCTTATTTGATTCTCAAGTAGTTCCATCATGGTTTCTTTGGCCAATTCGTGGCCGATTGAAGTGAAGAGTGCGGTAACATCGAATGAGAGCATTCTTTCGTCGTCTTCTATTCTGACACTACGCAGTTAGTAGAGGAATTGTTTAGCATTGTTGATGCCATGTTCGGATCCAGCAATCAAACTGTTCAACTTCCTCCACAAATCCTTCGCTAGTTTATATGATGGGGTTCTGGGGATCGAGACGATTGGACATAGTGGGACTCCATCCTTGTGTGCTTTTGGTAGTCCATAGAACAGTGCAATATTTGTATCATCAGCTTTCATTCGCCATCTCTCCGTGGCGGTGAGCACGTTCTTTATTTGTAGTTTCTTCAGCGTGGCGGTGATCTGGCTGACTAGTTTTGAACTTGGGTCTTGATCTATCCGGTTATATGTAGTTGTGTCAGATAGATATTCGTTGGCCTTGTTAATATACTCTGGTTTGTCCAACAACACTGTCATGCGTCCTTTGTCCGGTGGTAGGATGACAATGTTCTTGTCTTTCTGTGGATGTTTAAGTGCATCATGTTCCTCCTTGGCTAAGGCCTGGGTGACTTTATTCCGAATTAGCACTGGGACAACTGTCTGACGTATCTGTTGCTGGGACTCTTCCGACAGTCCATTTGATTTCAATGCGTGTTCTAAGCTAGCCAAGTAGTCTTTTGGGCAAGCATCTTTGACGTTGAAGTTGAGCCCCTTAATCAAGACATCCTCTTCAGTTGCAGTGAGGTGGTGGCGCGAAAGGTTTTTGATCCATCCTTCACTACTAGTGCAGTCATTTCTCTTAGTCAGTTTCTCTAACTTTGTGTTCAATGCAAACTTGCGTCGGTTGTTTGTGCTTTTGACTTGAAGTTTAATTGCAGATTCCAGCGCTGTTCATAGTGGGTCAAAACGTACTGAGGCAATTGGTTCTAATGTCGATTATGACAATCTCATATTTGTGTAGGCGGCTGTGGGCATCCGTTATCATCAGTTTGACCCTTGCGATTGACCATCGCGACCGCCTGGTCACCCACAGTTATGAACCCACAGACATGGGATCCCCAATTTCGGGGCTCATTGCAGAAGCCGTGATGCAGAAAATTGGAGGCGTATCGCATTACCATCTATCAGCCCCAAAAACTCTGGATATGATTACGTGGACGACAACATTTGTCATCGTAAAACCGAACAGAGTACAGGCCACGCACGAGTTGCTCAGCAACAGATTCGAGGCTATCAAATTTATGATTGATTTAGAGAAGGACAACAAGTTGTCATTTTTGGATTAACTGGTCACTAGGAATCCCGCCGGATCTATGCAATCGTGCGTATATCGGAAGCAAACGCATACGGACCCAGCTATTAAACTACTACAGCAACCACCTGATAAATCACAAGAAGAGCTGCATACAAACCCTATTCC
>OX104067.1:23258362-23282058 GCA_944474145.2 Dicrocoelium dendriticum | reverse complement strand
ACAGTGTGCGTACATTGTGGCATGCCAATCTGAAGGAGGTTCGAGGGCTCCAAATAGAAGTCGATGAACTGGAATGGACCGCTGGTTGGACATGGGAGTGTCGACAGGAGAGGAGTGACGCCCCGCGTTCACCTGTTAGTCGAAATTTGCAAGTAAATGCCTAGCAAAGCATATTGGGGGAGGGCGAAAAATCGGGGGCTGAAAACTGGGGATATAAGTTGAAGGGGACGGTAAGAGTGCAAAAGCGTAAGGGGCAATAAGAAGACGGGAAGGCTTGAGCAGTAGCATCCGAACTCCTATCCATCCTGCTCGACGCAGCAGATAGGGCACCGTTGATTATCCTCTGCGGTGGCCAGAGTATCAGCAATGTGTTTGAGGTAATATTCATGGTATTGCGTGGGCAGGATACTGTCAGGTTGCCTGGGCCTAGACAAGAGAACGCTTAGGGTTCTCAACCAAAGCCTTTGGTGCTAAAACCTTACTGTAAGGCAGCGGGTTTGGCGTTGGGCTACAAGGAGTCCGTTTTAAGGAATAAGGATCCACCCTCATTCCCACCCCCAACCTGGAGGACCAGGAGGCTGAGTTTGTCTGGCCTCCAACCATTGACCAATCTGGTATGAGTGACTCTGTAGGTGTAACAGCACCACCCGGCGTAGCTCAATGGATCGCTGAGGCACACAAACCATCGCACCACGGTAAGGTCCAGCCTCTTTGCAATGGCATTCAAGAGATACTCTGTCAGCATGAGGTATCATGCTGCCACGAATGAAAGTAAAGTAGTTCAAAAAGAGGTACTTGAGGGTCTTGAAGAATTCTAACCCCGCTGGGGTTGTGTGAATCTTATCCAGTATATTAGCCACTGATATTTTGGCCCTGACCAGCTGATATTCCACTTGTTCGTAAAAGTTGAAAGTGGAAGAATACGTTGTTTCGAGGTCGCGGATAGACAGATGTGCACAAAGGAGTTCGACGTTGAGTGTACTTGATCCCTCGGATATCGAAAATCCATGAAACATGATGTAAGCATTTTGCGCCGGGAATCACATCATCCAAGTGTAACACCATTTCTCAAGGAAGTGGAGGACCTCTTGTATGGGCCGCAGTGTAGCTTGAACTTCAGTTCGTTGGGATTTATGAACTATCTTCATGGCATCTGCAAATAGGAAAGGTGTGACATGTCTGAAAATCGCAATAATGTCATTGACGTGGAGCAGGAACAGGAACGGATTGATTGCACTACCTTGGACAACACCATAAGTGATTGGATGGGGTGAAGAGTGGTGTTTGGCTATGGTACCTACAGGAGAATGGCCGCGCAGTTATGACAATAGCCAGCCTAGGAGTGGGTCCTGAATTCCAAAAGAAACAAGCTATTTCAGCAGCCGTTTGTGGAGCACTCTATCGAATGCCATGCCATGTCCAGGAACTGAAGTATGATTGTATACCCCGGGTCAATAGAATAAGAAACATGGTTTGGATAATGTATTTGACAGGTTATGCACAATCGTTCGTCCAAGCAACCATGCTGGGTTCTGTCGAACAGCTCTAGCGCATTGTTTAATTTCACTATACCATTCTTGGCCAGTATCTTTAATATTCTAGCTAATACAGGGGTGTGATGAATTGGCCGGTTATTCTTTATTTCTTGATTGGAGCCACCCTTGTGACTGGGGATGGTGAGCAATGTTTTCCACTGGTCTGGAAAGTAGCCTAGTTTTAACGAATGAGCAAACATGTTCACAGGTAATAATGACATGCCAAACTCTCCCACTTTTATGACTGCAGGTGGGAGACCATGGAAATCCAGCTGGGAAGACTATTGGTATAATTCACGACATGTTGTTTATGATTGGAAGAAAATTCAGTCCTTCTCCGAGGGTAGATCTCTTTACACCCCAACACATGCATTTAACCGGGCTGTCTTCAAGCTCATGGAGGTAACGAAAAATGGGCTAACCGCTTCACAGATACCAGCTGGATAATGAAGGTAATGTCCGTCTGAAGTAATCAGTCTTTCGATCA
The DNA here is from genome assembly GCA_944474145.2 of Dicrocoelium dendriticum. Taxonomy (NCBI): domain Eukaryota; kingdom Metazoa; phylum Platyhelminthes; class Trematoda; order Plagiorchiida; family Dicrocoeliidae; genus Dicrocoelium; species Dicrocoelium dendriticum. The sequence continues at coordinate 23,280,036 of OX104067.1, read as the reverse complement.
ACGGGAGTGGTATTTGGTTCTGCGACGCAGAATTTAAAAAGTTCTTTCGTTTTACATGTTGTTCGTAGAGCTATCCGTCCTTGGTGTATCCTCCTCCCCAAATATATGTGCTCCACTCTGTCAATGATGTGGTGCAACTGTATAAACAAATGGAAAGTTCCCGTCTTTCTGTATCCAGCAATTGGTCTTCGGCTTGCCGGCTGACTGAACGCCTGGCTGCGTCAGCTTGGGCACGCGTAATCCCCTTGCCTTGGGGAGTAAGGACGGCAATAGCTTGATGGACCTGAGGGTAGGAATAGTCCACGGCAGTGCACACATCGTTAGAGTGAGAATGCGTCCCAATTGGATAATCGGATTAAATATCGGAATAGCTTCCAGCTTATCCTATGGCTTGCATATTGCGGAATAAAGGTGTGTTGCTGCCCAGTTTAACACAAAAGTGAATCGTGCCATCTTGCAGTCGCAACCAGAGAGTTTGTCTAATACCTATGTTTGTGCATTTGGGACCCCAAAATGAATATCTGGTGGAGTATACTGGTCGCTCTTGTTGGTTAAGTAACTCATTGTGTTCACCCACCAATTCAGGGAGAGGAAAGGTAAGCTGTATGTGTAGACGTGCATGTTTGGGAGGACCAGTTACCCTTTGGTAGGGTACAAACACTAACCATTAGCTGCTTTCAATTTGGCACTTCAGCGGCAAAGTTGAATGTTGAAGTGATGCCGGTAACCTTCGCATTTGACAAAGTTGAAGGGTTGTAAACACAGCCGAGTAGTATGTCAGAACCTGTTCCTGAGATGTACAACCGCATAGGTTCGGGAATATATGTTAGTTGTGGATAACCAAGAGGTTCGGCTGCGAATGTGCTATGTAGGTATATCATGCATCAACCTCGTTGCCTGTTTCGCGATCATTACGGAAATACTTATAATTATGAATCATCAAGGTAGAGGTTAATATATCGGGAAGCCTAACGTTTCCGTATTGAGGACTGCTGGTGGATAAGTGATATGCGCAAGCATCTACAGGAAATACAATTTTATGTTGATAGATCTGGAATTCAACTGTACTACTTTTATTTTCATTTGGCAATCCCCGAGTTCTGCGACTGGATCAAAGCAAACCATGCAGAAATCTGCAATTTATGTTTGGATTGGACAATCCGCGCTCGGAAACAAATATCGCATACCGCTAAAACAGTTTACAAAAGAGAAGAAATGAGTCATACGGTTTGGACCTTGGCATCTCAAACAATCTGGTGTTTGATGACACCTTGAATCATGTAACATTCCACTTGAATTCATAGCCTGCAATCTTTACGTTACCTTGACGGTCAGCTAACAATAACTTACTACCTCACTTAAGTAACGTACGGAACCTTCGTTTTCTCTTAAGGGCTTGTCCACGCTACAGCTATTATTGTTTTATAAAATTTTAACGTGTACTTCTGCACATTTATGATCGAAGGTATTCAACTTCGTGTCTCGATCTTTCGAGAAATATAATATATATATATATATATATACATCAATACAGAAAACGAACTATCACTTCTGGGGTCGTAATGTTGTGGTACATTGTTATACGCGTTGTTACAGTCCAGCACTATGTATGAGCTATGTGTGAGAGTAGTGGTGTCGAGTCTATTCTCAGCAGGCTTGGTGATATGGGTAAGGTGTCATTTGTGATTGCGACTACCGCTATGGTTCTTGTGGTGGTTGATGGAGCGAGTCTAACTTCCTTTTGGCGTTGCAGTTGTCTAGCCGAGTCATCTGCAAAAGTTGCAGGAACAGTGGGAACAGGTAGTTGGCTTCTGCCGGTTAGGTAAGGAGTGGGAATGGCCGAGGCTACTTTCCCCCTGTAATATAAAATGGTCATCAGCAGAGGTGTTGGGAAGGACTGCACACATAGGAAACGAGATGTGAGGGACCTCGTCTACGTGCCATACTTTATTCCATCCTTACTCTGCTTGATTTTATGACTTGGGAGTGAATTATGTCGAGGGGTATCCAAAAGACATTTGTGCCCGTCTTTGCCGACTCATGATGTCGTTTGTATATAATGGTCGTTTGATGTATTTTTGAAGGTTTATTAGTTTCTAGCGTGTCCTTCACAACCTTAGTTCTATTGTTGGAACCGGTGAGTGACTGTGGATGTTATACGTTATTGGATTGACTGCCCATGTGGGTCCTTTAGACGCTGCGTTCAGCTTGTGAGAGCGCTACAGGGCCCTTGATAGTTAGCCCTTACCAATGGTTCGAAGTCACTCCATCATTTATGAACGGTGACTCCAGTTCAGTTAAATAAATAAATAAATAAACTTTTATTCTCGACAATGCGAGGCACACCAGTACAGGCATGAGCATGTTTAGCTAACATAGTGTGATCAAAATATACAAAGAGTACATGTTTGGCATAACAGTGAATGTAAGTGTATGGGTGTATATATGTATGTAATTGTCTATGCATGTAGCTTGTATTTTTGAATGTGCCGCAGAATTTTTGACTGTTTGTTATTGATAGGAATGTGAGAATAAGCGATTGATGTCCGTAAGTTGGATACCATTTTCCGGATGTCCACGGCCCAGTGACTTTATTTTGTGGCGAGTCACATCCGCCACGTCACAGTGTTGATAAGCAGATATTTGTGGCTTTTTATAGGGAGAACACTTGCCGGGCGAAAACCCACCACGTCCTGGAACACTGCCACCGATGTCAAGATTGATGTGGTAGTTGTCTGTAGGAGTTCGTTTAATTGATATTACCGTATCCTGAGGAACAGCGGTTATCGAGATCCTTGTTATATGAGCTAAGCTGTCGCGAGCCACTTCAAAATGCTCAGTTGCCACATTATATGAGTTATCTCCTTGAGCTTTTGTCTGAGAACACTTAACCAAAATAGCCGTTTGAGCTAATGACTGACGAAATATCACTAAGTAAATAAATATTTTATTCTTAACAAAGCGAGACACGGCTTTTGGGCAGGATCAGCATAGTGCAATATTGTACGTGATAGCATGATTAGCAGCATCAAGAGCGGGAATAGTACAGATGGAGGCGGTAGTGTGGGCCAATACGGCCCAAACTTTGTACGAAGTTTATGTCCACAGAATGCGAGATGTAGCGATAAAAATCAGATCACTAATGTGGAGTATGCTGATGAGGATCTTGTCCGATGAGGTTGTGTACACAGGGCAAGTCAGGTGAGCGAAGCATGAGGCAGAAGCTGCACAAATCTTTAAGAATGGTGGCATATACCTGAGCAAATATGTAGGCGTGTTGGTACAAGAGCAGGTATATGCACATATAAATGTCTAGTGGGCCATGAGCTAGGTCCTTTGGGGCCACTACAGAAGCGACGACGGGTCCTGCAGAGAATTACGACGAGCCGGCGCAGCGTTTGTAGGCACGCTGAATTCGATTTACTAACCGCGTGCTTGCATGCTAAGTCCCTTTATTTCAGGTGGTGGGTTTACAGTTTTTACCTTAATGCTTTTCTTTCGCATATAAATATCTCCCTGTACTCTATTCCATTAACTTGCACACATCGCTTCAGCCAGTTGTATTCGATTTCCATAGCATTTTTGTGTTTGTGGCATTCCGTGAACTATACTTCCTGACCTCGTGCACTTAGCTAGGATTTGTTTGTAAACAACTTATTACGTATGCTATTTAATTAAGGTTTATGTCACCGTTTCCTTATGCATTAATCGAGTTTTTCTCTTTTTCTTTCTCTCTCTCTCAAGTGATTGGCTGTTGTTTGATATCCCCGGTATGGCTGCGCTTGATGTGCATGTTGACAAGGTGCCTACCTGTCTGTTACACACTACATCGTTCATACTGGCTCCAGGAGACAGTTGGTCGTTGCTGGAGGGGACGGGGTGCACGGTTCTTGTGGCCGTGTTAGGCTCGAAGAGTGGTTCCATGCACTCAGTATGGAGCGGACTACGGTCCAGCCACCGCCTTGTGTGCGCTTGATTCCCCAAATACAGCGTGCTTGTGTTTGCCTGTGAAGCAGTGTGGACCGGCTCCGTTGATGAAACGTGGCTCCCATCCGCATGCCTCCCGGTCTTATTCCTTCGGGTTTACACTGGATATGGGGTATGTGGTTGGAGCTGTGGGTGGTGCAGCGCAAGCCATCCATGGTCCCTCTGTAGGCGCAGGCGTCCTGTGGCTTGCCATAGTGACAGGCAATCCGAAACCGGATGCCGCCAACCATATGCACAGGATTTGTAAATGAAATATCGGTCAAGTTGATTTTGGCGGGGACTTTATTGAGTGGGGAGCCACATCCGCCACGTCGTAGTATTGTTAAACAGACATTTGTGGCTTTTTGTAGGGAAAACGCTTTCGAGATGAAAAACCACCACGTCCTGGAATACTGCCGACTGCTGATATGACATTGACAAGATTGCATCTGACCCATTACCCTCGTGGATATTCGCAGTCAAGTTTCGCACATTTGTTCCCCATGGTTGTGTAGTCTCCTTCGGAGTCGACCGCAAGTGGTTGGAGCTGCTGAAGTCGGATGACTCAGGTAATTTGTATTGGCTTGATTTGTTTTCCGGGTCCCTTTAGTGTGTCAGGATTGCGAAGTGCGAGTGATTTCATTGTTCTGTATTGATACCGTGTCCATGTGAGCATCGCAGGTATGTCCTCAGAGGTGTTCCGCGCAGGCAATGCTAGAACATGGTAAGAAAAAACGGACAGAGTAAACTGCCGAGATAATTGAACAAGACTATGTTAATGTATAAATATAGAAGTTATGGCGGCGCTTTGCTGGTTAAAAGCAATGGAATGACCGAATATGCTAAATATCATATCCGTAATTTCGCGTGCAAGCACGCGACCCGATATTTGCTGAATGTGAGAGACAAATGCTGTCCGAAGTGACCAAGCTTACGCAAAAGTTGTCCTTTGTGGAAACTGGGAGTATCAGGCGTTGTTAACCGGTAAATAAGTTACGGGCATCAGAAAATATAGTAAGGTTTAATATACGCTTAACATATAGGTTGAACGATCGGTTGACATTGGTATCGATTATCGTTCGAACATGTATGAGAGTCAGTGGAGTTAATACGCCGGCTTTGAGACCCTTGAAAATAACAACATAACATGTTCAATACTCGGATGTTAGAGAAACAGCTGGGTGAAGGATTGAGCTGGAGTGTCAAATTTGTAACGAGAATGGGATTTATACACTAGAGCTGTAGCGAGAATAAGGTTGCAAAGCAAGCCCTAAGGGACCTGGAATGGCGGAAACAGACAGGGACTTCTACAGTGTGGCAAACAAGTCAAATAAACGGCAGGAAAGGGCGACACTGAGAGTCGGGTTAATTATGAGGAAGAAGAAGAAAATAGACATTCAACATTAAAAACAGGAGCTAGCAGGGCTTGAATACTACGGCTGTAGCGATCTGGTTTTATTTATAGGTCTTTGAAGTGGGTCCGCTAGGCTGAGCTGGTTACACCAAGCTGGGTGCGCGGATTCCTCCGTTGCAAATTTAAATACGGTCGGGTAGCAGTGCTCTGGTGATCTCATTTTCAGACGAAAGCAATTGCATTTAGCCCCGGAGAGGTTGCAGGCCGTAAGCATTGCCGTTTTAACTTTGCTCGAACTAAGTCTATCAGAAAGGTTAAAAAAGGAACACATTTTACACTCTACGCATTCCTTCCTTGAGGATAATAACCGTCCTACCTTTCCTATTCGGGGCTGGATCAAGGCTTTCCCAAGGGTTACTGAGATAGTCTAATGAAGCCAGCTGATCACGGATTGCTTCGACGATGGTTACTATTTTTCTCCTCTACGAAATTAAAGATTTCAAGAGTTGACCTTACCATTGAGTTCTAAAAGCAACGCAACATTGTGATCAGGACCAGCTCGTGGTTCCGTAGGTGCCTCAATTTTCACTGGCTATGTTCGGGCGGTGTAGGGGATACAACGCTTGGGTTGTCGAGTGAGGCTAAGCTTTGTGAGTGCCACAATCAGGTGAGCTGTATTGGTGAGAAGACCAGATGAAATAGCTAAGGAAGGTGGATGAAAATAAACGGCTCAACCAAGGTCTTAAGAGCTTGCGCTACAGGAAACGTATTAAAATAATCAGCGAATACGATACAAACCAAGCAGTTTTAGTTTTGCGCTATCGGTTCAGTAGGAGTTAGTTCCGGCTGATGTTCGTCCATATAAATCCAGTCGGTTGCACTTGAGGAGGTTGGTGGTTGCTGCTGTTTCCGCCTCAGGTCACGTGACTGCTCCACACAGGTTAGGTTACTGTAGAAGACATCCAAGATGGCGGGCATAGACGGCAGTTAAGACAATCAGTGAGATCTTAGAAAGTAGCCGGAGCATATGCCCACAATCTGCACTGATTATATAATGCACCAAAAGGAAAATACTAGTGCACAATTCCCACAGCAAGGACACGTTTTCCGCAGTAATGCGGAAGCAAAAGCGGAAGCCACCACAGTGCTCAAGAAATCCGCGGCGTCCGTAGGTACAGCCGAGCTAGGAGTGGACCTGTTGTCACTGACATTCACCGCTCAGGATTTGCTATGACGCCAAGTTTCTGTTCCAGCTTTCACAGTATCCTTGATCGAACCTCGGTAACTATGGCTATCGGTAGACCGCAAACATATGGGTGGCAATAGTACTGGCGGCATTCCATCTTGTGTAACTGTGCTCGTGCTTACTAGCGCATTAAATGGTTCGTCTTCTTTCATAGTCTTTCTCAGGCTTTTACAACGAAGGCCGAACAGCGATGTCTGTATATCGACAGTTTGTGACAGGACTGCGAATACTTCCTCAAACTACCGGTCATTACTCTTTGGCAAGAGGAAATTAGTGAATTTTTCTTCCTCAGCTACACCAAGGTTCCACGGCATAAGGCAACTGTTCTTCGCCTCTGAGGCATTAGTAGAACAACACGAAATATACCTTCAACATTGTGACCCCAAGAAGCGAATTTTTAACTGCATCTGAATCATACTGGAACTCACTGACTTGCAGCGTCAGGGTTTCCGAGAAGGAAACAAGTTCAGTTGCCCATAACCTAGTGCTTGATTGTATCAACAGCCTCTGCATCAGCATCGCCAATAGGTTGGTCAGCGGCTTTTAAAACTGTGCCTGATGTTACGCGTAGGCGTAAGAGGTCGTCGAGCCTTGACTAGGTTGTGATTGTAGTTTCGTCTTCGCTGTGCCTTCCCATTTCGTCTTCTGCAGGGATATCGTAGGAGTTTTCCGCAAAAGATTTACTACCTCCGAATTACAACGGCACCAGCCCTACTTGCTTTCTATTTTAAATTCGAATCCCTCCCGCCATGCTGAGGACCCGAATTTTTACCTCAACTACCACTCTGATTCTTTACCCAGGTACAATTGTACCCATTTATTACCCACGACATGTGCGCAATTGTCAGCATAGCATAACGTTACCTAACACTAGCTGTGCCAAGAGATTTGTCTCTGACATTTCCGTGCACCAACACCGTCTCCGATTTCCATGCCATGAAGTCCTTTGCGGTGTTCCGTTTCACAGAGGCATCCCTAATGAAGAAAAGCGAAAGCGTATCATTTCTTTTGAAAGCTGCTCGCCGAATATTTGAACTAGTCACATATAACGCACCATGAGGTTCACATGTTTGGATTGCGATAAAAGGTTACGCCTCGCTCTTAAGCCGTTCAAAGCTTTTTGGGTGATCGCTGGCTGCATATTGCCAGCCGAAATATGGATGCACTGGTGCAAAAACGCCTTCAGCGTTCTACCTGCCCGGTTGTCAGCGGCCTTCATAACTCTTGTCGAGCCATACTGATGGGCAAGCACCTCGCGGCCGGTCTACCTCCACACAGTCCACCTTGGGTCCCTGCCCAATCCGTGGTTCGTACGCAGAAACTACCCAAGTCCCTCTTTTACGTCTATCCGCATCTTGACCGAATGCCCCTAAGAGCAAACGGAGTCGAGTCTCATCTGTCTCGTCTCAAAAACCATTCACGACGATTGTGCAGCGTAGCCCATGTCAGCCAAAAACCTATGCCGCAGCAGTAAGTCAAAATGCTATATCAAAAAGGGAATGAGTCCATCTGGGAGCAAGGTCCAAGCGAAGAAGAAGCACAAGCCTAAAACACAAAGTAACTCTGCAAGTTTTCAGCTGAAGCTGGTGCCTGGCAGGACAACACAACTAGAAGGCTTGGGCAAGGCACACTCAAAACCACAGTCGCCGCCTGTTTTGGGGGAGCAGCTTTCCTCCTGATGAGCGGTGTCTGGTCATCTTGAACGCTCCCGAAACTAACAAGGAAAAGCGGGCCGAGAGGATAGTGCCTGACCAGGTTCTCTTACTGATCGACAAAGGGAACAGGGGATCAGTGTCGTCTCTGTCTTGCGCCTTGACCGAAAGTAAGAAGGTACTTCCAAGTTGCGTCCGCTAAAAATAGTTGGCCAGGCTGAAGAAGAATGACGTCGTATCCTCAAGCGGACTTCGCGCATTAAGGGCAAAAACTCCATGCCTTGTAAGATCTCTGCCCTGAAGCCCGAGTGAGGATGAAGGTCGCCGTTGATAAAATGGGAACCCGCCGAGCCAGTGGTTAAGCTTAGCTTCTTCTCGTGGATTTTGGTGTAGGTTAATGGGCTCCGAACGCTTGATGTCTTTCAGTCTTTGCCGCAACCGTGCTCTGGTGTATAATTTTGGATTGCGTGGGATGTCCATTACTGTGCGAAACCTGAGTAATGAGATGAATGAGTTTCTTTTCCTCACTTTACAGTGTCATCTTGGCCTGATGGCTAGCACTGAGATGTGGCTGTCCCAGGATATTCTGGACTCCGAAACACGCCCTCCTGCTTATCAGTTTTCTCCAGATGATGGTCCTGCTACGAGATCTGGTGGCATCACCCGCTGCTGGATATCCGAGTTGCGGGTTCGTACTACAGAGGCTGTTTGTGATACCGTTGGTGGTTCGGAGATACTTTGGTGTCGTGTCCACGACGGACACAAATCGCTCATGGAATGTGTGGTCTAGAGCCCCCCAATGGTCTCCGGATCCCGAGTGCTAGACTCGGTCAAAAAGTGACAACAGAGGTAAGGATTGCTTAATAATGAGAGATTTCAATGTTCCCAAAGTCAACTGGGATTTACTTTACTGTGATTTCGCCCCAGAACCTTTCGACGCTGTTCTACTGGAAACTATCCTCGATGTGGGTCTAACCCAATATGTCTCCTCACCTACGCGGATAATACTGGACCAAAAGCCACACATCCTCGCCCTCATGTTCACGCTTCAACCATGCGCTGTATTTAATTTAGGGATTCTCCGGGCACTTGGGTCAAGTGATCATTGTGTACTTTCCTTTCTATGGACAAGACGACGCACCCTTCACAACTAGGGCATACCGCGCCTAAAAAGGGTTGCATGTGTTATGGATTGAAGTAACCCAAGAGGTTAAATCTCGATACCGCTTAGGAACCTACTTTGCTTAAAACTGCTCTCTATTGTGGATGAAGTTGTACCAACCGTTACTGACAGACCTTTCTCTAACGTCCTTCCTTGGATTGTTAGAGAGCTGAGAACCCTGCTGCATAGACGACAAAAGCTGTGGTACAGGTTCCAGTTCTCACGGTTGGTGCCTGACTGTGACAAGTACAAAGTACTCAGAAACTTCGTACATGGAAAATCGCGGGAATCGGGAACAATATGAGCGTCCCCTAGCTGAGCCACCTTGTAGTGACCCAAACAAGCTCTTATCTTATCTGCAAAGAAGTACTAAGGCGTGTTGCGGCGTAGTTGCCTTGTATTCATGTCAGGATGCGGTGATACTGCATGACGACGAAGCGAAAGCCAGCCTTATTGCTTTGCAATATTCCTCAGCGTACACGGCTTAAGTCCCGGTATTCAATAACTATGAGCCCACGCATCCCACTCCCTTGGATCACATAGCAATTACCACGAACATGGTGCTGAGAATTTTTCTCGAATTGGACCCAAACTATTCGCCAGGCCCTGCTGAATTACATCCCCTTTTCCTGAAGGCAGTGGCTGAGTATGTCGCTGAGCCAATCAGCCAATTGTTTCGGCAATTCCTGTAGGCTGGACGCCTTTGGCTTGATTGGAAAAAAGCATTGTGAAGCCAATCCACAACGGAGGAAGGTGAGAGGATCCTGCGAATTACAGACCGATCTGCCTAACTCTGATCATTTGTAAGACGATAAAAAGGATTTCTAGAAGAGCCCTTCCGCTTCATTTTAAGACTGGACGTTATTACTTCCGATCAGCAGGGTTTCTGGCGAGCACGCACTTGTAGCACTAATCTACTTGTTGTCCACGATCAGTGTGCAATGTCAATGGATTCCGGTAATCGTCTGTATGTCGTTTTGTTGATTTCAGCAAAGCATTTTATAGGATTCCATAGGAACGGCGCCTTATCAAGCTCCAGAAGATTGGTATCGCTGGCAATATTCTCGCCTGGATCGGTCAGTTCCTGGCTGATCGTACTATGAAACTGAAGATCAATAAGGTTCTTTCGGGGTCTGTCCTCATAACCATTGGGATTCCACATGGCTCCATCCTTGGTCCAGCACTTTTCTTAACCTTCCAGAGGTGAGTTGAACTGAATGTTTTATCTACGCTGCGGATCTCAAAATATGGTCACAAGTATCTAGGCCTGGAGCTTCGGACAATTTACAACTAACGCTTGCTTTGCTGCAGGACTTGTCCGTGTAGTGGAATTTACCTATCAACCATGACAAATGCTGTGTTCTTCCAGTCGGTTCTACAGAACCTTTCGGCACTCACCACAGCAGTGGTTTCCGGCCCGGCAGTGTGGCTTTAGAGGACTTGGGTGTGGCTGTATCCCCTAAGTTGAAAACCATTCCGGATAAGTTGCGGAAAGTAGCCTACGCCACCAGCGTACTCTGCGCCAACTGGAGGTCATTTTCAAAAATGACGCCTGAGATTAAGCTTCTGTTTCCTTCCCACATTTGTCCAATATTGACATGTGGACTACCCGCTTTGCATCCTCTCACAAAGTTTGAGTGCGTTTTACTCGAAAGCATTCAGCAGCATGCATCCAAGTCTGTATCAGCGCTGCGTGATTTGTCTTATCCTCATTGACTTCGGGGAATGAACTTGTTCTCTTTGAAACATCGTCGTCACCGTGTGGATCTGCTATACACAAGACGCATCCTAAAACAAGACTTGGAGAGAGAGGCGCAAGAGTTCTTGCAACTCAATATAGCTAACTTGACACGAGGTCACAGTTGGATGCTGTTTAAACCGCTGAGTTTCTGCGCCCGCTCCGACGTCACCTTAACTACCCGGGTAGTGAACCAATGGAACAACCTCTCGGAATAAGTTGTCAGTGCCAATTCAGAGCGACGTTTCAAGTAGCGGCTGGATAACTACATTCTGAGAACACCAGAATTCCACTGTTTTTGCTGCAGGTGTCCTGACCCATCGGTGAACACAGGTTAGCAAGGCCACACGTCATCCAGCCAGTGAATGGAATGTGAAGGAGCTGACAAGTGTTTTTTCCTTCTGCTCTCTACTATACTATGAAACTATGACTACACGATTCTTGTCCATATGTAAATCCTGAGAACATCTTTATTCTTACTTTTTCAATAATAAGCCTGTACCATTCCTAAAAAATTGTACCTACTGTACGCAGCTTATCATACCTGCGCAAGGGTGGCTCGTCCCGTCGAGAACAAACCATTTCTGTTCAGTTATTTAAAGCAGTCATCACTCGTGCGTGCTTACACGCCATCCATGCAGGCACCGCAAGCCTGGTCCTTCACCAGCGTCAGTGAGAACGTCTTTCAGCCAGCAATTAAGTTAACACAGGCACACCCTCCATCCAACTCCGACACTTAAAAGGTGGTAGTCCAGCCACCTACGAAATATTTCCTATGCCTGTCGAGCCCCTCGGTCTATTACGAGCTAAGTGCATCCTGGGAACGGAAGCCCTCGGAGACTACAACAGGACCCATACTACACCACTGTTGCTGCACAAGTGCACGCAGTTGTTGGAAGCTGTCTGCCATTTCTTGGTTCAGAAGAAAAGCTTCGTCGCTACTGTTGTAACGCTGCCACAAAGCTGCTATCTGTGTGCAGCACCCGAAAGACACGGCTGGGAGAAACCCAGAAGAGAAGACTTGGCTGACCAGAGTGATTCTATTAGAACTATAAATTATTTTATTCATAAGTCAGACGCGCGTCTTCACATCGAGGTTTTAACCCTAACCCCTCCTCCGTTATCCAAGTCTGTCATATGTCCGCCATTTGGCGTTCTGGTCAACAAGCAGCATCGTCCACACCTTTGGGACCATTGACGCAGTTCTCCCACTTTGAAATCTCCGGTAATTTTTCACGTTGACCTCCGTAAGGATTTGCACTTGTCGCGCCTCAGAAATTTCGGCTCCGCTCACACGCCCACCTCCATAGACAAGACCTCTCTGAGTTTGCCAACTCCTTGTCAAGCCCAATGCAGCCTTATGTTTTGCTGCTAAAATATATCTCATCATATGACTACTTCGCCCCTCCACTACGTTTAAACGGAGGAAACACGAAGTAAGTTCAAACGTTACTTGCGCTAATAAGCCAAGCAATGACACGCAGCTTATTTTTTCATGCCGTGTGGTCGCACAATTTTAGAGCTAGTAAGTTTTGCGGAATAACCCTCGCCAGTTTGCCTCACAACGTCCGGTCTACACACATCCTACTCTGATGTATCAGCTTTACAGTTAGGACAATTTTCCTACAAGTCAAGAAGGACTAGGATTTTAAGGGATGTGGATCTTAGTCTCCGATAAGTTAGGTACTAGCGTGCTAGACAGTTTAACAAATTCTTCGCATGTAGCTTCAGGTAGTTGAGCAGTCCGAGACTACCAGTCAGTTGCCTTGATGAAGTCAGTTGAGTGCAGTCATGCATCACAATGCGAATTACTTCAACGTGCTCGTTAAACTTAGCTGCATTACCGATGCAACTACGAGGCAGTCTAATGTTGGTCAATCCAAAATTTATTGCGTTGCAACGTCCTTACATGCAAAATACGCTACATACGAGACAAGCCAAACTACCCATATAGATTCGGTACGCCTATTTCGCAGCAGCGTCCCGCCAACCCTGATCTGAATGGGCTGATTTGAGATGACTTAGGTTGCTCCGGCCAATTCCGAAAACGCCTCGAAAACTGGCCTCAACACTTTGGCCTATTGCGACGGGTGTTTGGACAAAAAGGGCGTCTCCATCTTTCGACAGATGATCGGTGTTATAATCGCGTTTAATGGGGCGTAGTGGCTGAAGAACGACGACTTTCAACCCGCTGAACTGTGAATTAACCAGATTTCGAGCCACATGAAACAGGCACGATAGCTGACAATATAGGTCAATGTGAATGTGTGTCAGACAGGCCGTCTCGCATCGTCTGCGGCCTCATGCATAAGAAACACTGTAGAGCAGTTGGTGAGAGTGAAGTTCACGGTCAAGTATGTTGGATGACTTTGTTCTTTTAAGACACTGGATCGCCTGGTGTATTACGGGTAAAAAGCAATGCTTAACAAGTTCCATGAGATGGAAATTATTGCGAAAGTATACTTGTATGCTAAAGAGAAAAGCGTTTTGGTGGACTCACCATAGACTTATAAAGAATAGGGAAGATGTTCGCGTATTATAAGTGTAAATCCATTGGTTGGGAGTTTGGTAAGGCACCGTTGGATTGCGTTTTGTAGCCCCTTGCTGGTAATTTATAAAATGAAATGCAAATGAGACAACGCTTCGTCAAGTCGTTCCTTAAATATAGCCAGATTGGGAGCAGAGACGACGTAATTTGGGAGGGCGTTCCTAGGCTGACACACGCGGAGGGAAAACAAATTTCTACGGCATTCAAGCCCGCTTTACTGTGTAGTCCATTGCACAAACTGACCTCTTAGTTTGGGGTTGTGGTTCAATTCCAGCAGCGAACGTCAAATGTGGTTTTCGTTCTTCAGAATTCGTTAACATATTATCAGACCCATCGCAAACGCCGGTATCGACTGCTGCACCTTCTTAGAGATTCCAGTTTAAGCTGATAGGGCAGATGAAGAGCACCCTAAAGTTCCTGGTTGTCCTTCCTTGATGAGTCTGGAGAGCGACGAGATCCTGTTTCTGCCACGACTGCCATGCTTGGCTAGCATATTCTATGTGGTCGCAGGTAGGCGTTAAGCATTTGGGGAAATATTGAGGGTTCAAACACACCAAACGCTCTGCGTTAAAGGCTAAAGTGTTTTTTGCCGGTTCCCGACCCCTTCACTGCCTGCATCAGTACACCCAAGTCTCGCTTTGAGAGGCCTTTTGCAGCGTTTGGTCTCCAAACTTGTAAACGCTCACCGGCTTTTGACGCAGATGGATCACCTTGCACTTATCTATGTTCAACTGTAGCAGGCTCCTCCTTGCCCAGTCATAATGCAATCTAGGTCATGTGAAATAGTTCACTAGTTCAACAGCGTATGATTGGATAAAGAGCATAACTTTACAAGACTCACAGGATGGATACGCAAAAGAAAATTAAAATCAACTATGTTCCAACGTGGAACGTGAGGTATCAGTGGTGCGTTAAAACCGTGTGTCATGTGAACAATGTGCGCAGTCCTTCGCCCGTTACACTTTCTTTCGTGCCGTGACTTGTTCTTGTCTAACTGCGGTCTGGGGGCGAGCTTTGCTTGTATTCGTTGCTACGTATTACATAAGCGCATTTCCATTTCGCAGTTGAGAAAGTGCTTTCTGCGCCTCATCCAGTATCGGCGTGTCGGCAAGGCATGTCTTCATCTCTTGTTGTTGCAGCCCGTGCAACACAGTCAACTCAATTTCTGAACAGTTGTTCAAGAAACAATCAGTGTTCTCACTAGATCCGCATTATGTCTGCAATCTGTGAGCAGGCAGCGCTTGAACTACCATCGAGCAGTGCCCTCAGAGGCTCCAACCTCGGTCTATACACTGCCTTCAATGAGTAAAGGAATTCCTTTTGTTGACAGTGTTCGACGTAGCATTGCATCTGCTTCGCCTTCTCCGCTCACCATGGTGTAGGGCGTTGGACAGCTAGGCACCTAGTCAACATCTACTTCAAGCGCAGCCACACTCGGCATTTGGAACAAACGACTCGGAATTGGAAGTAAAATCAACACGCGAAAGTATCATGAAATATGCAGCAAAATGACAGAAATGAGCAAATTACATAAAGTTGAATACTTATTATCCAAGTTAAGCAGATCTAGTTTAAGTCGGTGTAGCCTAACTGCGTTGAACAATCAAAAATGATTTGTCGCGGGTTAAAAAGCAAGTGCTTGACAATTCACGTAGGAGGGTTGGGGTGAATACAATGAAATCAATGGATATGTGAGCAATCTACATTGCGTCCAACTAGTTAAAAGTGTTCATAAGTATCGTTAGTATAAAATAAAAATAGAGTGAAACCATTAAGAAGCACACGGGGTGTATTGGGCGTTGTTGTAACGCGTCAGAAAATAAAAATATGAGTACTCACTCAGGCGCGGCCTCCTTCGGTTACTGTGCCACAAAAATCCGGTAGAAGGACATGATTAAGGTGATTCACGATAGCGTACAATGAACAAGGAACAATGATTTATGCCTGATAAAAAAGCAGTTGCTTGACAAGTCCTGCAGGATGGTGTGGGCAAAATTACAATATCCAAAGATATGTGAGTTGTCTGTTTGAGCGTTTATCTAGCAGATACACCGCTGAATAATAGTAGTGCAAGTGGGAATTGAATGCGAACGACGAGGCAACATGGGGCAGTTATAGTTGACGTACTCCATGAGATAATAAAACAAAAGAATACTCACTTCTTTACCGCCTCCTCAGGTATATGTGGAATATTAGTTAGGTTGGACGGGATAATTATTATATCCAGAGCAGCACAGGTTAGGCAACGAAGAGTTGGAGGCCAAGTGGAAGGTCTACTCGCTTTTTGAATATTTCGTAGGTGGGGACGAAACAAATAAGTGTGGGAGAGTTCCAAAGTTGACAAACCCGAAGCGAAAAATATTTCCGCCTGTCTTCCAGGTGGCCATATGGTTCATTTAATTTCCGTTAGTTACCCTGGAGCTTGATGTTATGGCTGCTTTGCAGCAAGTGACAATATATGTGATTAAGCTCACTCAATATTTCCCAGACTAATATGGGAGCGCCGCGCAGATTTTGGTAGTGTCTTCTGAAAACTCCCAATGAATTCAGCCTTCGCTGTGAAGTGTGATTGCGTAGAACCATGACAAACTTTATCGCCCTGCGTAGTGGTGGCTCTAGCGCCTCTAGGTCCCGTTTCAACCAAGGTTACTAAGTTTGGATAGCGTATTCAAGGTAAGGGCGCATGTAATAGTTGTGCATCATGGGTAAGATGGATAAGTCGAACCTTCCCAATGCTCGGTTCTCGGATTGTTCGCCGCAACTTGGTATTATCCGCGAAGCATAGCAAATCTGAAGTAAATTCCCTCGCCAAATGGTTTATGAAAGGCAAAAATAGCTGAGGTCCGAGCACCGAGCTTTGTGGTACGCCGCATTCTACCTCAATTGCGTCGGAAAGGGATTCTCATACTCTCACCTCTCACCGACGTTTGTGAAAGAAATTGCCTTTCCAACGTAGCGGAAAGCCACCAAGGCCATATAGTTGAAGTTAATGGGAGGAAAATCAGTCGTCTAAATGATCAAACGCTTTTGAGAAGTCCAGTAAATGGCCTCAACTCCTGCTCCACCATCAACGGCTTCGGCAAAGCTATTGTGTGCAATTAGCAGCTTCGTAGTGCGTGAGCCTTTTGCCGGAAGCCATTTTGCTCTGATGCTATCATGTTACAATGTTTTGGACAAAGCATGAGTGCATCAGCGTTGATGAACTCAATAACCCTTGAAAGCAAAGGGAGCAGCGTTATCGGACGATAATTGGTTGGGTAAGTGCTACTACCCCCCTTCTTCTCCGGTCGCCGTGAGCCTTGTTTGCGGATGACGTAAATTTGGAGAGAAATTGACGCTCCTGACGACTGTGGCCTACTTCAGCAATACCTCAACCGCTTATCCACATAATCTGCAGTAGTTCGTCTCCCGGTCAACTCGTCCAAAGCTGTATTTATGAGCATGGGGAAGGGTGCTTATGGCCGAAACTACACCCTTGACGTCCAACCGCTACCTCCTACACCCTCCGTGAAGAACCTATGTGTACTCTCGCGCTACGATTTGAAATCCGTGGACAACACGAACAGGCTATATGGTAACGGACTGCGCTGCTTTGGATGCTAAAACCTTGCTTCTGCGCATGGTCAGTAGAGGTTGCCACTCGCCTCTGCTCTCCCATCATTAGACCAATGCTAGAGTACGGTTCGCCCGCCTACTTTCCGACTACCCGAGGCGAGGCACAAAAGATCGAACGAGTCCAACATGCTGTTACCAGGCTCGTCCCGAGTTTACGTGGATTTGGGCATGAAGACCGGTGCGAGAAACTAGGACTCTACACCTTGTCCTACCGTCGGATGCGTGTCGACCTCAGTTTGAGCTACCGTATTCTACATCTCGGTGACTTCCCTATGCTGAGGCCAATGCTGCACTTACGAGGGCCATGCTGCACACGCGGGCACAAATACAAACTTGTCATGCCGGATGTGAAACGTGTTCCACACCCACTGTGTTTCGAACGGAGAGTGGTAAATATTCGGAACCGTTAGCCTGAACATGTGATGGAGGCAACATCTGTGCAGCAGTTCAGAACGTTGTTAGATTTGTATTTTACCACTACTCGATTCAGAGAACGATTGCACAGTTACGATGACATGTCACACTTGTGAATCTGCAATACATTGCGTCTGCCATTTTAAAGATTACATCAGAACGATAATGAGATTCACGGCAGACAACTTTTATAAGGTTTTTCGCCATATTTCGAAAGCATTCTACAGAACACATTTCTACTATCTATAATACCTTAGTAAGTATTCGGAATACATTTCTCCTCCATAAAGCCATGATAGAATACAGCCAAATTTTCTGCCAGCTAACTAGCAGCTGTCTGTAAATATTCGAGCGAATGTTATCTACACCAGGACAGCTGTGGATGCGCGGGGACAACAGTTTATTTGATACAGTTTCTGGAGTAAAAGTGATATTGGATAAAACTGACGGTGGGACAGTAGAAACGGGGATAACCGTTGGGCGCCTTACTCCATGGAACTTATGTGTCTAATGGAACCGTAAGAGATCCGCTGCTTCCGTTGCTGAGCACGTGAAGCCGTCAGTCGTGACGTGCTGGAATTCCGCATTGCATTTTAGGAAGGCCATTGACATGCCTGTATAAGTGTTTGCGGTGCGTGCATGATACCTTCACTAACTCCTGCTAATTTGTTACCTTGTCCTCGCGGATCAAGCTCACACAGAAGTCACGCTGTGCCACATAGACAGTCCAGGTTTCGGAATTCGAGTATCCATACAAAGTCCGTCATACAAGATGCATTTACGTGTTATGCTCCTCAGAAATGACTTGCTTCTACTTTGACGATGGAAGGAGTTCTGTTCAGACGCGAGCGCTACCAGTTTGCTAAATGTTCTTGTGAGAGGATCCTAGGCGATTTCAGGGGGAATTAAGTAATGAGGGTCCAAGAAAATTTCTCAACATGCGCGAACAGCATGTTGTTGTGCGTGGCCGTATACACATTAGCGTCCTCTCCCTCAGGAAATTTCACACAACATAATTAAACCATAGAGTCACATGGTCATTGCGGCCCAGTGGTGTGTTTGCAAGCATTCCGTCGACCACGAATTCTTCATTGGTGAGCCCAAGATCAAGTATCGATGGCTTGATAGCAGTTCGAAATCTGGCGCGTAACGTAGTTGTGCAGAGGGCAGCTGGTGATTATCCCTTGTAAACAGCCGTTGAACTGCATGCTATCGGTCCCGCTATTTCTAGATTGTGCACACTAAAGTCCCCTGTGATGACAATGTGACTGAATGTCTTGCTCAAAGCAACCTGAAGGAGGTGGTTCAGTTTGGAGTCCATGTCACATGTAATGTTTGGTGGACGGTAAATCCCAGTTAAAAGACAAGTGTTTGTTCCGAAACAATAGCGGCATCAAAGCGTACCTGTGGCACGGATCACTGGGCGACCAATAAGTTCATATCAGAACTTGGCCTTAAAATACATAATTACGCCCCCGCCACTTCCAGTTCTGTCATTCCGAAGTAGCGACATACCAGGCAAATAGACTTTAGAAGCTCTTATCTCCAGGCTTAACCAGGTCTCCGCAATCATACTGAGATCCCGAGGTTGTGACGCCTGAGCTTCTGTAAGTTCGGCCAACTTACTTAGAAGATCTTGAGCAGTAATACACAAACAGGATAGTGTTTTTGCCGTTAGAAGTATTTGGGTGGACAACAAATTAGTATTTAGCTTTAAGCCGACCGTTCGTCGGTAGGCCACTAATCGTCTTTTGTGTTGGTCATTGCTTCTTGAATTTCATGCAGTTTGCACGGCAGCACGGTGCCTTCCAGATCATGATGTTCTCCTGTGTGTCACCCTATCCCGTCAGGTGTCCCTAGTGCTATCGTGTCTACCACTGTGTATGATTGTAGAGGCAAATATTTTAAGGTTGCATGTTCCAATGAAGTGCTGACAATTAGTGACCGAGCGCTTGCTATCCTTAGCCTAATCTCGGTAGACAACCTGGAGCAATGTTTCGACCAGCTATCCAATAGGACTTCTATCCTTCCTTCGGAGTATAATACCACGTTCAGTATTTTTGGAATGCAGTCCTTGTATTTTGAATATGAAGGAATCCTCGTTAGTAATTTAGCGATAACGTCACCCAGAGGGGGTACATCGCGGATGCAGCACCACCGTCCCGGTCATGTTTTTGCGTTTTTTTATCAGGATAACCCCGTACTTCAGGAACACTATGACGAAATACGGTTTTTTTGCTTTCGTTCGTAGAACGGCCGCGCCTGTTTTACTTTGCGTTTGCCAGCTCTTTCCAAGGAAAATCTGATAGTATGCTTACCCTGCTAGATGAGGTGCGAAGACAAACAGCTGAGAGTAGGACCGTCTCTGTCTCCTCAGTTGAGTTCAAGGTTGCTCGAAGAAATCGGCGTTCGCCGTAGTGCACTGAATTTAGGTGACGGGCTGCAGGTAGTAGCGCAGCTAGCTCTACCCGAATACCATTCGAATCGCAGATGGAATTCCACTGGTTGCGATGATGTACCAACTTGCGTTGTATTGTGCCTGGTCTGGACTCAGGAACGTTAGTGCACATGACCGTTAGCGCACTGTTGTTCTGCTTAGTGAATATCGATTTGAGTGTTGTGGCTACTACCTTGGATTGTTTAGCTGGCATTGAAGAATGTTGTGAAAAACAGGGTCGCAACTCTCCTACCTGGTTCAAAAAATGAATGTACGCGTGTCGCGTCGGGTGTTTTTATCGAGACGATCGATGTGTATGTTATCCGGCTCTGGACTGCTGGTGTTGTGACCAACTCGTGGGATGTGGCATCTACGAATGAGTTAATAGCAGCCGCGCTGGAGGTGGTTTGCCTACTTAAAGAGTTTGTAGTTGTCGGAGTAGGTAGCGCAGAAGCCGTTGGGCGTCTGGCAATACTGACTTTAGCCGTCGACTTACGGATAGAGCTACGAGACGTTTTTTGTAGAACATGCTCCGTGTTCTTAGATTCTAATGATAAAGCCCTGCAACTCACCATCTGCTAGACGATCTCAGTCGATTTCTCAGTCTTTTTCACGAACGATATTATGCAAGTGACTATTGGCATTGCTCTGCAAGTTTGGCAAACTAGAGCGCATTAGTCAGGTTGATTTGCCTTTTGCATTGTAGTCGACTTAAACCAGCACAGCGGGGTGAAACGCAAGGCCGCAATTCGCACAACTAATACCTCTTCTGACGCTTCGTGCATATCTCTGCCTAGCACATTTGCGGTTATGTGAAATCAATTCACTGAGGGCCGATGTTACACACGAAAACCGTCCTTGTCTGGTCACGGGAGGTAGAGGGCGAGTGATGCTTGCGACCTTTGTTCCAGTCGCACACTTAACGTTAGTTATCGTACGTGAGTGTGTCGGGACGAGGACATGAGTGTACGGAGTTTGGCTAGCTGATTGATACACGCTGGTCCCTGTAGGACAATGCCGTTGGAATTGTCTTGTAGTGGGTGCGTGTCAGTGAGAAGTGCCGGCGATGGGCGAATACAACTAAAACTACAGACTGAGTCGTACCTTAGTCAGAGATGATCACACGGATGTAATTCCAGGACTACAAGATAGCGCGGAGAATCCTTCACCGATCACAGTATCGTAGCAGTGAAAACTGTTAAAAAACGGGGCGGCGCGTCTGAAGAGAAGCGCGAAGCGCGCTAAAACACCTTGGGTAGCACAAAGTATTTTCCGTATGAAATAATTCCGTAAAAATATGCGCACCTAACAATGGAGTTGGTCCGATGCGAATGAGTACATGCTGACTACGCTAGGAGAAGAGGGAGACTTGAAACTCTGTGACAGTGGAGAGCACATATACTATGCGACCAGTCGGGGCACGCGGCTTTTGTATATAGTTTGGGTGCCAAAGTTTTGGTGGCTAAGAGCAAAATCCTATCGTTTTGAAAATGTCCAAAGAAGGGTAGGATGCAACTGAGTTTGAGAGAGCATTCCACGGTT
>OX104067.1:23243362-23253362 GCA_944474145.2 Dicrocoelium dendriticum | reverse complement strand
GAAGAGGTCCGGGAGCAGGGGGCCAGCTGAACTGATGTTCAAAGTGCTCAGCCCAACGAGCCATACGGCGCTCCTTATTGTGTATCAGCGCACCCGCGCTGTCCCTGATTGTCTCACTGACGCCTCGTTTTCTCGGACCAGTGGTGCGTATTAGCTGGAAGAGCTTCCGGTAATTGCCTACTGCTCCTGCCTCCTCCATTTCTTGAGCCCGACTGGTCCACCAGGCTTCCTTGTCAGCACGTAGGCTCCGCTTTAGTTCACGCCTAATAGCTCGTCTGGTCACATTGTGTTCAGAACCAGCCGGGAGGTGCCTTCTAGCTTCCAAAAGGCTCACGGACCTCTCAGATATCCAGTGACTGGTGCGATGACGACTGATAGTGCCACAAGCAGATGCTCCTGCGTCGTGCATGGCGGCCGAGATCCTATTCCACTGAAGTTCAGTATCATCAGGACAAGACAGCGAGAGTTCGCTATGCAGTGCTTCTTGATAGGCTTGCCTGACAGAGGGCTGGGACAATTTATCCGTTGCCAATCGGGGGAGACGCTTTGTGCGCCTTCCGGTAAAGTTCATGGAGAAACGACAGCGCACCAAGGCATGGTCAGAGTCGACACAGGTACTCCAGTACGAGCGGCAATCCAGAATGGAACAGCGCCACCTGTACCTTATGGCTATGTGGTCAATTTGGGTCCATCGCTGACCAGCTACAGGTGGACGCCAAGTGGCACTTCGGCGCCCACTGTGTCTAAAAGCAGTGCTAGTAAGAAACAACTGGTGCTCCGCACACAGTTGCAGCAGACGCTCGCCGTTGTCAGTCCGTTCGGCGTTAAGTCCATACTTACCACCCAGCTGAGCTTCTGAAGAGCTCAGACGCCCTACTTGTGCGTTCATATCCCCTGCAAGTACCATAATATCTGAACTAGTAGTACTGCGTAGCAGCGTGTTCAGTTCGTGATAGAAGGTGTCCTTGACTGCATTAGAACTGCAGTCCGTGGGAGCATAAGCAGAAATCACAAACAAACAGCGTTTTGTTTTACTTCGCGAATTCACCTTAGCTGATGTCGTCAAACGGGCTGCACATAAACGGCTGTTCACCGGAATCCAATCAACCAACGATGACTCAGCCTTGGAGCTGAGAATGATACCTACACCAGCTTGATCCGTGAGTGCCGCATCGGCGTCTCCGGATGCGTGCAACCAATAACGAGAGGATAAGCCGGGTGCAGTCAATTCAATAACCCCGTTAGGGTCATTAATCCTAGTTGCGGACACACAACACACATCAATACCCAGTGTGTCCAAGGTGCGTGCGAGTGCAGCCTGCTGACCTGTTTGTCTTAGAGTGCGGACGTTGAATGTCGCCATGGAAACGGGACAGCGTGGCCTTATAAGGGATTTTTGCCGATAGGCGTCCGATAGGTGCTGTGGGATGGTGGCTGCAGATGGTTCTACTCCAGTAGCACTTCGGTTGCTGTCAATTAAGCTGGGAATTATAGAAGGAAGGTTAGTAATGGGGGCCGGGATGGGAGTAAGAGAAAAAGGTGGAAAAGAAAGAAGGGAGGCGCCAGCAGTAGCATGCTTTCGCTTATCCGCCCTGCTGTATGCAGCAGATAAGGCGACCCTTGATAATCTGCGCGACGGCCGATGCAGGATGAAGTTTATGTTTAAGAAAATGTCATGGTTGTATGTGGGCTGGGATACTGCCAGGGCGCCCAGACCTAGACAGGAGAACGATTAGGGTCCTCATCCAAAGCCTTTGGCTCAAAAGCCTGTCCGCAAGGCAGCGGGGAGGTGGCAATGATTCAGTTTTACAGAAATGGACGCCATCCCATTTCGAACCCCCAACCTGGAGGACCAGGAGACTGAGTTTGTCTGACCTCTCACCATTGACCAACCTGGTAGGAGTAGCTCTCAAGATGCTCGGAGGCATCACCCAGTATAGCTCAATGGGTCAATGAGGTACGCAAACCGTCGCACCACGTTAAGGTCCAGTCTCGTTGCGACGGACTCCATACCTTGAGGGTATATTGAACTCGAATACCTGTGCCACTGTTTCATCTGTTTTATCCTTAATCGGTATGGCTTCTATCCACCGAGTAAAATGAGCAATCATTACTAGGACGTACCTGTTTCCGGACCGACTGACAGGTTAGGGACCAAAAACGTCCAATCCACGAAATTGAAACGGTTGGTTGACTTCGATAGATCGCACCGGGGGCCTCGTTGTATCCATATCGCGGTTTGTTTGACAATATGGGCATCCACGAATGTATGCCGTGACGTCTGTTCTCATGGTTGACCAAAATACCCTCCTCTCCAACAGGTCGAGGACTCTCTGGAACCCTATATGGGCGTCGTCATGGGTCACTTGCATCACCCACTCCCGTAGATTATGGGGGATGAAGAGTACTTTCATTCCGTTTATTGTTCCAAACAGATTGCCCTTCGCGACCTCTAGCTTATCCCAAATCCGGAGGAGCTCCTCGATTTCTCCTGACGTCACCTCTGGCTTGGTCCCGGCTTGTAAATGAGTGCATGTTAACCTCACCAATTCATCCGCGCGTTGGCTTTCCAATAGGCTTCGATCCTCAGCGGTGACTCCACCCACCGGTATTGCCGTATCCGGTAAGAACTCGTCTAGAGATGGACGCGATAACATGTCGGGCATCACGTTCTTCGTCCCATCTATGTGCTCGACCGTAAACGTGAATTCCTGGAGCCGGTACGCCCACCTTGCAAGTCGTCCCCGCGGATCCCTCGTCGTCATTAACCATGATAGTGGCTTATGGTCGATAACAACATGAAATTCAGTTGCTAATAAGTATGTACTCCATTTCTCCAATGCCCACACAGTGACAAGACATTCTTTCTCCGTCGTGGAGTACTTTTGCTCTGCGCTGGTCAGGACTCTGCTGGCATATTCGACCACACCGGCTGGTTGGGACAGTACAGCTCCGATTGCAACGTTGCTTGCATCGACCGCCACCGTAAATTGTTCTCCAGGGTTGGGTAGCGGTAAAGATGCTGGTGCGTCCGGAACGTACTGCTTAAGTTCGTTGAAGGCCCGATCTGCTTCAGGAGTCCACGCGAACGATTAGCTTTTGTGCAGAAGTTTTAACAAGGGGCTTATCCTCTCCGCAAAATGAGGCACGAACCTCGAGTCATAAGTTAGCATACCGGGGAACAACCGGAGCTGACGCTTCGATTTCGGGGCTGCTAAATTCTTGATTGCTTCGCGTTTCTCTGGAAGCGGCTGAACCTGGCAATTCCCGACAATGTGGCCCAAACATACAATCGACTTTTGAGCAATCTGTGACTTTTTGCGACTGAGCTTCAAACCGGCTTCCTCCAGTCTTTGTAACACCGCTGCGAGTCGGGCACCATGATCATCTTCCGGCACCGAGAAAATAATGATGTCATCCCCATAAACAACCACATTTTTGAGGTTCTCCAGCGTCATAAGTAGTAAGCGTCTGAATGTTGCCGGGGCGTTGCACAGTCCAAACGACATTCTCAAGAATTCGTACTGTTATCCATTTACGCTGAAAGCTGTTTTATACCTGTCTTCCTCTGCAATGGGGAGTTGCCAATAACCCGAACGTAGGTCTATCAATGAAATCAGCTTGGCATTGTGAAGGTTGGAAAAATTTCTTCCATTTGGGGCATTGGAAAAGAATCTTTCACCGTAACTCTATTCAGCTCCTTGAAATCGATGCAGAATCTGTAGCTTCCGCCTGCCTTTCTCGTCAACAATACGGGAGATGAATACGGACTCTTTGTTCGTCTGATGATGCCTTTGGACTCCATTTCAACCACCTGTTTCTGTATCTCCACCAGAGTGTTCTGCCGTATCCGCCTGAAAATCGGCTTGCACTGCCCACCAGGGATTAGAGGTATCCGATGTTCTACCCAGCTGCAAAATCCGTAATCATCATTCACATCCGTGAACAAATGTGCATACTTCTGAAGCACGTCCCTTATTGCGCTGTTGGGGCACTCGGAAAGAACCGTCACGGCACCTATGTGGTCGCGTTTCCCTGGGCTCATCTTGATCGTCTCACTGTCCACTATCACAACATTCTTCCTCAAATCAATGGTTGCACCCAACCGCTTAAGGATGTCGTCACCGATGATTGTCTCCGTTGCCCCCTCGGCCACGAACATGGAGTGAATAATGGCCATTTTTCCGATTCTCACTCGTAATCGCTGAGCCCCAGTAACCTTCAAGCAGTGTCCTCCGACTGTTTGCATTGCGATTGACGACTGTAGTAACGGGACACACTCGAACCTTTTCGTAATGGAAGCGCCGGCTCCCGTATCTATTATCACACTAACTACTCCCCACCGACCCGACACAGATAAAGAAAACCAACAGTAAAAATTTCCTTTTTGTACAACATGCAGCGTAATGACCCAGCTGGTTGCATCGGAAGCAGCGGGGCCTATCACGTCTTCCGGGCGCATTGCGTTGTGTCTCGGTTCTTGAAGTTTAGCTCACCAACCTCTCAACCATGCGCGAAAGCTGGTCTATTTTGCATTCCAACGCGGACGGTTCGATTCTCCCCATCTTCACGGGCCCGACAAAACTCTGCGCCACAGCCACAAGGTATTCTGCCGTACTCACCCCAACCATGGATGCCAATTTCACTTTGTCTTGAATGGGTTTGGGCAAACTTCGGACGAATTGGCCTCTCAGTAGTCGATCTCTCGCGCCGCCATCCAACTCAGGGAGCGCCACTTCCAAGTGTCTCTTCAGCCGCTGAAAGAATACCACCAAAGCTTCTTGCGCTTCCCAATTGGTTGAGTGGAACTGCTCGAGCGCATGTTGCCGATCGCTCTCCTTACCGAATTCCGCACCCAGGGCAGCCTTCATCTCGGCAAATCGGAAGCCAGCCTTGGCCTTCCTCGTTAGCTGGTAGGTTGCCTTTGCTTTCCCGTCAGCATCGTGCCCAAAGCGGTCAACCAATTGGCATGTCCTTTGATCCCGTTGCACGCCGCAATGGCCTCAAATTCCTACAACCTCGATTCCACATCTCCCCCTGCGAACGATGTTGTCCACTGAAACTTCATGTTGGTTGGTCACGGCACCAGTGTAGTGACAACACAACGCGGCAATTGAAGCACGATCTTTATTGGCGCGAACACACACACTACCTCACCACTCACACGGGCACACATTAATGAGTCAGGTTTCTTTCCCACGTTGCACCATCCCTCTTGGCCTCCGCTCGTGACACTTCTATGCTCCTTCTGGGGAACGGGAACGCATCTTCTATGTCCGTTTCGCCCGTGTATCTTCGCTTCCACGCCTCCGATTCTCACAAGCCCGGAGTCGTTCGATAGCGTGCACTTTGCTTGACCGTGGGTGTATCACTCTCTCCGGGGTTGTTTCTTGAAGATGCGATACCGGCGGTTTTGTCCGATTTATTGCGTCTTCAACAAATTCCCCACCTGCTTTGCCTGCCTCGGGCTCCCCCACGGATGCCGCTCCTGTCCCGTTTTCGTCTCGTTCTATTGGGCCTGGGTTTCTCCAGCGAATCGCCCCCATTGCATCGGTCTCTCTATTCGTCCGCTTCCGTTTTAATGATCTACCCGTCCTTTGGGCAAACGCTGCCTTCCGCCTTCCTACAATATGTGAAAAATAGGAAATCGGAAGCAATCGACCTCGCTAGATTGTTAAAGAAAATTGAGAATTGGTGAGGCCCAACCACACAGCCTTGTTATACACCGCACTGCATATCGAGGGCCTTGGACAGAGGCCCCCGACTCTTACCTCCAACCGACGTTTGTGTGGAAAATGGCTTATCTAACACAGGGTTGGTTCGCCAATACCGTAGTTTTTCACCTTGTTTATGAGCTGAAACGCTTTTGGGAAGTCTAAGTTGGTGACATTGACTCCTTCTGCACTATGAGATACGAAGTAAAACTCATGACCAAGCGTAATGATACTCAGCCAAGCACGAGTTTCTTCTGCGGAAGAACGATTCTTTCTGGTATTTCGTGTTCTGGACGCAAAGTGTGCAAAGTGTGCTTCTTTAACCGCATCGAAAATGAGGGACAATAAAGCAATCACTTTTTGGTTCTGTACTGATCGCTTGGCCGTCTCACTTATTAAATGCATAGCTATTTTGTCGCATTAATGCCATAACTTAGTGTCGATGGTAGAGGAAGTTGCGCTTAGGAGATGCTACACTCCGGAGACAACCGTAGTCTGACTCAGCATCCAAGGTTTCACAGCTAAACATAGTGGTCGAACCAGAGGTTAGGGTAAAACCGTGAAGCTGGATATACGGACAACTGCAATCCGATACCAGGAAAACAACCTAGTTGCATCTACTACGTGGACTCCCGTACTAGTCCAGTCGATGTTGCATGAGGACAACTGTGGGGAGCATGCTATACCGACGCAATTAAACACATCGGCTACCGCTGTAGGCGTAACTACATACGCGTCCGAGGCCGGTGCCCAAGCGTCAGGGGCAAGTTTTATGGCTACACCTAATGCAAACACACTGTGCGCCAGAAGTGCCACAGGTGCGCTCATCATTACACCGAAGATTCAAATCTCAGTGCTCCCCAAACCGGTTAATTCAAAAGCAGCCCATGACCCACTGTGTATCCTATGCTCCAGTGTTCCTGATTCTAACGCAAACTCAATAAAAGGTAAACTGTGAGACGACCGAAAAATGTGGCATTCATTATATCTACTATTAAGCGTCCAAGCTAAACCGGCTAGCAAGGTACGCATTGTTCCGCACCTAAGCTCGATCCATTAAGGAGAAACACAGTTGTTACGGTTGACGCTATAACCAGCGAAGGATATTGAGGCGGATCGTTTGTCAGCTGCCCAACTTCGGGCTGAGACATGCGACATTCGGATGTTCCCCGACGTTGGAGCGAGCGCCAACAAAGAAAACAGAATCCTGATGACTACCACCATCGAAACAACGCAACTTCTAGCTTTATTAATGGTGTACTGGAGCTACAAGCATCCGGTGAAACACAATTATAGGATTGGGGGGAATAGCGCTAACTTCGTCAGGCGCTCTCACTCAGCAACATGATCGCCAAATCCATCATAGGACTTCCCTCATCATCAACGTACGAAGGGTATGGCTCTAGGGTGATGAAAGTTTCGCTCCAGTCCAAATACATGGTGGAAAGTACACTTGAAATGTGGCACATGTGGCGTACGGAGTTTCATTCAAACCTACAAATAAAAGTGAACACAAAACCCCAGATGACCCAGACAACAAAGTCACAGAAGTCTTTTAGTGAGTTCAGTAAGTCTTAGATACGAAGCAGGCAACTGTGGAACACTACTAAATGTTGAAACGGCAACGACTTTCCCAATACTTATTGAAATCGGACCATGCTACCTGCCAATATGAAACGGCTCGGATTGCCATTCGCATCCTCAGATGCGATTTTAACTTAGGAAGCACTATCTTGTAGGTACATCAGTGCTCAGGGTGTCTTCAACAAATTATTCGAGCTCCGTTAGCATCCAGCAGGAATGTCAATGGACCTGATAATGATAACTGAGACTTGGCTGGATGATGAACTCACGAGGACAGAAACGCTCTACCTGATACGTCCTTCCTACGTAAAGATCGACCTAGTAGGGAAGGTGGCGTAATTTTGTACTACCGCAGTGATCTAGGTTTCAAAGCCGGTGACGATCCAAAGCATCAAGTTGTGGACGCACTTCAGTGTCGCCTGTAACTAAGGTGTAATGATACATAATCAGTTGTCCCTGTATACCGTCCTCCCATGTCGATTCTGTAAACAGACAACCTTCTAGCTTCCACATTAAAAACCTTTCTGACGCAGCCTAAATCTTACTTTCTACTTGTAAAGAACTTCAACTTGCACAAACTAGGTGTTCCGGTCCCACCTAGTGAGTAGTCGAAATACAAGAATTAGTCGCTAGATTACCACGGCATAACCACGTCACTTCTCCAACAAGATTCAGAAAAGGGAATAAGCCGGCCATTTTTGACCGCGTCTTCATCAATGAGGAAATTATGGTCGACGCAGTAGCAGTGAGTGGCCCCCTGGGTCGCAGTGATCATGTGGCATTTCATTTCTGCTATGTTTGTTATGTTAAACAGTTAACAGAAAAATCGAAGAGGTCCACATAATAACAGATCAAACGATTATATCCGAGAGCCGCATCAAAAACCCGCAACTTCGGTAACTGCCTTAGTGATCGTATTGGCAGAGGCTGACTTCAAAGTCAACCGGGGCCACAATTGAGATCACGTGTCGCAATCCAAGACACACACTAATGCTCCAACACCAGAAAATCAACTTCTAACCGCTGTTTGTAGAACCGCTTGCGGAGCTCAATGGCCTAGTGATCATGGCGATAGCTGCCAAGCACTATGAGCAGAGTCCCATTCCCGCTCTTCTTTCTCTACCGGATGAGTCCAAACCAGGTCGAAACCGTCGGTCATGGAGTGTAGGAATGGGAGAGAGCCACACCGAAACCCTCCAGTAATTGGTCATTTCTAGCAAAACAACCCCATGATGCAGCTTGGGGAAAGTTATTCAAACAGTTCAACAATTTGAGCAAACGCACCAGAGACTAAGCCCCTTAGCTCAAAAAGGTAAAATTCTCCCAGAGAAGCAGGACGCGTTAACGAACTGCCATGAGAGATGAACTTTTGCATGCTTTCATAACTGAGTGAAACCACTGTGTCAAACTGGCCGTCTAAGATAAGTCGAATCAGCAACAATATTTGGCGAAATTCCGCTGCAAAACTAATCTTCTTTACAGGCATTTTAACAAACTTCGCAAAGTACAGTGTTGTATCCCTCCTCTAAATACCGTCTGTGTGCAAGCGCGAACGGTCCAAGAAGCAGGTCACTCTACTAGACACCAGTTCGTTTGTACTTGCCAGAGCGCACCACTAACGCATACCACTCTCACACAGAGCACGTCAGCACGAGGACTTAATCACGTCTCCTTCACAGATACGGATGTATGGAGACGAATGTCAATATGCGAGTGCATTTCACCTGATCTGGGGATCATGCGACCCCAGTTATTGGAGGTAGTTGGCACGACCTTCTCTAAACCATTATCTCAGTTTCTCCAGCGCTGTCTCGAAGAGATGAAGGTCCCAACTACGTAGAAGCGTGGAATAGTCACTCCCGCATACAAGGAAGGCAATCGTGCAGTGCCCGCAAACTACCGCCCGATTACTTCGCTTCCTTTACTTGCTAACTCCATGGAACCCATCGTCACAGATGCGCTTATGAGATATTTATTAAGGGGTCATATAATCGTGCAAGAGCAGCATGGATTCCGCCAAAACCGCTCAAGTATCAGGAAAATTTTTTAAACGAGTGTTAGGTGGACGGAACCCGTCGATGCTGGAGAAGGAGTCGAAGTGGCTTGCCCTGATTTCCCGATGGCCTTTGATCGCCTTGCTCACCGGATACTTCTTCACAAGCTTCGGACTTTTGAGATCGGTGACCCCATCCTAAGCTGGATTCATTCATTGTTACTGCATCGACGCTTGAATGTGCAGGTTCACAGTACCGTCTTCGACCCGATGGAGGTTTATGGTGGCATTATTCAAACTCGTTACTGGGACCACGATTATTTCTCGTGGTCACAAACGACCTTGCGAAAATTTTGACACCTAATTCTACTCTTAACTGACGACCTCAAGAGTTGGAGAGCAAAAAAACTAACAGACGACCAAATACGCCCCAAGGTGATCTCGACCAGGCGTACGAATGGTCGACCCAGAAGCTGCTTGAGTTTAACTCTGCCAAGTGCAAAATAATGAGCACACGCTACCAAGATTGACTGAGAGAACACGTTTTGAAGTGTGCTTCTCATGAAAATGATCTCGGGGTGCTCTTTCAGGACCATCTTACATCCCCAAAGCAAGCTAAATTGGGTGAAAACAGCCAGCCAAAATTAGGGCCTTCTGCGGAGTGCGTTTGGCTGGGTTGATCCTACTTTCTTTTCGCAAATGCTCAAAG
>OX104067.1:23180221-23242864 GCA_944474145.2 Dicrocoelium dendriticum | reverse complement strand
CATAAGGAAACTCGCAGAGCTCCGGGCAAGACTCCTTGCTAGCCTGAAGAGAGACCGCGAATCTTGGTAGTTGCATCGTGCGTCAGAAATGGAAGTGGCCGCTGCCCTTGGCAACCATCGTGAGTTATTCCGTCTGATACGGGAAATGGGCAGCAGACCTAGTGTTAGTGAAACTATACGTGACGAGAGTGGATAGCCTATCCACAATTTGTCAAAACGTTTGGAGTGTTCGGCTTAGCATTTTGAAAAGCAATTTAAACGGCCGGAATTGTGCCATTCTTCGTCGACCAGTGATCGCCCTGCTCCGTGGGCTGCGCTTCTGAATCCACCCTCTCGCTCAGAAGTCGAACATGAGATCGAACTGCTGAAGTAGAACAAAGCCGCGGGACCAGATGATCTTCCTCCACCCCTCTTCAAATTCGGAGGCTCTGCTTTGGTTGACGCTTTACATGAATTACTAGTGAAACTGTCGGAGCAGGAGTCTGTCTCAACCGACTGGAGCCGCTCCGTTATTATTCCCATCTTCAAAGGTGGCTCGCGTTCGGAATGCGGCAACCATAGAGGAATCAGTCTGATCTCCATCGTCTCAAAATTAGTCGCCTCCATAATCTTTCATAGAGTAACTGGCGCTCGTGAAATCCAGATTCGTGAGGAGCAAGCCGAGTTTCGTCGGGGTCGTGGCTGCATCGCCCACATCCTTACCTTGCGTCAGTTGTTGGAGCACCGTCACATATATTGGCGGCCCACCGTTGTCGTTTTCCTGGACATCAAAAGTTCATTCGATTCGCTTGATCGATGTGCTCTTTGGAATTGTCTACCCAGGTAAGGTGTGCCAGAGAAATATGTAAATATTATCCGAGCATTATACGCGCGTAGTTCGGACAGAGTGACGGCTTACGGCAACCTGTCGTCGCCCTTCAACATCTCCAGCGGTGCGAGACAAGGATGCTCGTTGTCACCTTCCCTCTTCAACTTCGCTATTGACGAAGTCATGGACATTGCATTTACAGAACATGACTTGGAAGGTGTGGAGCTACTTCCAGGAGAATGACTTCTTGACTTAGAGTATGCAGACGACATTGCCCTCATCTGTGGCAGCTCCCAGACGTGCCAAGCCGCGCTGGACAGATTAGCACTGGCTGTCAGCCGCTTCGGGCTTTGCTTTGCACCATCGAAATTCAAAGCTTTCCTCAAAGATTGGCAGGGATCGCCTCCTGCGCTGACCGTTGGTGGGGATCAGCTAGAAGTCGTTCGGAAATTCAACTACCTGGGAAGTTGTATCAGCGCCCTTGGGGTCGAAGATGAGCTCACGAACCGTATAGCAAAAGCTCGAAGTGCTTTTGCTGACCTTCGCCACCTATGGCGGCGGCGCGACATCACTCTCGCCCTGAAAGGTAGAGTGTACAATGCAGCGGTACGTTCGACCCTACTGTACGGTTGCGAAACTTGGCTCCTAAGATCGGCGAACATAAAGAAGCTAATTACGTTCAATCATCGGTGCCTTCGCAGTTTGGCTCACATCTGGTGAGAACACCGCGTGAGTAACGAGCGTGTTCGACGCCTTGTTTACGGCACAAAAAAAGAACTAAACCGCTCAGCACCGTCATTTCACGCATCAGGCTACGATGGCTCGGCCATGTGTTGCGCATGCCAGCCCACCGACTTCCACGACGTGCGTTGTTTGCTCATCGGGGATGTGGATGGAAAAAGAGGAGAGGTGGCCAAGCGCGGACTTGGTCAAGAGGAATGAAGACTCTGACTTCGGAGCTCGCATCGGTTGGAGCGTCAAGGCGCCCTGGTTGGGGTCCAAAAGACGATGAACACGTTTGGCTGGATACATTTGCTGACATGGCAAGGAGCTGACCTCAGTGGCGTTCCTGCTGTGAGTTGCTTTGTCCCTCCCCATCCCTTTTAGCCTCCCCCTCCATGTACGATCTCATTTCGTAGCGTAAAACATGCTTTTTCTTCTTGCCTAGAAGCCGGCTGGTAGCTTACCGGAGCGATGCTTATCCGTTGCTGGAAGCGCGGCTGGCATGCAACTGTTGTATTTATTTTCCTTTTATTTTAAGTATTGCGGCACAGTAGCTGTGGTGCTTTCCACCTCTAGCTGACGTGTATAATGATGATGATGATAAAGTTTCAAAGTTACCTGTTGTTTCAATGTGTTGCACAGGATGTCCATGTCGGGTTTAGTAGGTCTCTTGAGAATATTAATGCGGAAATGCATAAAGTAAGTGTCAATTTTTCATTTTAGCATTTTTGTTGGCTGCTTTGTTCATGGCTATTTAGTAGTACCGATTGCTGATGATGGAACTCAAATGAAACCAGAGCAAGAGGAGCCCCTATTATAGATAAACGTAAGAGTAAACTGCAATGAGAGTAGTTGGAACATCGACAATGAAGGCAGGGAATGTGGAGGTGTGTTCAAGTGACTTCCTCCCTAATAACATACTTGCTGGTGACAATTTTGTTCTTGACATGGTTAAGAAGGAGAAAGAAAGCTGAAAACGGTGGGTATAGAGACCTTAATATTGTAATATTCGCTCCGGTTTGTAACCTAGTTACTAGATCAGATAAAGCCTGCACCTTTTTCTTATGTTTGGCGTTTGTTATGTGACATCTAAATGGATGGACCACATTATGCACAGTGAAGTAGTTGATGGTCCTTTTTCGAAAATGCTGCTCTGAATTGCTAGTACGGATATCGGTTGACATTTTGTTCCAAAATCGTGTACATATGTTATGAAAGTAGTTAACGGATCTGGTCGTCGACTTGCATTTCACTAACGAATATTGGAACATCAAAATTTTTGGGAAAAAAGCTGGGGCTTTACATGACCCATTAGGTGTGAAGAAATAGGGTCGAGTCATATGGAAAGGCCAAGCAACCTTATCGCGCTTTGAATTCGCGTATTAGTCGTAGGTTCGTTATTTCGTGTGCTGTATGATGGGGATTGTATTACTGTCATGTTTAGAGTGGAAACATGCATTTTACTGTGCATGATGTTATAGAAAATGATTAGCTTGCGCTTTATTTGCCTCAACCAGATGGATTAAGCTTGGGTTTTTCACACCGTTTGAAATACTCCACTTTCGATGATGTTCCTAATAGGCACTTTGTGAATTTTCGTTGTACATTTACTAGTATAATGCGGTCTCGTTTGTTTGCAGCACCGTACACTATCGAGCAGTATTTCAAAAAAGAGGTGAAAGTGATGAATAAGCGCAGCGTATGGATTCTTTTACTTTGAAAGTTTTAAATAACATTTCAATGCTTTGTCTGGCCTTTGATGTGATGTAGGCCACTGGTTTGGAGAAGTGATTTGTGTACGTCCACTTTTGGACTACTGCGAGATCATATATAGTCACATGTGCAAGAGGGATGTCTTCTCATTAGAACGTCTGCAGCAGTCGATGATTAAAAGCCTTATTGAGTGAATCGTCGCTAGCAACATATCAGGATAGATGTAAAGTACTGAGCATTGATCCTCTATGGTTGCGAAGACTGAAGGTAACTTAGTTTTCTGTTACAAAATGATACACAAACTCAGATTCAGCTCAAGCACACAGTTGTAGTTTAGGGAGATTAATAAATACAACCTAAGGAACAGAGGATTTATTCTCCCCTAACAAAAATTCACGTTGCAACTTGGCGCAAACTTCTTTGTAGTTCGATGCTCAGCTATCTGGTACCGACTGTCGCATTCAGTAGGAGCTAGTCCGACTATCGGTCAATTCAAAACTAAAGTTAGTCAATTCCTGCAAGTATTGAACATGGATAAACTGTTTAATCGACAGATAGAGACCGAAGAGCTATGTTTTCAAGGACCAAGGGACGTTCAAAAAAGGAGCACGCAATGTACTAGTCACTCCGTTAAACCCAATCTTGCAGCTTGGCATTTATGCTCTCCAGTTCTCCACCTCAGCACTACTATGACGATAGTATAGAGTAAACGCACAATAATCTGCCTCGACGGGGTATCGAACCCCGGTCCCACGAATTACCGGTCCGCTGCTCTACCGCTGAGCTACCGAGGGCTGACGATCAGGTGCGCAATTTAATACATGACTCCTGCCTGGTGCGCGACGTATCGCCAATGAGCTCACAGTATCTGCCCTTCTGATGTCCAAAGGGCGAAGGTAGATTACTTGTGGATTTTTGTGAGTAGTGCAATGTTCGTAGAAAGTAGAAGTCACGATTAAACTGCACACAATAACCTACCTCGACAAGGAATCGAACCCCGTGATATCTAATTTCTACGAACATTACATTACTCACAAAAATCCACAAGTAAGCTACTCTCGCCCATTTAACATCAGAAGGACAGATACTTCGGTCCATTGGGAAGTGACGAGTGAGTGAGCCAATCTGCAACACCAATATGGGTACTGTGAGTTCATTGGCAATAGCTCGCGCATCAAGCAGAAAGCGTATATTAAATTGCGCACCTGCTCCTCAGCCCTCGGTAGCTCAGTGGTAGAGCAGCGGACCGGTAATTCGTGGAGCCGCGGTTCGATTCCCCGCCGAGGCAGATTATTGTGTGCAGTTTATTCGTGACTTCTACTTCCAACGAACATTACACTACCCACAAAAATCCAAAAGATACTATAGATGGAAATTAGTTGAAGTGTTATTATCATAACGCTTCTCACGTGCCTTACACACCAGCTATCCTCTATACTTCTTTGCAAAAAACCGGATATCCACAGCACCCATCAAAGCAATGTAGAATGAAATTGTGCAGCCAATCTCCCCGTTACGATCATCTACACCTGTCGCAGCCAGCGCACTATTCCCCTGAGGATAAACAGGGTAAGCAGTTCAGTTAGAGCAGTGTCATAAACCAGTACGTTGATCATACCAGAAAAGTAAGGAACAGTTAGTGGGCGAAACGTTGTAATCAAAGCGTTACATAAAATTATTATAAAATGCGGAAGCTTTCCAGATGAAGCTAAAAGTTGGGTAGCAAGGCCGCCCCGAGCGTTGATAGCAAAATGTCGTATATATATATATATATATATATATATATATATATATATATATATATATATATATATATATATATATATATATATATATTTATGGCTGGCGGTTCCGGATTTGCCTGTCATTGTGGCCAGTCACAGGACGCCTGCGTCTACAGAGGAAGCATAGGTGGCTTGCGCCGCACTACCCACAGTTTCATCCACACACGCCATATCCAGTGTAAACTCGAAGAAATAAGACCGGGAGGCATGCGGATGGGAGCCACGTCTCATCAACGGAGCTGGCCCACACTCCTTCACAGGCAAACACAAGCACGCTCTATTTGGGGAAGCAACCGCACACAAGGCGGTGGCTGGATAGTAGTCCGCTCCACACTGAGTGCATGGAACCACTCTTCGATCCTAGCACGGCCACAGGACCGTGCGCCCCGTCCCCTCCAGCAACGACCAACTGTCTCCTGGAGCCAGTATGGACGAGGTAGTGGATAATAGACAGGTAGGCACCTTGTCAACATGCACATCAAGCGCAGCCACACCGAGGATATCAAGCAAAAGCCAATCACTTGAAACGACATGATAAATAAAGTAAATCGGATAATGCGTAGAGATACGGGGACATAACTCTTCACTTAAGAGGCGTATAAAAAGTTGCTTATAAAGGAGTCCGCGATAAGTTCAAGACGTCAGAATTATATACTTTAAGGAAGCGTCACAAACGCGAAAATCTTATCGAAATTAACTAAAATTAGCTTAAGCGACGTGTGCACGTTGGTAGAAGATATTTCAGGTAGACATTAATATGACAGAAAAAAAGAATTAGGATAATACAGAAAACCAAAAACCTGAAATAAAGAGACTTAGCATACAAGCACGCGTCTAGCAAATCGAGTGCAGCGTACCTACAAACGCTGCGCCAGTTCTGCCTACGTTCACTGCAGGACCTGTCGTCGCTTCGGTAGTGGTCCCGATTTGCCTCGTTCATGGATCACTAGGCCTACCTGACTCAGGCACTCGCGACCGCATGTTCTACAGCACCATGCGCTCGATGTCGATGGTGTACAACCCACTGGCGTCTGCCGCTTCGGCAGTTGCCACTTCTCTGCATGCACGAGGGTTTTCTCCTGCACCTCGGCAACGGCTTTCATCATCATATCGCGACATGAACGCCGATCAACTACCTTCGATTCCCAAGAACTGCAATCAAGATTAGAACGTAAGAAGCTCACTTTGATCATGTCTTGGTAAAGTAGCTTTGGTTTCCTCACAGGCCGCTTCCCACCACTCAGCTGACCATATAATAGCAGATTCGGCATCCGAGTCAAATCCGTACGGCTCAATTGACCGAGCCACCTCAGGTGCCTAAGCATACATTCCACTTCGGCACGCTTTCGTGTCCGCAACATTGTCGTACCAACCAATGCGCAGAATCCGTCGCAAACACTGTTGATGGAACCGCAGAAAACATCACACATCCCGCCGTTACATCGTCCACGTTTCGCTGTCGTATAGAACGGACAGCACCAAGGATTGGTACATCGTCAGCTTTGTGCCAACAGTAAGCTGATGCTTGTTCCACTCGGTATGCTAGCATTCCGAATGACATCACTGCCTTAGAGACGCGGATACGAAGCTAACTGTGTAGCTGGTGGTCAGTCGACACCACACTCCCAAGGTAGCAGAAGCGGAAGGCGGTTTCCAATACGTCATCACCAATGATGATTCGGGGCACCGTTATAGATTGCAACTCCGGTGAAGGCTGAAAGAGACAGTTTTGCTTGTCTTGATGGTGAGCCCGAATTTGGCCGCTGTCGAAGCCAGAGAACTAGTTATGTGCTGCAACTCATCCGCGCTGGGTGCAAACAACGCACAGTCGTCAGCGAACAGCAACATACGGATAGTTGTCTCACAGACTAGAGTTCTCGCACCGAAACGACGGATGTTCAGCAACCCAACATCAATACGGTGCTCCACACGAACACCGTAAGCACAAGACGCATCAAAATCAAAAGACATCATTGCATGAAGATATATATTAAACAGGGCAGAAGTTACGACACAGCCTTGCTTCACACCAGAGATAACTGCAAAGTCATCCGAGATCTCTCCACTCAGCTGCACCCTCGCTCGCATACCACTGTGCAGACATTCAATTAAACTTACAAACATACGCGGACAACCAAATTTACCCAACACCAGTCACAATGCCTTGTGGTTCACCGTAACCAATGCTTGGGTGTAATCAACAAAAAGCGAGTACAATGGCTGGTGTCGTTCTCTGCACTTCTCTTGCAACTGACGAGCCGCAAACACCATATCTATGGCGCTACGACGCGGAATCCACACTGCTCTTCTACCACGTTCGGTTCCACAACCTGGCTGACGAGGAGGTTGAGCAGGATTCGGGCAATAACCTTGCCCACACAACTCAGCAAGTTGATGCCACGATAATTCGTACAACATTGCTTGCTCCCTTTGCCCTTGTACAGTGGTAGCACAAGGGCATCCTTCAGCTCAGCAGGCACCTCCTCCTCAATCGGTACACGTTGCACCAAGTGGTGCAGCGCAGTCACTAACGTGGGTCCGCCGTGTTTTAATACTTCAGGTGGGATCCCGTCACCTCCAGCACATATGCCGTTTCGCAGCTGAGCAAGTGCCCTCTGCGTCTCATCCAGTGTCGGCGTGTCCGCCAGACTCGTCTTCACGTCGTGCTGCTTGAGACGATTCAAAGTAGGCCAGTCGAGCTCTGAACGGTTGCTCAAGAGACAGTCAAAGTGCTTCCTCCAGATCTGCATTATGTCTGCAGTCTGTGTGCAGGTAGCGCCTGAACTACCATCGATCAGCGTCCTCAGCTGCTCCAACCTCGGTCCATACACCTACTTCAAGGAGTCAAAGAATTCCTTGTGTTGGCGGCATTCGGCGTAGCATCCCATCTGCTTCGCCTTCTCTGTCAACCATGCATTGTTTATGCGACGGAGCTCTCAGGTCAGTCGCCGTCGAAGTTTGCGAAACTGACTCTTCTTCCCTAAGTCACTGGGGTCTGCCACATGTGTTGCAAATGCTGCATTCTTCTCAGACACCAATGTGCCAATCGTCGCATTGTTCTCATCAAACCAATCAGGCCGCTTACAGTTTGCGCACCCGATGGTCTCCTCGGCAGCAGCTGTCATGTGGTCGCGAATGTAGTGCCACTGGTCGCCCACTGTGGCTATGCAGTCCACATCACAAAGGCGTGCAGCCATCGCTTTCTCCAGCTCAGTACGTTTCGCCACAGCACCGAGGGAGAGAATGTTAAACTTACGCCTCCAATTCACGGCGGGAATGCAATACATAGATTAACGAAAATATATGTACAGGTTGGTCCGCACCAATTCTTGATCAGCGCCACACTCAGCTCCACGTAGTACACGTTTCATACACGCTTCACGCATATCACGCTGAAGTACGATAACATAGTCGAACAGGTGAGCGTGACCACTCCGTGGGTGCGTCCAAGTTGCTATATCACTCGCACTCAATGTAAACCGAGTGTTCGTGATCGTCAGGTCGTGAGTGACACACAGTGAGAGCAGCCTGTCATCGTTCGCATTCGTTGCACCAATGCCATGCGAACCGATAACATCTGTCCACACCGATGCATCACGCCTAACGCGTGCGTTGAAGTCAGCCAGCCGAAAATATCTGGCGCTCCTCGGCACAGACTGTATCAAGGAGGATAGCTGTGTAGAATTAATCACGCGTGTCATCAGGATAACACATGGTCTGACCATACGTGCTTATAAAGGTGGCAAAGTTACCACTTCCGAGTCGTAAGTGTACAGTCACCAGTCGCGCGCTGATGCCACTTGGTTCGTCCACGAGCTGGCCATGGAGGCGATCGGGTATTGCAAATCCGACGCCATGATCACGTGGTGCTGAGGCGGCGTTGTCCACCCAGTAGAATGTGTAGCCAGCACCTGTTTTATGCAAATTACCTTGCTCAGAGAGGCAAGTCTCACTGAGCGCCGCAATATCGATGTGGTAGCGCGCCAGTTACATCGCGACCATTGCAGTGTCGCTCGGGGCGCTCACTCGAGTTCCGGTCCAGTAGAATGCGCATGTTTCAACACCCGATGCTGAGTGCTTTGCGCGCAGGCATACGATTGCATTGGTGGGCAACAGCCCGCAAATGCGGATGTGTTTCGGAGGCTTCCTTGAGGGACTCCACCCGGAGCCTTTGGCGCAACAGCCTGACCCACAAGGCAGTGGGGAGCAGATCCAGCTCGGGAATGTGCCTGAAGAGACAGATTGGGACCTGCTTGACGGCCGTCATACGCAGCTTTTGAGGTACTGGAACGTTTCATAAATGTTTTGCGACCGTAGTAGGGTACACCTGCGACCACTGCCAGACGCAGGTGGGTTTTGGCGGGTTTGTACCAATTTGACAAGGGGCTGCCTGGCTTGAGGCGGGTAGTAGCAAACCATTGAACACCCGGAGGCGCCCTCCCACCGTCAGAGACAATGCGTGGCGATCGCGCTCTACGCCAATCGAGCTGTGAGCTTATAACCTGTAGCCCTGTTGTCTCCCATGGCTAGGTTTTACGGGAAGAGAACCATCGACCACTTCTTAACCTCCGAAGAGGCTGGACTAGGATACTGGAAGGGCGCCCACATTAGACGGGAGAACGACTCGGGTCCTCAGCCAAAGCCTTCGGTTAAATGTACACCCGAAAGGCAGCGGGTGTAGCACATGGTCAGTTCACTGATTCATGCGGATTGGTGTCCTGGATCTTAGCATGGAGAAGGGCATAACCCAACTCTCACCCAGCGGTCGCCGCGAGGCGTTCAGAACTTGAGCAAATAGCACAACAGTAGCAGCAGTGGGTAGGCCAACTGTCAGGATTTAGCCACCACCAGCCTCAGCGCACCATAGGCTCTCCCGCCATATATATATATATATATATATATATATATATATATATATATCTGCAATTGTTGAAATATATACTGGGTAGACGTGATTACGGAAAAGTCGCACACGACAGAGGCAAAAAAGTCAATTTATTAATGGCCTATTTGATGGTAATAATGGTCAAAAAAGAAGTGTCAACGTGATGAGAGCGCTTTGCATATATTTGCAGCCAGAAAACAATGAAAAACAAATTGAACGAGTCAAAATAGTGAGGCTTATCTGCTTTAAAGCCTAACAACATATGGTCAGATAAGACGTGGAAGTGCGGATGAAACCACTCTAGGGACTACGACGCTTGGAAACAGGTCCCCAGCAGACGGTTACATGGATGGCCGTATTATTTTACTTGAACTAACGACGATTCTTACAATTAATCGTGCTATCAGCTCATCCTTGCACTACTTTTAAGTAATAGCAAACGCAACAATTCAGATGAAACATTGGTACAGTTAGACAATTTTCTTCACCAGCTGCCTATGTTGTACAATATGATCAGATGACGTAATCGGTCAGTGTCTCGCAATGTCGAGAAATACACCATTTATTTACTCATTTAAGTTGAACGAGCATGAGTATCTCAGTTCCAGGTCATGAAAAGTACGGCATTTATTAATTTGCTTATCACAAATGGTTAAACTGCTAGATGTTTTGCCGCAGTTTTAAGATATTGCGTAACACGTATCTGCCTTAAATAGCATTCCATACTTTGAGCACCAGGTTCCGAACACGTAAAGGTCGAGCTGGACCATTTTGGCAGCTTCGTTTATGGTAGCGGGGTGAGAAGTGTAGATACTTCTGATATAGTCAGCAAGCACATGCGGTGTTCCGAATTTTACAGCATTAAATACATGTCGTTAACATACATCAAAAACAATTTGGGACCGAAGACACTACCTTGTACTACGATACATGTCACTGTAGTTGGTTCGGATTTGTGTTCCCGAATCTGCACAACATGCGTTCGATTTGTAAGATACGATTTGAACAACGAAAGCAGGGGTCACCAGATTCCATAAGACATCAATTTGGATATTGGTTTTCCATGTGGCACCCGATCGAAAGCTTTGTGCATATCAATGTAAATAACGATTGCAGAGTTGCCATTATCCTATGAAGTAATTAGACAATGTAGAAATTCAATTGGCACATTATGCACGAAGGTGTACTCAGAAAACCGTGTCGAGAGTCGTTGATTAACTTAAGAGACAGTAGGAAGTCGACGGTTGCAGCTTTGGGTGTCGCTTCATCTATTAGAATAAGATAGCTGTATGATAATTCGTTGTTTCGAACAAGGAGCCTACTTGAAGGAGCAGTGACGATAGGACCAGTCATATCAATGGCGATCATAGCCCATGGCTTTATTGGGTAAATTATACGCTGTAGCGGAGCTTCGATCGGCGACGTGAGCTACAGTTCCGCAAAAAAGGTATCAATACTATAGCCAGTAGACTGTAGCGCGAGCCCGGAGAGCGATTCAAAAAGGCAGATCGGATTGCAGAGTAACTTTTATTGGTACAGTAAAAGATTCCGTTACCTAGCTATAAAAACGCGACATCGGTTACGCTCTAGCTACGGGGAACGGAGGATGCACAGCACACAGGACAGTCGCAAGTTGCAACCGAAACGAGCGCCAAGAAAAAAATGGCCATGAGCAAGTCAAGCATTCGAACTCAGCAATCAGTTCAAAAAGCCACACCGGTCGCCTAGGTGTACAATGAAATAATGTTAGTTAGAATTTTACACAGCCAAGCCGGGGAATCTCCAGACTGCTACATAGTCCTTCCCCAGAAGGGACTGTGTAAGCAGTCTTTCGATCTACGTGAAGACTCTCCGCCGCGAGTCAGCCTTCTGCGAGACCAAGTTGTGAAACCTGACGCAACTGCTGGAGGAGAACAATGCAAGCGGACCCTAGCGGGCTCCAACCCGTGTCCTCCCTACGGTGTCGAAACGGCAAAAAAAATTGTTATCAGGGGACAGTTTATAAAGTCCATGGAGGTGGCTGAGCAGGAAGTTCGTTCCACTTCCAGCTGACGTGCGGGGATCCAGCGAAAAGTGAGACCGAGGTGTAACCAACCGGCGGGGTGTATATGGAAAGCAAAACGAAAAAGCAGCCTAATGCATAGCAATACACAAATGAAGGCAAAGCAAAAACCTGTAGTGCTGTTTTGGGGTTTTCAAAAAGTTTTGCTCGTTTTTGGTAGTTTCAACACGGTTTGATTGTTATTTGTGGATTTTGGAAAACGTTTGGCAAGAGCAAGAAAAAATTTCAAGGAGTACTCTACGGGAAGTAGCAAACGCTAACGAAATCGGAAGAGCGCACTGGGGGTTTCACTTCGCTGCCACTTCGACTGATAATGGGTCGTGAAGGGGTGACGTCAGTTGAGGCTGTCGGTTCCGCTGGAGCGGAGTGACTGGTCTGAGGTTGCGGCGCGAGCTGTGATGGCACGGGCTGTGAAGGTGCTTGTTGCACCGAAGAATCAGACTTGTCAAGGAATGCTGGCTTGAGTCGATCGACGTTGATCGTCTCAGTCTTACCATTGTAGTCAATGGTAAACGTCTTGTCGCTTCTGCGTACGACACGGTAAGGGTCAGAGTAAGGAGGTTGAAGTGGCTGACATACGCTGTTAGTGCGAAAGAACACGTGCGTGCAAGTAGTAAAGCTTTCGTCCACGTTGATACGCAAGCTCTGTGCTCTGGGTTGCACAGGCTGAAGCTGTTGCATGTGATGAGATAGGCGAGCTGCGTAGTCGCCATAGTCGAAAGTTGTTGGCGCTTTTGGTGAGACGAGTTCACCAGGTAAGCGTTGTGTGCATCCAAAGACTAGC
This sequence comes from Dicrocoelium dendriticum, assembly GCA_944474145.2. Lineage (NCBI taxonomy): Eukaryota > Metazoa > Platyhelminthes > Trematoda > Plagiorchiida > Dicrocoeliidae > Dicrocoelium > Dicrocoelium dendriticum. The sequence goes on along the minus strand of OX104067.1, from coordinate 23,230,105 downwards.
GAAGTAGGAGTGGCGTACGAATCTGCTTTAATCGTGTTACTTATGCCTACGAGAACGTGCGGAAGTGCTTCGTGCCAGAATGTGCTAGATTGGGCACAGAGTGATGCTTTGAGTTGCCGATGGAACCTTTCTACCATCCAATTAGCTGCGGGGTGGTATGCAGTAGTTCGGTTGTGCTGGCAACCAAGAACCTTGAGAAGTTTGCTGAAGGATCCGTCAAAGTGTGATCCTCTGTCGGTGATGACTACGTTTGGGCAACCGAATTGAGCTACCCAGCGTCCTACGAAGACTTGCGCAACTGTCTCAGATGAGCAGTTGGCTATCGGAATCGCTTCTGGCCAACGGGTGAATCGGTCGACACAGGTGAGGAGGTACACGTAGCCTTTGCATGGAGGCAAAGGTCCGACCAGGTCGACATGGACGTGTGCAAAACGAGCGTCAGGAGCGGGAAAGACGCCAAGTGGGCTTTTGGTGTGTCTGTACACCTTGGCGCGCTGACACTCTAAGCATGCGCGTGCCCAAAGGCGGACATCGCGATTGATGTTGGGTCATACGAAGCGTTCGGTTACGAGCTTCTGCGAAGCACGTATGCCGGGATGAGACAGGTTGTGTAAAGCGTTGAAAACAAATCAACGCATGGAAGTAGGAACTACAGGTCGGGGAGAAGTTTGTGAGACATCACAAAGAATGGTCCCCACAGATGAAACTAGTGGAACTTCGCGTAGTTTTAACGAGATGTTGCGTCGTAGCATGTCTGTGTGTGGATCAGCTCGTTTGGCAGCAGCCATGGCGGCTAAGTCAATGGTGGTGCCAGGTGATAAGTTAATCTGATGAATGCGTGAAAGCACACCCGCGACGGGATTGAGAGCGCCTGAGAAACGTAGTCTAGGTGTGTAGTTTTCAGCAGAGAATGCTTGTCCGTTGCGCCATTGATTGCGTAGATCAATGGCTTGTGGTCAGTGAAAACGGTAAAATGTCGACCCTTGAGATAGTGACGAAAATGTCTGATACCTAGGTAGATAACTAACAGTTCCCTACCGAAGGTGCTCTAACGCGATTCAGCAGGTCGTAAACGTTTCGAGAAGAAACCTAGACATATCCATCGGTGGTCGATGAATTGTTGAAGAACTGCACCAACGGCAGTGTCGGATGCGTCAGTTGTCAAGGAGAGTGGTGCAGACGTGTCTGGATAGGCGAGAAGCGCTATGTTGGAGATAGCGTCTTTAAGCTTCTCGAAAGACAGTCTAGCGTCGTCTGTAAAGTGAAAAGAGCGTTGTTTACCGCGGAGCAAGTCAGTCATTGGTTGAACAATGCTCGCGCAGTTAGTAATAAAGCGTCGATAATAGTGAACAAGGCCAAGGAATCGGCGTAACTATTTAATAGTTCAATATAGTTCAATAGTGTATGGTGGGATAAAAAGCAATAACTTTACAAGACCCACAGGATGGCAAATGGAAGAAAACAAAAGTTTCAGGTGTGACACAAAAATATCAGTAAGTTAGACACTGCAGTTTGTCATACCGTTATATAACGTGTATCATGTAAGTGCAAGTCCAATAGTCTTTCGAATGTCTCGATGTTTGGTGCGTTCACCACATGCGATGGCAGTGCGTTCCAGTGCGGACAGACACTAAGAGAGTAAAAAAACTTTCCACAATCTAAACGGGAATATTGAGTCACAAGTTTTAGTGCATGGCCTCGGCATCGTTTGTCGGCAGATAATGTTAACAGCGACTTACATGGATGGTCCTCTTCTCTTAGTATCCGGTAAGTGAGGATCAGATCACCGCGAAGTCGTCGGTATTCTAAGGAGTACAGACCGATCGAACGAAGGCGCAGTTCATAACTAAGGCCCGATAGACCACGTGTTGCCTTAGTGACTCTTCTTTGTGGTTGCTCCAGGAGACGAATGTCCCGTTTTAACCACGGACGCCATGCCTGCACCGCATACTCGAGGTGGGGACGAATGTAGGCGTTAATCAATAATGGCACGAGTTGTCGCTCGAAGGTACCGAGCGCTCGCCTCAAAAGCCTCAAGTTTAAGTTCGCCATGTTACCTGCCTTTGAACATTGGAGCGAATTACCCAGACCTTCTTGCTCACCTGTTTTATAACGCGCTGCCCCAGGTGATATGTGTTGCTGCAGTTACTGCGCAGTGACAACAGGTGACACTTTTCGGGGTTCAGGGGTAGTTGGTTTTTTACTGCCCATTCGTGAATCCGGTTCAGGTCATCCTGCAGATAGACAGGGTCAGATGTTGACTGAATAGCTCGCCACATCTTAGCATCGTCGGCGAATATTTGCATAGGTGATTGAATGTTGGCAGGGAGGTCGTTGATATAGACTAAAAAGAGTAACGGGCCGAGAACTGATCCTTGCGGTACGCCGCTAGTGACGCATAGGCTATCGGAGTGGGTGTTGGCGATCCTTACCTCGATTCTTCTGTCGTATAAGTAAATTTCCAACCATGTGAGCAAGGATCCGTGGATACCATAGGCCGCAAGCTTTCGGGGAAGTGTTGGGTGATTGACTCTGTCGAATGCCTTAGAAAAGTCTAAGTAAATCACATCTACGGGAACTCCCTCGTCAGCAGCCCTGGTCCATGAGTCCCGAGCAAGTAGTAGATTGGTGAGGCAAGATCATCCGCGTCTGAATCCATGTTGGAGGTTGGAGATGATTTGTAGACTTTCAAAATATCTCACCATTTCATCAGCGATTATAGACTCCATCACTTTTGATAGAACAGGAAGGAGAGTAATAGGTCGGTAGTTGGCAGGGTCTGACCGCTTACCTCCCTTGTATATCGGAGTGATAAGTCCACGTTTCCACTCAGACGGAAGTGTAGGAGAATCAAATAGAAACTGGAAAAAGGTTGCAAGATGGACTGTCATGGTGGATGTAAGGGTTTTAAGTACTTTCGGACAGATCTTGTCAATTCCCGGCGCAAGGTACTCCTTCAGTGCTTGGATTTTGTCTGGCAGAGCTCCAATACCAGAGGCGGATAGGCGGTGGCCAGAAAAGTCGATGGACCTTTGGCCAAACTCGCATTTATCGGGGTTGATGATAACCCCATGTTGCGTCAAGCGTTGAAAGACAACGTCCTGATGAAGATGTTCCTCGTCAGAAGAGCTGCAATTAGAATGTCATGTAGATAAGGATAAACGCCTTCGAGTCCCCGCGTTACCTCATGAATGAAACACTGAAAAGTTTGAGCAGCGTTACTGAGGACGAAAGGCATTCTGGAGCATTAGAATAGGCCGAATGGCATGATGACTGCGGTTTTAGCAATGTCGTCTGGCGCCACAGGTATCTGATGGTAGGCGCGAACTAGGTCGACTTTGATAAAGATTGACTTACCAGCTAGAGGTTAAGTCGTGCATGTGCGGAATGGGGTATTTATCCGGGAGGGTAACTTTGTTAAGTGACTTGTAATCACCACAGGGGCGCCAGTCACCGGATTTCTTCGGCACCATGTGGAATGGTGAGGTCCATGGACTTTTGGATGGACGGATTATTCACAGTTCGAGAATCTGCTCGAATTCCGCCTTAGCAGCTTTGAGGTTGTCCGAGGCTAGTCTGCGACGGCGGGCCGAAACAGGTGGGCCCTTAGTGCAAATGTGATGCATGACGTTTGACGTCACAGGAGTCAAGTCGTTCGGAACGCGAACGAGTTTAGGATGCTGGTTGAAAAGGTATAGAAAAGGCTGTGAAGCGAGAGGTAGGACACGAATGGGAGTGATAGCAGTCACGTTGGCGTTAGTTCAGATAACGCTGAGCTGTGTCCTAGGGTCGATACGCTTCTTCCTCTTAGCGTGGAAGATGAGATGGAAGCGTTGAAGGAAGTCTATGCCTATGATGGTGAGAGGCACGGCTGCAACTATGAAAAGCCAGCGAAAGGTTCGCCGAAGGCCTAAATTGAGGGTTAGCAGCCTTTCGCCGAAAGTTGCGATTAGTGTGCCATTGGCGGCACGCAACTTGGTCGGCGAGCGTGAGACGACCTCATCTGACCTACGAGGTATAACACTAACTTCCACTCCAGTGTCGACTAGGAACTCGGTGCCGGAAGTTAAATCTCTAACGCGGATGAGGCGACTTTGGTGTTGGCGGGTCGCATCCGTTGCCGCTACGGCCCGGCCGAGAAGTTTCCCTGCTTCTCGGCGAAGTTGCAAGACTTGATCCATTTACGAGCTGCGGTACCAAAGCGTTGGTGATACCAACAGCAAGTCTGACTGTTTCTGGACTTGGAACGTTTAAAGGGCGACTTTGATCGGCTATGACGACGACGGTTCATAGTAAGCTGTTGAACCCGGCGACTAAGTGTTGCAACTTGTGTTTGCAGGGCTTCTATAGTTGACTGTAAGCCTTGACCTTGCTGGCATCGGTTTGTGGCTGAATGTAGTGTACACCACATGAAATACGTCCGATAGACTGTTGAAAAAGCAAGGATAACATTCATGTCAGTGTCACATTGACGGAAGAGACAAGCATGCGGTCGAAGATGGTATTACTTGCAAAGCCACCATGGCGTTTGTTCCAAGTAAGGAACGTTTATCGTCCAGAGAAGTGTATAGTGCAACATCCGCAGTTACCGAATTCAGCTGAAAGGCAGGGTAACAAATCCCAATATGGTTAAGGTATTTTCACTGTAACTCCAAAATGAATACGACGTGGGCTGTAAGGTATGTCGGAATAGGTAGCGTTAGTAAAATTAGAAATGTACAGTAAAAATGGAAAAGCAGAATCTAGCTCCATTTCAAACAGAACAGCCCCCCCCCTAATGGTAAGGAAAGACAGTACATCAGTGGAGGGAAACTTTTGTTCAACGACGGATACTGTGAGATTCCTTGAAATGTTGGCATTAGTAGTGATGGAACAGATGGTATCTTGAGATGGATAAACTTCATCACCTTCAGGTGTATCATCGTCATTGATGAGTGCGATGACCAGCGACCGATAACATCGAGCATACTGCGCAATTTTGGGAAAGTTTGCACTTGAGACTGGGTGCGAGACAAGTGGCGAAATTGGCTCTGTGAGAAGTATATGCACCGCGATAGCAAGATGACTTGTCCGCAAGTAAATATCGGAAGAATTGCACCTATGTCACTTCAGCTGAGTTGATGGAACATAACCGTTTCCTTGCAGTGGAATTTCAGTTTTAACTCTGACTAACTCACAGGCTCAATCCGTTAATAAATGTGCCACTTCATGCAACAGCGCCTCAAGTATACGATCGCCAGCAATTTCAGAAATCAGTTGCTGAGTGTGCACGCAGCCTTCGATCTTCTGCAAGACTCAACCGGGCAAATAAATCGTTCAAGAGTTCAAATGTTTTTTGATGCATGCGGAAGAAAACGCAACTTGCAGTAAACACATACATTTGGTAACCGCAGGTAGGGTCGAGAGGACTGAAAATGCCTCTGACGGATCTGCATCCATGAAAGCTCAAATCATCAAAATGTCGCTGCCCCTCATCCCCAAGTAAATGTCAAAGCAGTTTCAATCTACAGAATGCAAACCGTTGATTAAATCCAAGTAGTTTTGGAAGGAAGCTTTCCAACGGAGTTAGGCATCTGATGCTAGTCTGCTACCGCAATCAATGCAAAATGGAGATGGGGACTGAATTGAAAGGTTCCTCTTCGGGTTCGCGACGTCAAATGTTGTGTCAAGAAAGTAACTCAACCAGGCAGTCACAGTCTCAGAACCCAGAACTATCGGTTTTAACTGTTTGGAATTTACACAACCGATGGGAAGAGAGCTGCTGCGTTTCAACCAGCCAATAAACGGAGTACCGAACGTTTTCATGAACTGATCACAACAATAGAGGATGCCATAAAATCGCCGACTCTACATCACCGTTAGATGGATGACATACTGCTTACCATGGAATCAGAGAAGATCATGGTGCATGTGACCGATGCCCTCAAAAGTATGCACTCGAAATATACAGCGATGACACTAAGAAAGATGTTTGCACCCCATACGCAGACATACTGGTAACACGGCGATTGGATGGTTCGATCAGAAGAGCAGTTTACTGGAAAGCAACCTGGACAGGTCAGTGTTTGCACTTCAAGAAGTTCTTCTCGATAAAACACAGACGCTCACTTGTGCAGGCGCTGTTTCATCTAACCCACGTGGTTTACACACCGGACACATTAGATGCAGAGAAAGATGTGCTGTTCGAGACATTACAATCGAACGGTTGTCTGATGCGGTTCACAAGGCGCCATAGACAAGGGAGATCGCGAACCAATATTTAAAAAGTAGCAGATGTGTATCCAACTGAAATTCAAAGGGAATTGTATCACGAAGAGAACCGCGAAACGTATAGGTGTTTCATTGAAAAGGGCGTCAAATGCAGCTGAATTGCGGTTATTCAAGTCAAAAGCACCGTTTGTGTGCTCCACTACGACACATATCATCATAAGCAACAGTACCTCAGCCACTTGAACTGACGCTTAGTTGCCGTACAACCACGGTGACCTACGGAACGAAGAACAATAAGAGGGAGAGAAGGGTGACCTACTGCAAAACCTCAATGCCCTAAACAAACATTCGGAGTTACGACGCTTACACCTTGTCAACAACAACATCACAAACAGCCGGCTATCGTGTGATGATAAGGTGGCATTTGCGAGACAGCTTCCTTATGGCTTTCACTGCCCCGCATCATAATCAGCCATTACCAGCAGATAAATAGGCACGAAACCCTTTAAATAGGCAATCCAAGTATGAGACAACAGCAGAGATGCCACTCGTGTCAACCGCGAGCCATGCCCTGTAAGGTTTCCAGCCAAGCACAAGGAAGGACACGTGGACTCCAGCCTGGAAGGCGAGACTGACCGACAGCACTGAGTTGGGTTTTTACTGATTTTATTTTCCGCTACCAAGTTAATTTTTGCTCACCACAGGAGTTGCTCCACCCTACATCTGGTAAATAAAACAAGGCCCTTCCAGGTAGATCTGTAGCTGCAATCGAGGTGTAGGCAGGCATTGAAACCGGCTTTGCTTTTCTCGCCGAACCTCATTTTTAGATTATCTACTGTTTCTACTTCAGCTTTACAAGGAAAAGCTGATAGATCTTTTGTTCGAACAATTTCCAAGGTCACTAAGACCAATCTAGTTTATCCACCTTTTGAATACAAATGCTGAGATATCGCGCACGATCCCCGAGCCATTGTATTTGGACACAAAATTACGTCAGTTGAGAAGAGCCAAGAAGAAACGTTTAAATAAAACGGCCCTTTGTTTCGATGCAAATCACGGAGACTTGATTTTATTGAGTGATGACAGTGCGCTCTATTCATTTTTTCCAACCATTCATAAAGTTATGCTTTTCTGTTGGTGCTAATTTAGTATGTCCAAAGTTGTTAAAATGTTGAATATAAGTCCACTTGGGTACACAAAGCACACGCTAACTTGAGTTGAAAAGTTTGATCCGTTCCTTGATTAAGTACATGGAAAATCGGCACCGAACTGAAGCATGACCAGAATCAATGCAATTGTTCCAGAAAAAATGAGGTCCAGGATAGAACTGCATCGTTGTATTGCAGTCTAGTTGGATCCATCGCTGATCAGCTCTGGGAGGACGCCAAGTTGTACGCAGGTGCCCACTGAACCCAAAGTAGACCGCCTACGTGAGCACCTGAAGAGTTCAGACGGTTTACTGGTGTATTCATATCCCGTGTCGCTAGGACAATATCAGAAAAGCAATGCGAACATGGAACAATGAATTTATAGGGGTTAACAAGCGCTGCATTACAAGTCACGTTGGGTAGTTGGTGGGGATATCAACGTAACAATAATTATAATAAGGATAGTAAAACAGTTAGTACTTTAAATATGAAAATAAAGACTTATCGTTTGCTCCGCCGTAGTCCTGCATTCAGCTTAGATTCACAGCATCCGCAGTAAACATCAAATGATTCCATGGTAAACTCCAGGTGAAGGATGGAGACATAGTGTTAAGTAACAAAGTGTAAGTGGATGAGTGGATCATCCAACCGTCTTTTAAATACTGTTAGTGTCGCTGCAGAGACGACCGATTCTAGAAGAGCTTTCTACGTGTGACAGACACAAATGGTACAGAAATTTCTGCGGCACTCCAGGCAGCTATAACGTTCTGCGAGTTTCATTGAATGGCCCATCAGGGTTGTATTGGTGCTGAGTTGCAGTAAGAGGCGGCACACATGATGTGGATCTCGCAGAATCAAGTATGCCATAAACAGGTCGCCTCGTAGTCTGCGATAGCTTCAACTGTACACCATCAATTGTTGCAGCCTCTGCTGGTATGAAAGATTACGCATTCCAATTACGTTATTAGATGCCCGACGTTGTGGCTGCTTCAATGTATTAAGCTCGTGTTTCAGCCATGAATGCCAGGCTTGAATTGCGTAATCGACATGGGAGCGAACATACACACTGAGCATTTGTCGAAAGATGGGGCTGTTTATTTGTCCAAACGCCCGTCGCAACAGCCCGACGTGTTGATTCCCGGTCTTCGAGGCCTTTTCTGATTGCCTGGAGCAACCCAAGTCATCTTGAACCAGGACACCCAAGTCACGTTCGAGAGTTGATTGTTGTAGTATATTCGTTCCGAGTCGGTATGAGTAGTTGCGCTGATGTCGGATGGAAAGCACTTTGCATTTACTGACGTTGAAATGCAGTAAGTTTTGGGTTGACCACTGATACACCGTACCTAGGTCACTCTGGAGCATATGTTGGTCGGCGTTCGCTTGGATTCTGCGCCAGATCTTGATATCGTCGGCAAACATTAGGAAGATTGAAGCGATTCGCTGTGCAAGGTTATTAATACACACCAAAAACAAACGTGGACCTAGAACTGAGCCTTGCGGCACACCACACTCCACTTGTATGGGGTCCGATAAAGAACTCCGAACTTTGACCACTAATTGCAGTTGAAATAGAAAGTTGTCGATCCAGCTTAAAAGTGGGTCTCCGATCCCGTAATGCTGCAGCTTGGATAGTAGTATCCGATGGTCTAGACGATCGAAAGCCTTGGAAAAATCAAGGTAGATCACATCAACACCTTCTACAGCGTCAGCTGCCTCGGTCGTCGCGTATGCTCTCGCTAACACCAGGTCTCCTGCTGCCTGTTTCCTGTATCAGACGGAATGACTTACGATGATTGCCAACGGTAGCGGTTGTTTCCATCTCAGAGGCACGATGAGACCACCAGGTTTCGTGGTCTTTCTTCAGGCTAGTACACAGTTTCGCCCTGACATTTTCGCGAGTCTCATTGTATTCGCCTCTAGCCGGAATACCTAGGCGAGCATCCATAAGTTCCAGAGACTGTGTAGAGACCCAAGGTCTGGGTTGGCAATTTGCTTTGCCACATGAAGACATGCCTGCTAACAGTAACATGTTATGAATATGCGACCAGTGATCTTCGACGGTGTTTAGTGGGCGATTACTCAGCCCAGATGTCACCGCACTTGGATACACATTCAGAACATCTGGCTTCGCCAGTTGGCTGGTGTCAATCCGTATGTTAGGTCTCGAACGGCCTGCTCCAAGGAAAATCGCGTTGTCTGAAAATCAAGTCGAGTTGGCGCCACTGATTTAGGCCAAATCTTGTAACTTGGCTAGAAAAACAGAATTTCACACCGACCAAAGTCAAATGCGCACAGAAACGAAACAAATTGACTTGTTCGGAAAGGTAAGTGCGCGATTTCCCACAAGGAACCGTGTGCCTTGCATCAGAACAGTCTCCGTTACCAGCAGACTAGTGTTTTTCCATATTGCAGAACATTTGTTACTATCGCTTGTTTCACGCCACTCACACGGCCCTTGTTTCTTTGAGATATATAAAATCAAACGAGCACACTTCCGTGATTTGAACTGTATCCGTGTGTTTTCATCCCACCTCGGCCTGTTCTGTGTTCGACAATATACCACTCGTCCAGTGGTTTGTCTTTTGAATCGCGTGGCGCAATCTAGGAAGCTGCTAAGTCGAGCCCTGAGGACACAACATCGTTGACATCGACGTTGCGGACATACACCGAAACGCACCTGGAGGTCGGCGCAGACAAGTGCGTGGTCAGAGTCCAAGCTCGTGTTCCAAAGCGAGCGACAGTTTTGGACACAGCCTCTCCAGCGGTAACTGATCGCGATATGATCGATTTGCGTCCATGGCTCGCCCGACGCTGGTGGCCGCCAAATCACGCTTCTGCGGGTGCTGTGTCGAAGGTTTGTGCTCACGAGAAAGAGGCGAGCATCTTCACACAGCTGTAACAATCACTCACCGTTATCATTACGCGAGCCTATACCATGTTGGCCGCCCAGATGAAGCTCATCAGAGGATAATTTTCCGAGTTGGGCGTTTAGATCGCCAGCCAAGACCACAGTATCCGTGCTTCTTCTGTAACGAAGGAGCTCGTGAAGTTGCTGGTTGAAATCATCCTTTACCGAAACAGTGCTACAGTTTGTAGGGGTGTAGGCCGCAATGACAAACAGGCACCGTTTGTCCACGCGCGACTTCGTAGCATGGAACGAACCAGCTAATCTAACGGCGCACATCCGACTGTTGACTGGGATCCAATCGACCAGGGCAGCTTCAGCCTGGGGACTCAAAACAATGCCGACGCCAGCTTGACGCGCATCTAAAGCTGCATCATCTCCAGACAGACGCAATGAGAATGTGCCGCCAGTGTCGCACGTGAGGGATCGCAGGGTAACCATGGAGCTCGAATCTTGCAGGCTGAGTTTCAGATAAAAGCAAATATCGATCAATAGGGTCTATAATGTGCGGGCAAGTGCTGCCTGTTGGCTAATCTGTAGCAAAGTGCACACGTTGAGGCATGCCAGTCTTAGCGAGACGCGAGGACTCCAAAGGGAAACGAATGAACCGACGTTGTCCGTTTGGTTGAACATGGACTTGTCGACTGGATTGGAGCGACGCCCTGCGACTGTGTGTGATTTGAAACTAGAAGACAAGCGACTACTGAAGCAAGCTGGGGGAGGACCAAGAATTGGGGGATTGAAAATGGGAGGGATAAAAGTAAAGTTGGAATGGGACGATAAGGATGAAGAAGCGCAAGAAGGGGGATAAGAAGACGGGAGAGTCTGAGCAGTAGCATCCAAAACCCCTATCCACCCTGCTCGATGCAGCAGAGAAGGCACCGTTGATTATCCTCTGCGACAACCAGAGCATCAAGTAATTGTTTGACGAAGGGTTTATTGTATTGCGTTGGCAGGATAGTGTCAGGTTGCTCAGGTCTAGACAGGAAAAGGTTTAGGGTTCTCAATCAAAACCTTTGGTTCAAAACTTTACCGCAAGGCAGCGGGTTTTGGCGCTGGACTACAGAGCCCGTTTTATGAAATAAGGAGCCACCCTCATTCCAACCCCTAACCTGGAGGACCAGGAAGCTGAGTTTATCTGGCCTCTAACCATTGACCAATCTGGTATGCGTGACTCTGATGGTGCAAAAAAGGCACCATCCAGCATAGCTCAATGGATCTCTGAGGCACGCAAACCATCGCACCACGGTAAGGTCTAGCGTCATTGCGATGGCAGCCGGGTGTTCGAGGGAATTCGGCCAGCTAGTGATGACAGCCTTGGAGCGGAGGATGATTCCCATCTTAGATGGCCGCATCAGCAACCCAAGATGCGTGTACTCAACAGCGAGAAGAAAAGCCGAGCGCATTCAGTTTCTCAACCGCGTATGATCCTAATGTCGCACATGCGGACCACGGTGACAGTCAATGTGCGTGCAGGTGGAGCCTGCTGGCTTCTGTCAAATCTGACAGCGCGGCCTTATAAGGGGCACTTTGGTGTATGAGCTCATAGGATGCCGTTGGAAGGCAGCTGTGTAAGGCAGAACTCCAGATACTGTAACTGCTGTCAATTAAGCTGGGAACTGCAGAAGAAACATAATAATGAAGAGAGGGTGAAAAGGAAGGGGGCATAAGCAGTAGTATGTTTGGTGTTCATCTACCCCGTTGTATACAGAAAATAAGGCGACCGTTTAAAAACTAGGCGACGGCTGATCAAAGAAGCGAACCCCATGAGAGATATTATATTTTTACCTGCTAAACAACTTGTTACCTATACCGGTGCTCGTGAAAGAATAGGTGTGAAATCTAAACTTGATGCCGTTTCCGAAGGAGAATATCAAGCTGAAGAGACATCTACTAGTAACGGAGAACATAAGCATTTGTCGCAGCCAAACTCAGTCAGATAGCTAGCACACATCAAAGAAAGGGCTAGATTGAGGTTTCCTCATATTGGGACTCTTCAATAGCGCGCACTAGACAGATACTGCCGGATTCGAACTCACGACCATAATTCTACGAACCACTGAGTCATGGTTCAGTAGCCCGCCGGCAGGATCAGACACAATAGGAAGAAACGGTCCTCTAACAGCTACAAATATTCCCAGAGGCAATAAACTTCTCTACTACTCACTAAGAACACAAGCATGTGGAATTTGTTCAGAATAAAATGTCTTGGACAGCGATTTTCGCAGCGTTGACTGACGGACGATCTGATTTAGAGTGCAGACGAAGAAGTAACCAAGAAATGAAATCCTTCACCTGAATGACGACGTGGAAGCCCTGCCGGCACCAACTGCCAAGTTATTGGCAACCAGCTACTAAGTAAGCAGGAAGGAATAAAGTTGATAGAAGCGTAAATGAAACAAGGAAAAGGTATTAGAAAAAGGGTCTAATAAGCGGAAAATATTCTCCAAATGCTCTATCTGACAAAGAGTTTTGTTCAAGTGACTTCACAGCTAGACATAAAGTAAACAGCCTAACTCATAAGCAAGTAACGATTGCCAGAGGGGACTGTAGCTGTTATTATCGCTAACATTTTTTATTTCGCGTTATCATTTTTATTACGACCCCTTTTGTACTGTTTGTTGAACTGACATAAACCTCTCGAATAAACTACTTTGAAACCCGCGCACCCGTCGCGCTGATTTTCTGATGTGCTGCTACTGTTTGCGTACGTTGCCTGCGAGTGTGCTTGAAAGCCGCATCCCTGCTGTGGAATTTCGATTGAACGACTGCTCCCATTGTATTCCACGTGCTCGTCAGGTATATCGTTCATCGAACTGAAACTTAACTTAACTTTAGGTTTTGCTTTTCCTAAGGGAGTTAAGCGATTCCGTATTCCATCGACCACTACACAAATTGGTGAACCCGCTATCTTCCAAACGCTAATTTTTCATTATCATATCTTCTCAGACGACGTGAGAATTTTCAGACAATTCTGTCGAATTTTCGCTTTCTACTTTTGACGTCACGAGCCACGCATATGGTTTATTCAAGTCGAAGCTACTTTCCGGTGTCATAAAAGTACTTGGCAATCAAACATGTTTTCCTACGCCGCTTCACGCTTGCCTGTCTCCATTGTCTCTGAAGTCGTCGACGTTATTGTTCCCATGCCTCCAGAAGCGCCGTATTATAAACTTAAGTTAGCGACTCTAAAACGTACCACAGCATCTGATGAAGCGTGTCTGCAGCAGTTACTTTCCGGTGTCGAGCTTAGTGACCACACTCCATCCCAACTTTTGCGACATTTGCGTTCCCATGTGGGCTCGTCGAAGCTTGAGGACTTCAAACTGCGTCAAGTTTGGACTAAATGTCTTTCGGCTAATATCACAGCCATACTTTCAGTCCTTCGCGACAATCTCACACTTGGAAAGCTCGCAGAAGTTGCTGACAAGGTGTATGAATGTTTCTTTAAAAATACTGTACATCATGTAACCGATTCTGTCATAGCCAGCCCATCCTTTTGCACCACGCTTGATGCAATCAACGATAGACTTTATAGTTTGGAAATCAGTATGTCTGCCATTAGACGTGAATACGCTACTACTCGAAGAAGTTCCACTCGGAGCCTCATCGCAGCAGATCACGTTCATGACAACGACGGTAATACTGCTACTTCCATCGTGGTTTCGGTAAGGCAGCACGTCACTGCCGTCCGGATTGCAAATAACCGAAATAATCCTCGATTTCGCAATCAGGAAATGCCAAAGCCAGCCAGTAGCCCAGACGGCTGTCGCTGACCAAGTCAACAGTCACCCAGTGTACGTGTTCGACTCCAGGACTAAGCTCCATTTTTTGGTCGATACAGGCTCAGATATTAGCGTTATACCAGGTCTTTGGAAAAACGCGCTCTGCAACCAGTCGCACTCACGCTACAGGCGGCTAATCAGACCAAAATAGCGACATACGGTCAATAGCTGCTTAACCTAAGCCTTAGCTTACAACGGAAATTTCCTTTCATCTTTATCATTGCGGACGTTCAAAAGCCTAAACTTGGTATTGACTTCTTCAGCAAATTCGGTCTTGTGGTTGATCTACGCTGCAGAAAGTTACGGGATGACAGCGCTTCGTTAACTGTCCCTTGCCAGGTTGCTACAATGAACTCCGTCGGACTTCGCGTACTCATGCCAGATTGTACGCACTATTCGTCATTGCTACAGCAATTCCCTTCTTTGGTCCGAACGAATACCGAAACCGATGGGCCCAAACACGAGGTTCGTCACCGTATCGTCACTATGGGTCCACCTGTGTCAGCGAAATCGGGACGCCTTCCACTCGATAAACTGCAAGCGGCCAAACGAGAATTCGAGCACATGCATAATCTCGGTATTATCCGCCCTTCAAACAGTTGTTGGGCTTCCCCTCTTCACATAGTACCCAAGAAGATCGGTGATTGGCGCCCATGCGGCGACTATCGGGCAGTCAACAGCATTACCGTCCCTAATAGATACTCCATTCCACATATTCATGATTTTTCATTGGGATTAGACGGAAAGTCCATCTCTTCTAAGATTGATCTTGTTCGAGCCTATCATCAAATCCCAATGGCATCTGAAAACGTTGCCAAAACGGCCGTTAACAAGTTTTCGGCTTATACGAGTTCACTCGCATGCCTTTTGGCCTCCGCAACGCCGCACAGTCTTTTCAGCATTTCATGGACAAAGTCCTTCGTGGCCTAGACTTTTCGTCTACATCGACGACGACCTGATAGCCAGTGCCACACCAGAAGAGCACTTAAAATATTTTCGACAAGTCTTTGAGCTTTTCGACCATCAACCAATCACCATCAATTCTGAAAAATGTTTGGTCAAACATGCGTCAATTTTCTTCGATAGAGAAAAGACAGTAAGGGTATCAATCCCATTTCTGAGAAGACCCAGACAATCATGGATTACCCATCACTTCAGTCTGTTAAAAACCTATGCCGTTTCCTCGGCATGGTGAATTAGTAAGGAAAGTTCATTCACAACTGTGCTGACGTTCTTCAACCATTGATTGATTTGCTTAAAGGTAACCCGAAAAAGTGTACGCTTACAATGGAGGCCGAAACTGCAATCCTTGCCATCAAACGGAAGCTAAGCCAGGTAACTTCCCTGAGCTACTTGAAAACGGATGAGAATGTCACTCTCATCCTTAAAACCGATGCCTCACAATCCGCCGTGGGAGCAGTGTTAGAGAAACTGATCAGCAATGAGATCCAACAGTTGTCTTTCTTTTCTTGGAAGCTACAGCCAGCGTAGACCAGATACAGCACTTTCGGTCGCGAACTGCTCGCAATTTACTTGGCCGTCAAACATTTTCGTCATGTCCTTGATGGACGAAGTTTTGTAATCCAGACGGATCATGAGCTTCTCATCTCGGTCTCTGGTTCTGCTTCCGATGGTTATTTTCCGCGAGAAACACGGCACTTGGATTACATCTCCTCTCACTTCTGTGCCGACAGTGGCTATATCGACGGTCCGATGCACTGTCTTGTGCTCATGTTCAATAGCTTTCGCCCTCGCCCATTAACCTTGAGGACATGTCCGTTGCCCAAGTGAATGATCCGGAAGTTGCACAACTTCTATCGAACACTTCATTGAAATTCTTGCAACTGCCCGCGTTAATCTCAGACGCAAAGATTTACTGCAATGTTTCCACCGGTAAGCCAAGACCAATTGTTCCCCCGTCTTTCCGGCGAACTGTGTTTGACCATTTGCACGGACTATCGCATTCAAGCATTTGATCCACTGTGAAGTTAAGCACCGATCGTTACACTTGGCCTAATATGGGTGTCGACATCCTGCAATGGGCCAAGCACTGTCTCAGCTGTCAGAGCAGCAAAGTTCATCGACACACCACCACTGCCCCCGGAACTTTCTCACTCCCTGAAGCACGGTTTAGACATGTTCACCTAGACTTAGTTGAACCTCTCCCTCCATCTCACGGTTTCCCCTCTATCTTGACGTGTGTGGATCGTCCCACCCGTTGGCCACACGCGATTCCTTTATGTCACACTTCCACTGAAACAGTGGCTCGTGCATCTTTCGAAGCATGGATTTGTCTTTTTGGTGTACCAGCTACGATCACCACCGATAGGGGATCTCAATTTAGCCACAAGTTGTTACTTGACTTGAATCGCTTATTGGGTTGTACTCGCGTCCAGACAACCGCTTATCATGCCGCCGCAAATGGCCTTGTCGAACGTTTTCATCAACAACTAAAAGCCACCATCACAGCCAGTTCACCAGACGCACGTTGGTCTGAGTGCATTCCAGTCGTTCTTCTTGATATTCGTAACACCAGCAAAGAGAATATTGCATGTTGTCTTGCCGAACTCGTCTTTGGCACGACTCTCAGACTATCAGGTGAGGTGATATTGGATTCCCGAGTCACTGGAGAACTGGATCCTGTTTCTTACGCTGAACGCATTAAACAGCAGTTTCGAGCCATTCGACCTACTTCTCGAATCATTGCTCGCGAACAACGAATTCATCCGGATTTGCACACTTGTCCGTTCAGTTTTATTCGCAGTGATGCAGTTCGAAAGCCATTAACACCTCCCTAAGAAGGCTTCTTCAAGGTGTTGTCACGCAAGCCCAAATATTTTATCTTGGAGAAAAATGAATCGAAGGAAACCGTGAGTACTGAGCGTCTGAAACCTACTTATGTTGAGCCAGTTGTTGAACGTTCAGACAAAGTTACTGTGACTGATTCTCGGTTGTTGCCCCTTGTTAGTCAACCGACCGATGCCGATGCATCAGAATCTTCGTGCACTCGCTCAACCATTGATTCCAGACACACGTTCAGGCCGTTTTGTTTCCTTCCCCTCTAAACTAGCTGAATTCGTTCCCTAAACAGTTTTATCGAGCGTTTCCTTACCAGTTCATGCTCTATGGGGGGAATTATGTAGCGGTTAATATGCTTACATTTTTATCACGACACCTTTGTACAGTATGCTTGGATTGAGGAAAAACTCTCGAATACACTACCTTGAAATCCGCGCTCCCGTCGTGCTGATTTTCGGCTGTGCTGCTGCAGTTTGCGTACGCTGCCCTCGAGTGTGCTTGGAAGCCGCATATCCGCTCCCATTGTGTTCAACGTGCTCGTCAGGTATACCGTCACCGAACTGGAACTTAACTGTGATAAGCATTTTCTTTAGTTTTTGCTTTTCGTTTGGCTTTGCGTATTTCATCGACCACTGCAGAATTCACGTACAAAGTCGCAGGGAGGAATTTCAGTTCGAAAGCTTGGCTGCCCATTGCAACCCGCCCGAAGCAGAAAAATTCACATATTTATGAACCGTAGTACAATACACACGTACGGTCATGATGAGCCTAAAGCAAAGTTCGGCAATTCTTCACCTTATTGACCAAGAGTTGTTTGACATGAGGCGGGCGTTAGCAAAACAATGAACAAGAGTGACGCTTGAATAAATCTAAATACCGATAGCTCGGATTGAGTGTTGAAGCTTTTTACCTACTAGTAAAGCTACTGCCACGATGCATTGAGGATGTTATCTGGATTGATGAAAAATGTCCGTAAAAAGAAACTACCCAGCTCGGCGAACAGATTAACATCTCAAGGGTGGTGTACTCACATGGTCCGAGACAACTCGTGGTGCACATGCCACACGTCAATTGAGCTGAGCTTAAAAGATTGTATTTGTTTCTTTCATTCCCAAGTCTTGACAGGTCACTGACTTCACCAAAAGCTCGAAGAAAGAGTGTACTGGGACTGAGTTGGCCTAGTCTACAACCATCGATTTATCCAGCATGAGTAGTTCTGAAGATATATGGAAAGCGCCACCTAACGTGACCCAACGGAGGCTGGAGTACCCAAACTATCGCACTAAGCTAGAATTCAACGTCCACGAGATGATGTTTAGCAAAGTGATATTAAGTAATCGATTGAGTATTCAATGCAATACAAGAAAGAGCTTTTTGCACCAGGGAGGGCGAATACCCATCTGTTACACACACGCCTACAGCATTGTAAACAGAATACATAAAAATGTAATAAGCAGCAACAGCGGAAATATGTTTACATTGTAAATTTGCTTGTAAGTTCCATAACGACTGAGGTCCGGTTACACAAAAAGCGCGCCAAATACGGGAGTATGGATGAGTGGGAAGTCCTAGTACAGGAATAAATGGATTTGTACTTTTGTTTGGTTGTGGAATTTGATTTGCAGTCAGACAGTGCACCATAGAGGGGGTGACTTGCATCAGCGAGTATTTCTGAAGCAAGCTTTTTGCATGAACTGGAATGAGTAGACACAATAGTGTCAATAAAGGTCGGCTTTCGAATGCCACATCGAGACAGTTGTGTCGATGACCTCCCTAGGATTTTGAAATGTTTCCTTAGGAATCTGGAAAATGCCATAGTGTAGTAATAAGTCCACTGAGGTAAGATACAAGCGGTGATAAATCGCAGTATTAAGTACTAGGGGACAGAGGAGAATCGCAAACGAACAGGATAAAAGTAAAGAAAAAACTTCAAAACTTCATTAACATGGAGTTAGTATGATAAATCACGGCTGAGTGTGACACCTAGATACTACGTAGGCTCGGTGCAGCGCAACCGCACATCATCTACGTGAAGCTTGGGGCAAGCCTTTAAGGTTGCTGATAACGATGGTCATTGTGGAGGGGAAAAAGTACGTCACTGCATTGTAAAGCATTTAGCGATAAAAAGTGAGCTCTGGATCATAATACAAGGTCGTTCAAATAGGTTTGTAACTTGTTTGATGAGGCTGAGGTCGGATGCTGGATACCTAAGAAAATGCCGTCTGATTATTTTAGCGATATCGCTTCATCAGGGGAGGGTAATGCGGCGAATAAGTGGAAAAAGGTATGGTGACAATATGGCGCCTTGAATAACCCCGGTGGCTGTGATGAGTAGCGAGGAACTTCTACTCCAAACTCGAGTAAACTGGGCACGTTCAGAGAAATGATCACTCATCAGGTGGACAGTGGAAGGTTGGATTACGGCATCATATAGGACTCCCAAAAGTGGCTCACGGCATACACTGCCGAAAGTATTGCTATGGTCCAGAAAACATATTTGCACGGATTTGATCTTATTGTCCAGTGACGCAAGTACTGAATATATAAGATAGGGTAATGCGTCTTCAGAGGACCACAATCTAAGATAAGTAAACTGAAGCGGATCATGTGGAAGAGTTTGAGTCATAATACTCTCGAAGAGCTTCAGGTCTATGAGGTGCAAGCAATTGCCCGGTATTTATCTGAGTCTTTCTTTGGTACCGGCATTTCTCCAACAGTCGGCGAGGTTACATCCATTTATGCACGACGTATACAGGTCAGCAATAGTCTGGGCTAAGGAATCAGCACAAAACACTGGACAAGAGCAGACAGTCCGTCCGGGCCAATTGCTTTGTCGGAATTTAGCTTCAGTAGTTGAATGAGCACTGTATTCCTGTCAAGGCCAGATAAAGAGATTGCGGAACTGCCCACTCGAAGGGAGGAAAGGGTACAAAGTGTAATAACACTGAAACAACAAAATGTTTGGTTCAAATCTTCAAGTACACGTCTGGATTTGACACTCGATGAGAGACAACACTAAACTGTTACAGCATCCGTCAGACCTCTCGGTAGCTATTAGATCCGAGAATGGTCTAGACATATAGATGGTTAAGAGGGCAAAAACCCGTTGAGAGAAATAGAGAGACTTTACGGCAACGTGGTTTTACTGTAGGAACGCTTTCTCTTTGAGTCTACGCAGGTGTTTTAGATACAGAGATGAAAACCGATCAGCACGGATATAAATCGCTTCCAGTGGACAGCATGTATCAAAACAAAAGATGAGATAGGCAATTAACTGAATACAGTGCGTAGATACATCATTGTCAAGAAATATACTAGTCTGCAGTCACGATGAGACTGGATCTTAACGTAGTGTGACGGTCTGCGTACCTCGTCAACCCACTGAACTATACTGGGTGGGGCTCTTGCGATCCCTGTGAGCTGCTCCTACCAGGTTGATCAATCGTTAGACGTCAGATGAACTCAGATCCCTGGTCCTCCAGGTTATTGGGTGGAAATGAGGTGACGTCCATTTCTGTAAAATCGAATTGTTGCCACATCGGCTGCTTTGCGGAGAAGCTTTTGAGCCAAAGGCTTTGGTTGAGAACCCTAATCGTTATCCTGTCTAGATCTGGGTGCCGTGACAGTATCTCAACCCACGTGCAACCATGACTTCTTCAAACCTCAATCATGTCCTGCATCGGCCGCCGTGCAGCCTATCAAGGATCGCCTTATCCGCTGCATACAGCAGGGCGGATAAGCGAAAACATGCTACTGCTGGCGCCTCCCTTTTTTACCTTTCCAACCGTTTCTCTTAGGCTACCGCCAATCCCCATTAACAGGCTTCATCCGATAATTCCGGTTAATTAACTGCAACCGCAATGTCACTGGAGTCGTACCACCTGCAGCTATGTTCCCGCACCACGGACTGGACACTAATTGCCAAAAGCTCCTTATAAGTCCACACTATGAAATTCTCCTGGCGGCGTTCAACGCTCGCACTCCAAGACATATAAGTCAACGGGCTGCGCTAGAACGCACGTTGGACCCTCTGGGTACTGACGCGCGTTGTGTGTCCGAAACTAGAATCAATGACACTCACGGGGTTGTTGAATTAACTGCACCCGGTTTGTCTGCTGACTATTGGTTATACGCATTCGAAGACGCTGATGCGGTAATGAACAAGCTACTACGCAATGCTTTAAGGGCTGATATCATAGTTCTTACAGGAGATATGAATGAGCAAGTAGGTCGTCTGAGCTCTTCAGAAGCTCTGCTGGTTGGTATGGACTTAGCTATTACAGCAGGGACAGCTAATATCGTCTGTTCCAGCTGTTTCTTAGCAGCATAGCTTTCAGACACACTGGGCGCCGAAGTGCCATTTGCTGATCAGCGACGAACCCAAATTGATCATAAGTTACAGGTTGTGTGGTTCCATCCTGGGTTATCACTCTTTTTGGAGAACTTGCGTTGAATCTGACCATGCCTCGGTACGTTGTCGCTTTTGCATGATATTTGCCGGGAAGCGTATCAGGTGCCTTCCTCGATTGGGAACTGAGAAAGCATCTTAGCCCTCGGTCAAACAAGCCTACCATGAGTCACTGCGTACCAAACTTTCGCTCTCTTGCCCTAATGACACTGAGCTTCAATGGAATAGGATCGTGCCCGCCATGCACCAAGTAGAAGTCTCCGCTTGCGTCACTAACAAGCAGCACTGAATATCCGAGAGAACGCTGAACCAGTTGGAATCCAGAAGAATACTCCCGGCTAGCTGTCAGCACAATGTAACCAGGCAAACTATTAGGCGCGGACGAAAATGGAGTCTGTGTGGTGACATGGAAGATTGGTGGATCAGTCGGGCTCAAGAAATGGCATGAGGAGGAATCGGTTGGGAATTGTCGCAAGCTTTTCCAACTGATCCACACCAATGGTCCCAGGAAACAAGGCAACAGTGAGACAACCAGGGACAGCGCCGGTGCACTGATTCATAATAAGGATCGCCGTGTGCGGAGCACTTTCGATAGCAGTTCAGTTGTCCCCCTGCCTCTGGACCTCTTCCTACTCAAGTGTTGCAGGATGAGCCATGGTCGGTTAGTTTAAAGACTGCGTCGGAGGCTGAGGTCCGAAAGTGATCGCAGTCCTTAATCGTTTTCGTGCAGCTAGCCTGGACTCGCCCACTATTTAGGGATGAAGGTGAGGTCTGCTGCAAAGCATTGACCTTCTTGTTCGAGCAGGTTTGAAAGGCAGAGGCCATCCCAGCTAACTGGAGTGAATCGATAATAGTGGAAATATACAGAAAAAGCTGTCGTACCGACTGTGCAAAACACAGGGGTATTAGCTTGATGCCGGTGCTGAGAAATTACTGACCTTGATTTTCTTTCGACGTCTCACTGCGAAACGAAAATCAGATTACGAAGAAGCAGGTAGGCTTCCGGCCAGTAAGTGGCTGTACAGACCAAATATTCACTCTGCGGTAGGTGCTAGAACAGCGCCACACGTACTGAAGACCGACAATAGCTGTGTTGCTCGACTTCAAGAGTGTGTTCGATGCAGTCAATCGATACATCTTGTCCGAAATACCTGTGCGGAAAGGTGTTCCATGAAATATGTGAACATTTTATTGCGCTATACTCCAACACTAAAGGCCGCGTCAGGGTCTACGGTGATTTTTCGGACGCTTTTCCGATGACAAGCTGCGTTCGTCCGGTTTGCCCGATTTCCCCATTTTTGTTCAATTTTGTTGTGGTTTAAATTATGGAGTATTCCCTTTCGGAGCCTTATGATGCAGGCGTCGTGGGCTGTCTAGTGAAAAGCTAGTTGATCTTGATTATGCGAACGATATTTTCTTGCTTTTCAGCAACGTTTGGAGGACCCAGTCTACCCTAAATAACCTCTTTATAGTTGTCCCAATATTTGGCATGCGCTTCGCACCTTCAAAGCGCAAAGTGCTGTTACAGGACCTCCGGCCATTTCATGCCTGTAGTGCAACAGAAAACATGCTCTTTCAGTATCTTGTAACATTGGATTTTATGGTTGTTTTAACCTTCGAAACGTCCATTTGTTTAACTGACTGCACATCCGTTGTCACAAACCGTTTTGGTGAGTTCCTCGCTGCACGTTTCTCGCTCTGTCTGATTCGCTTCCTATTCTTGTAGCCTGCACAATACACGTTGGGTTCAGTCTCCTCTGACTTCTATACTGTCGTATTTGACACTTCTTACGTGTCATTGCTTACCGACTAGTATCCCAGGTTCCGCCCAACAATTGGTGACCCCCTGTCAGGAACACGCCGCCCGCCATTTTGCATTTTCATTCTGGTGAGCTCGTTCCAGTGATTTTGTGATTCATTACTTGTGATCATATTGTTTTCTCACCTACCACATTTTTACCTGCTTTTTGCAATGGATTATCTAGAGGATAAGCCATCTCCATGCGCGGCTAACGCCGTTCAGCCTGTCATGGTCAACTCTGTTGCCTTAACCCCTCCCCCGTTTTGGGAGAATGATCCTTTATTATGGTTTTTGCACCTAGAATCCGTATTTTATATTCGTAAAATTTCTTCTGATTTCGCCATGTATAATCTGTTAATATCTTGCCTTCCTTATAGTATATCCTCGCAGGTGAGAGACATCATACTTTGCCCCCCTCTAGTAATGAAATACGAGACACTTAAACAGGCTATTATTCAGCGAATCACGCCTTCTGACAAGGTCCGTCTGCAGCAACTATTTAGTGATCTGCAGCTAGGAGATAGGATGCCCTCAGCCTTGTTGCGCGAAATGCAACAGCTCATCGGCACGTCCAACATGGACGTAGGGATTCTCCGCGAGCTGTGGATGCAACGCCTTCCTGCAAGCACTCAAGCTATCCTTGCAGTAGCAAGTGACTTGCCAATCACGGCAATTGCAGATCTAGCAGACCGCGTCATCGAACGGCACCAACCAGAGACTAAAACCAAAGCACCCAAGCAGCTTTGCGCTGGCGCAACCACAACGACAGGCGCGACTAGCCCTCCGTCGGCAATAGACGCATTATCATTGCAGATAGCGTCGCTTCAGCGCCAGATCAAAGAACTCACCTTAAAACGTAAGCACTGCAACCGCTCTGGATCATCGCACCGTCGCACAAAACCTGATGCCTCAGGTTACTGCTTTTACCACTCGCGTTTCGGTACTAAAGCCCGTAAGTGCGTACAGCCGTGTAGCTACTCCGCTATAGATGATCCGCCACGCCGGGCTGTAATGGCCACGAACGTCGGCAAAGCTCAAAGTCGTCTCATCTACATTAGGGATTATGACTCCGATACCCAGTTCTTAGTTGATACCGGGGCGGAAGTCAGCGTCATTCCCCCTATGCCAGGTGAGCCTACCACTTCTCTGTCGACAAGTCTCAGTGCCGCCAATGGCACACCAATAGCCACCTATGGTCATCGGTCACTTACCCTGGACCTAGGTCTTCGGCGCACGTTCCGCTGGGTATTCACCGTCGCTGCAGTCCCCTTTGCCATCATCGGCATTGACTTTCTCAGGCATTTCGACCTCTTGGTCGATGCGAAACGCCAGATGATAGTCGACACTGCAACAAAACTCAGCGTACGTGGCATCACCGCCGATGTGACATCTATATCCCCGGTCTATGCATTTCCCCAGACCTCGTCAGCCTACGCTAATCTCCTTTCTCAGTATCCCAAGCTCGTTCAGCCAATGAACGCAGCTTTGCCCGTGGCAGCTCAAGTCACGCACCACATACGGACGAATGGCCCACCTGTGTCATGCCGTCCACGCCGACTATCGCCTGAGAAACTAAAGGTAGCTAGGGCGGAGTTTGAGCACATGCTTGAACTTGGAATAATCCGCCCTTCCGACAGCCCTTGGTCCTCGCCCCTGCAGATGGTCCCCAAGAAATCTGGTGACTGGCGTCCTTGCGGTGATTACCGCGCACTCAATCGCCTAACCGTCCCAGATAGGTATCCCATCCCACACATGCAGGACCTTACCGCATGCCTCACAGGTAAGACGATCTTCAGCAAGATCGATCTGGTTCGCGCCTATCACCAGATACCTGTGGAAGACAATGACATTCCTAAAACAGCCGTCATCACTCCTTTCGGTTTGTTTGAATTTTTAAGAATGCCATTTGGACTGTGCAACGCCGCACAAACCTTCCAACGCTTCATCCACGATGTTACTCGTGGCCTAGACTTCGCATATGCCTACCTCGATGATATCTTAGTAGCCAGTTCATCGGAACAAGAGCACCTCGAGCACCTTCGAGCTCTCTTCCAGCGCTTGACCCAACACGGTGTCACAGTCAACCCGACTAAGTGCGAACTCGGCAAATCAACGGTAGAATTCCTAGGCCACCTCGTTTCATCGTCTGGTATCGAAGTCCTTCCTGATAAGATCCAGGCAATCAAGGACTTCCCAGCTCCGACTTCCTTCAAGCACCTCCGTCGATTTTGTGGTTTGGTCAACTACTATCGACGCTTCATTCCGCGCTGCGCTCAGCTCATGCAGCCACTGACTGACCTACTCAGAGGAAATGAACGTAAGTTCGCTTTCCCTGACACAGCACAGGCAGCCTTCGCCGAGCTCAAGGATGCTATCTCCAACATAGCCCTCCTCGCTCATTCCGAATCGACTGCACCTCTTTCTATTACGACTGATGCCTCAGACGTCGCGGTAGGAGCCGTCCTCCAACAACACGTTGGTGGGCAATGGCAACCCCTTGGGTTCTTCTCCAAGCGCCTGCAGCCAGCGGAATCCCGCTACAGCACGTTTGGCAGAGAACTGCTGGCCATTTACCTAGCGATACGTCACTTCCGGCACACACTTGAAGGCCGCGCTTTCACGGTCTACACTGACCACAAGCCCCTTATCTTTGCCTTCAACTCTGCTAGCGACAAATACTCACCACGGGAAACAAGACACCTAGACTTTGTCACGCAGTTCACTGCTGACATACGTCATGTCTCAGGTGTCGACAATCCCGTCGCCGACGCTCTCTCACGCGTCAACCTCACTCTGCAGTCTTTGCCTACCGTCGACCTTGCCGCAATGGCATCGGCTCAGGCTCAAGACGAAGATATACAGCGCACTCTGCAGTCCACTTCGCTGCATGTGCAACCTGTTCCTCTCCAAACCACGGAAGGAACCATCCTCTGTGACACTTCCACAGGTTGTCCTAGACCTCTCGTGCCCGTCTCCTTCAGACGCACAGTCTTCGACGCACTGCACTCACTGTCACATCCCGGTATCCGTGCATCTTTGAAACTGGTCACCGAACGTTTCGTTTGGCCACGCGTAAACAAAGATGTTCGTACCTGGGCTCGCGCCTGCCTTCAATGCCAGCGCTCTAAAGTACATCGTCACACCCGCAGTCCTCTTGGTTCATTTCCTGCCCCAGACTCTCGGTTCTCGCATGTACACTTAGACCTGGTAGGTCCATTGCCTCCGTCACGCGGATTCGTATACATTCTTACATGTGTCGACCGCTTCACCAGATGGCCAGAAGCCATTCCCGTAACAGACTGCACAGCTGAGACTGTTATCCGGGCCTTCTTGGATCGATGGGTCTCGCACTACGGATGCCCATCCACCATCACAACTGACCGCGGAACGCCTTTCGAATCTTCACAATTCGATACGTTCTGCAACTTCTTAGGTTGTCGCCGCATCCATACCACAGCGTATCACCCAGCAGCCAACGGGTTAGTTGAACGTTTCCATAGACAGCTTAAAGCCTCGCTCTGCGCCTCCTCCGACCCTAGCTGGAGCGAAAACATTTCGCTCGTACTCTTAGGCATTCGCAGCAGCATCAAAGCTGACTTGCAATGTGCACCAGCAGAGCTGGTTTACGGCACGACGCTCAAGTTACCAGGAGAATTCGTTTCACCTCCCGCATCGTCGGGTATGCCTCCGCCTAACTTTGCGTCCTCCCTAGCTCAACGCATGCGTTCACTACGCCCGACCCCGCCCCGTGAACAGACTAGAGATGTGCAAATGCACAGCGGACTCTCTACCTGCACTCACGTCTTCCTCCGCACCGACGCAGTGCGGCGCCCTCTCCAGCCTCCCTACACTGGCCCTTTCAGAGTTCTGCAACGGACTCCGAAACATTTTACTATAGACCAGAATGGTCATCGAACAACGGTGTCCATCGACCGACTCAAAGTGGCTTTCTTTGACGAGCCACTTGCAGCCCATCCTGATGCTCTCCCACAAGCACCCGCACCTGTGGTGACTTCCCGAGCACTGGATAACCCGGATCCCTCCGTACCCCTTGATCCGCAACCTATCCCGCCGCAACCCCAGGCAACCGACCGACGCGGTAGACAGGTCAAACGTCCGGTCCGTTTTTCCGATTTTGTAAGCGTTTGCTATTTCCATTAACACGCCTTTTTCGTCTTTAATGGTTATCCTGCGTCTCACCCACAAACGTTTTGCAAAATCGACAAAAAAACCCAAAACATTTTGAAAAACCTAAAAAGCGTATTTGCTTTTATCATACATGCCATGTTCCCTCTCCGGCGTCAAGCCACTTCCCAGACCCTTGCCAACCCCCTCTGAGTTCTATCTTCCAGAAACTCAACCGCCGGAACTGCCCAGGCAACCCTCGAGTGACTCGCCAACCGGCTCAACGCAACCCTGGAGTGACTCGCCAGCCGTCCCACAGCCCCCATCCTCACCCCATTCCCCGCCCTCGACCGCAGACACCCACGAACGGATTGGTCCCCAAACGCCGCCTAGGCATTGCCGACGAGGACGCCCGGATTTCTTCGTGGGACGAGGACGCCTGGATTTCTTCGTGGGACGAGGACCGTGGACTAAAGTGCGGTGGGGGGAGTGACACCTCCCAAGCGCACCGTCGGGTCTGCAGCAATGGGAAGGTCCTGTCGGCCTTTTTTCTGGACTAGCCAGTTTTTTTGCAGTCCGACCAGCCCGCCCCGACGGCCCACCGATGATGCACTCTGGTCCACACGATCGTCATAAATAAAACTAACAAAAGCCTGGACCCAGCGAAATCTGCTACACCCCACTTTGGAAGCCTTCTCAAGCCCCTGCAAACATTCGCATCCACCCTCACCTTCCGTTCCCCCCACTAACAGCTCCATCGAAGGCTTCCATCCTTCAGCCTTCTAGGGGGAGGCCCTTGTAGTGCAACAGAAAACATGCTCTTTCAGTATCTTGTAACATTGGATTTTATGGTTGTTTTAACCTTCGAAACGTCCATTTGTTTAACTGACTGCACATCCGTTGTCACAAACCGTTTTGGTGAGTTCCTCGCTGCACGTTTCTCGCTCTGTCTGATTCGCTTCCTATTCTTGTAGCCTGCACAATACACGTTGGGTTCAGTCTCCTCCGACTTCTATACTGTCGTATTTGACACGTCTTACGTGTCATTGCTTACCGACTAGTATCCCAGGTTCCGCCCAACATGCCCCGTTGACAGTTGAAGACGAGGAACTCCAGGTAGTTGATCCATTCAATTACCTTAGCAGCCGAATCGGGAACGATGCGCGAATAGCAACTGGTCAGTTCACGCATTGGAAAAGCTAGAACTGCCTTTTTGAATCTGTGGCCTCAGAAAAGGGTTTCGCTCGGTCTGAAAGACTGTGTATAGAAGGCCACAGTGAGGGTTGTCCAACTCTATGGAAGCGAGACTTGGTTCCACCGATCTGAGGTGTCTTCAATTATTTTATCATCGTTGTCTGCGTAGCACTGTTGGTGTCGGATGGCAAAAGCGTGTCCGCAACGATGATGTGCGTAAGCGAGTACTAGGCAGTGATAAGCTTGCTTTTGCATAGAACAACAGATAACAGAGAATAAGTTGCGCTGGTTCGGGCACGTATTACGTATGCCTGGTCACCGTTTACCCGGGACCTTGTTTTGATTATCAGATGTAGGATGGCGCAAGGCCCGAGTTGGACCAAAATTAACTTAACAGCTGGAAATAGTCACTGAAGACCCAACTCGGTGCCGTCAGTCCGTCTCGCCTCCCAAGTCTACGTGACCCGTCTTTTGCATGGTTGGAGACATTAAAGAACATGCTCTCACTTAGCACAAGTTATGCGTCTACCGGCACCTCCTAGTCGGACTGACGTTTCGTGACTAGTTATCTGCGGGGTAATGGCTGGTTATGATGCGGGGCAGTGAGAGCACAATGAACCTGTCTCGCTGATGCCGCCTTATCATTGCACGATATCCAACTGTTTGTGACGTTATGTTGTTGACAAAGAGTAAGCGTCGTAACTCTGAAGGTTTGTTTAGGGCATTAGGGTTTTGCCGTAGGTCACCCTTCCCACCCTCTTATTGTTCTTCGTTCCGTAGGTCACCGTGGATGTACGGCAGCGAAGCATCAGTTTAATTGTCTGGTGTCCTGCTGTTGATGATGATACTAAAGTCTGTAGATGCAATCGTTTCTCATAGTCGGTATATGTTCTGAGGTGAAAATAGTCTTTTTTATGCTTACGATCTTTAAAGAGAGTGAGATCCATATGATTTATTTTGTTGTAAACTACTAATTTGACCTTTGAGTGTTCGGAGCTACCAATCGGCGCCCGATTGCACACAAAAGCAACTTCGCATTGTTTACGAAGATAAGGTACAGGGTTGCCTCAAGTCCAGTGAGAGAGTGTACAACATTTTGTAACCGGAGATCATTGAGAAAAGTAGTGTCGAATCTGTTAAAATCAGCAGCAAAAGTACAGAAGAAATAATCAACGTGATCAATGACAGTTGAAGTGAAATGCTCGTAAAATACCTCTGCTTCAGAGTTGTGGAAGCTGGGTGAAACGTAAATATTTATCAGTAAAATCGATTGGCAGCCGCTTAATCATCTTGCCATACATTTCAAAAGCAAGCGGTTAGTACGTGACGAAGAGAAGCGAAACATGCATTTTGATGACGTGCACCACGACCTCCGCCACAGTTCCGGTCAAGACGATGGCAAATGAATCCCTTGATGGCTACAACCGTGTCGTCCACGTCCCCCTAGAACCAGGTCTTTTGAAGCATAATTAACCTAGCCTTGAGTATTCACGAGAGCAGACTGTGGTTATAATCTCATCCATCTTGCTCACAAGTGATCAGATATTTGAGCTAAGTATGATGAATATACTTATGCAAGTAAGGTTTTCTTGCGGACAGCGACCCTCCATCCAGAACGATGCTTTTTAGTAGATTTGGTTTCCTTCGTAGATTCGCTTCAGTTTATGTATTATGGTGACCAGGAAAAAAATGGGGCGTTCAGGGGAGTAGAAACACAGGGATTTTAAAATACCGCGACTGTAGGTTAACATGACTTTGTTTATTGCATGGCTTGGTGAAGAAAAACAAAGCAGAGAGTTACTGAAAGCGTGAGTGCAAATAATTCCGCAGATAGAACAGAAAAGCATGGTCAAATTTGAGGTCCATGCTGTTTTAGTGTGACTGTCTTACTGAACTTCTCGCATGAAATGGCGTTTAGCAAGTCCTGCGATATTTTGGCACCACCTTGGTCGAATGATTTCCACCGGAAAGCAAAGACGATTATTTATCAGCTTCAGGCAGCCATTGAGGAAAAGATTTAAATTTGTCATTCAATCTGCACCTCAGAAAAAGAGAAGGCGTAAGTAGTACATAGGTGTGTCGCACTGACGCTTCACTTCTACGCGACCAAAACTGGTCGTCTGCACCTATGCAAATCCGAACTGGTGACGCTGTATCCCCACGGTCACCGGCTGAACACTGAGCATTAAGTTTGTCTGGTCGCATCCAACGGCAAGTATATACTACTGATTTCAAAAAGAAACGGAAATGTTAAAATAGCACGTAAACCAGCAGAGAGGGCGCGCTGCGTCTACTGACGGCATATGGGGACTTGTTTAGACCATAAACTGCCATTTGTCGCGTTATACTCTGACTGCTGGTGTGTTGCAGCGCCCACATTGTCGATTGGCGCGCTATCACAAAAGTTCCGTCCCGTATTGAACACAGTAGTGTGTGGAAATTGGTTATCGCTAATGGCACTGAGTACAAAACACGAAATGCGCACATGTACCAGCTTGTGTATTTATGCCACGGTGCAAAAACTGTTCAAGGAAGCAGTTGATTTAAATCACAAATACGTTTTCCATAGCCGACAAACCACATGAAAGAAAGCAAGAAATAGCTAAACAGGTTTACAATTAATCGGCCAAAAGATGGCAACTATCTTTTCTATTGAGTAACAACGAAAACTAGAAGGAGGTGTTCCTGTAAAGACCGTATGGAATATCCGTCAATGGAGGCATTTTCTTTTGAGCACGCACCTTTTTCATGAAGGCTACGCGCTTTAGCTTAACAAGGCTTGATAAGAAATGTGACGACGTACTGATTTCTGCTTCAGTTGACACTCCAGCAAATCTTCCCAGTAAATTTTACATTGATTATGGGTATTCTGCAACCCAACTCTGGACACACACCTAGCTGGAGTGAAAGATTGATGGAATTGAATACCGTACCTGAAATAGTCACGTTCCATTATCTGACAAAATTTTGGTCTGAAAGGGCCTTGCATTGTGAACCAAGTCATTCCAAGGTACATGTTCGGTATATCAATCAGTGGGCGAAGTAAGAAGTTCCCACCGGGTTTGTATGTGTATGGAAACCCAAGGCCTGCAAATATATGCAAACGACAACATACCCGATTCATATGGTCTGTCAGAGCCAATGTTGAAGGAAATTGCGCGGTTAATCACGTCGAAAGGTGAGTTTATAATGTTCAACTCTTTGTTGATGTAATTCTTGGCTTCAGTGTTCAGACGATTCAGCTTCTCAGGATCAGTTTCGATGAACGCCATCAAGAAGAGTAAGTACAAAATTCGGACCTTCGACTTTCACTATAGTTCAGAATATCTTTTGGGCACTAGTCATTACTGTTGGGAGAGGATGAGAGGAAAACGTCGCATAATGCTGTCACCACTGATAGTTAACCAAAGAAGCATCCCAAGTAGCTACCCGCCCGGCTCATAAATTATAAGCCGAAAAAAGAACAAAAAGGATTTCGTTTGAAAGACATTTAGGAAATTTGGTAACACCCAGCAAAAGGACTTAAACTTATCGTGATGTGCGGTTAGAGTACCTCTACAGCCGGTCAGCTGCGATGGATGATGTCTGTGAGCAGCTTGAAAACTAATCGCACTAGTGTCTATATCATAGGAACTCAGTCCGTTATCTTTCTTAGTTGCAGGTTGAAAATGTGGAGGCACTGACTTCTGTGAATTTGAAATGTCCTGTGAACCAGGATGAATAGGGAGCTAGCTCGAAGCTGGACGTAAAAGCCAAAAACATGGACGTGATAAGATTTGGGCAGTCCAGCAAACATTAGTGCAGTTTTAGAAAGCAAAGCAACTATGTAGTTGTCGCCGTGGCATCAAAAAAGCAGCCCGGTTGCTTCTGACAGAGATGAACAGTAAGGCAAAACTGTGAAAACAGGCTACCGCTGGATTATCAGTTTTTCCTTACCTGATGTCGGATCGTCAATTGACCCATTTGTGGATCTAGCTAGATGGTTCGGGTTAACTTCACTCCAGTAAACGATTCGGTGACAATGTTCAAGGACACAGTGGGTTTTTGCCTGGCAAGTATGCTTCATACAAATTCCACAACTGTCCGTTTAATAACATTGTGGTGACTTGGAGGTGACGAGCAAATAGCTCATCGCGCCGTCCAGATGGAGCAACGTCATCAACCGGCACATCAGCTGGAGGTGATAAATACCTTAGCTACAGTGCCGCAATACAATGCAGTAATGTAGTCAAAAAAAGAAAACAGCAATAGTGCAAAATGTAAACAAGTACCATTTTGCCGTCTATTATAACGCATCGATAGTGAAATGGTGATCGGAGGGGTGGACAAAACTAAAGAAAAAACCATAACACAGTTACCATTGTGGTCGGATCCTTGCTATGTCAACAACCGTCCCCAACCAAACATGTTCCTTGTCTTTCGGACATTAACTAGAAAATCCAGAAGTCCCAACCGACACCAGCTACGAAATAAGGGTTATTAATCCTTTTGACCAAGTGCACGGTTGGTTTCCCCTCACTTCTTGTAACCTTACACTGGTTACACTATCATGTATGTTCCTTTTTGGGTTATATGATTACATTGGCTTGTGGCACCTCCAGCTGACCCGCCGAATGATGGCGTTGCTCCACCGGAGTGGTGCGACGAGCAGTAAGTTCAGCTACTTGCGCGCCACCTCTAAGTCAATGCCAGCCGTAGCTTTAAGGGCAACAAGCATGCCTTATAATCCGATGGCGCGGGTTCGAGTCCGTGTAGGATCAGGCGATCATCACAGCATCCTCAGCCCACGTGCGACGGGTGGTGATTGCGCCGCAGCGGAGCGTCAGTACTGCGAACCGAAATACTGCCAATGCCGTTTATTGCCTGCGCAGACAACACACGTCATGCGAGTCGGTGTGTTAGTATGCGCAACACATGAACAAGCCATTGGAGCCTGATGGGTGTTGTGGTGCTGAGCGGTACATTCGCCCTTTCTTCACTAAATACGCGTGGCCAAACACGCTCATTGCTCACGCGGGGTTCTTACCAGATGTGAGCTAAGCTGTGAAGGCGTTTCCAGTCTTAAATTAATCCCTCTATGATTACTGCAATCCGAACGTAAGCCTCTGTTGAAAAATACGACTGCAACTGCGCGGCTCTAGTCCGTTTGGGCAACCTTCGGACCCCACAGCTCCCCAATCCGTTATTCAAATCATCCACAAAAGTCGGTTCCCCGAAGTTGAAGAGGACTGCAGGAAGTATATCTGGTCCTGCAACCTTATTCACTTTAAACAGTCTGATCTCACACTAGACTTTTGCGCGAGAAGGTGGATCCAAAGGGTAATCCAAAGGAGCAGGGCAATCATTAAACGATAGCGAATCTGACAGCTCCGGTCGATTAAATTGCTTTTCGAAGCGCTAAGCCGAACGTCTTAAAATTTTTGGACAGCTTGTGCATAGGCTCCCCACTCCCGTCGCAAATAATCTTAGTGACACCAGGTCTCCTACTGCTCCTTTCCAGTATCTGATGGAATAACTTCCCATGGTTACCAAAAGCATTGGTTGTTTTCAGGTTCTGCAGGCTCTCTTCAAGTTATAACGCAGTTTGATCAAAAATCATCTACGAGCCACGCTGCATTCGCTTCCAGCGAGAATGCGCCGGCGAGCGTCCAGAAGTCGGCTTAGAGACCCCACATCAAGATTTAAAAGCAGACACCAGATGAAGACAATAATCCAAGTAACATCGGGCAGATTTGTGACCAGTGGCCATCAACTACTTTCGCCGAGCGCTTACCTCGCAGGGATTCCAGGGCGTCAAGGGTACGTACTCAGAAAATGAGGCTTTTCTAATCGGTGGGTGCCTATGCGCTCATATATATATATATATATATATATATATATATATATATATATATATATGGTTGGCGGCATCCGGTTTCGGATTTGCCTGTCACTATGGCAAGCCACAGGACGCCTGCGCCTACAGAGGGACCATGCATGGTTTGCGCTGCACTACCCACAGCTCCAACCACACACCCCATATCCAGTGTAAACCCGAAGGAATAAGACCGGGAGGCATGTGGATGGGAACCACGTTTCATCAACGGAGCCGGCCCACACTCCTTCACAGGCAAACACAAGCACACTGTATTTGGGAATCAAGCGCACACAAGGCGGTGGCTGGACCGTAGTCCGCTCCACACTGACTGCATGGAACCACTCTTCGAGCCTAACACGGCCACAAGGACCGTGCACCCCGTCCCCTCCAGCAACGACCAACTGTCTCCTGGAGCCAGTATGGACGAGGTAGTGGGTAATAGACAGGTAGGCACCTTGTCAACATGCACATCAAGCGCAGCCACACCGGGGATATCAAACAACAACCAAACACTTGAGAGAGAGAGAGAGAAAGAAAAAGAGAAATACTCAATTAATGCATAAGGAAACGGTGATATAAACCTTAATTAAATAGCATATGTAATAAGTTGTTTACAAACAAATCCTAGCTAAGTGCACGAGGTCAGGAAATACAGTTCACGGAATGCCACGAACACAAATATGCTACGGAGATCGAATACAATTGGCTTAGGCGAGGTGTGCAAGTTAATGGAATATAGTACTGGTTGACATTTATATGAGAAAGAAAAGCATTAAGGTAAAAACTGTAAACCCACCACCTGAAATAAAGAGACTTAGCATGCAAGCACGCGGTTAGTAAATCGAATTCAGCGTGCCTACAAACGCTGCGCTGGCTCGCCGTAATTCTCTGCAGGACCCGTCGTCGCTTCTCTAGTGGCCCCAAATGGCACAGCTCATGGCCCATTTGACATTTATATGAGAAAGAAAGGCATTAGGAGAGAATCGCAAACCCACCACCTGAAAAAAAAGACTTAGCATGCAAGCATGCGGTTAGTAAATCGAATTCAGCGTGCCTACAAACGCTGAGCCGGTGCTGCATACGTTCCCTGCTGGACCCGTCGGCGCTTCGGCAGTGGTCCCGAGTGACCTCTCTCATGGCTCACTAGGCCTGCCTGACTAAGGCACTCGCGACCGCATGTTCTACAGCACCATGCGCTCGATGTCGATGGAGTACAATTCATCGGAGCTTACCGCTTCCACAACTGCCGCTTCTTCTCTGCATGCATGAGGGCTTTCTCCCGCACTTCAGCAACTGCCTTCGTGATTAGATCGCGCCATGAACCACGATCAACCGCCTTCGATTCCCATGATCTGCAATCAAGATTAGAACGTGTGAGGCTCACTTTAATCATGTCCTGGTAACGTAACTTTGGTTTCCCCACCTGCCGCTTCCCTATACTCAGCTGACCGTATAAAAGTTGTTTCGGTATTCGCGTCGAATCCATACGGCTCACATGACCGAGCCATCTCAGGTGTCGCAGTAAAAGTATGCAGTCCACTGCATACATCCCACTTCGGCGCAACACTTCCGTGTCTGCAACTCTAGCGCCCCAACCGATCCGCAAAATACGTCGCAGACACTGAAGATGGAACCGCTCGAGATATCGCACATCCCGACGGTACATCGTCCACGTTTCAATGCCGTATAGAAGGACGGACAGCACCATGGATTTGTACACCATCAACTTCGTGCCAATGCTAAGCTGATGGTTGTTCCACACTCGGTACTCAAGCTTACCGAATGCCGCTGCTGCCTTCGACACGCGATTACGCAACTCAACGTGTAGCTGTTGATCAGTCGATATCACACTTCCAAGGTAGCAAAAGCGGGAGGTGGTTTCCAATAATTCAGCACCAATGCTGATTCGCGGCAACAGTGAAGATTGCACCTCCGGCGAAGGCTGAAAGAGACAGACAGTTTTGCTTGTGTTGATGGTGAGTCCGAATTTGGCCGCTGTCGAAGCCAGAGCACTAGTCATGTGCTGCAACTCATCCGCGCTGTGTGAAAACAACGCACAGTCGTCAGCAAACAGCAACATACGGATAGTTGTCTCACAGACTAGAGTTCTCGCACCGAAACGACGGATGTTCAGCAACCCACCATCAATACGGTGCTCCACACGAACACCGTAAGCACAAGACGCATCAAAAGCACAAGACAACATTGCAAAAAGATAGATACTAAACCGGGCAGGAGCTAACACACAGCCTTGCTTCACACCAGAGACAACTGGAAAGTCATCAGAGGTCTCTCCACTCAGCTGCACCCTCGCTCGCATACCACTGTGCAGACATTCAATTAAACTTACAAACTTACGCGGGCAACCAAACTTACCCAACACCAGCCACAGTGCCTCGCGGTTCACCGTATCAAATGCCTTGGTGAAATCAACAAAAAGTGAGTACAAAGGCTGGTGTCATTCTCTGCACTTCTCTTGCAACTGACGAGCCGCAAACACCATATCTATAGTGCTGCGACCCGAACGGAATCCACATTGCTCTTCCGCCACCTTTGGTTCCACAATCTGACTCACGAGGCGATTGAGCAGGATTCGGGCAATCACCTTACCCACACAACTCAGCAAGTTGATGCCACGATAATTCGTGCAACATTGCTTGCTCCCTTTGCCCTTGTACAGTGGTAGCACAACAGGATCCTTCAGCTCAGAAGGCACTTCCTCCTCAATCCACACGCGTTGCACCAAGTGGTGCAGCGCAGACAACAACGCGGGTCCACCGTGTTTCAATACTTCAGGTGGGATCCCGTCACCTCCGGCACATTTGCCGTTTCGCAGCTGAGCAAGTGCTCTCTGCGTCTCATCCAGTCTCGGCGTATCCGCCAGCTCCGCCTTCACATCGTGCTGCTTCAGGCCGTTCAATGTAGGCCAGTCGATCTCTGAACGGTTGTTCAAGAGACAGGGAAAGTGTTTCCGCCAGACCTGCATTATGTCTGCAGTCTGTGTGCAGGTAGCGCCTGAACTACCATCGAGTAGCGTCCTCAGCGGCTCCAACCTCGGTCCATACACCGCCTTCAAGGAGTCAAAGAATTCCTTGTGTTGACGGCGTTCGGCGTAGCATTCCATCTGCTTCGCCTTCTCCGTCCACCATGCATTTTTAATGCGACGGAGCTCTCGGGTCAGTCGCCGTCGAAGTTTGCGAAACTGACTACTCTTCTCCAAGTCACTGGGATCTGCCACATGTGCAGCAAATGCTGCATTCTTCTCTGACACCAATGCGTCAATCGTCACATTGTTGTCATCAAACCAATCAGGCCGCTTACAGTTTGCGCGCCCGATGGTCTCCTCCGCAGCAGCTGTCACGTGGTCGCGAATGTGGTGCCACAGGTCGCCCACTGTGGCTATACAGTCCACATCACCACACAGGCGTGCAGCCATCGCCTTCTCCAGCTCAGTACGTTTCGCCACAGCACCGAGGGAGAGAATGTTAAATTTACGCCGATTCACGGCGGGAGTGCAATACATCGATTGACGAAAATATATGTACAGTTTGGTCCGAACCAATTTGTGATCAGTGCCACACTCAGCTCCACGCAGTACACGTGTCATGCGCACTTCACGCATATCACGCTGACGTACGATGACACAGTCGAGCAGGTGAGCGTGACCACTCCGTGGGTGCGTCCAAGTTGCTATATCACTCGCACTCAGTGCAAACCGAGTGTTCGTGATCGGCAGGTCGTGAGTGGCACACAGTGAGAGCAGCCTGTCACCGTTCGCATTCGCTGAACCAATGCCATGCGAACCGATAACATCTGTCTACGCTGATGCATCACGCCCAACGCGCGCGTTGAAATCACCCAGCAGAAATAGTCGGTCGCTCCTCGGCGCAGACCGTATCACGGAGGATAGCTCAGTGTAGAACTGATCACGCGTGTCATCAGGATAACACATGGTCGGACCGTACGTGCTTATAAAAGTAGCAAACTTACCTCTTCCGAGTCGTAGGCGAACAGTCATCAGCCGCGCGCTGATGCCCGTTGGTTCACCCACCAGCTGGCCATTCAGGCGGTCGGATATTGCAAATCCGACCCCATGTTCACGTGGTGCTGAGGCGGCGTTCCCCACCCAGTAGAATGTGTAGCCAGCACCTGCTTCATGTAACTTACCTTGCTCAGCGAGCCGAGTTTCACTGGGCGCCGCAATATCGATGTGGTAGCGCGCCAGCTCCATTGCGACCAGTGCAGTGCGTCGCTCCGGGCGCTCGCTCGAGTTCCGGTCCAGTAGTGTGCGCACGTTCCAGCACCCGATGCTGAGTGCTTTGCGCGCAGGCATACGATTGCATTGGTGGGCAATCGCACGCGAGGTGGTCGTTGTGCTTCGGAGGTTTGCTTGAGGGACTCCACCCGGAGCCTTTGGCTCAATAGCCTGACCCACAAGGCAGTGGAGAGCAGATCCAGCTCGGGAATGTGATTGCAGAGACAGATTGGGATCTGCTTGACGGCCGTCACACGCAGCCTTTGAGATTCTGGAACAATTATCATATGTTTTGCGACCGTAGTAAGATACGCA
This sequence comes from Dicrocoelium dendriticum, assembly GCA_944474145.2. NCBI lineage: Eukaryota > Metazoa > Platyhelminthes > Trematoda > Plagiorchiida > Dicrocoeliidae > Dicrocoelium > Dicrocoelium dendriticum. The sequence continues at coordinate 23,191,303 of OX104067.1, read as the reverse complement.
CCTGCGACCACGGCCAGACGCAGGTGGGTTTTTGGCGGGTTTGCACCAATTTGACCAGGGGCTGCCTGGCTTGAGGCGGGCAGTAGCAAACCATTGAACACCCGGAGGTGTCCTCCCACCGTCAGAGACAATGCGTGGCACTCGTGCTCTACGCCAATCGAGCATTGAGAATATAACCCGTAACCTGTTGTCTCCCATGGCTAGGTTTTACGGGAAGTGGGCCATCGACCACTTCCTAACCTCCGGAGAGGATGGACTAGGATACTGCCAGGGCGCCCAATCCTGACAGGAGAACGACTCGGGTCCTCAGCCAAAGCCTTCGATTAAATGAACACCCGAAAGGCAGCGGGTCTAGCACATGGTCAGTTAGCTGACTCATGTGGATTGGTGTCCTGGATCTTAGCAGGGAGAAGGGCGAAACCTAACTCCCATCCAGCGGTCACCACGTGGAGGCGCCCAGGACATGAGACTATGGCGCAACAGTAGCAGCAGTGGGTAGACCATCTGTCAGGATCTAGCCACCACCAGCCTCAGCGCACCATAGGCTCTCCCGCCATATATATATATATATATATATATATATATATATGTATATATATATATATATATATATATATATATATATATATATATATGATTTGGCGGCGTTCGTATCCGGATTTGCCTGTCACTGTGATGTCCATGGGGACAGTCACAGGACGCCTGCGCCTACAGAGGGACCATGGGTGGCTTGCGCTGCACCACCCATAGTTTTATCCACACACCCCATATCCGGTGTAAACCCGAAGGAATAAGACCGGGAGGCATGCGGATGGGAGCCACGTTTCATCAACGGAGCCGGCCCACACTCCTTCAACAAGCAGAACGGAAGCATTCCGGCCTAATTGGGAGTTCATACACACCAGACGTACACGAGGCGGTGGCTGGACCGTAGTCCGCTCCACACTGAGTGCATGGAACCATTCTTTGAGCCTAGCACCGTCACGAGGACGGTGCACTTCGTCCCCTCCAGCGACGACTAACTGTCTCCTGGAGCCAGTATGGACGAGATAGTGGGTAATAGACAGGTAGGCACCTTGTCAACATTCACATCAGGCGCATCCACACAAGGGAGCTCAAGCAACATCTACTTCTGAAATGCAAGGTTATTCATCACGCAGGCAAACGTACCACATACGCCGCCTTATTGGCCTGGATTAGTAAATTGAATGGGAACATATGGTGCTTCTATTCCGCGTACAATTGTGCCTTCTCCGGCACCTGAGAAACCGCCCTTTTGAGTAGTTCACGGAATTCGCATCGATCAAATTTGCCTTGGATTCGCAACACCTGAAATCAACATGAGTTTGTCATAAACTCACCTTCTTCAGGTTCTGGTAATATTATTTTCGGTTTGCTCGAATGTTTTTCTACTGCACTAAGTTAACCGTACAAAAGCGATATGAAGATCCTCGTGGAATTCATTCGGTATACATATATACATAGATTGGCATCATCTTTGTCCAATGGCAGTTCGAATGCAACATATGTACATGCGTTTATGCAAACTTAAGTGTGAGCTGTCACAAAGTGGATAGAGATACATTAGACATCATCATCAATGGTACGACAAACGTGTATGGGTTTCGTTTGGAGGTCAGGCTAACAACCACTTTTGCAGGTATGAGAATAACTACCCCATACGAACTGTTGATGTTTTCTTCCACATTTAGACGTGACTGCCTTAAATCTTGGGCATCCATATTTGAAGGAATCCGACGTGGCAATGGTAAAGCAACTGCTAGGTAGAATGATGACTAGACTATTGGTACAGTGAAATAGTGTGCACTTAGGTATTGCCCTCTACATGTACAGTCTGGTTTGAGTAGCTGATGTGGGAGATCACACAGCATGCGAATGCGATACAGTGTCCACTTCTGGCTCTCTGTGTCTCCGACCGGTTCGGTCATGTGCTGCCCGAGGCATGTGCACCTACTCAAAGAACGATTGATGCGCAACCTTTGGTATTGACAAGTGACATCAACTAAGTCCCGCTGCCCACTGTCGAACAAGCGACTTTCCAAACAGTGTTCACATTTATTGTGCAAATGTCCAAGTACTCAACCGTTTATACCTACCGACCTGTACTCTACTGTGGCCATATATATATATATATATATATATATATATATATATATATATATATATATATATATATATATATATATATATATATATATATATATATATATATATATATATATATATACGGTCCTTGTGGCCGTGTTAGGATCAAAGAGTGGTTTTATGCAGTCAGTGTGGAGCGGACTACGGTCCAGCCACCGCCTTGTGTGCGCTTGATTCCCCAAATACAGTGTGCTTGAGTTTGCTGTGAAGCAGTGTGGACCGGCTCCGTTGATGAAACGTGGCTCCCATCCGCATGCCTCCCGGTCTTATTCCTTCGGGTTTACACTGGATATGGGGTGTGTGAATGGAGCTGTGGTTGGTGCAGCGCAAGCCACCCATGGTCCCTCTGTAGACGCAGGCGTCCTGTGGCTGGCCACAGTGACAGGTAAATCCGACACCGGATGCCGCCAACCATATATGCTTCGCTGCCTTTTTTACCTCGGTCTCTTACTAGGTGGTTGTAATTTGAGCATCCAGCTGCCCACGAGGTATTCATTTTGTGTTGCAGCCCAAAGGGTTCATTATGACCCGCTGTGCGCGTTTGACGCAAAGGAACTTGAAACACCGGTATATTACACTCATTTCCATTTACAGTTCCGCTTTGTAACCTATACTACCTTATTATCCTAACTATTGTTAATTCGACAAACATAGTGAAGAGGGAATGTCTGCTAGGCCAGTGCATTGGTCAGGCGACCAAGTGGACTAGGGTAGGATGAAATGAGTGGGACTAGAAGTGGAGTCGATGTATACTGAAATGAAAATATCAAGCATACTTCTACCTTAGGCCTAAAATACTACAACGAATACTACAACGATACTACAACGTCGCAGACACTGAAGATGGAACCGCTCGAGATATCGCACATCCCGACGGTACATCGTCCACGTTTCAATGCCGTATAGAAGAACGGACAACACCATGGATTTGTACACCATTAGCTTCGTGCCAACGGTAAGCTGATGGTTGTTCCATACTCGGTACTCAAGCTTCCCGAATGCCGCCGCGGCCTTCGACACGCGGATACGCAACTCACTGTGTAGCTGCTGATCAGTCGACATCACACTTCCAAGGTAGCAAAAGCGGGAGGTGGTTTCCAATAATTCAGCACCAATGCTGATTCGCGGCAACAGTGAAGATTGCACCTCCGGCGAAGGCTGAAAGAGACAGACAGTTTTGCTTGTGTTGATGGTGAGTCCGAATTTGGCCGCTGTCGAAGCCAGAGCACTAGTCATGTGCTGCAACTCATCCGCGCTGTGTGAAAACAACGCACAGTCGTCAGCAAACAGCAACATACGGATAGTTGTCTCACAGACTAGAGTTCTCGCACCGAAACGACGGATGTTCAGCAACCCACCATCAATACGGTGCTCCACACGAACACCGTAAGCACAAGACGCATCAAAAGCACAAGACAACATTGCAAAAAGATAGATACTAAACCGGGCAGGAGCTAACACACAGCCTTGCTTCACACCAGAGACAACTGGAAAGTCATCAGAGGTCTCTCCACTCAGCTGCACCCTCGCTCGCATACCACTGTGCAGACATTCAATTAAACTTACAAACTTACGCGGGCAACCAAACTTACCCAACACCAGCCACAATGCCTCGCGGTTCACCGTATCAAATGCCTTGGTGAAATCAACAAAAAGTGAGTACAATGGCTGGTATCGTTCTCTGCACTTCTCTTGCAACTGACGAGCCGCAAACACCATATCTATAGTGCTGCGACCCGAACGGAATCCACATTGCTCTTCCGCCACCTTTGGTTCCACAATCTGACTCACGAGGCGATTGAGCAGGATTCGGGCAATCACCTTGCCCACACAACTCAGCAAGTTGATGCCACGATAATTCGTGCAACATTGCTTGCTCCCTTTGCCCTTGTACAGTGGTAGCACAACAGGATCCTTCAGCTCAGCAGGCACCTCCTCCTCTATCCATACACGATGCACCAAGTGGTGCAGCGCAGTCAACAACGCGGGCCCGCCGTGTTTCAATACTTCAGGCGGGATCCCGTCAACCCCGGCACATATGCCGTTTCGCAGCTGAGCAAGTGCCCTCTGCGTCTCACTCAGTATCGGCGTGCCCGCCAGATTAGCCTTTACATCGTGCTGCTTCAGGCCGTTCAATGTAGGCCAGTCGATCTCTGAACGGTTGTTCAAGAGACAGGGAAAGTGTTTTTGCCAGATCTGCATTGCGTCTGCAGTCTGTGTGTAGGTAGCGCCTGAGCTACCATCGAGTAGCGTCCTCAGCGGCTCCAACCTCGGTCCATACACCGACTTCAAGGAGTCAACGAATTCCTTGTGTTGGCGGCATTCGGCGTAGCATCCCATCTGCTTCACCTTTTTCGTCCACCATGCAACTTTTATGCGACGGAGCTCTCGGGTCAGTCGTCGTCGAAGTTTGCGAAACTGACTATTCCACTGGGGTCTGTCACATGTGTTGCAAATGCTGCATTCTTCTCAGACACCAATGCGACAATCGTCCACCTCAACAATTACTTTGCTGGGGTACAATTTCAGCATCAAGTACCAATCGACATTTGTCACGTCAATACGGTATCACGATTGTTAGATGAACAGCAGTAACTAGATAACACGGTCGTTGCAAATGTCTCAATCGAAATGGAAGTTAACCGTATACCCTCGGATAATGTGAGCCAACCCCCAATATCCTTCAGTCAGATTCGAGACGCAACCTTACGGGACCCGTTATTGTCACAGGTGAGCACGTTTTACCACTCATAAACGCCAAGAAAAAGTTTGGACGCACAGTTAAACATTCAATCCAGAGACGAAAGGCACTATCAGCCGTCGAAGCATGTATCCTGCTTGTTGAACGCGTCGTCATCCCAGCCGAGCTTCAATGTAAAGTCCTACATCCATTTCATACAGGACATCCCGGCAACAATAAGATGGAGGCTTCAGCGAGAAGTTATGTGTACTAGTCATTTATGGATTCGCGAATTGAGGAGTTAGCACGTACTTGTACAGTGTGTACTAGCAGCAAAATTGCTGTGGAAATACGAACAGTACTCTTGGCCGACGTCTACGAAATCATGGTCAAGGGTTCAACTTGATTTCGCAGGGCCAATAATGTATGTATGTAACCTCAACAGTCTATTAACTAGACGTAGAGACGGAATAAAACCATGGAGATCAGGAGATAAGAAGGAATCATCGCGTCATAATCATCATGGCATGCTAGTTGAAGGTGAGCAACACACTTCAACTAATATGCCGCAAGAAGAGTGGAACATTTTGACAAAAAGTAGAACAAAACATTTTTAGTTTGTTTTCCCACGCCGCTTTTGCTCTTTTTTTGTCAGTTTAATGTTTGTAGTATTAAACATGTGAATCAACACAATGCTGTATACAATTCTTCCATTGATTCCGGTTGCGGGCCATGTCTTCAAGAGTGTTAAGCCATTGGCACTCCTCATCTTTGGGTCCCCATCCTGGAAGACGTACGGATCCAACAGCGGCTAGACACGACGTCAGCGATTTCATGTGCTGCCGCCATGTAGAAGGCTGACCACCACGCGGTTGCCTCCAGCCAGGTCCTTGACGAGCGAATAGAGCGCGACGCGGTAGACGCTCAGGTGCCATGCGTAGGACGTGACCGAGACATCTCAACTGGCGCAACAAAACCAGTTTGTTGAAGGGAATACTCGCATTCCCCAAGATGCGACGTCGAACGTCATTATTATTAACTCGATGTTGCCACCAAACACGAGCGATCCTCCTTAAGCAACCGTTATCGAACTCAGAAAGACGACGCATGTCTTCCACGCGAATCGGCCAGGACTCGCACCCATACAACAATACTGAGCGAACTGATGCGCTGTAAACGCGGCCCTTTAGTGAGAATGAGACGTCGCGACGACGCCACAAGTGCCTCCAATTGAGAAATGCTGATCGAGCTTTAGCGATACGAAGAGAAACTTCTTTGTTGATAGTGCCGTCAGCAGAAACACAGCTCCCAAGGTAGAGGAAACTATCTACCTGTTCAAGTTGTGCACCTTCGAGAGTGAGTGGACCTTTTGTAAACACTTATACTGTAAATACACTGACGATACATTTGTTGTGATTGACACTGCTGCACATGCAACGTACTTGCTCGAGGCTCTAAACACGTGCCACCTTGCCATCAAATTCACGATGGAAAGTGAAACCGATATCATGTTCCAGTTTTTGGATGTAAAGCTAGAGAGAAGTCCAGGCGGTACGCTCACTCGATCTGTGTATCGCAAGCCCACTTGGGTAGGACAGTACCTAAAGTTTGACAGTTTTTGTCCTATAAAGTATAAACGAGCGTTGGTTCGCACCACCTTTGCGAGAGCTCATAAGATGTGCTCTGAAGATACTATCAGCAATGAGCTGGAACACGTATCCTTGACCTTACAGGAACACGGATACCCTAAGAGATTTGTAGTACGATACGCAAACACAAAAGCATAGAAAAACGACTGACTGATGTCTCCAAGAAAAAAGTGTTTCTTACACTGCCCTTTAATGGAGACCAAAATGATAGAAGATACCGGCACCGTCTCCGCCAGATGATAAAGAAGTGTTATTATGAAGCCGAACTTGTGCTATTGCACCAAATAAGGATGCTGCTATGTAAATCCAACCATGACAAACCAGACCCTCTAGTTATCGCCCCATGTGTTTACCTCTTTCATTGTACTTGTGGTAGCAAGTACGTAGGTCGAACAGTAAGAAGGTTGTCAACCAGGATTTCAGAGCACATTACACATAATATGGTCGCGAACAGAGCCGGAATTGTGTAAAACGGACACCACCGAGCACATCAATGGGTAAATTTCTCTACCAACTAGTGGTATAACCCCATAAAGTGTCATAAGCTCTCGTCATTTCAGGTCGATGGTGGCTTCGTCATCAGTAACAACAGTACATCCGCCATCTGAACGGATTCTTCGCTGCCGTACAACCATGGCGGCCTACGGAACGAAGAACAATAAGGAGAGAAGAGGAAGCTGGTTAAAACCTCGATGCCCTAAACATTCAGGGTCAAGACCCTTACACTTTGTCAACAGCAACGTCACAAACAACCAGGCTATCGTGCAAAGATAAGGCGGCATTAGCGAGACAGCTTCCTTTTGGCTTTAACTGCCCTGCATCATAATCAGCCGTTAACCCGCAGATAACTCGGCACCAAACACACTTTAAACAGGCAGTCTGGCTAGATGACAGCAGACACGTTACTGGTGCCGAGTGCGAGCCATGTCCTGTAATGCGTCTAGCTAAGCACAAGGCGGGTCTCACGTGGGCTCCAGCCTGGAAGGCGGGACGGACCAACGGCACTGTGGTTGGTCGTCAGTGACCTCATATCCCACTGCCGAGATAACTGTTGCCCACCTTGAGCAAAACGTCACCTAACATCTGGCGAAACAAGACCCTTATCGGTAAGCGGTGATCAGAGATAGTAGTACGTGCCAAAACCAAAGAAGTTTATTCAGTACTATTTTTCATTCTAGGTAACCATTGTGATTATCACTGCCTAGCACGCGCCTACGCACATCATTGTTGCGGACACGCTGTTGCCATCTCACACCAGCAATGCGTGGCAGACAACGGTGATCAAAGATATGAAGGCGCCCCAGATCCTCAGATGGAAGGGGCCAGGTCTTAAAAACACCGACTTTCAGACCAAGGAGAATCCTTTTCTGATGCCACAGATGTTGCAGACTCAAGAAGACAGTTCTAGCTTTTGCAATGGGTAAACTGACTACAGTCGTTGTGCGTCCATCGGTGGTGATGCAGCTACCTTTACCAAGCGGCAACATCAGAACACTACCCTATTCCGCAGATAGATGACCTATACGCAACTCCGTCAGGTGGAAAGAGGTTTTCCAAACTTGATTTAAGCCACGCTCACTCACAAGTAGAGATGCATGAATTCACTAGGGAAATAACCATTAATACATATGGGTTTGTTCCACTAACAAACTTCCATTTGGTATACATTCAGCACCGGCAATATTTCAGAGGATTATTGACAAGTTGGTGAAGAAATACACGGTGAAAGCGCTTATCTATATGACATTCTCATTCCTGGTCGCACTGACCACGAACACATGACATCACTTGCGACGGCCTCGAAGCATCTCCAAGACAGTGTACTCAAGCTGAAGGAATCCAGATGTGCAGTTTTCGTGGTCAGTGTTCAGTACTATGGATTTCGTTTGGATAAACAAGGCTCAAAAAATCTAGCCCATCTTTGAATCTCCGAGAGAACGCAACACCAGTGAGCTGAAATCTGTTCTTAATATGATAACATACTATAGTCGCTTCCTACCTAATTTGGACATCACCTCCGTACCACCGTACGCTTTACTACGAAAAACGCCAAGTGGCAGTGGTCAGCTAATGGACAAGAGATTTTTGATGGTGTCAAGGCAGCTATAGAAAAAGCTAAGATACTGATACATTGTGATTCGAGGAGGCCCATCACTCTCCGACGTGATGCCTCAGCATCAGGGCTCGGGGCCGCACTGTCCCACAAAATGATCAGGCAGAGAGACGCTTCGCTTTTGTCATAAGAAGTCTTACGCCGGCAGAGAACTGCGCACAAGTGGATAAGGAGGCACTGGTAGTTATATTTGGTAGTAAAAATTTCGCTAGTATCTCTAGGGAGAAAGTTTTGAAATTCTTACTGACCATAATCCTCTATTAGCCTTGATTGGTGAATGTAAAGACATCAACCAGGTGTCATCCCGTATGCTGTCATCGGTTTACTATCTCCTACGTCCCTAGAAAAGCAAAGGGCATCGCGGATGTATTGAGCTGGTTGTAGTTGAATCATCTGCCCGATTGTGTATGGGAACTGACTGAAATGGTCCATTGAATGCAACACTTGACCAGGAAGCCGGTGTTAAACGCTGATATCGACCGTGAGAGAGAGAGCGTGATGTACTCCTTATCAGAGTTAAACGTTGGCTTTTCCAAGTATGACCTGAGAAATATGGCCCGGAATTGTTACGTTACAGCATCTGACGTATAGAACTCAGCCTCGAGGATGACTGCTTCCTATGAGGGCCCAGAGCTATTATACAGCCTTGGTTAGGACAATATGCGCTAGAGGAACTGCCCGAAGCTCACCCAGTTATCACCAGAATGAAAGGGTTCGCGCGGTCATATTTGTCATGGCCCGGCATCGATAGCAACAGAAAAATGGGTCAGGCACTGTGAAGCATGCCAAAGTACACAAAGAAACGGTCTGCCGATACCACTGAGTCCATGGAAATGGAACAAAAAACCATGATAGCGCATACCCATCGCAATGAGGCGGGACTTTACCGTGGTGCGATAGTTCGTGTGCCACAGTGATCCATTGAGCTATGCTGGGAGGTGCATTTTTGTACCTTCAGAGCCACTCATACCAGATTCGTTAATGGTTAGAGGCCAAACAAACGCAGCCTCCTGATCCTCCAGGTTGGGAGTTGGAATGCGGGTGCTTCCTTATTCCTTAAAACGGAATCCATGTAGCCCAACGCCAAACCCGCTGCCTGGCGGTAAGGTTTTTGAACCAAACGCTTTGGTTGAGAACCCTAATCGTTCTCCTGTCTGCGCCTGGGCAACCTGACAGTATCCTGACGTCGCAATATAATGAATCTCACTTCAAACAAATTTCTGATGCTCTGGTCACCGCAGAGGATAATCAACGGTGTCCTATCTGCTGCATCGAGCAGGGTGGATAGGGGTTTGGATGCTAGTGCTCAAGCCTTCCCGTCTTCTAATATCCCCTCTTACGCTTTTTCACTTATCGTCCCGTTCCAACTTCACTTTTATCCCCCAGTTTTCTACCCCTAATTATTGGCCCTCTCCCAACATGCTTTAATAGTCGGTTGCCTTTTAGTTTCAACTCACATATGAACGCGGAGCTTCATTCCTGCCCGGTCAACAGGCCCATGTCCAACCAAGCGGTCAAGCCCAGTTCATCGGCTTTCATTTGGAGCCATCGATCCTCCTTCAGATTGGCATGCCTCTATGTTTGCACATTGATTCAGATCGGTCAACAGGCAGCACTTGCCCCAACATTAGAGACCCACTCGATCGATATCTGCAACATTTCGGAAACCCGCCTACAAGACTCGAACTCTGTGCTCTCTCTGCGATCTCCTTCACGTGACATCAGCAGCACTTATTGCGCCTATCCAGCGACGATGCAGCTTCGAGTACCGGCCAAGCCGGCGTTGGTATTGCCCTGAGTCCCGGGATGAAGCTACTCTGGTTGATTGGATTCCAATCAGTAGTCGGATGTGCGCTTTCCGATTGGCTGGCTGGTTCAAATCTTGGAAGTCGCGCGGGATTAACAGTATCTATTCGTTATCGCTGCCTATGCACCGACAAACTCTAGCGCTGACTCGGTAAAAGACGAATTCTATCGTCAACTGAACGAGCTCCTTCGCCACAAAAGAAGCTCGAAAACTATTGTGCTGGCTGGGGATCTGAACGCTCAAATTTGAAAATTATCCACTAATGAGTTGCATTTGGGCGGCCAACATGGTGTAGACTCCCGTAATGATAACGGCGAGCGGCTACTTCATTTGTGTGAGCATGCTCCCTTATTACTTGCGAGCACTAATTTCCGACGTAGCACCCGCCGGAGGGTGATTGCGCCCACCAGCCACGAACCAGACTTGGATGCAGATCGATCACATTGCTATCAGTTACCACTCGAGAAAATACGTCCAGAAATATGGCTCAATTTGGAGCACATGTGTAGACACTCACCATGCACTTGTATGTGCCGATCTGCGGATGCGCTTTGGCGGACGCGCACAACGAGGTTGTGACTGCATTGACACCAGCCAACGGGCAAAACCAGCTGTTCTGAATGCCTATCAAAGTACGCCGTCATGCGAGTTGGATAAACGCTCACTG
>OX104067.1:22919799-23179725 GCA_944474145.2 Dicrocoelium dendriticum | reverse complement strand
TACCAGCTCCATTTTGTCCCGGACGAGGCAGGGCGGACAAGCCTGGACGCAGTATTCCAGATGAGGGCGAACGAAAGCCGAGAACAGCCTCGTAAAGATGCCGCCCGTCAAGACTCCGAAAGAACGTCGGATTAACCACAACATGCGGAAACTAAACAACAGCAGGGCGGTGGCCGGGCCGTAGCCCTTGATATTCACCACTCATTGAGCCTAGTACCGTTATGTTTACAGTACACCCCGTCCCCACAACAGGGGAAGGCAGCCATAGGCCGCATGCATGTCGCGGGTATCAGACAGGTAGGCACCCTGGTCAAAGTGCGCTGTGAGTAGCGGACAAGTCCGCAGGCATAGCAAAATAATGACGAGTAAGTGGACTCGTACTGGTAATAATGTCAGCCACCAGCTGATCGTATTCTGGAAAGCTCTGTGGTCGTATTATGATACATAAAAGGGTTGTAGATGTTATCAGGTTACAGTGAAATGTTAAGTAATGAAAGTAATACACCAGCTGTCTAGACATGGATAGAGATATCGGTTTACGACGAAGTGAAGAAGCTTTCACGGGCCCCTCTTCTGCTCTCTACTACTCAGTGAACTCAAGGATTAATGACACATTTAGTTCGAAAATTAACCGTCGCCGTGAGCAGAATACATCGTGCTATCTGTAAATGTAAATGTAATTGAGGCTGTACGGGAGGTAAGTAACTGGATCGACGACCCGCTCAAGAAGGAACACTTACGGGATTCATCCTATCGTTCCCGTCCCAGTTGAACTTGAACTTGATGTAGTTGCTAATGAAATAGATATACAATGTGGGAGAAGTAGGTTTGGTAAACAACTTTCATTAAAGGATGCTAATCTATGCAACACAGTACCACAGTACTAAGCACTGGTATCGAATGAGCTGCTAGGATACAGATATCCCCTACGATTTCAACCGTAATTAAAGACGAGCCATGCTGATATTTAGCTTACATTTATTGCTAACCGCCTGGAAGGGTCCGTAGGTTTTGTTTGATGAAGCCGTCTGGTAAATTCGGCAGCACTCAGAGCGATTCGTGAGCAGGTATTTACTGGTACGATCTATCCAAGGAGGATGAGTCCGTGTGTTCCTTATATTATTGTCAGCAGCGTAGCTGACTTCATGTAGAGTAACGTCACGGGGTATTAAATGGACACCTATTGCCAGCCTCAGTAAGAATATACTCATTATGCCAAAAACAACTAAACTGAGTAGAGGAAGTGCACACCGCAGTCCATAGGGCTCCACTAGTTTTGCAAAGCAGACCTGTGTCCACGTGTTCAGTGTAATGATAACAACGCAAGTCCACAGTCACTTCAAGCATGTGATGAAGGAATGAACTTGTTGGCGTGTGAGATGTTTATGGGTCACGGGGCATCACAAGCCTAGTGGAGGGCATGTGGGATGTGATGAGCCAGTTGTCAGGATGTACACGGAAATTCGGAAGCTTGTTAGCACTAGGGCTTCACAAGGTAAATAAGTTTCTTAGCACTATAACCAAGAATGTAATTCTTGGAGCCTCTATACATATCAGCACAGACCGGTTGCACTGGCGATACACTAGGCTAGATAGGTCTCTTAGCACTAGCAGCAATGGCGTAGGTCTCGGCCACTCTATACATATCAGCACAGACCAGTTGCACTGGTGCAACTGTAGCCTACGTAGGTCTCGTAGCAGTATCACCAAGAAGGTAGGTATCGGAGCCTCTATACATATCATCACACACCTGAGGCACTGGTTGCATACTAGCATACATAGGTCTCTTATCACTAGCATCAATGGCGGAGGTCTCGGAGCCTCTATACATATGATCACAGACCTGATGCACTGGTTGTATACTAGCCTAAATAGGTCTCTTAGCACTATCATCAATGGCGTAGGTCTCGGAGCCTCTATACATATCGTCACAGACCAGTTGCACTAGTGCAACAGTAGCCTACGTAGGTCTAGTAGCACTATCACCAAGAAGGTGGGTGTCGGAGCCTCTATACATATCATCACACACCTGAGGCACTGGTGATTTACGTGCCTACATAGGTCGCTTAGCGCTAGCATCAATGGCGTAGGCCTCTGAGCCTCTATACATATCATCACACACCTGAGGCACTGGTTGTATACTGGCCTACATAGGTCTCTTAGCACTAGCAGCAATGGCGTAGGTCTCTGAGCCTCCATACATATCATCACACACCTGAGGCACTGGTTGTATACTAGCCTAAATAGGTCGCTTAGCACTAGCATTAATGGCGGAGGTCTCGGAGCCTCTATACATATCGTCACAGACCAGTTGCACTAGTGCAACAGTAGCCTACGTAGGTCTCGTGGCACTATCACCAAGAAGGTAGGTATCGGAGCATCTATACATATCATCACACACCTGAGGCACTGGTTGTTTACTAGCCTACATAGGTCTCTTAGCACTAGCATCCATGGCGTAGGTCTCTGAGCCCCTATACATATCATCCATCAATCCATACATAGCATCCGAAGTGTCTGAGCGGAGGTGAAAAGCTATATCAAAGCGCTTGCCTTCGTACGCCGGAGAAGTAGATGGGGTAAATGATGTGGTTATATTCGGAGATGGTGTACGGCGCATAGCTGAAACTAAATTACTTGATTCCAACTCACGTAGGTTGTTACTATGTGACGGCTTTTTGGGAAGTGGAACCGCTGCTATGTCACTGGAGCAAACTTTGCAACCGTCGGTTTTGTTCTCCACCAAGCATTTACGGTGGTACAGTTGCCCGTTGTGCACGCAATGAACGCCCGTACCTGCAACCGGTTCACCACAAGCGAAGCAAAATGTAGTCAACTTACCGGCTTTGTGCCACCACGGTTGCTTACGCGATGGTTGGCAGTGTGGCTTAGCACTTACGACGGGCGCACCTGGTGCTACGTCTATGAGCTCATCAGTTTGTTGAATGAGGCTATCGATAAACCCGGATACTGCACCGGGGGTTCACGTCTTCCAGGCACTTAAGCCGAGCAAGCAGTTTTGCTACGTTGGAATTCGGCTGCCTTGAGGTGGCTACCTTCAAAGTCCGAAGCAACATGGAATCCTCCGGCATGTTGTAATTCGCTAACCATCGACTACGGATGGGGATGCTTTCTGAAAAGGGAATGAAACGTAATCGTTGTTTTACCTGCCGGATGTTGATTCCCCTTATATAACATCAATAAATGGACGCACAGTACCCACATGTGCCCGTAAAATGCGCAAGTGCATGTGCCATTTGTGCAGTCGATGTCATATCTATGGTTGTGGGAGAGCTGGAACGTTAGCACATTTAGCCTACGGCCATCCCGAGCAACATTAACACGAGCACTGCAATCGGTGTCTCTGGAACTAAATTTGACGGTTAACAACATCATAAACCACATACTAGACTCGCCGGATTCCTTTGCTCCTTGTTTTCCGGCGCTTACAGCGCACGCGTTTATAAACGATGCGATCATACCTCACGCTATGATACTTGCTTCTTTTGCTGCTACAGCAAACAAAATTGACGTTGTTCCGATGCATAAATGAGGTAAAAAGCGAATAGAATTCATCAAAGCTATGAAACGAATGCCCAACAAAGGTGCTCCTGAAGTCAGCCTCCATGGTTGCAATCCGAAATAACAGCTAAATACGACCTTTTCATTTGACCTCACTTAAAGTGGCCACTAACATCATGTGCAGAAATATTAGCCGTTTTTGGAAAATACCAGACATAGTCATATTTTTTACCGTAAAACTGAGGCCACTTATTATTTCATTACCCATATTTCTTGCAGTTCTATGGTTGCCACTACGTGGCACCCGCCACTTTCGATCAATGATCTTTCGAGAGTGTGATCGCGGTACACAAGGTTGTATGTTGATGTATGAATGTTTTGGGCCAACCGAGACACGTGTGTGTTTATTATTATGTTAGCGTCCCTGTTAATTTGCTAAGAGGTGGATTAGAAATCAATAAAGTGAACGCTTTAAACAGGTTACGGTGTTTAATCTTTTTCCAGCTTCTAGCACAAGCAGCCATGTTGGAATAACCGTTGTGCATTCCGGGGTAACTTCACGGTTCCATATGTGGACTTTTCGTCGATAAATGAGGGTCTGAAACTTATTCAGATGGAAACGGGGACCTTGTTCCTTCGTCGGACCGTTAAAACTGCGAAAGCTTTTTTAAGCCTTTCACCTACCACCTTCAGTGTCTGCATTTTGCAATGGATTATCTAGAGGATAATCCGTCTCCATGCGCGGTTAATGCCGTCCAGCCTGTCATGGCCAATTCTGTTGTCTCAGCACCTTCTCCTTTTTGGGAGAATGATCCTTTATTGGGGTTATTGCACCTAGAAAACGCATTTTATATTCGAATATTTCTTCTGATTTCACCATATGTAACCAGCTAATATCTTGCCAACCTCAGAGTATATCCTCGCAGGTGAGAGACATCATACTTTGCCCCCTCTAGTAATGAAATACGAGAGACTTAAACAGGCCATTATTCAGCGAATCACGCCTTCTGACAAGGTCTGTCTACAGCAACTACCTAGTGATCTGAAGCTAGGAGGTGGAGCGCCCTCAGCCTTGTTGCACGGAATGCAACAGCTCATCAACACGTCCAACATGGACGTAGGAATGCTCCGCGAGCTGTGGTTGCAACGCCTTCCTGCAAGCACTCAGGCTATCCTTGTAGTAGCAAGAGACTTGCCCACCACAGCAGTTGCAGATCTAGCAGACCGCGTCATCGAACGGCACCAGCCTGAGACTGAAACCAAAGCACCTAAGCAGCTTTGTGCGGGCGTAACCACACCGATGTCTGCGACTAGCCAGCCGTCGATAATAAACGCATTATCATTGCAGATAGCGTCGCTTCAGCGCCAGATCGAAGAACTCACTTTAAGCCGCAGGCATCGCGACCGGTCTGGATAATCGCGCCGTCGCACAAAACCTGATGCCTCAGGTTACTGCTTTTACCACTCGCGTTCCGGTACTAAAGCCCGAAAATTCGTACAACCGTGTAGCTACTCCGCTATAGATGATCCGCCACGCCGGGCTGTAATGGCCACGAACGTCGGCAAAGTCAAAGGTCGTCTCATCTACATTAGGGTTTATGACTCCGATACCCAATTCTTAGTTGATACCGGGGCGGAAGTCAGCGTCATTCCCTCCATGCCAGGTAAGCCTATCCCTCCTCTGTCAACAAGCCTCAGTGCCGTCAATGGCAAGCCAATAGCCACCTATGGTCATCGGTCGCTTACCCTGGCTCTAGGTCTTCGGCGCACTTTCCGCTTGGTATTTACTGTCTCTGCAGTCCCCTTTGTCATCATCGGCGTTGACTTTATCAGGCATTTCGACCTCTTGGTCGATGCGAAACACCAGAGGATAGTCGACGTTGCAACGAAACGCAATGTACGTTGCATCGCCGCCGATGTCACATATATCTCCCATGTCTATGCCTGCCCCCAGACCACGCCAGACTACGCTAATCTCTTTTCTCAGTATCCCAAGCTCGTTCAGCAAATGAACGCAACGTTGCCCGTGGCAGCTCAAGTCAAGCATCACATACGGACGAATGGCCCACCTGTGTCATGCCGTCCACGCCGACTATCGCCCGAGAAACTAAAGGTAGCTAGGGCGGAGTTTGAGCACTTGCCTGAAATTGTAATAATCCGCCCTTCCGACAGCCCTTGGTCCACGCCCCTGCAGAAGGTCCCCAAGAAAACAGGTGACTGATGCCCTTGCGGTGATTACCGCATACTTAATCGTCTGACCGTCCCAGGCAGGTATCCCATTTAACACATGTAGGACCTTACCGCATGTCTCACAGGTAAGACGATCTTTAGCAAGATCGATCTGGTTCGCGCCTATCACCAGATACCTGTGGAAGACAATGCCATTCCTAAAACAGTCGTCATTACTCCTTTCGGTTTGTTTGAATTTTTAAGAACACCATTTGGACTGTGCACCGCGGCACAAAACTTCCAACGCTTCATCCACGATGTTAATCGTGACCTAGACTTCGCCTATTCGTACGTCGATGATATTTTAGTAGCCAGTTCATCGGAACAAGAGCACTTCAAGCAACCTCGAACTCTCTTCCAGCGCTTGACCCAACACGGTGTCACAGTCAACCCGACTAAGTGCGAACTCGGCAAATCAACGGTAGAATTCCTAGGCCACCTCGTTTCATCGTCTGGTATTGCAGTCCTTCCTGATAACATCCAGGCAATCATGGACTTCCCAGCTCCGACTTCATTCAAGCACTTCCATCGAGCATGTGGTTTAATCAACTACTATCGACGCTTCATACCGCGCTGCGCTTAGCTCATGCGGCCACTGACCGACTTACTCAGAGGAAATGAACGTGTTCGCTTTCCCTGACACAGCAGAGGCAGCCTTCGCCCAGCTCAAGGATGTTACCTCCAACATAGCCCTCCTCGCACATTCCGAATCTACTGCACCCCTTTCTATTACGACTGATGCCTCAGACGTCGCGGTAGGAGCCGTCCTCCAACAACACGTTGGTGGGCGCTGGCAACCCCTGCGGTTCTTCTCCAAGCGCCTGCAGCCAGCGGAATCCCGCTACAGCACGTTTGGCAGAGAACTGCTCGCCATTTACCTAGCGAACCGTCACTTCCGGCACGCACTCGAAGGCTGCGCTTTCACGGTCTACACTGATCACATGCCCCTTGCCTTTGCCTTCAATACTGCTTGCGACAAATGCCACGGGAAACAAGACATCTAGACTTTGTCACGCTGTTTACTGCTGACATACGTCATGTCTCAGGTGTCGACAATCCCGTCGCCGACGCTCTCTCACGCGTCAATCCCACTCTCCAGTCTTTACCTTTCGTCGACCTTGCCGCCATGTCAACGTCTCAGGTTCAAGACGAAGATATACAGCGCACTCTGCGGTCCACTTCGCTGCATGTGCACCCTGTTCCGCTCCAAACCTCGGAAGGAACCATCCTCTGTGACACTTCCACAAGTTTTCCTGGACCCCTCGTGCCCGTCTCCTTCAGACGCACAGTCTGCTGCACTGCACTCACTATCACATCCTAGTATCCGTGCATCTTTGAAACTGGTCACCGAACGTTTCGTTTGGCCACGCGTAAACAAAGATGTTCGTACCTGGGCTCGCGCCTGCCTTCAGTGCCAACGCTCCAACGTACATCGTCACACCCGCAGCCCTCTTGCTTCATTTCCTGCCCCAGACTCTCGGTTCTCGCATGTACACTTAGACCTAGTAGGACCATTGCCTACTTCACGCGGGTTCGTATACACTCTTACGTGTGTCGACCGCTTCACCAGATGACCAGAAGCAATTTCCGTAAAAGACTGCACAGCTGAGACTGTTATCCGGGCCTTCTTGGACTGATGGGTATCGCACCACGGTTGCCCATCCACCATGACAATTGACCGCGGAACGCCTTTCGAAGCTTCACAATTCGATACGTTCTGCAACTTTTTAGGCTGTCGCCGCATTCATACCACAGCGTATCACCCAACAGCCAACGGGTTAGTTGAACGTTTCCATGGACAGCTTAAAGCCTCTCGCTGCGCCTCCTCCGACCCTAGCTGGAGCGAAAAGGTTTTGCTCGTATTCTTAGGCATTCGCAGCAGCATCAAAGCTGACTCGCAATGTGCACCAAAGAAGATGGTTTACGGCACAACGCTCAAATTACCAGGAGAACTAGTTTCATCTTTTGCATTGTCGGGTATGCCTCCGCTTAAATTTTCTTCCTCCCTAGCTCAACGCATGCGTTCACTATGCCCGACTCTGCCTCGTTAACAGACCAGAGATGTGCAAATGCACAGCGGACTCTCTACCTGCACTCACATCTTCCTACGCATCGATGCAGTTCATGGCCCTCTCCAGCCTTCCAACGCCGGCCTTTTCAGAGTTCTGCAACGGACTCCGAAACATTTTACTTTAGACCAGCATGGTCACCGAACAACGGTGTCCATCGACCGCCTTAAAGTGGCTTTCCTTGCCGAGCCACTTGCAACCCATCCTGATGCTCTCGCACAAGCACCCGCACCTTTGGTGAGTTCCCGAGCACTAGATAGCCCGAAACCCTCCGTACCCCTTGACCCGCAACCTATCCGGCCGCAGCTCCTAGCAACCGACCGACGCGGTAGACAGGTTAAACGTCCGGTGCGTTTTTCAGATTTTGTAAACGTTTACTATTTCTATTAACACGCCTTTTTCGTCTTTAGTGGTTATCCTGCGTCTCATTCACAACCGTTTTGCAAAATCTACAAAAAACCCCAAAACATTCTGAAAGCCTAAAAAGTGTATTTGCTTTTATCATGCATGACATGTTCCATCTCCGGCGTCAAGCCACTTCCCACGACGCTTGCCCACCCTCTCTGAGTTCTACCTTCCAGAAACTCAACCGCGCAACTGCCCAGGCAACCCTCGAATGACTCGCCAACCGGCTCAACGCAAGCCCTGGAGGGACTTGCCAGCCGACCCAACGCCCCCTTCCTCACCAAGGAACAGACAGTCGCCCTCGACCGCAGACACCCACGAACGGATTGGTCCCCAAACGCCGCCTAGGCATTGCCGACGAGGACGCCGGATTTCTCGTGGGACGAGGACGCCTGGATTTCTTCGTGGGACGAGGACCGTGGACTAAAGTGCGGTGGGGGAGTGACACCTCCCAAGCGCACCGTCGGGTCTGCAGCAAAGGGAAGGTCCTGTCGGCCTTTTTCTGGACTAGCCAGTTTTTTTGCAGTCCGACCAGCCCGCCCCGACGGCCCACCGATGATGCACTCTGGTCCACACGATCGTCATAAATAATAACTAACAAAAGCCTGGACCCAGCGAAATCTGCTACACACCCCACTTTGGAAGCCCTTACTCAAGCCCCTGCAAATATTCGCATCCACCCTCACCTTCCGTTTCCCCCACTAACAGCTCCATCGAAGGCTTCCATCCTTCAGCCTTCTAGGGGAGGCCCTTGTAGTGTACCGGAAAACAAGCTCTTTCAGTATTTTGTAACATTGGATTTTACGGTTGTTTTAACCTTCGAAACGTCCACTTGTTTTACTGACTGCACATCCGTTGACACAAACCGTTTTGGTGAGTACCTCGCTGCACGTTTCTCGCTCTGTCTGATTCTCTTCCTATTCTTTTAGCCTGCACTATATACGTGGGGTTCAGTGGTCTCAGACTTCTATACTGTCTTATTTGACAAGTCTTACGTGTCACTGCTTACCGACCAGTATCCCAGTCTCCGCCCAACAGAACTCAGTAGACAACCCCGACCATCAGGGATCTGCATCCATCATACTCGCTGTACTCCATGGCTTCGAAACCACCGGTACCATCATAAGTAGCGTCAACTAAATGAGCCTTGAGGTCGGCATTCAAGTACGGAATCACAACGCCACCAGATCTTCCTCCTTTGCGGTCAGCCCGGCAGAGATGATACCCGGGGATCTGCACCACCGAGTGCAGGATATCTGCGGACACCCAGGTCTCGGTGAAAGTCTTTATGTCAGGATGATGCACTGAGGCAAACATTGAATTGCATCGAGATTTTAGTTCGAATACTGCCCACGTTAGCGGAAAATACGCGCAATCCGTTCTTCCCTTCCAACGCCTAGGTACGACAAGAAGTGGTTTCCAGCGCATACTTGTCGCTTTTTGGGCTACGCAAAAATCCACGATATGTTAATCTGTCTCACCAGCATCTGAGTTCGTCGACCGCTTGGTTCATTTTTACTCGATCTTCCGGGGAAAGATCTCGCAATACATAAAAGTATTCACCTTTAAAACGCGGAGCTCGTCGAAGAATGCGATGAGCCTCGTCATCAAGTTGACATGCAATTTTAAGTGGACGAAACTTTGAGCAGACCCCTGTTTCTTGCCGATGCGGAAAGCGGAAACATTGTTCTTTTTTGTTCTCCTTCACCAAACAGTAAAGTGATCATCTGTTATACGAACTGTTTTTCTATAATCCTTTCAGCTGGGATGGCCTTGGTGGACTCGGCTGCATTCATGATGATAAGGCGGCGGTCGCGAGATGGCAATTTGCATTCTCATGGATCTTCGGCTTTAGAACAGGCGGGTCATCCGTAAGCAGTTGCTGTGGTCGACAGACTTTATCGGGAACCAAATTCAAGTGCGATGGAGATGATGACAACATGGATTTTAGCCTAACTTCTGCCTTGCTTTTATGTTCAAAATTTCGTACGTTTTCCTTCACCTGCGTACGGTTTGATCCTAGGCTATTGGCTCTGGTCAAAAATCACCGGCGTCTCTCTAGAGGAGGTGGACGGTGCTCGACTACACTTACCCATTGGGGTAACTGCGCCAAGACGCATGTGGCAAGGCAAGGAGTTGGTAGCGAGACATCAGCGAGGTTCATCTCGGCTTGAGCAAGAGGTGAGCGGACTGAGCGCAGGCAGTCCTGCAGGACATCGTCTATTGCTTAACGTAACGCGGCACAGCTCGTAAAAGCAACATAAGCCCGGACCGTAGGAGGAATTCGTACAACTCGTTGCTGACTTCACGGCAAACTAAGGGGGTCTACCCATCGCAGTTGGTGCACTGCAAAGTTTTAGAGCGTGAACTTTTATAAAACGTGACAAGCATTTGGACGTCATAGCAGCCTAAGTCCAAAGAGTAAACAGATGCGTCTCCAAAACACTCTTGGTCCGTCTCCCTTCGATCAACCTCTTGCAATGAAACAGAACGCTCAACGAGACATTGGAACATTGTATTTAATGGGAATAAAAGCTTGAGTTTTACATGACCCATAGCGTAAACAGAGTTCGGGTCGGGTCTGCTGAAAGGCCAAGAAACCTTATAGAGGGTTGGACTCACGTGTTAGCCGTATCTTCTTTGAGCTTGGTTCATTGTTCATCGGTTGGTAGAGAGCAGAAGGAAATTCCTTTGTCAGCTCCGTCACTTCTTGAACGTTGCGGATTGCTGGGACCATTGCGGAACATGGTTTCGCAGAAGACCGCTATGGTTGTATTGTGAGCAGCAGAATCCCTGCGCACGCAAATAGTGGGAATCCAACAGTCGTTTGAAACTTTCCTCTGTCTCCGCAGCGACGACAGCCTCCGGCAAGTTGTTCCAGTCATTCACTATCCGGGTGGATAGGACCAGATCGGATCGCACACGGAGTCGCCGCAGGTTGAAAAGTTTCCACCGGTGGCCTTGAGTTGCGCACTTTGTGTTGAGATAAAAGTATGATTACAGCTCACTCCCCAGCTCACCTCGTAGAATACGCCGAGTAAATATCACATCTCCGCGGCGACGACGAGAATCCAAAGGGAACAGGTGCAACCGTTGAAGCCGTAGGCGGTAGGATAAGTCCCGCAACTCTGGAACGAAGTTTGATCCACGCCGTCTAACATGCTCGATCATGTCACGTTCGGACTTTGTGAGATGATACGCAACAAGCAATCCGTGCTCGAGAACTCGGTGCAGATACAAAGCAAACAGTTGTCCGAAGAGTGCCGGGGTTAGGCGTGAAAAGGTTCTCCGTTTTCTGTAGGCGGATGCGACCCTGTTCCGGGGGTCCTCGATTGAGTTGAGATCGAGAGACACAGTCACCCCGAGATCCCTTACTTGGATGACATTTCTGAGCAAGAAACCCCCGATATGGTAAGCCCCAAAAGGCTCAGGAGCAACGATTGGAAGGACATCGCATTTGTCACGGTTAATGGGCAGCTGCCACTGTAGTGACAAGTCGTGGAGCAGATGGAGTGTCGCTTGAAGTCTTTCTGTATCTTCCACTCTGGATACTTCAATTCACAGCTTTAGATCATCTGCGTAGGTTAAGCAGTCAGTCCGCAGTTCGCATAGCAGGTCGTTGATAAAGACATTGAAGAGTTCGTGGCCGAGTACAAAACCCTGAGGGACCTCACAGGTAATGAGCACTTGATCAGAAAGCGCTTCCTTCACTTTAACCTGCGTGAAGCAACCGTTCAGGAAATCGGACCCAAGAAAGAAAATTGCCAGTGACGCTGATTTCCTGGAGTTTGAAGAGGAGCCACTCATGCTAGACCTTGTCAAAAGCCTTACCGAAATCAGCAAACACAGCATCCAGACGCTTACCGGCATCTAAGGAGCTTGCCCATTTTTCATAGCTACCAGTAAATTTGTGGCGTATGAACGCGCCCTTCGGAAACCATGTTGGGCATGAGAGAGGATCTCCAGCTCATTGAGATGAAGGCGAAGAGCTATTTCAGAACCCGTTCCATGACTTTGCACAAACACGAAGTCAAACAGATGGGACAATAGGTGATTGGCTTCTGTTGGTTTCCTCCTTTGTAAATAGGCTTAATGCATCCCACCTTCTAAATACATGGAAGCCACCCGACCTCAAAGGAGCGACGTAAGATTTGACAGACAGGAGAGGCAATGTGCTCAGTCACGGTCTTAAGGAACAATGGGTGTAAACCATCAGAACCAGACGAGGAATACGGGTCTAGGTCAGGAAGAAGTTTTATTGCGTCAGTGTTAACATTCACGTGTTCCAACAGGGAAGGAGGAGTGGGTGCAACGCTATCTGGGGGTGGCGTTTCGGTCGAGTAGACAGGAATATTTCTAGGCCGAAATGCTAGCTTTCTCAACGCCTTCACGAAGTAGATCCAAATGCTCACAGGACGGCAAAGAAGGGACACCACTGCCAGCTTTGGTGCTTCGTTTGAGGTATGAGAAGAACGCCTTGGAGTTTGTATTAGAAAGTGCAGCTAATAACAACTCGTATTTTTGGCTTTTCTCGCGTTTTTCATGCTACAAACATGCCTGACCGTTTTGTATTAGCAGTAGTCAAGCTCAAGTCGCGTAATTCTAAAACAATTCCATGGTTTGCGCCTTGTTTTCATCATTGATCGCAATTCGTGATCGATCCATGGAGGGTCTTTGGAGGAGGGTCTTCTTTTGGAGAAGAGGATTATTTGTTCAATGAGTAGCGTCAGCTTGGAGTACAAGTGATTCTGAAGCAGTCTGGAGATTCCCCGGTTCGCCTGTGTAAAATTCAAACTAAAGTTATTTCATTGTACACTTAGGCAACCGGTGTGGTTTGTTGAACTGATTGCTGAGTTCGAATGCTTGACTTGTTCATCGCCATTGTTGCTTGGTGCTCGTATCGGCTGCAACTCGCGACTGCCCTGTATGCTGTGCATGCTCCGTTCCCCTAGCTTGAGCGTCCACGGTGCCGTTCATTTATAGCTAACTAACAGGGAATCTTTTACCGTACCAATAAACGTTTCCCTACAACTCGATCTGTCCTCTCGAATCGCTTTCCGGGCTCCCGGTACAGGCGACCCTGTAAATCAGTGACCCCGAGTCCGGAACAATCTCAGCGCCGGATATTTTGAACTTTTCTCCGGTGAGCTCGTTTCATTTATTTTTCATACGTTGCGGTTAACTGTTTCATACGGCAGCCTATTTTTGCGTCATATTTTAGCCATGGATTCTGTGGACCCTAAGATAGAGCCTCTGCTTAGCGTTTTATCTCTCTGTGTTACCTTTATGGGACCTGGATCCTCTTGTTTGGTTCGCTTACCTTGAGGCTGAGTTTTACAACCACAAAATCACTTCCGACTACGTGAAGTATAATAAGCTCCTGTCCTATCTCCCCAAGGAGGTTTCAACGCAGGCTCGTGACGTTATCATTTCTCAGACCGAAAAGCGCTATGAGGCTCTCAAAGAGGCCATGATCAAGCGGGTTATGCCCTCCGAGAAAGTTTGCATGCATCAGCTATCCAGAGATCTGCAGCTGGGCGACAAACTGCCCTCAACCCTGCTACGAGAGAAGCAGCAACTCCTAGGTTCCTCAACCATGGACGAGACTTTATTTCGCGAACTATGGCTACAACGGCTACCGAAAAACACGCAAGCGATTCTCGCTACAGTGACCTCCGTTTTACTCACTCAGATAGCAGATTTAGCTGATCGAGTTATTGAGCCATCACAGCCACAAGCCGATGCCAGCAAGATCAATGCTGACGCTTCCCAGGGCCCTTCTATCACTGAATTACAGTCAACTATAGAAGCCCTGCAAACACAATTTGCGACGCTTAGTCGCCAGGTTCAACAGCCTACCATGAACTGTCGTCGTCATAGCTGCGCACAATCGCCATGCCAACGTTCTAAGTCTAGCAACAGGCAAGATAGCCGTTGGTACCATCAGCGGTTTGGTACCACAGCTCATAAAGGTGTAAAACCTTGCAACTTCTCCGAGAAGCAGGGAAACTTCTCGGCCGGTCCGTAACGACGACGAACGCGACCGGCCAACACCAAAGTCGCCTCATCCGCGTTAGGGATTTAACTTCCGGCACCGAGTTTCTAGTCGACACAAGAGCCGAAGTTAGCGTTATACCCCGTAGTTCAGATGAGGTCATCTGGCCATCGCCGACCAAGCTGCTTGCCGCCAATGGCACTCCAATCGCACTTTTCGGCAAAATACTGCTAACGCTCAATTTAGGCCTCCGGCGAACCTTTCGCTGGCCTTTCATAATCGCTGCCGTGCCTATTGCCATCCTAGGCATAGACTTTTGCAACGCTTCGGCCTCATCGTCGACGCCAAAAGGAAGAAGCCTATCGATCATAGGATACAGCTCAATGTTATCGATACTAGCGTCAATATGGCTGCTACCACTCCGATTCGTGTCCTACCTTAAGCTTCAAAACCTTTTCTAGAACTTTTCAATAGCATCCTAAACTCGTTCGCTTCCTGAACTACTTGCCCCCAGTGACGTTAAACGTCATGCATCACATCTGCACTAGCGGCCCATCTGTTTCGGGCCACCCCGACCAGCCCCGGACAAGCACAAATTTGCTAAGGCGGAATTCGAGCAAATGCTCGAACTGAGAATCCTCCGCCCGTCCAAAAGTCCATGGGCAACACAATTGCACATGGTACCGAAGAAATCCGGTGACTGGCGCCCCTGTGGTGACTACGGGGCACTTAACAATATTACCGTCCCGGATAAATACTCCATTCCGCACATGCACGACTTGACCTCAGCTCTAGCTGGTAAGTCTATCTTTAGCAAAGTCGACCAAGTTCGCGCCTACCATCAGCTAACTGTGGCGTTAGACGATATTGCCAAAACAGCAGTCCTCATGCCATTCGGCCTATTCGAGTACCCCAGAATGCCTTTCGGCCTCAGTAACGTTGCCCAAACATTTCAGCGTTTCATTCATGAGGTAACGCGAGGACTCGAAAGCGTTTCCCCTTATCTAGATTACCTACTCATCGCCAGCACTTCTGACGAGGAACATCTTCACCACCTTGACGCTCTCTTCCAACGCTTAACCCAGCATGGGTTTACCGTCAACCCCGATAAATACGAGCTTGGTCAAAGCTTCATCGACTTTCTTGACCACAGCATATCCGTCTCTGGTACTGAAGCTCTGCCAGACAAAATTCAGGCACTGAAGGACTACCTTGCTCCTTGTTCCTTCAAACAGTTACGCCGATTCCTTGGCCTGGTCAACTATTATAGACGCTTTATTCCTAACTGCGCGAGCATTGTTCAACCAATGACTGACTTGCTCCGCGGTAAACAACGGTCTTTAATTTTTTAGAGACGACGCTAGATTGTCTTTTGAGAAGCTCAAAGACGCTATCTCCAACATAGCGGTTCTCGCCCACCCAGACACACTTGCTCCACTCTCCCTGGCAACCGACGCATCCGACACTGCTGTCGGTGCATTGCTTCAACAACTCCTCGACCATCGATGGATACCTCTAGGTTTCTTCTCGAAACGTTTACGACCTGCCGAATCGCGTTACAACACATTCCGTAGGGAACTATTAGCTGTCTACTTAGGTATCAGACATATCCGTCACTATCTCGAAGGTCGACATTTTACAGTCTTCACTGACCACAAGCCATTGGTCTACGCAATCAATGGCGCAACAGACAAGTATTCTCCGCGGGAAACTACACACCTAGACTACCTTTCTCAGGTGCTCACAATACCGTCGCGGGTGCGCTTTCACGCACTCATCAGATCAGCTTATCGCCTGTCACCACCATTGACTTAGCCGCCATGGCTGCTGCCCAACGAGCTGACCCCGACATAGGCATGTTACGGCACAACATCTAGTTGAAACTACGCGAAGTTCCACTAGTTTCATCTGTGGGGACCATTCTTTGTGATGTCTCACAAACTTCTCCTCGACCTGTAGTTCCTACTTCCATGCGTCGATTTGTTTTCAACGCTTTACACAACCTGTCTTATCCCGGCATACTTGCTTCGCAAAAGCTCGTAACCGAACGCTTCGTATGGCCCAACGTCCACCGCGATGTCCGACTTTGGGCACGCGCATGCTTAGAGCGTCAGCGCGAAGGTATACAGACACACCAAAAGCCCACTTGGCGTCTTTCCCGCTCCTGCCTCTCGTTTTGCACACGTCCATGTCGACCTGGTCAGACTTTCGCCTCCATGCTAATGCTACGTGTCCCTCCTCACTTGTGTCGACCGATTCACTCGCTGGCCAGAGGCGATTCCAGTAGTCAACTGCTCATCTGAGACATTTGCGCAAGCTTTCCTAGAATGCTGGGTAGCTCAATTTGGTTGGCCAACCGTAGTCATCCCCGACAGAGGATCACACGTTGACAGATCCTTCAGCAAACTTCTCAACGTTCTTGGTTGCCAACACAACCAAACCACCGCATACCATCCCGCAGCCAATGGGATGGTAGTAAGCTTCTACCGGCAACCCGAAGTATCACTCTGTGCCCAGTCTAAGACATCCTGGCACGAAACACTTCCGCACGTTCTCTTAGGCGTAAGAAACACGATTAAAGCGGAGTTGCACGCCACTCCACCTTCGCTGGTCTTTGGATGCATACAATGCTTACCTGGTGAACTCGTCACACCAAAAGCGTTAACAATCTTTGACTACGGCGACTACGCAACTCGCCTATCTCATGAATTGCGACAGCTTCCGCCTGTGCAACCCAGAGCACAGAGCTTGCGCATCAACGTGGAAGAACGCTTAACTGCTTGCATGCACCGTTCGTTTGCACTGACAGCATACGCTGGCCACTTCAATCTCCTTATTCTGGTCCGTACTGTGTCGTACGCGGAAGCGACAAGGCGTATACCATTGACTACAATGGTGAGACTGAGACGATCAACGTTGATCAACTCAAGCCAGCATTCCTTGACAAAGCTGACTCTTCGGTGCAACAAGCACCTTCACAGCCTGTGCCGTCACAGCTCTCACTGCAACATCAGACGGGTCAGTTCGCATAATCAGAACCGACAACCTCAACCGACAGCTCTCCTACTCGCCCTACTAGCAATCGAGGCGGAAGGAAGCTCAA
This sequence comes from Dicrocoelium dendriticum, assembly GCA_944474145.2. NCBI lineage: Eukaryota > Metazoa > Platyhelminthes > Trematoda > Plagiorchiida > Dicrocoeliidae > Dicrocoelium > Dicrocoelium dendriticum. The sequence continues at coordinate 23,162,402 of OX104067.1, read as the reverse complement.
ACTCCAGTTCGTTTTTCGGACTTCGTTAGCACTCCTTATTTTACATAGAACGTGTCTCTGAAATGTTCTGCTCTTACCAAACGTTTACGAAAATCTACAAAAAAGATCAAAGCGTTTTGAAACTACCAAAAACGAGCAAAACCGTTTGAAAACCCAAAGACAGCTTTGCACATTTTACGATTTGCACTCTTGCGTTTATTGCTATGCATTTATGCTGCCTTTTCATTTTGCTCGCCATATACGCCGCCGGTTGGTTACACCTCGTTTTCACTTTTCGCTGGATCCACGCACGTCCACTAAAAGTGGAACGAACTTCCTGCTCAACCCCATACGTAAACTTTACTAACTGTCCCCCACAAACAACATTTTACCGTTTCGACACCGTAGAGAGGACACGGGTGGGAGCCCGCTAGGGTCCGACTGCATGGTTCTCCCCCAGAAGCTGCATCAAGTTTCAGAACTTGGTCTAGCAGAAGACCGGCCGGCGACGGGCAGTCCGCACGTAGACCGAAGGACTGCTTACAGAGCCCCTGCTGCGAGAGGGCTTTGTAGCAGTCTGGAGATTCCCCGGTTTGCCTGTGTAAAATTCAAACTAAAGTTATTTCATTGTACACCTAGGCAACCGGTGTGGTTTGTTGAACTGATAACTGAGTTCGGATGATTGCCTTGCTCATCGCCATTTTTGCTTGGCACTCGTATCGGTTGCAACTCGCCACTGCCCTGTGTGATGTGCACGCTCCGTTCCCCTAGCCAGAGCGTCCACGGTGTGGTTCTTTTATAGCTAGCTAACAGGGAATCTTTTACTGTACCAATAAAAGTTTCCTTGCAACTCGATCTATCTTCTCGAATCGCGTTCGGGCTCCCGGCACAGGCGACCTTCTAAAATTTCACGCTTCGTCAACATTGAGGTGTTCAGGGATACTCCGATGGACAACGCTTTCGACCGTTTTCCGACGAAGTGTATCGGCACGCCAGAAATTCCGACGGTCGGCACGTTGGCTGTGAACAGCGAAGCGACGTGTCCACTGGAATGAGACATTACAGTGATCACTGCTGCCAAGGGTAGGCGATATCTGCCTGTGCTGGGGAGAACTCGAGATCCAGGAAATGCGTGTCTGATCTGGAGAAATACGAGTATGGTTAGTGACATGTTGGTGCACATTACAATGAAGAATGTTCTCGAGTAGGTTTGCCTCGAAGAACTCTGTAGGTCGGTCCCAAATAAGCAGGTTCCAGTTAACAGAAGGAGCACTGAAATCCCCAACGATAAGACGACCCTTTCGTGCACCATGCCTCCTGATCGTGTCCATCAAGCAGGCTCCGGTTCCTGAAGACGCTCTGTAGACGACACCAAATGGGAGAGAACTCCGTTCATCAGGAACGCTACACCAGAGGTCATCAAACTCAGCGTCGTTGTCACTGATCGCTTCAGTTACGTGTATTTGATATCAGTCTTCCAATAGACCATTACGACACCGCCGGACCTCCCTCCGTGTCGATTGGAGCGGGAGAGGTGGTAACTGGGGATGGACACCTCTGAATCCGTGATGTCTGTGAAGGCCATGAGGTCTGGACGGGTCCCTAAGGCAATCAACTGAATCTCATCCAATTTATTGCTTAGACTGCGCACCTTGGCGGTTAACACGCGTAGTCTAGTTGTGTCCTTCATTGTCCCTGGACGAGGTGTATGGGTCACCAACGGGATCTCAGGGTCTTCCGAACTACGCAAAAATCCACGGTATGGAGGTCGGTTTCACTGCTTTCTCAAAGTGTTCGTAGCTACTCAACAGCTAGTTTTATTTTATCTGCCTCTCTAGAGAAAAATCACGTAGTACGTAATACGGTTCATCTTTGAGACTCGAGGTCCGTCGCAGAATACGCCAGCATTCCTCTTCCTTTTGGCACACAACTTTGAGAGGGCAAACTTTGGGTGGATCCTCTTGCCTCCTGCCGAGCCGGAATGCAGAGACAATGTTAATTTCCCGTTCGCCTTCGTCAAATGACAAAGAGGCCAACCACTCAAGAAGTATTTGGGCATCCAAGATTGTTTCTGCTGGGGTGGCTTTGTTCGATTCATCTACGTTCATAATGATGAGGCAACGGTCCCGAGAAGATGGAGTGCGCTCAGGGACTTGCGGTTTGCGAGAAGACGACTTATCTTTGATCACTTTCTCTAGCTCAGAAAGTCTATTGAGAACTAGCTTTATTTGCGACTTAGATGCTGAGAGCTTAGAATTGGGTTTATCACAGGACTTGGGATTAAAGTTAGCGGCATTGGTGACTGGGCTTTGAATGATTAATTTTGAGGTCTCATTTCCATTCGACAGGGAAGAGTTATCCCAGGGGTTGTGTTTCGCCTTGGGCTTAGAGCTTAGCTTCATTGGGGGGCATGATTTCATTCGGGCACATAATGGTTGTTGTTGGAGCGGTGGAATTCGCCCCGACAGCATACGCCTTGGGCTTGTTTTCTGGTCAACATATCACCTTACTGGAAAGCAATGACTCGGCCGACGTAGCGGAGAGAGTGCAGCTTGGGTTTGGTTTGGGTGTAGCAGACCCAGATGAAGGTAGGAAAATCGATGATAAGGGTGACTCATCTTCCGTATTGTATATGGCCACGGCGGCAGGGCTACGGATATTGAGAGGACGATGGTTAGCCAGAAGTCTTTTGTCTTTCACTAATAGTCGACATGAGCCCCAGTGAGAGCACACAATCTCAGAGGCAGTGCTTTGAAGGCATTCAGATTAGACGTCATCAAGGTTACAGCACGAAGTGTGCAGCCACCATTCGCAGAGAGCACATTGAACAGCTTTTGAGCGGGAGGTGACGCGTTTGCCACCATTTATGCACGTGGATGTCATGGTGGTTTGATATATTGATGCAGCATACTTAAAAATTCAGAACAAAACCTCGATGGGGTATCGTTACCCGCAGTTGCTTATGCGGCCCTTAAAGAGAGGGCACGCCGGCTCAAAGCGTGCTATCCCACTGCGCCCTCCGAAACGGTCAGGTCAGTGTTGTGCCATCAAGATCATGGCTGCATAGGAAAACAATTTGACTAATAAGTTCAAGTTCAAGCGGGACTTGAACGCTAGGATTTTCCCGTGAGTGTTCCTTCTTCTGCGGGTCGTTGAACCAAGAGTTGGCGGACTTTGAACTACCGATGGACCTAAAAAAGACCGCATCACACCCGGTCCAACCAAATAATGCCCATGTATCCTGCCCTATCGGCCTCTGCTGGGCCGGTTACGTGAAGTAAGAAAGAGAAAAAGTGAACTCAGAAGGCAAAAGAGAAAGTGGAAATAGCTAAGCACGTGGAATAACAGGATATATGAGTCGCTAAAAAAGAAATGAAAGGTGAAGGCGGGTCAGCTAAGAAAAAGGAACGGTTTGCTGTCGCTACCCAAGAGCATCGAACTGGCGCGCAAAACCCTTAACTGTAAGTTCAATAACTACGTGAACTGAAAGCGAATGAGAGCGATCCATAACTCGGCGCGACAGACGAGTTTCCGTCCTAGTCCTAACAGGCGGCGGTTTATGCCGTTTGTAGGACCAGTTAACACTAGTCCGATACGGTGCGCAAAATAAAGTGCGGATATCAGAAAGCAATTGGAGTCAGACACAGCGGACCGTATTCCATAGGCTACAACAAGGCGCAGACGGATGAAGCGAGACAAGAGCGAACAATCCCATCAGGGTCATTGATCATAGTGTCGGACACCAAACACACATCCATACGCAGTGTGTCCAAGGTGTGTGCTGGTACAGCCTGTTGACCCACTTGTATTAAAGTGCGAAGGTTGAACGTGGCCATGGAAACGGGGCAGTTTGGCCATATAAGGGGCTGTTGCCGATGGGCGTCCGGTGCGTGTCGCATAAAGGTGGCTGCAGATGGTTCTACTCCAGTGGTACTTCAATTAAATAAGATACTGCGACCGGGCTCTCTGAAATTTGTATCGATTGATTTGTACGCATAAGCATGGGTGGACTGGTATGGACCGAACGTAAGGACAACTGACACGCAAGTCGGTGCACATCAACTGAATTCCTATCCTGTACCCAGTTTAGTAATATGTTCACACATGGGAGTCACTCCATCGTTGCTCGGCATCTTTGTCTGCCAAATTCACCGCCTCTTCTCCAGCGAAAATACTTGGCCGACAAGGCATATAAGCGAGCAACACCACAGTTTGTTCCTACGGAGGTGTCTGCAATGCCCACAATTCCCGGAAGTCGATAAAACTCAATTTCCTACCTAACGGACTGTGGACACCTAGTCTATAATCGCAGATGGCAGCACAATATATATAAAGGGTCAAGTAGATAACGCTTGACATGACCTGTAAGATGGCCGTAACGAAGAGAAAGATTAACTAATGAAGGTACCAATAAAATGGAGTGTGACATGGTGACTTATCAATGATATATACATGGTGACTGGTATACTTCCAGTTAGTTGCAACTAACCGCTTTCCATAATTTACATCTTCGGCACGAAGCGGGAAAATCGTGAATATAATTGGATGCATGAAATTCCCTTTATACTTCCAAATAAGAACATCAGAGGACCAAGGTCGCGGGATGACACTGTTAGGATGACCTACCAGTGCTCGGGCAGTTTCGTTGTGTCCGGACATCAAGACAGTCACATATGTATGACTGCGAATGGTCGGGGTCTGGGGTGACAAAATGTTTTGGTGTGCTTGTGTATAAAGCGATCTAAATGGCCTGCCCAACTTGCGACCGAACTCTGGGTTGACGGTGGCCCCTTTGGTTAAAATTGAGAAGATTTTAACGGCGCTCCATTGACAGCGCTAATGCCGAATACGACAACAGCCATGTTGTTTCTATGTGAGTAGCACTTCTTTGTTACAGCAGGCTTTCCATACTGTTTGGCTACTACTGAGCTGATGTAAGTAGAATGTTTAAGGCGGCAGAATATTTCCCTGAAAAACATCCTGGTTGGTGTTTAGTGTTTAGGAGCATTTGCCATTGACTCGCGTAATCTGGTTGCGTCCAGTAAAATGATCACTTAGCAAATGCTTTATGGAAGGATTAATTCTTTGAATGAGTTGCGCTTTCGATAGCAGTACGCTGTTTATACAGCGGAATGCGTTGTTGTATTCAGGAAAGCACTTACGAATTTATCTGTTCCTTTTGTCAAGTAATGACGGTTTTTAATGTACGAGGTAGACCACTACATCTGCGGTAGACTTTGATTTATAATAACTGTTTTTAAGGCTTCTTTCGAACGGGTTCGGGACAGCACCATTTCAAGAATGCATTTCCCTTGAAGCTTCTGGGTCTCAAAATAACAAGCGACAGCTGGAACTTCGTTGGACCCTTTTATTGTTACCGGTGCGATGCCGCCGTTCCCATGAATAGACTAGATATGCACTTGATAGAGACGTGTAGCACTTCCTTGTTTCGAACAGTGAGACCTCAATGAGATGCCGACTTTTTCTTTAAACGCACTCGCCTTAAGTCAACCCAAACATTTCAGATGGGTGAGGATAACCTGTCTGCGTGGACGTTGAGAGATTTTCAAGGAAAGCAGATGTCAAAACAGCCATTTCGATAGCTACTCAGGTTGTCACCATACTTGGACTTGCCCGAGTCAACGGATACACAAACATAGGTGGATGACACCATTTCACGAGACTGATCGTTTTTTTGTGAAGAGTCCTGCGCCCACCTGAACTTACTTAAACCAGCTCCATACTAGCTCCTGTAGAAGCACGCCTAAAAACATGCTGACGACATCATCCTGCGTATCAACCATTGAAAGTCAGGTTACTCTGTTAGATGTCAAAATCACCTGAGTGACCTCAATATTTTGTCCAAAGCTCGTCATCTGTCTCTTAATGCTCCGAAGTGTCATAATATGTTTTCTTTCACTACACATATTAGCCATTTACGAGCCGCTCCCTACACAGTGCCCCAAACAGCCTAGTGAGAGTGATGGCTTTCACTGTGACACATCAGGGAACTACCTAGGTACCGAACTTGTAGTTCTGCCAGATGACTGACCGGCAAACCTTGGGTAGGCGGACGACACAACCCAGGGGCTAGGTAAGAAAGGTGAATCGACTCGCATCTAACGCTGCACGCTTCGGCAGGTGAGTTGCACCTTCGAAGTAAAGTGTTGTGACAGCATTGGTCGAATCAGCCACCTGTGCTGGCTGTCGTTTTAAAGGGGAAACTTCAGAGGCCGTCCGTAGGTTATTAAACATAGAAATAATAAGGGTGATTTACTAGAGGGGTCAAACGGTATGTTCGACACCGGTACACTTGAGTGACTCACTTCCAACAGATAAGAGAACATAGGGCATGAAAAAGATTTGCATTATGTTTCAGTCTTTAGGAAGGGTTTACGACCCGCACTAAAAAAAGCTGACGGCTGAGGCGTCGGAAATTGCCAAAGCCAGCGTCTGCGTGGACAAAGTAGAGGTTGTGTAGTTAGCGGGTGTGTGGCGGACTGTCTAAACCGGCCAGTCTGAAGGGCATTGACGGACTGACCTGGGGCAAAGCGCCAAAATCAAAGCACTCCTACTGATGTAGCAGACAGAGGTTTAGTGTAATGACCACTTGCAATGAACCCCCTGGGATCTTCCATCACTAATTTGCCAGTTAAAATAACACGTTGATCTGTAAAGTTGTGAACTTCCTGCCGCCATCTTAATAACGGCAATTGATTTCCCCCCGTTCGCTTGGCGTGAAGAAACTTTCATGTCGAAAGCAATACGTTGGTCTCTAACTACACTATGGACAAGCTTTTATGGTTTCCTCTCCTTTTCAAAATATCTGTACCTTCCTTTGTTTTCCAGAGGGTGGCCATTTCTAGCAAAGCCTCTCTGTGGGAGATGAGGGTGGTGAGCAATTTAGTCAAAGCTGCCGACGATCTACGATGAGCCATTTAGTCACGGGTAGTTACTTTGTACAACCTAGGGTCGAACGCACTAAATGTAACCCCATTAATTAGTTCCACCTGGTTGTGTCATTAATATGTACGAATCCGTATGCTACTCGCGCCTGCACAAAGGCAGCACAAGTCCGTGGTTTTCAAGCAGCCCAGTCATCTAATTTACCGCCCCATAGGATACCGTACAGAGTAGCAATTGCGAACCGATGATATCACATTAACCCGCTCCATATTGGTTGCAGTGTCGTATTGCACGTATTGTGACGGCCAGTTACGCTGCATATAACGCTGGTAGGCGTAAACACAGGCGGCCACCTTCCAATCCGCATTTCCCTCTTACTTTGCGCAGGACCCTTTTGTCACTTTATTCGCAAGAAGGTCAGAACAGTACAGCACTACAGTTCATCGCTAATCGCAGTCATTTATTCGTGAGCGTCGGTATCCGGATTCACCTATGATGTGCAATGGTGTGCCCTTTCGAATTCGTCCTCATCATTAAGCTACAGAACTTGCACGCGCGATACGGTCGTATACCTCAGGTAGATGTTGCGTCGCCACTGACATCTTTACCCCACTACCACAGGAAGAAGTCCAAAGACTAGCGGGAAAAAGAGTTGTATTGTATGAGAGCATGACACAATATGTAATTTGTGGGCAACTATTAACGCAACAATATTAGAGATGATAATTAATATTAATTAACACAACGCAAATGGTTCAAATTCATGATGCAACTTGCTACTGATCCCGCATAGGTTCGCGTTTTGATCTCTACTCGAGTCCGATCTCTAGTTGTCGATCGATCCAGATTTTGCACCACTACTTTCGTCTTGATCACTGACTGCAGGCTTCCTCTCCGTAACAGTACATTATGCTATTATGCGTCTGTATCCACAAGCGAAGGTGCGCCATCTGGTTACATCAAATATTCAGTGCCAACTGGTACATTTGACGCCCCATTGCATAGTACTCTCGGTATAATCATACCTTTGGAATATGGATGTGGTGTTGGTGTAGCAACACGGAGCCGCACTTACACTCATGTTCAAAAACCGTGCTATCACCAGAAATACCATTTGCGTAAGGTAGTGCAATGAATTCCAAGGTTGCGTGTGTCTCAATAATGATGAATATCGGACGGGTTTGAGAGTTCGGGTAGGAGGGTCTGGTTTAGATCGACAAAACTCAGGGTTGAGAGGAAAAGCGCAAACGGAAGGGTGTCAGAATTGTTTTTACAGTAGCTGTGACCGAGCTGCTTGTCAGTCACCACTGTGTTTTACTCCAGTGGCATGATTGATGAGGGGATCACCCTGGCAAGGCTGAGTATAGCGATGAGGTTGAAACCAGAAGGACGCTTAGGTGCACGAAGAGGTCGATCAATGGATCAGCAGGCTTATCACTGGTAGAAAAGCCGCTATTCACAATTCCCACAGACAAAAAGTGAAACAGAATGTGAATGTATTAACAAAAACAAAATTAGCTCGTATAGTTGAAGTCACCGAAGTTTCACTGATGTACGTAGTTTGCTTATATCGTGATGTGTCCCACTGACATTGCTTAAGCCTTGTAATGCATGTGTTGTAATGGTTCATCAATTTGAGTTTTGAATTCACTCAATGCGCAAGTGGAGATGACAGAAATCAGGAGGTTCCGCCACTGGGACACGGGAATTGAGAAAAGATGCCGGCGGCATTCCAGCTGGCTGTACTGTGTGATTAACTTCAAGTGATGGCCACAAAGTGGGTAGTTGTGAATTAATTTCAGTAAGTGCCGACAAGCTGGGTTCAGAGCGTTTAGGATTTGAAACCCCAAAAAAGATCCCTGCGCAGGTGATGGTATTGACCACCGAAACTTCCTAGGGTCTGTAGTATATGCTGGTAAGGGAGATGAGTCAGGCCCTAAACATTTCTTGTTGCTGTAGTTGTGGAGTCGCAAGAGCAACAAGATTAGGTTTTTGATAGGGGTGCCGGACCTGGATGGTGTATACCACATGTGACCTTACGCAAGCGTTGAGAATTTGTAAAATGATAGTAGGATCAAACCGGACAAACGCTCTCCGCAATAGACACAAGTGCGCCTTGGTTTTTCCTGCTGCTTTTTCGGCCAGTTTCGAGCAACCGAGATCAGTCTGCATGAACGCTCCAAGATCATTTTCGTAGAAGACGCGTTGCGAAAGGGGTTCTCCCAGCCGGTATGCGTAAGTTCTTTGGTGGCGTATGCCAGTACACGAAATTCGGCAACGTCGAACTCAAGCATGTCCTGAACTGACCAACCGTGAGCCCTGTCGAGGTCACCTTATAGTATCATGTGGTCGTTTACCGTCCTGATAGTCCGTCAGCTTTTGAGATTTTCCGCGAAGAGTATAATATTTGTATCCATCAGTTCCACGTGACCGTTAAGGAAGCAGAGGATAAGCCTTGGTTCTAGAACTGAGTGTTGTGGAGCGAAAATTTTACCTCTAGCGGGTCATACAGGGCGCCACGTCCTCTCACATTAAGCGAAGTCGAAGCAGGAATGCACGCATCCCACCCAGGATGGGATCGCTGATCCCACGGCTCTGCAACTTGAGAAAGAGGACGGTGTGGCCAAGCAGATCACTTGCTTTCGAGAAATCGAGGTACACAGCGTCAAATCCCTCCTCAGGATCGACAGATTCCGTCCAGCCGGCACGGGCTGAAAGGATGTTCGTGTTACTTGAGTGTGTTCGGCGGAAACGGTGTTGCTCCAGTAAACTGCTACTAAATCTTTCCAAGCAGCCCATGATGGCCGCTGTAATAGAAGATTACATGACCTTAGAAAGAACTGGGGGAAGAGTTATCCGACGGTAGTTTGCCGGTTCAGCGTGGTACTAAATTACAAAGCATGGGTAAACACGTATATGTGTAAAGCAAATGGGTGACTTCCAGCTTGCTCTAAGCAGAATGACACGAAAAGGCACCCTACACGCCACTCAGCGGAGGTCAAGAGCAGACTACTGAAGACTTATGAGTTGGGAAACAAATTAGGAGCAAACTTGCATGTATACTAAGCGTCAATCAGAAAACCCGCTGCAGTTGGTTACGAAGCAGGTTGGGGGCGACGAGGATCTCTGGCAGAAAGCCACATTATTTGCCTGGTAGAAGGAGTATCATCGGATCCTACGGTCACTTTGCAAGCACTCTAGCGGTGGCTGAAAGCTGCTTTGAGACATTAGGTGAGCATTAGCACCATAGCGCGAGACTTGGACGGGAGACTGATAACAATGAAGAACTTGCACGCACTTGCGGAATCCGCGAATACATAAACGAAAATATGTGACGAAACTCCTATATTTACAGAACAGTAGTAGGGGAATTAAGTTTGGACTTCATAACAACTAGACTCACTCGGACAGTCACCCCACGCCCGGAAAAGCACTGTACGGTAGTTTCATCCTTTCGGGAATCGTGCCTCAGTGGTCTTAACTACGGACTGGTTACAATCGAGTTGCGGGTTCCAGCACCACAAGAGCAAGATGGAATGTGTCAGGTTGACGCTTCCCGACAACGCTAAGTCTAAGCACTGCTGTAATCGGAGGTCGAAGGGAGACAAGCGGTGTTGATTGCTGAAATAAATTTCGATCTCTATTGCACCCGCAACAGACGCCGTTCACAGCGTGCACGTCGTGCGCTGTGTCAAGCGACCACACTTATTGGAGTCCTGATCGCAGATGGCATGATAGTGTATACAATAGTGAGAGAAAATTCAATAAAGTAAGATGTGTGCAGTGGTTGCGTGGAATGTTGGATTCTACGGGTTCGACTTTTGTCGAAAACTGCCTCCTGCTCTTCGACGGCGGCCATGCCACTTGAATCTGGAAAGCGTATGCAAGAGGCAGTGGTACCGTTCGCGTAGCTTCCTCCATCTTCCTCTATAATCCCTAACATCCGACACAATTTAGAATACTTGGGCGCATCATAAAAGCCCATGTGAAGCAAGATATGAGGCAAATATATTCAGAGGTGCATCAGCCAGATTCTAAGGACTTACTTTACAAGACCGAGTGGAGAATATGTTTCAGGAAGCGAATTGTGTCAGAGGCACGAGCCTGCGTGACCTCTCAGCACTGCCAGCGCAGGATAGATTATGTGAGGAGGAATTGCAGTTGCGAAATACATTGTATTGATTAGTAAATGGCTCCCGTTATGTTGGTATAAATGTAGAGAATTTGAACTGCTGTTGTCAATGCTATGCATCGCAAAGTCACTGATTCGGCATGCAGGATTGAACTGTTCAGGCTAAATGCAGTCACAGAAAATCCCCGCATGTTTCCGTGTTAAGGATTGCGAGACAACCAGAGGGATCCGGATGATTCCTAGTAATCAGGACTACTGCAGTGCTTGTACATATCTTTCTTCCCAATTGTACTTTCCTATTCTCATTTCCATTATTCTTGTACAGTTTTGTTTTAACTGACCAACAACCGATAAAACACTTTTCGGATTTCGATCCGCCTTCTGGTTTTGGCTCCGCGTGTTGTGCTGTTGGTCGTCGTCTGTCTGCTGGCCTCGTCCATCGATCCTCGGATCTAACGCGTCGATTTATTGTGCCCACTAAGTTCCGTCTTCCGAGCAAATTGTGTGACTAACTGACAGCCTAGCGAAGATCGTGCTTTACCTAAGGTCAGCTACAGCATTCTTATTTATAGAGTGAGTACTTATATATAGTTAAGCCTTTTCCGCTTGGCCTTTCCACTACATATTTGGTGACCTCGTTTACGTTTTTCTGAATACTCAGAACTCCATTTTTTTGACTTGACTATGTCGGACCACGTTTCCCGCACTGACATTTCAGAAAATTTTGTTGGTTTCTCCTTCCCTGCCTTCGATTCATCTAATCCTCACGTGTGGTTTTTACAATTGGAAGCTCTTTTTCGCCCACACCGTATTACTTCTCAGTCCTTAATGCTCGCACATGTCACTGCCCATCTTCCTACCCACATCGTAACTGACCTTATATATTTGCTCGATCCGATTCCGGCTGACGCAGCTTCCGATAAACTCAAAGCCGCCGTATTAAAGCGCACCACGGCCTCCGACGAAGCTAGACTTCGACAATTACTTTCCGGTCTTGAACTAAGTGTTCGCACGCCGTCACAACATCTCAGGCACACGCGTACGTTGGTCGGTTCCTCTAAGGTCTATGACACGATTCTGCGACAGCTCTGGACGAAATTCCCCATCGAACACCTCAGCTCTTCTCGTCGTCTTCGCAGATGATTTGTCTTTGGACAAGCTGGCTGAAACAGCAGAAAAATTCATGAGTACTTTCATAAACCCGCAGCGTGTCACGCAGTTGAGTCGACCACTAACGCCGATCTTAAAACTGACCCGATTGAAACCATTTCTGAGAGATTATCGAAACTGGAGCTCGCCATCTCGAGCATTAATCGCTGCCGTGGTAGAAGCTCTATACGCTCCTCTCGAAGTAAACGTAGTCCCGCCAGGAGTTCGAAACGTCATTTCTCTTGGTACCACCATCGTTTGGGCGATGATGCAAGGAATTGTCGACCTGGTTGTAACCATCCTAAGGCGTTCCACAAACCGCAGCAGGGAAACCTCCACGCCAGCCAGTGATGGCGACGGCTGCGTCTGACCAATCTTACAGTCGCCTACTTTACGTCCACGATTCCTCAACCAACTTGGACTTCTTGGTTGACACCGGTGCCGAGGTCAGCGTTATTCCTCGTTCTGCAGAAAAAGGAAACCTATTTCCAACCGGACCGACACTGCACGTGGCGAACAATACCAAGATCCATACATACGACCAGAAAATGTTGACTCTTAATCTTGGTCTTCGTCGAAGTTTTCCCCTTGTTTTCCTCATCGCTGACGTCGAACGCCCCATTCTTGCTGTGGATTTATTTACTAAGTTTGGCCTGATCATGGACCCGCGTAACCGTAAACTGTGTGATAGTATGACATCCTTGTCCGTTTCGGGTAAATTTACTTCGATCAGTTCGATCGGTCTTCGCTTAGCATTGCCCACCGACAATGTGGTTACCAAACTATTACTGCATTTTCCTGCTCTTTGTCAATCGTCTAATGACTTTCCTGAGCCTAAGCAGGAAGTTACGCGCCACCTATTAACACATAGGCCGCCAGTAACCGCCCGACCTCGACGATTACCTCCAGACAAGCTAGCTACTGCCAAGGCAGAGTTCGAACATATGCTTCGTCTCGGTATCGTTCGTCCTTCCGATAGCCCATGGTCCTCCCCGCTTCATATGGTTCCCAAAAAGTCCAGTGGCGACTGGAGACATTGCGGAGGTTACCGTGCACTAAACAATGCCACCGTTCCCGATAGATATCGGGTTCCGCACATCCATGATTTTTTAACTAGTTTACATGGAAATACAGTTTTCTCTAAGATTGACTTGGTGCGTGCATACTACCAAATTCCGGTTGCTCCCGACGATATTCCGAAGACCACTATAACCACACCATTTGGTCTTTATGAATTCGTTCGCATGCCATTTGGTCTAAGAAATGCCGCACAAACTTTCCAAAGATTTATTGATCAAGCCCTTAGAGGGCTCGATTTCGTCTACGCCTACATTGACGACATTCTTTTGACCAGTTCCAATCATGATGAGCATCTGTCACTTCTCCGATCAATCTTCGAACGCTTTGCTCAGTACGGCGTCACAAGCAATGTTGACAAATGTGTATTTTGCCAAAGTTCTGTTGATTTTTTGGACCACCGAGTTGATTGCAATGTTATTAGTCCACTCCCCGAGAAAACACAAGCGATTGCAGACTATCCCATGTCTCAATCTTTTAAAAGTCTCCGTCGTTTTCTCGGTATGGTGAATTACTACAGCCGTTTCATTCTAGGTTGCTCTGGGCTACTCCAGCTATTGACCGATTTACTTAAAGGCAGGTCACGAAAATTCGGGCCAACTCAGGAAGCTATCGATGCATTCGACAAGATCAAGCACGCGTTGTCCAACGCTATCGCGCTTAGTCATTTGAGGATTGATGTTGACGCCACTCTGATCCTCAAGACTGATGCATCTCAGACCGCCGTTGGGTCTGTTCTGCAGCAGGTAATCAACGGTCAACCTGAGCCGCTATCCTTTTTCTCACGTAAACTCCAGCCAGCGCAGACGCGATAGAGCACATTCAGTCGAGAACTTTTAGCTATCTACCTCGCAATCAAACATTTTCGGCACCTGCTTGAAGGTCGCACGTTTACAATTCTTACAGACCACTTACCTTTGCTTTCCGTGGTTCATCCGACCGTTTCTCCCCCAGAGAAATTCGTCATTTGGATTATATTTCACAGTTTTCTACCGACATTTGCCATGTCGATGCTGTCAATAACATTGTCGCCGATGCCATGTCACGTATGTCTTCACAAAGTTTCACGGCAGAAGATTAACTTAGAAGACATAGCAGCTCATCAGGAAGGAGATCCTGAGTTCGTGCAACTAAGATCAAATCCGTCGATCAAAATATCACAGTTGCCAATCCTTAACTCAGACCCCAAAAGTTACTGTGATATTTCTACGGGCAAGCCCCGGCCTTTTGTCCCTCAGCAGTACCGCCGAAGCGTCTTTGACCACCTGCATGGAATCTCACATCCGAGCACCCGAGCCACCGTCAAGCTAATTACTGATCGCTTCATTTGGCGCAGCATGCGCTCCGAGCTCCAGCCATGGGCCAAACATTGTATCACCTGCCAAACCAGCAAGATCCACCGTCACACGATTACCGTCCCAGGCAAGTTTGCTCTTCCCGACGCTCATTTCAAATATGTTCATCTTGACATCGTTGGACTCTTGCCTCTCTTCAACAGTTTTGTCTACTTATTGACATGTGTTGCTCGTTATACGCGTTGGCCACTTGCCGTGCCTTTACGTGATGCTTCTACAGAAACGGTGGCGCGAACATGCATTGAGAATTGGATTTCCGTCTTTGGCCCCTCAGCCACTATTACTACCGATAGAGGGTCCCAATTCAGTTGGCCTTGTTTCGTGACATGAATCGCTTGCTCGGTTGTTCCCACTTACGGACAACCGCCTATCACCCAGTTGCTAATGGCATCGTTGAACGTTTCCATCGTCAACTTAAAGCTGCACTTACTGCTTCACAGTCGAACTCACAATGGTCAGAACGTCTACCGATTATCTTGCTTGGTATTCGTAACACCATTAAACAAGACATTGGCTGTTGTCCAGCTGAGTTGGTCTTTGGCACTACTCTCAGGCTTCCTGGAGAAATGGTGCTAGACTCAAGGGTTACTGGAGAAGTTGATCCGACCTCGTACATCCCACGCCTGAGGCCGCACTTCAGTCAATTCGTCCAACGCCACCTCGAATCAGTCCTCGGAGTCAACAGGTACACCTGGATTTGCGCACTTGCCTCTTCGTCCTCGTGCGCGTCGATTCCGTCCGTAAACCTCTGACACCGCCTTACGAGAGCCCCTTCAAGGTTGTTGCCCGGAAAGCGAAGTACTTCGTGCTGGATAGAAATGGTTGTCAGGATACTGTGACTATTGACCGCCTGAAGCCGGCGTGCATCGAGTCGCGACCTATACCGAAACCCACAGACATTCCTGTCACCGACCAGCCCACCTTCCCAAGTACGCCTCCTAATCAGCCCATGTCTGACACCTCTGTTCCCTCTTCTGCACCCAAGCATTTCACGACAATAACTCGAAATCGCATCATCGAACACGCTTCGGACGTACAATTGTTCTCCCTTCCAGACTACGGTAAACGACACCCAAGTATCGAGCTTTCGTCTCAGTGGTTCACGCTCTAGGGGGGAGTTCTGTAGCGCTTGTACATATCTTTCTTCCCATTGTACTTTCCTATTCTCATTTCCATTATTCTTGTACAGTTTTGTTTTAACTGACCAACGACCGATAAAACCCTTTTTCGGGTTTCGTTTCGCCTTCTGGTTTCGGCTCTGCGTGTTGTACTGTTGGTCGTCGTCTGTCTGCTGGCCTCGTCCATCGATCCTCGGATCTAACGCGTCGATTTATTGTGCCCACTAAGTTCCGTCTTCCGACCAAATTGTGTGACTAACTGACAGCCTAGCGAAGCTCGTGCTTTACCTGAGGTCAGCTACAGCATTCTTATTTATAGAGTGAGTTCTTATATGTAGTTAAGCCCATTCCGCTTGGCCTTTCCACTACACTACATTGCTGCTAATAATGAGTATTCCTATCTTGTAACGTGCATAATTGTTGCGAGATGATGGTACGTAGTTGGTATCACGAAGAGGAGTACAGTGCGCAAAAAGGTAAGAGTCATTCCTTTGACTGTTAGGTTACTCATTATTGTGGAAAAATTGAAATTGCATTATACCCTATATCACACATCACCGCGTGAGGACAGACACCGTGGTCTACGCTAAGGCAATGCGTCGGACGTAAGACACTGATCCATCTCGGGACCCGAAATAGATGTTTATCGCTTACTGTCATGTATTTTATAGGCTATGCTGTTGACTACGTTCGCTTCAGTGCCTAAGTTGTTCCAATCGAAGCGATGCATTATGAGCCGTCCGCTAATTGCTAGCGGTGCAGCGATCTGTTAATACGAACCACTCAATTGAACAAAGTAGACGTAATCAGCATCGCCTACACACTAACCAAATCCTCCACCCCTCCAATGTAAGCACCTTATGGAAAGTATAGTGCTACAAAATTACATTGGGCTGGATGGGATGCAATACTGCGTTAGGCTCACGGTGCACAGATCTTTTGCTAAATACACGCCTAAAAATAACAAGGTAGCAGTCGTGCTAGGACATTGGAACCGTCAGCAAAGTGCCGCCCATTTCTTCTTCTTCTCCCACTCAAGCGAAGAATTTTTAACAATGAGTTCAGTAGGAAGTTTGGCAGACAATTTAGGTCGCTTTATACACAAGCACACCAAAACATTTTGTCACCCCAGACCCCGACCATTCGCAGTCATACATATGTGACTGTCTTGATGTCCGGACACAACGAAACTGCCCGAGCACTGGTAGGTCATCCTAACAGTGTCATCCCGCGACCTTGGTCCTCTGATGTTCTTATTTGGAAGTATAAAGGGAATTTCATGCATCCAATTATATTCACGATTTTCCCGCTTCGTGCCGAAGATGTAAATTATGGAAAGCGGTTAGTTGCAACTAACTGGAAGTATACCAGTCACCATGTATATATCATTGATAAGTCACCATGTCACACTCCATTTTATTGGTACCTTCATTAGTTAATCTTTCTCTTCGTTACGGCCATCTTACAGGTCATGTCAAGCGTTATCTACTTGACCCTTTATATATATTGTGCTGCCACCTGCGATTATAGACTAGGTGTCCACAGTCCGTTAGGTAGGAAATTGAGTTTTATCGACTTCCGGGAATTGTGGGCATTGCAGACACCTCCGTAGGAACAAACTGTGGTGTTGCTCGCTTATATGCCTTGTCGGCCAAGTATTTTCGCTGGAGAAGAGGCGGTGAATTTGGCAGACAAAGATGCCGAGCAACGATGGAGTGACTCCCATGTGTGAACATATTACTAAACTGGGTACAGGATAGGAATTCAGTTGATGTGCACCGACTTGCGTGTCAGTTGTCCTTACGTTCGGTCCACACCAGTCCACCCATGCTTATGCATACAAATCAATCGATACAAATTTCAGAGAGCCCGGTCGCAGTATCTCATTCATTTCATGTATCATCAAGTAGTTGTCCTGCATGCACCATGGGAATAAGCGATGCCTGTTGTAACAAATCAGCGACTACTAGCCATGTAACACAGTGGCCACTGTTTTATTTCAGCAGACCGGCGCTCAAGACGACTTTACATAGCCCAATGCGGCCATCGTCTAACCTTTATTTCGGCTGCTCGGGCCCCTTTCATCACTCTACTCCCTAGTCTGTCACACCGTCCCCTTCATACGCTGCCATGCACCTCTGACTGCCTCGCTATCCGGACGCCGTACCGTCGTATGTCCGAGCGTTGATAAGTCGTCCGAAACCTTGGGCTGCGCCAGTGCCAAACTAGCAATAACATCTCTAAGGGGATGTCGAATTACCTTCTTCGCAACCCCACTACCAACTTGTGCCGTTCGCAAGGAATGCTTTTAAGTGCATGGTATTCCACTTATACCCAATCGCATCGCGAATTTCGACAACCTTGTGCCCCTAAGCTACGTAGAGCTATTTTCAGGTTAGGCACCGTTCTGAATGCAAGCTAGGCCGCTTAAGCGTAAACACCACACACCACCAACCTTTACATTCATGCAAGTTTTACTAAGTTTACCTTCTTTGGCTGCCTTATGCTAGCTTAAAATCAAGGTCACTGCGCAAGCTTGGTGCGTAGCAATGAGACCGGATGCAATTAAGTTTCACTAATGAGCATGTTAAATGGGCTTTAAATGTAAAGCAATGCATTAGGGAGGAATTCTACTACATTACGAATGCAATCAATCAGTGAAAGTCATAGTATCATCAGTGGGATCACTTGAGATAACGCTAATTTCTGTGCCTGTGTTAACTCGATAACATAGTCCCGGTTTTCTGTTGGTGCCGAAGAAATGGCCACTGGAATGGCCAGCGATATCCGTCACCTCTACGTGCTGGTCGACCCTTTTCCTTGCGTCTGACGGTTGGAGGGACATTGTGGGCGACACGGTCTGCCCTGAGGACTAAATCGTTAATGCTACCAGTAACCGGATGAGCTGGAAGGGGATTTTGAAGGGGACCGTAAACGAGTCCTTCTTCGAGGTCGAGGTCGACAATTAACCAGGTAAACTGAACTTTCCTCTATACCATTGTTTATCGCAGCTATTTGCTCTTTGACTTCCGTTGACTGTACACTAGAAGTCTGCTGGATCTAAAAAGGTTGGCTGTAATTTTGTCAGTATCAGCCAACTGGGAAAGTGAAGTAGCAGCTTTAGCACAGACAACGTTGCCCATTTCTCGGGGTAACCGTAGCCAAAACATCTTCCGGAGGAAAGCGTCTTTCCCTGGGTGTTACTGGACTCGGCACTTTTAACAGCTAAGAAGCTTTGAGATTATAGAGTTCTATTTGCTCAAGAGTTTTGTAAATCGTTGTCGGTTAGATAAGCCTTCTCGTTTAAGAACGACGGCTTTAATCGCTTTAGAAGTTTTCTGTTCGTCGGGAAGATCTAGAATGTCACCAAGATCGTCGACAACATTTGGAGTTAGCGCAATTACTAGCTAAGGAAACTTAATCCATTCAGACTTAATACGACGCAAAGGGAACTGCGAAGCTAATCGCGCGTACTAGGCCTTAGGCTTGGTGTCGCGAATAGGTAGGAATAGAAGACTAAGAGTGCTATCCCGGGCGTCAAAATCTGGAGGTAAGCGAAAGCGAACATAAAAATGGATAATAAAGAAATTAAAAAAAAACAGATGAAATATGTGACAGGGATTGTAAGGAAATGTCATTAAAACCCCCGCCAATTAAAGTGGGTCGCTCGGGCGCTAAATATCAACTATGCAGATGAGACGAACAAGCAAAACTTTGCGGAAGAAAACACAAAAATTTTTTTAGTAAGTTTCTAAGATCTAACGCCTCAATGATCAATAGGTCAATCCACTAAACATGGCCACCAGCACGGACGCACCGCCGCACTCTGCCCATAACATCTCGGTCACAACAGCGACGGGAACTGTGTTAACTTGTTTCAACTTGATGGCTGATCGCTGAACTTCCTCCCCGCCTAGCCCAGCCTGCGCTCATAACCACGAATTACCGTTACTGGATTGATAGACATGGTCAATCAAATCGCCTCACAGACTGAAAGAGCACTTAGCACGCAGAACTAAAACAGTCAGTTGCCATGACATTTCCACTAAATAGATCAACGTACGCTACTTTTTGGGTGTTCAGTTTTATAGTGTACAAATGTCGACGATATAACTCGATTTGTAACCACTTCTAACTGTTAGGAGCAGCAATGAAATGCCTGCTAGCTCTATGAAAGTACGAAATTGCATTGTTAGGAAGAATAACAAACAGGAATCACTGGCAGTCTGCAGCGACCATGCCAGCAAAATTGACGAAAAACAAGAAGCATTTGCTGTCTGCTCTGACAATAGAGTCGATTTATTATCTGAAATGCAGGACCGCATCATTGCTGCTGAGGATGAAGTTACATCACTAAAAACGGAACTTCTGCGCTTTGGCGCAAAATACGATCAAGTCTTGGGCTTCTGCGAATTAGCTAAAGGTTCAAAGGAAGTGTGAACTTAAACACACTACACAAGGCTGGCTCCGTTCTATCCTTAGTCACAACAGAGACTCAAAAATGTTTACGCAGAGCAAAGAATGTGATCGTGTTTAACACACTTGACCGACTGAGTATAGATAAAATCAAAAATATCCTGCTCACCGCATGCAACATGAGTTACTCTAACTGTCTAAGGCTCCAGAAGGTAACAATGAGATTATGCCCCATCCTCCTTAAGTTCCTGGATGTAGGGATGGCTGAATATTTTATATGTAGTTAACGGCTCGTTGCAACACGAACTGACTAAAAACATTTTGCTTATAAGCGAACAATCGCCACTACAAAGGTGGTTTTTACGTAAGACGAATCATTCAGGCGCCCTTATTTCTCGCACTGACGCCAATCATAGTGACAACAATGTGGACCTTGACAGATCACCAACACTACCCCTATTTAAAGATACTCAAAAGCACCTAGTCCACTAACCCACACATGTGATATAAATACATGATAATGCTGATCCGATCTGGCCAGAAGATACTGTGCACGGGAAGCGTGTAAGCATTAGTAGCAATTCCGCAGAAGTTAGTACGCTATGATTTTCCCTTTTGCTAGCAATGACCCCGTATATTACGTAGCATCAACTCGGAACCAAAATGAATAGCGTGAAACTAATATTATTGGATACTTATCCTTACTAAACATTACAACAACTATTCCACGTCCTAATACAGCTTATTTATTGGAACACATTTGACAAGTTGCTTGGGTGTATGCATATGGACCGATTCTTCTTCACATCTGAATCAGGCATAGTCGCCGGCGAATTCGCGAAAAATATCATCACATGTACGAACATCCTAGCACCTGCGACGAAGGTAAAACCAGATTTCTTTGACGGCCGATGCAATAGCTCACGTAAGCTCGTTTCCAGGCTTAAGAAGTTGAAATCACTGCACTGCAAAAACAAAGACATCGCCACATTAATACAAATACATAAAAAGTAACTAGAACTTGAACACAAACGCAACAGTCTATGAGTACTGAGAAAATCCGAGTCATCACGAATACAAAGAAAACGCTGGACCTGATGCAATTACTCAGATGAAGAAATCCAAAAACACCACGAAATGACAAGACTAATTTTTAAACGACGTTACGGTAACAGAAGATACGGTCCAAATATATGAATCGATGAATTCCTACGTTGCCGCCTCGTTAACTTCTGCACCATCTGTATCTTCTTTCCAAAAATCGTAGGTATTAGGTACAATTTCTCTGCATCTGAAGTATGTACAATTGACTATAACATCCAAGAAACCGATTTTGCTACAGGGACCTGATGGCATTCCGCCACCAGCTATAAGTTTAGATGGTAAAAATATATCTGTCCTCAGGTTGAATATATTTACCCTGTCACTAAATACCAATTGCTTTCCGCCTGTGGAAAAATTACACACGTTTAACGAAAAACGCGAAGGTGGTCCACAAGATAGAATATCAAATTATCGGCAGATAGACATTATGGCCAGTCTAGCATTACCCTGGTAAGACGCATGAAAGGACCTTCGTTTGCTTAGTGTTATATTGATTTTCCCACTGACCACGTATTTCAATTGCATTCCTTTACACATTCCACGATTTGTCTGTAAGCGGCTGAATGGAAAAACACGAAATAAGCTGAACTCAGGTTATCCCGCATAAATGCAGTTCGTTCTTGCTCTATAGAAATATCTGAAGGAAAATGGCTGCATGAGATGTTCACCAAAAAGCTTGACTGAATCACGGGGAATGCTGATCCTCAGCAATCCAAAAATTTCCATTTATTAGAATGAATCAAGGGAGGCAGAATTTGAGTAAAGAATTCGTTTCGGTAATTCTCATCGGACTCAAAAATTACATGATGAGGAAAAATGCTAAATGTGCCGGATTGGGCTGCGTATTGAACACAATGTTTAATTTCACGGGTACAAATCAATAAATCTCGGGGTCATTGTAGGTGGCAAGTATGTACAGGGGAAATCACATCCGAAATTGTAGGCCACGGTGGAAGTAAAGGACGTACAAACTGTTTTTGTACGCATAATTCTGGCTTGAGATGGCGGATGTAGATAGCTTCCGCGATAGACAGAAGATGCATTCGGAATCCGCGCCTACAACGTTCAGTAACAGTATAGATGACTCTAAAATTATTTTCCGTTCCTGCGTGATTGCACCCTAGAAGGAGAGACAAGATAGCACTGTTACTCGACCTCGCTTCGCCTTTGTAAAACCATTTTGGATGTGTTCGCGAATCCTATGAGATAGGCGTCTCGTGGTACGACCCACGTATCGTGCCCCACAGGACAACGAGTTAAGATAAACAAGCATTGATCGTGTCACCGAAGGCAGCCTGTCTTTCAAAGTTTTTGCGAATAAGGGCTTGTTGTAAAATACTATGCGTAGGCGAGCCGTGAAATAGGACTTTTCAACAGTGTCTCTCAGGCTTTTGGACCGGGCAACAGCCGCACTGTCGCCTTTGAAAGGAATATGCACAATTAGTTCTTTTTTGGGTACGTTCATCCTCGGTGGTTTGATCTTGCGTTCTTTTAAATGTTTGAGGATGAATTTATCTGGATACCCATTCACTCTTAGCGCATCGCGGATTCTCTGCAATTCCTTGGTGATTGTGTTCGGGGTGCAAATTCTATGTGCCCGGAACGAAAGATTGCGGACTAGGTTTCGTTTGTACTGTATGGGTGCCGCACTATAGAAGTTGATGTACTGTCCAGTGGAAGTTGGTTTTCTATACACCCCTCTGCTGCACGATCCATCGGCGTTTCTGATGATATCAACATCCAGGAACGGTAGTCGGTTTCTGGATTCGTGCTCACATGTAAAATGCAGATTCTGATGCGCATTATTTAAAGCTGCCAACAGTTTCACAGTCTGCGTTTTCGATTTGCAGAGAGCTTAATAGCGCTGGCGCGCGACCTGTCATCAAATTCGCCAGGGCGTTGAGCACATGTTATCTAATTTAGTAAACACTTGCCATGATTACATTAAGGCTAGACCAGCCAGTAGTGGCTTTCTTACAAGCGAACATATGCAGTCACTTAGAGAGTTCTGGTTAAACGAAGAGTTAATTATCTCTAAGCCGGATAGAGGTTCTTGTATAGTTCTATTGAATAGGACTGATTAGGTTAGTAAGATGCAACATATTCTTATTGATGAACGTAAGTTTCAAAAGCTAACATTAGGAAAGGATAATGCAGAAGAGTTAGAAAAATGAATGACTGATTTGCTCCGACGAATGATGAAAGAGAATGTTATCACAAAGTGCGAATTCGAAAAGTTGAGACCTTCAGGCGGACATCTGCCACGGTTGTAGGGCCTCCCTATAGTACACAAGGAGGGCGCTCCAATGCGTCCCATCCTGGATATGGTTAGCTCTCCGCAACCCTTGATAGCTCAATGGATGTTTGAAAAGCTGGAACCGCTGCGTAAAACCGCCTGCACTTACTGCGTGAAAGACACTTTCGAGTTCATTGAGAAGATAAGGGATGTGAACCTTAACAACAAATGGATGTCGTCATTTGATGCGCAGTCGTTGTTTACGAATATTCCGTTGTTGGAAACAGTAGAATATGTCTGCGAACTAGTACGGCAACTGCCTGTACCTATAAATATCCCGGAAAACCTCCTGAAGGAATTGTTACTTAGATGCACCTTAAATGTGCAGTTCACCTTTAATGGGATGTGCATCGTCAAATTGATTGAGTTGCCATGGGCTCACCATTGGGACTCTTCCTAGCAGCTATCTTTATGGCAAAATTGGAGCGTAACGTATTAGGAACGCGCATCAACGAAATCGAGATGTATATACGTTTTGTAGACGATACATCTATAACCTGCAAATCGAAAGCGCAGACTGTGAAACTGTTGGCAGCTTTAAATAATGCGCATCAGAATCTGCATTTTACATGTGAGCACGAATCCAGAAACCGACTACCGTTCCTGGATGTTGATATCATCAGAAACGCCGATGGATCGTGCAGCAGAGGGGTGTATAGAAAACCAACTTCCACTGGACAGTACATCAACTTCTATAGTGCGGCACCCATACAGTACAAACGAAACCTAGTCCGCAATCTTTCGTTCCGGGCACATAGAATTTGCACCCCGAACACAATCACCAAGGAATTGCAGAGAATCCGCGATGCGCTAAGAGTGAATGGGTATCCAGATAAATTCATCCTCAAACATTTAAAAGAACGCAAGATCAAACCACCGAGGATGAACGTACCCAAAAAAGAACTAATTGTGCATATTCCTTTCAAAGGCGACAGTGCGGCTGTTGCCCGGTCCAAAAGCCTGAGAGACACTGTTGAAAAGTCCTATTTCACGGCTCGCCTACGCATAGTATTTTACAACAAGCCCTTATTCGCAAAACTTTGAAAGACAGGCTGCCTTCGGTGACACGATCAATGCTTGTTTATCTTAACTCGTTGTCCTGTGGGGCACGATACGTGGGTCGTACCACGAGACGCCTATCTCATAGGATTCGCGAACACATCCAAAATGGTTTTACAAAGGCGAAGCGAGGTCGAGTAACAGTGCTATCTTGTCTCTCCTTCTAGGGTGCAATCACGCAGGAACGGAAAATAATTTTAGAGTCATCGATACTGTTACTGAACGTTGTAGGCGCGGATTCCGAATGCATCTTCTGTCTATCGCGGAAGCTATCTACATCCGCCATCTCAAGCCAGAATTATGCGTACAAAAACAGTTTGCACGTCCTTTACTTCCACCGTGGCCTACAATTTCGGATGTGATTTCCCCTGTACATACTTGCCACCTACAATGACCCCGAGATTTATTGATTTGTACCCGTGAAATTAAACATTGTGTTCAATACGCAGCCCAATCCGGCACATTTAGCATTTTTCCTCATCATGTAATTTTTGAGTCCGATGAGAATTACCGAAAAGAATTCTTTACTCAAATTCTGCCTCCAGTGATTTATTCTATTTAATGCATGTATTATACCGTATATCTGCGACTGCTAAATCCTTATAGAATATGGTTAAATTTCGGGTAACACAGATCTTTACGGGAATGATTCTAATCAGCCGTTTGCAACATGGATCACAACGAACCTTTATTCGTCACATGACTCTTGCATTTCCTACAACATGTTACAGGAACCTTAGATGACGGAATGGCCATTACCATTATACTTCAGATGCAAAAATTCTGTGGCTGTGTACCGCGCAATCCATTGTTGTCCGTGCTGGTGTCCTATGGAATTATCATCCCCCTCTGAAGTTGGTTCAAATCATACCTTAATGGCCGGAAACAGAAAGTACAGATTGGCCAATATTATTCCACTTCCAGGAACTTTGCGATCGATGTTGTTCAAGTCAATGGATTTGGCCCTTTAGTTTACGTCATTTGCATAGACGATATATATGTTTACATTAGACACGGGCGCCTAATTTATTTGCGGATGACATAAAACTAGTGTACTTATTTTGAACTGATCAGCTGGAACCGGGCTTAAAATATATATGCGAAGAGTTATCATCCATAAACAAAGGGAGCGGAAGCAGGTCGATGAGATCTTCTGCAGTTACATCTCAGCCACTCTGACACAGATGCCTAATACCAAAGCGATCTATCACTCCTACTGGCACCTCCATTCTAACATCATATTCCGTCACAGACCTAAGAATTTGCTATTCTAGCAGCTTCATCTTTTCGAACAAATCCTATATCAAGTATTGAAAGCGAAGCAATAAACAAGCCACATTAATATGTCATTTCCCCACCCGAACTACGACCTGAATCATTCAAACTCATCGTGTGACCCCCTCTAGTGTATTGCATTATTCTACATAAGTACGTATGTAAAAGGGATAGAATTGCTTTGGAAAAGCTGCAGTGGTCATTTCGCAAAATGATCAGGGGTGAACATTATTGTTTACCTATGCGGAGCCATGTTTACTGCTACAGCTCGATCTATTCTGGCTACGACGACCGAAAAGCAAACTCACGCTTCTCTACCGCATACAATAGTGTTAGTTTGGCGGCAGAAGGCCGATTATGGCGTTCATGTACCTACCGTAAACGCCAGTCCTTTACGGTTGTTTTACCCACCATCCAATAGATATACAATGTTTAGCTAAACTAAAAAGCGCGTACTGCGCTTGCGAAAACATGAAATTCTCACTTTTTTGTGGTGAGGACGGATGGAATTCTTGCCAGACGAGGATTTAGTGCAGGGCTCAGCTGCGTGCAGGCACATGATGGTGAAGGAAGCACAGACAAGCCAAATGAGCCTGTATCGGTCAGCGAGCGAGATGAGTACAAACAGGCACAACTTGTTTCCGGAGGTCCTTAGCTGTCAACTTACGTTGCGCTGAGTGCTACAGGTCATGGCTAACCGTAGGCTTTGGGGCGATCGATACTTATCTGATGTCTGACTGGCTCCGCAGCGAAGTCGGAGTAGGCAAGATACAGCGCTCAACCAAAACTTCGGCGTGAATGTGCGCATATGCTGATACCTCAGGGAACCAAGTGTTTTGGATAAGCTGAGCATGAGGCTTGGCATCGCAAGTCGTGTCAATGTCATCGAACCATCGTCAAGGTAATACAGCACCAGCAGACAATGCAGTCGGGCTCATGTAACGTGCATGTTACTCAGCGCGCGCTGATTATTCGGCTGTACTGTGAATGTGGTTGAAACGCCGCATAAACTTCACGAAGATACAAGACAATGAACGCAGGAATGCGTCCCGTCACCGGTCGGTATGTGCTTAAACTAGTGAAGAATTTCCAGCATGTGGCGTGAAGAGAACCGGACCGCCTCACATCACCAAGGGCAACTGTGCAGCTTGCGTTGTAGCCAGTAGAGAGTCAAAAGTTCCGACATCAGCATCCCTCAGATCGCACAGCATTGTGGCACGATCGATACGTAGTACAAAGGATAGTAAAGGAACGAACATTTCGATGAATCCGTGGATTTCAAATGCTGGATTTGAACCCCTGCGATCCGGAGAAGTGGCATGAATTTTGGCACTGGTTTCTGGCTCACGGGGATATTCGTTCCGTCATCTTTACAGATGAGGCTCTGTTTCATCTGCATGAAATAATGAAAAATTACTCTTGGGCTACCACCAACCCGCGAAAATATACCTCATCATGTATGAAGCACAGTGTGAAACCGTTGGCTTGGGATGAATTAACAAGCCAGCAAACCTTGAGACCGTATTTCTTTTCCGGGAAGGTGATCGGTAGGTATTTGTTTTGGAATACTACGGGCTTAACGTTTCTTAGCATTGTTGTACTTGGAAATGCCGAAGACATTTTTGCTTCTGCAGCTAGAGGTCGAAGTGTTATGCATTACCATTTGGCGGCAGCAGGATGGTGCACCTGTACATGCGGCTAAAACGGTGGGTGCTTACTTCACTGTCAACTATGATCACCATTGGATCGGAGGTGGTGGACTAATGGAGTGGCCTGCTCGCTCACCAGCTTTGACCCCCATGGGTTTTCTTTTATAGGGCAATCTGAAGCGGCCAGTGTACCAAACAAGATCGCATACATTGTCCCAATTGTAAGAAACTATTGTAAAATAACTAAGCGCGATCACGAGAGGTACATTGGAGAAAGTGCTAGCTAACTGCATCAAGCGGTTTCTGCATTGCAAGCAGAACTCCGGCAGAGAGTTTGAACATATGCTTTACTAGCATGGATGATCTTACCAATACCTTTCTTTTAATATACCTGTGCTCTTTCACAAAGGTGTTAAACGCTAAATTGGTCTACTAGCAAATAATGCTAATAATGCGTCTGGTCGGATATAATTCTTAACGTCCAGGCTGTCGTTGAGCACATAAACAGCATAGGCACCGAAACGTTCGATAACTACTTATAGTGGAATCACTGGGCCGCTATGAGCTGAGGTTCGTCCAGCCTAAATAAAAAGCCGACTGTGTTGTTGACTCAGTTTCAGGCTATTATCTTTGAAGTTGGTGTTCGGGATGAGTTGCACTAGGTGGCGACATGCGTAAGTTGGGTCGTTCCGTATCCGGAAGACTAACACGAGGTCTACATGTAGTCTTTATCTAGTCCACTGAAGATTCCGAGTGTTTTTGTCGCTGAAGGTACGAAAGGTTGGACAATCTCTTGACACAATTTGTTGCTCGACTATGGGTTTCGAGCGTTTCAAGGTCATGCTTTAGCCGAGCCTGCCAAGCCTGGATTGCGTATTCGACATGGGAAAGCACATAGTCATTGAACATCCTAGAGAAGCTGAATGAATCCAAAATTTGGAATGTCATACGCAAGCTAACAACGTGTGGGTTAAAACTTTTAAAACGATGCCGACCATCGAGAATAACTGACCTCGTTCGGCACCGGCACACAGAGGTCAAGTTCCTGTGGGCTTGTCTGCAAGTCGTATGCCACAATTTTGTAGAGATAGGCTCGTCTATGACGGTTGTGGACAACGTGTCACTTGACCACATTGAATGGCAGTGAATTCCTCACTGCTCAATGCCACATCCCATTTAGGTCACACATGCAGCACCTTGTGGCTGTCAATTCCTTTGCTTGTCGGCTAACGTTTGATGTCATCCGCGAAAAGTACAACTTTTGAGGTGATGGCTCTCGCAAGATCGTCACATTCCACTCGATTGCGGACCAGCAGAGATGTTCGGACTCTAACCTCTAACTGCTGTTCGCGGAGAATCTAACCAAACCATGTTAATACTGCGTCGGCAACATTTTTCAGATAGGCTATCAGCGTCAGCGAGGGTGGCTTCCTTGGCTATGGCAAGCGCAGGGAGAAGTGTTAACGGACGGTAATTGGTAGGATCAGACGGACTTCTTTGAAAGAACCCAGCAGGTGGTTGGGCTAAGTGAAAGTCTGTTATCTGCAGTGCTTTATGGTGAGGGTTATTCACTCCAGGAAAACGGTGTGAACGCAAGGATATTAGCTTTCTCAGAATCACTTTTGCTGTGAATTTGATGCTGGATAACACAAAAGGTGTGGTGACAGAAGGAAGTATAAGGTTTGAGGCTACTGTCCCTTAAAAAGGAGGCCAGTACTGGGTCCTTGAAGCGTTGGCAGCCATTTTTTGTTGTGTGTGCATACCCAACAATCGTACTGAGTGGCGAGATCCCACGCTACAACATTCAAAGTGCATTAACGTATCTGTAAAGAAGCTTGTGGTTCGAACGGAATCGTTCCCTTAGCTGCTGTTGATTGGACAACATGAATTTACGAACCTACTGTACATTTTGATTTCCCAGAGCTGCGTACGCTGTTTCATTTTCCTCGTTAGGATTGTTTATGTGAAGGCGCGATGCGTTTCCCCAAGGCCATAAATTTGCACGTTCGGCTTCTCATGAATAATGTTGGTTCCATGAGACGGTAGAAGCTTTTGGCCCCGATGATTCGGTGACTAGTGAAGTGATTTTCAACCATTTATCCCAGCACATGAAATCAAACCATACAGTCCTATGATCGGAGCGTTTTGTTGTGTGGTTTTATAATGGTAGCCAATTATGACTGAGTGCACCACAGAGATAGATTAGGATAAATGGTGGAAAACCATCTCACTAGTCACCGAAGCATGGGGGCCAAAAGCTTCCACCATCTCATGGAACCAACATTATTCATGAGAAGCCGAACGTGCAAATTTATGGCCTTGGGGAAACACATCGCGCCTTCACATAAACAATCCTAACGCGGAAAATGAAACAGCGTACGTAGCTCTGGGAAATCAAAATGTACAGTAGGTTCGTAAATTCATGTTATCAGAACAACAGCAGCTATGGGAACGATTCCGTTCGAACCACAAGCTTCTTTACAGATACGTTAATGCACTTTGAAAGTTTTAGCGTGGGATCTCACCACTCAGTACGATTGTTGGGTATATACACACAACGAAAAATGGCTGCCAACGCGTGACGTGACCAGTACTGGCCATCTTTCCAAGAGTTGAAAGCCATAAACATTATACTTGTTTCTGTCACCACACCATCAGTGTTAACCAGTGTTATCCTGTTTCGTTTCATAATTAATTTATGAAGCGGAAGGTCACAATATTTTCAAAACCTCGACCTTCAACAATACCACGATTGCACATATAGAACCGGGCACAAAAACATACGATAGTGGGAACTGTCGCGGAATGTTAAGTATTAAATACACAACATAACATTGTGCATCTCTTTCGCACAGCGTGGACTTTATACATAATATAGTAACGAAACTCGATGCACTAATGCTCGTTCCACAAAAGGGAACGCATCCCGCTCCTCGAGAAATGTGCTCATTTATTTGCCAATGGAGAACTTGCTAGGGACGATGATTATGAGTGCAATGGCGCGATGGCTCTGAATTCGTAAAAAACAGCGAAAGTCTCTGTGTGTGTGTGACTCAGAGAATCATGAGCACCACATGAAAAAGTGAACCGCCTACGTCCCTAGTACCTAAGAGAACCATGCTTTCCTATAATTTTAGTTTGATTCACACTTTCAAGCTTGGTAAATCCCCAAGTGACTGCAGGGTGTCTATTATTTTTACTTGTTGCTTTTGTTCGTGTTGGCAATACGGGCAGCACTGTAGTCCTCATGGGCATGACCGTAATTTTGTGGGCAGGATAAGATTGCTGAGGATCAGTCGATTCAGGTTTATGGGGGGTGTTCAGTAGAAGCCATAATCGAACAAACTAAAGTGCTAGGCTTTAGGTTAGTAGCTCCGGTTGATGACCTGTTTGTAACTTAGGCATCAATTTTATACAACCAATTTTTGCCATGCAAGACCATCCGGGTGGAGATTGATGTGTTGTGTGTGTCTGGATTGACATCATGATTGTCGAGTTTCTGAAATTGTTTTACGTAACTTCAGCCTGCTTGTGCTCTCTCAGGCACATGACGTTGACTGAAGTCACTTGTAAAAGTAGAAAATGTTTGGAAATTTGCGGTAGCATTAATCATTGTTGGAGAGCCCAAAAGATTTAGTATGTTGCTGGAAGGACTAGGGGTGGCTTCTTTCACAAGTAACCCTACAGGGTGTGTGTTGGTTATGCAGCTGGGGAAGAGTACAGTGGATGCGGAAACACGTTGGGGCAATCTATCTCCTCGTTGCACAGTATCAGACTGTCTATGTAATAGTATTCTTGGTAAGGGCGATTTAAGAGCAATTGTTTTCGCGTTCTTGAAGGTAGTTGTGGCAGTAACTTGGTCACAGTGGTAGACTTGCTGGTTGTTAGCGAAGTCTGAAATTTGTATAAGACTAGATACTTGCAACTGAACATTTAATTAAACCTCATGTAATTACACCATGTGTCACCATATTTTCATCCTTAAGCATATTATTCCGTAGGGCATCAGACGGAATATTATCTGGGAAATTAAAAAGAACGACGTTGTTAGAGCGACGCGTCCTGCCGACTATTTCTGCGGCCATCTAGTCCATGTGCGTACTTGAGGGTAATATATGCTCGACTTCAGTCTTCGTCGTCATTGACATTAAGATGGTTATAGGTTCTAGTGTGCTGAGAACTGACAGCGAGCTATCGATGGACTAAATGTTGAACTTGAGCTGGGTATGGTCAGTGTGGATAGTAAGTAGGTTATTGAGTTCAGCGGGCAGGGCTGCTGTGTATAATTTTACCTCGGTTTATTTATGGTCTCGCTGCTGCTGGCGTGGTTTTGCTGGTCTTAGCCCAAGCTCTTGTACGTCCGATAGACATAATTGAAAAGATCGAACTGGACCTAGATCCTTTTCTCCACCAAACATTGTAGGCCAAAAACCGCAGGGAATTATAGGTAACGGGTAAAAATCTAATATCCGGACAATGAAGTCCAGCTGCTTGCATGGTGATTGGGTGGCAAGTCAGAACCAGAAACGAAAGGTGAATGGTTTTGATTGGCTGGTCAGCAGCATCTGTTTGATTTTCGCGCCTGTGGTAGTAATTTGCATTACTGTGTGCTAATGGATAGGAAAGCTGTGTTAGCCGTTTTTGATCGGATGACTGCGAGAAGTTGACAATGCAGAAGCGAGGTTAGAAGTGCAGGATTAGATGTGTGCTCAGACATGATTGGTCAGCATGAACGAAACTTGGAATTGTTGTTGTTTGTCAATTGCGAAGCCGGTGACTGCCAAGCGAGTTGCAGTATCTACACACAGTGTCAGGTAGTTATCAGCTAGAGCTGGCTATCGAGGCATTTAGGCGTGTTCTCGAACGAAAGTATATGTTTGGGTTTGCACGAAAAGTATTTGATTCTTTAGCTTGGGGGAGTCAGAAGTGTAACACCCAGAAGTGCATTAGCGTGGTAAACCGTCATTTTCTCAGAATTTAGCTTTGAAAACACTTCCGTTGAGCAACGATGATGAGTTCGTGTTGAATGAGTCCAAAAACAGCAGAGTGCGCCAAGGTGTTGGTGGTGGGAAAATCCACTTTCCGTCAGAGTGTAGTGGAGCGGAAGGCAGCGATCACGCAGAACAATGAAAAACCACTAAAACGAGTGAGGACCAGAACGGGCGCAGACAACAAGGACAGGATCAGACGGAACAACCCCAACTCAACAATAAGAGTAGATAGCGGTACCTGAGCAATATGCGGAAACGTGCCTGAGTCCAAGTGTACTGAAAAGGGACGTGTCAAGAGGCCAAAAAATCAAACAGAAACCCCTTGGTCGGTGCCTCCAGGAGTAACCCAAAGCCGAATAACGCAACTGAGATTAAGCAAATTAAGAGCTTTATAACAACTCCATGCTGCTCAGCATGCGAGCTACAGTAGCAAAGCCACGGGGTCAGACAAGTAGCCAAGGCCACAAAATTTGTAGACCAACGAGACACGAAGGTGACACATCATGATTCCCCATGTGTTGTGGGACGGAAATACGGTCGATAAGTGCGCACGCGCGAGCAGCTTGTGGAAACTGTGGTTTCGAGCTATAAACACTGTGCTTTCTTGCTACTACGTTCTTACTACAAGCGCACTGGCCCTTTGCACCTAGCATACACCGTTGCTATATGTTGCCCTACTGGACCTATTGCTTCCTCGTGAACTCTTCTGGTCTCTTGAATAAGAACCTCAAAGTACTTGCTAAGTCAGTGAAACATCTATCCGGGGTGTAGTGGCACTTCAAAGCTGGACCTTGTTGCTATCCTCGTATCCAGCCACGGTAACTCCTATAAATGGCTGGCATATAATATTCTCACAGATATCAGCGACCCACTATAAAAGTCTTGTGCGAATGCGTATCAAAATCCTAAACCAGAACAAGGTAAAAAATAATATAAGTCAGCACAAGCGCCTATGGTGCATCACTAGCTCTCTGCTTGTTATTTAGTTTGACAGATACAAGTTCCATTAATCAAGAAATGTTTGATAAATTCCTCCGGCAACGTTAATACTGTCAACCTTAATTTTGCGACAATTATGGTTGTAGTTCTATACTCATGCATTATTCCTTTTAATTTTTCTCCCTACCCATGACACAGGTGTTTGTGCTTAATATTCACCCTACATGGGTACGAAAGGCACACCGTTGACTCATGAGTTGACTTGAGTTGGAAGCCACAATTATGTTGCACTGGCGAAATTGGAAGTAGTCCTATCGGTTACTGGTTAGTCAAATGTTAATGTTGGCTACTAAATGCAGATATTTTAAGACAACCATTCTTACAAACTAGATACTGTGACATAAAAACAGTCAAGCAATCAGTGTCGGATGTTCCGGCGCGCCGTATTCGATGAGGTCACGAAGATATGTTGACAGAATACGAGGTGCTTGTGAAGCGATTCTGTATGTAATACCAACTTGTCCACAGACACCAGCCACATACATATAGAGAAGCAAGGATCACAACACTCACTGTGCTCAGTGCATATACGCAAACTGTGAGAGAGGCAGCTGACACATCACCGGCTCATTACTTACTTGCCGTACTAGGAATTAAATAGTTGAACGCCACGCCTGTTAAATTATTTTACTCTCAGGTTCAATCAGCGCCATTCCATTGCGAAAGCAATGCTTAACTAACTGCTTCTCTTGCGCAGAAAATATACTAAAGCAAATAACACGCACACATTGGCACTTGGGGTAGAAGCTTTTCATCCTACCGAAACGCTTCTTGGATTATTCAGCGTTGTCTGAGCGGAGATATAGTACTGTTAAGGTATAAACATAATATCCGCCGGGTAACACCACACAGTTCTCGCCAAGCTTATGGATGCGATCATTACCAAATTATTAAGTAGCTACCTGGCAAGCCAAGGTATAAAATCACCGAAGCAGCCTAGTTATGGTTACCAACCATCATGTACCACGAATCTGCTAGTTAGAGGTGACAAAAACCAAGCAAATGACTAGCGAAGGAGAATGGATATCATTTATTCGGATAGCATAGAGGAGTTCGATATCTTGGACTATCGTACATTGTTTTATAAGTCCCATAAACGTGACATCGGTCATTCCGTATTGTAATATTTTGGACATTTTCCTAGGAAAAAACAACTAAAGGTTGCAGTTTGAACAAACTGTTTTAAATTAAACAGTTAAATGTGGTATATCTCAGTGTCCCGCACTTAGGACAAGTCTTTTTATGTAGTAACGAGCACTCCAAAATATTTCAAGGCAGAGAAACTTTAATGTGAGATCAGGCAATTGAACAATTAGAAGACATTCAGTGAGCTTTAAATACGGCTGGGCCATTCAATGTGGACAGAGGAAGAGTTCTGTACAGCTACCACCAGCACGCGTAAACCTACACCTTTGCGGTGCACGATCTGCTGAGCAGCTGCGAGAAACTGGATTTTGGCGTTATGGCGAAAGAAGAAAAGTTATAACCGATCCACCAGCGCTCTGCATACGAATACCTGGCCATAGTGTAATAACAGGGACAAATTTGATTGGACAGGGAAGCCATTTGGCCGAAAGTTGTGATGGAGTGTTTGATAGGGGAGCTATTGAACTCCACGATGGCCCGACGGGAAGTCCGTAATTATATAATGGGACAAAGAAGTGGACGCCGAACTCACTACTGGACCTTTCGGCAACGTTCTATAACACATGAATAGCGCCCTGTTCTAAATCTAAAGAGAGTCTTGATCACCGCGCAATCTGACCGCTGCATTTCGACTGCACATCCTGAAAATATGGCGCACATGATGAAATTAATTATTTCGGCCAATCAGACTGCTTTACAAAGTCAAACTTATTTGTGATTTTGCAGAAGACACTCAATAACCAGCCTTTGTTTTTCAGCACTATGATACATAACGCTTAAGTTAACCCATAAGTTGTATATGCTATCCAGACTTGGCGTTCATAACTATTTGGTGAACACTAAGCTACTGAGACCCACGACTCCAGACCAGGAATAAGATAACGAATTTTTGCTACTTATCTTGCCAAGCAAAACAAGAGAAATGAAGTTACAATGGACGCTAGCAAACGTTATGTGTAGAAAACATATTGGTAAAACAGACACCTGGAAATCACATATAACACCGTCATTGAAACTTAGCCTGAACGCTAAATTGAGGGGCATGAAATGCAGTTGTCTAGACGGCAGACCAACCCACTTCTCCTTTTCTCTTCGATACACTTAAAACAAAGTATTTAGTTCCGTTGACTGTGTTACCATTTCAACATTCTTTAAAAATTGGATATTGCACTTGACTCTACACACTTGGTTACATAGAACGATATTCTGAAATAAATTCAGGTTAACTAGGTCCTTTGAAACTATACTTCACCTTGATGAACACAACCCGGCACGACTGGGGCGCAATCCGACTTTTCGGTATAAGATCAATTAATCCTACTTCCAGTTTGTAGACAGTTATTTTATTCCGAAAGCCCCTCCTATAACATGCCGTTACTCTCCCAGTGTATCCAAGGGCAACGTATTTGTCCTAATATGCACTAATCAAATTTGTAGTGCACTTTCTCATTAACCCTAGGAACTGCTAGGGTGAGGCTTCCTACCTGTCTTAAACAATTGTTATACTTTTTAGTTTGCTTTGATACTAAGGCGTTGCTTTAAGCTGCAAGCGTAGATGCAATTGAGAAGCCACTGACAACATTTAGCAGCTTATCACCAAGGGTGTCTTTGGAGAATTAGCTGTTGTTTTGTAATCATGCGTGAATGGAACTGAGAGCTGAGTGCTTCTGGCTGTATAGTTGGCAACTAGGTACAGACATCCTCACCAAACTACTGTAGCTGAAAATATTAGTCAAAGTTACTGACCGCGATTTGAAAATAATAGGTGCGATATGGGATGCACTGAATGTCAAATCTGTGACGATATGTAGCTTGCGCGCAACGGTCCCAAATCAAATAAGAATCTTATGAAGCATAAGATAACGAATATCAGCCTTTGCAGATAAATGTTTAAGCGGCTGTCCACCGAAATTATGACACATTCTATTTGTTTGAATTGGCAACATTGACAATTTTTAGAGTATCGCGAACACACGGATTCTTGTGACTTCAACTGCACATGTCTAAATAGGTGCCAATATCAAAATGCTTGATAATATTTAGAGAATAGTTGTAAACGCATAACTAAACAACCTGTTAACCATTTGTCCTAAATATGTTTGTCAACAATGTTCTACCTTATCACAGTACTGTGAGTGCTACGCGGTAACTTGACTTTTTGGCGTGCCATACTGATCGAGATTTTTAGTTAAATTGACGTGGAAAACAGTGTTTGAATAAACACTTGAAACGAAATTTGACTATTGTCAAATTTCCTCTGATCCAAGATATCTTGGATCGATTAAAGCGGTTCTGGTCAAAGCGTCTTTGGCGCTTACTGGTAATTCTTCCAGTTTTTCCCAGTTTTAACCCCGTTTTGCACCCCGTTTTTTTGCCTTTTTATTGTGGTCGTTTAACTATTGCATACGTGTTATAATCACTCTGTTATTCACTATGTCGGTCTCGCAATGCACCGAGGCTGTTGTTCCTGATGGCTCGGATTCTGAGGTTATCGCACTTTGTGGCGGACCGAGCTGCAATGTACCAGTAACTGACGATTCAGGCGGTATGCAATGCGATGTCTGCAACCGATGGTACCATCAGCTTTGTATGGAGCTAAATACCGAGCAGTACGCAGCGCTGGCCTCTAGCGAAAAGTTGCTGTTCCGTTGTGCCAATTGCTGCAGCCGCCGGCAAGGCCGCACAGTCCTTCGTACGAGAGATGAATCTCTTGATACCCGGCTGCGAAATGTAGAGCGTTCGTTCTCGATGCTCTCTGATCTTCGCTCAAAGATTGATCTGCTTATGACGACGCTTCCGGTCTCCAACAAAGCAGATTTGATCGCTTACACTGATGATCAGCTTGTGGCACCTATCATTATGTCACCGGTCCAGATGGCTACCGACCACCAAAATGAAGCAGCTTCGGACGTCGTATCTACACCTACGCTGAGCGACGCCGAATTGCTGGTTCAAGGGTCACTTCGAGTTAAGCGAAGAAGAGCCAGGAAACCTCGTAAGCTCTCTGCTAAACAAGAAGTTGTCTCGGCACCGGTAACAGGCCAAGTGTCGTTACTTGGCAAACCGTCTGACGGTTGTGCGAAGGCGAAGATCACAACACGCACTACTTATCAGCCGAAGTTGCCGGAAATCTTGGTTCTCACCGAGAAGACATATTCTGAAGGTGTGCTTGATTCTGCTCAAAGCGAAAAAGCCCCACGGGACCCTACTCCTGTTATCAAGAAGAAAAAGCAGACAAAATCTGCTATAAAGCCTTCCGGTGAAATCGATGACCCTAACAAAAGTAAGACATCGACAATGGAGCAAAAAACATACGCTGCCGTTGCTACATCATCGGAGGGGCTAAAGACAGTTCCATTACCAGTAGTGAAGCCACCTGCTCCGAGTGCCAAATCAAAGACCCGTGGGGTTAATACACCCCGTCGCTGCGATTCTTTCACGGATAGTAGCGTTATTTTCCGTAACGCGGCTGAATCTACTGCTGTCCTTCCCGCTGATCGCATGTTGGACGACCTTCAATGGTTTAAAATGTGCGTAACGAGGCTTCTTCCGCCTGGTTTTCCAGGCGTTACTGTCAGGAAGCTGATTAGACTGGGGAACGTCCCAGTTAACGTACCAAACCCGCGACCGCGGCTACTTCGTGTGGTACTCTCTACCCCGGAGGAACGCAATGCTCTCATGCGGTTTGCGTTTAAGCTGAAAGGTACAAACATTAGCGTTCAGCCGGACCTTCCGTTAGCCGATAGGCTGAAGCTAAGGGAGGCCATCAAGGACCTCAAAAGCAGGCGAGCGGCCGGTGAACAAGGTCTCCGGTTAGTGGGTTTTCGGGTGGTCAGCCGGCGGTCCTTTTCCGCCCTACCAGTGCCAGTACTGGTAGCGCACGACCCAGGTCTGGATCTAACGAAAAACTTCAGATAGTGCTAAGTAATGTGCGCAGCCTAAGGAATAAGGTGTACGAGTTAGGTCTGCTTGTAGATGGGTCTCATCCCGATATACTCGCATTCACTGAAACGTGGCTGTCTCAGGACATCACGGATGGTGAAGTACATCTATCGGGCTACGCACTATTTAGATGCGATCGCTCTGCTGGCCGACAGGGAGGGGGCGTCGCTCTTTATGTGAGCTGTAAACTTGACGTTTTGAAGACTTGCCTATTTCAGTCAGCAGACAAAACTGTTGAAGCTCTGTCGGCTGTTATTAGCACATCCTCGGCTCAGGTTACAGTTGTAATTGTGTATAGAAGCCCTGGGAGCGTATCCAAAGAGGTACTTGACTTCATTCGCTCCCAGTCCGCAAATAAGTGTTTGGTGATGGGCGACTTCAACCTCCCAGAGATTTGTTGGGCAGATCTTTCTTGCGACTCAGCGTCAGGCACATTCGGCGCTGATCTGCTTGAACTTACGCTCCAAGTATCTTTGCACCAGTTCATTGACCTCCCCACTAGGTACATGGACGCCCAAGTACCGTCTATCTTAGACCTTGTATTCGCTAAGTCACTCGATTTTGTTGGTGACATTACTTACGGACCTCCACTGGGTTCCAGTGATCATGTTTGTTTGCTCTTCAATTGTACTCTGTCTAGACGCTACCAGAGTACTGTTGAGTCTCGCCCGAACATATGGCAAGCGGACTATCAATCAATGAGAGCCATGGCTTCTGGTTTCCATTGTGAGATCTCAGACGACGATACTGTCCAGGTTGCCTGGGATAAATTTAAGTCCTACCTCACAGAGGTCTCTGCTCCCTTCATACCAGTCACAAGGAGAAAGGAGGCCCGAGCACAGCCGCCCTGGATAGATCCCACTGGCGGGCATCTGCTCACAAAGAGATCTAGATGTTGGCGGACTTACCGAGACGCTCCGTCTACCGATACTTATGACAGGTACCGTAAAGCTAGAAATAGGTGTAAGCAACACCTAAGGGATGCTCGGCTCACTTTTGAAAAAGGGTTAGCGGACGAAGCTTCAGAGAATCCAAAAAGATTCTTCGCTTATGTCAAAAGACGCTGCGGTTCGAAAATGTCAATTCCAGTATTGATGCGTGATGACGGTACTCATGCGCATACGGATTATGACAAGGCCTGCGTACTCAGTGGGCAATATGCGGCAGCGTTTGTAAGGGAAACCTCTTTGACAGGCGTTGAGCTGGTTTGCAGGACTCCAGAGGGTTAAGAACTATCTGAATTTATTGTAGCGGAGACTGCAGTTCGTAGGCTGTTACAAGGGCTGAACCCTTCTAAGGCCTCTGGGCCTGATTTAATTCACCCGAAACTGTTGCATGAGTTGGCTGCGGAACTAAGTGGACCGCTCGCTATTGTGTTTCAGAAATCGCTTGACAGTTGTGCATTGCCTTCCGAGTGGAAGGAAGCTGTCATCTGTCCCATCTTCAAACATGGGGACAAGGGTCTGCCTGCAAATTACAGGCCAGTTAGTCTGACGAGTGTAGTAATCAAACTCCTCGTGAAACTGGTGAGAGATTCATTAGAGACTCATCTGAGTAGATTTAATCTACTTAGCAATGTACAACACGGATTCCGGAAGGGATTTTCGTGTCTGACGAATCTGTTGGTGGCTCGCGAAAATTGGGCGGATGCAGTGGATAACGGCCACACGCTGGACGTGCTTTTCGTCGACTTTTCAAAGGCATTTGACAAGGTACCCCATTTGAGGCTCGCGCAAAAGCTGTCCTCCTACGGGGTATTTGGCCGCGCCCTTCATTGGGTGACTGCC
Organism: Dicrocoelium dendriticum; assembly: GCA_944474145.2. NCBI lineage: Eukaryota > Metazoa > Platyhelminthes > Trematoda > Plagiorchiida > Dicrocoeliidae > Dicrocoelium > Dicrocoelium dendriticum. The sequence goes on along the minus strand of OX104067.1, from coordinate 23,122,022 downwards.
TTCTTGGAGGGTAGAGAACAATGTGTACGGGTAGGCCGGGGTCTGTCATTTAGGCAGTCTGTCCTCAGCGGCGTGCCGCAGGGCTCGGTCCTTGGACCGCTGTTGTTCTCTATCTATGTGAACGACCTACCCACGGAGCTTGAGGTACCATCGCTGCTATTTGCTGATGACCTGAAGCTGTGGAACATTGTTGATGTTCCTGGGGGTTCCGAAGCTATTCAGCGAGCATTGGATAAGCTTTGGGACTGGTCTACTTTATGGTTACTGCCCATAAATCAGGCAACGTGCTCCGTTCTTCGAATTGGAGGAGGTTGTCCTCCTGCGAAGTACTTGGTCGGTGGGGTCGAACTCCCCCGTGTATCTAGCCAGGTTGACCTAGGCGTCGTACACTCTTCGGCGTTACACTCCGGCGACAACTGGAAGAAGGCCGCAAGCAGAGGTTCCTGCGGGTTGTGGTTCATAAGACGTTTTTTCGGAGTTTTCACGGGCGGCATCTTTACGAGGCTGTTCTCGGCTTTCGTTCGCCCTCATCTGGAATACTACATCCAGGCTTGTCCGCCCTGCCTCGTCCGGGACAAAATGGAGCTAGAGAGGGTTTTACGAGTGGGTACTAGGTTAGTCGAGGGATTACGGGGACGGACGTACCCCGAGCGTCTACTTAGTTTGGGAATGCATTCAATGCACTACCGAAGGCTTAGAGGAGACCTAATCCTAACCTACCGTATCTTGACTGGGAAGGTTGGTCCAGATTTGTCTTGGCTATTCAGTCCCGCTAGATTGTCTGTTCTACGCGGTCATTCGTTGAAGCTGGACAAACCGCGGTCCGATCGGATTAGGGCGGAAATCCGGCTGTCACGCCGAGTTATCGACCGCTGGAACATGCTTCCGGAAAGTGTTATCAGGGAATCTACGGTTAAGGGGTTTGAGCGGCAACTTGACGCTCTTGGGTGGCAACACGAAACCTTTCCATTGTCCTGAGTAACTCGCATCTTCGTACTTCGATTTTCTTTTCTCTACTTTTCTTCACGTATTGGTATTATTTTCTTATTTAAGTGCACTTCCATATTCTGTACCTTCGATTTCTCTTCCTATCCTTTGCTTACTTCACGTGACTGCCACAGCAGGGACTGCTAGGGCAGGAAACGTGGGCATTAACTGGTTGGCCAGGGTGCGATACGGGTGTTTCCGTTTTAGATCCATCAATAACTGAGCACTTCATCAATTCCTGGCTCAACGATCCACTCAAGATGGAACACTCACGGGATTTTCCTATCGTTCCAGTCCCCATCTGAACTGAACTGAACTGAATCCATGTTTGCATGAACTAAAGCGCGCAATTTATCGGACCACATACTGCATCTCAGGGAACGTCTGATGGGAAATCGGCGGATAAATTTGAAATTTTTTGGTGGCTACTGGTACATTTATTAGTGCGCCGAAAGAAATTGCGTTCATGGTACTAAAAATAGGTAGCATAAATTAAGGTGAATCGTTTAATAGTACCGGAAGACTTATCATGTGATAACATTATACTGAGTCAAAGGGGTTAAAATAAGTAAGGTCGTGATGGTGGCGGAAAATCAACCGATAGGAATGGGATGAAATAGGGAACCTCTCTTTGCACTAACGCGGTTAAATTTGAATTTCTGTGGTGCCAATTGGTACACCCATTTTGCGGCGTGAATGAATTGCCCTCATAATGCCATGATTAGTTAGCGTAAATTAATATAAATCGTTTAGTAGTACTACATAGGATATGATGTGTAAACATTTTACTGAGGTAAAGTTACTGAAATAAGGAAGGCCGAGATGGTGGCGGAAAATCAACAGATGGGAATGTGCAGAAAATGCGGTCAACAGATATGCCGGTATTTCTGATAATGTAACGCATTAAAATGTTGCATCTATTGAAACCGCAACTAACCGTGTACTGTAAACAGGAATCACTTTTAACAATGGTGTAGATAAATGGTTGAGAAAGCTGCACGGAATTTTAGTCTCACTAACAATGCTCACGGAAGATATGAAATGCGAGATTCTAAAGCAAGACATGTACGAAGTTTATTTCTAATGATGGGAAATACGTAATTACTAGGTTTGAAAGTTACTTTGCATGTCTTGAAGGCAAGCTGTAAGTCAATGTGAATTGGTAAATGGTAAGAGGTGCGAAAGGAGTAACTGGGATGACGAGGGCATCTCTATGTGCTTAGTTGAGGAAATACGGAATGAAATAACCAAAGTTAATATGGAATGTAGGGTAACGGCTATATTATGTTACCGTAATGCCTAGTCTGTAAACGGGTACTGGTAAATGATCATGAGGTGATAGGGATTAATTATTGTTATCGGTGAAAGGGAATACGTAACTATGCGAATGGTTTGTTGTTAGTTTGAGTATGTTGCTAAGTGTTACGCAAGTAAGGATCGTGCAGTCTCCGCTATAATACACTCATATAGTTATGAACCCCGTGGGGTACTGCAAACCATCACAACGCCTGTCAAACAGGTTTCCCTTACAAACGCTGCGGCATATTGCCCACTGAGTACGCAGGAATTGTCATAGTCCGTATGCGCATGACTATCGTCATCACGCATCAATACTGCGATTGAGTTGGACTGGTTGCCGCGTATTCGCAAACACATGAGTCGCCCGATGTTCCTACCCATGGGTGATTTCAACTTGCCCTGATTGCAGTGGCCTGAAGCTTAACTTATCCCCGGCCAATGTGAAGTCCAGAGGAATTTTACGCAGTTGATATTTGAAACTGGGGCCACACAGCACATCAACCAACCGACACGCATTACTGCGAGCGCGACCTCATTATGTTTAGATGTGCTTTTGACAAGCTGTGAGCAACGTATATATAACATTAAAGTCTTAGAGCCTCTGGGAGCGAGTGACCACTCAGTGATCATAGGCAGTTTAGAACTACCACTAGAGTCAGCCTTCAACTATTGGAAGGCGGACTTTAATGGCCTCATTCGAGCAGCAAGCCAGATAGACTGGTCTTTACCGCAGGATTCATCTATTGAAACCTGTTGGGCTATCATTAAAGAGTGAGTGAAATCGTTGTGCGCCCGATTTGTGCCCCTCAAATTTCGGAAAGTTGGGCCAGTCAAACCACATTGGTTTGACAAACAGTACAGCAAAATGGCCCCACGGCGACGTAGGCTATGGAACAAAATGGTGTTAGCTGGCTCTGATGAGGACTACAATCCGTACCAGCTACAACGAAATCGCTGCAACAAAACCAAAACAAGCAAACGCAGAAGCTTCGAAGCGGAGCTTGCAACCGCCTCAAAAACTGCTCCCAAGAGGATCATCGCATATGTGAAGCGGTGCCTAAGGCCTATAGGCAATATCCCAGTGTTAGAAGGCTCAGAAGGACATCCCCTAACATCGAGTACAGATCGTGCGTCAGCATTGGCAACGCACTTCGCCTCCGTATTCGCAAGTGACCAGGTGTCTGTAATGAGTTCGACGAGCACCGCTCCAGCCGAACTTAACAGCCTGGACTGCAATATTGTGGATGTAGGCAAGATTCGAGCAAATCTTGACGGGACGAAACCTGCTGGGCCAGATGGTATACACCCACTAATCCTCAAGTCATTATCGACCATAAGTGCACCTTCTGTAACTGAACTGTTTAACAGGTCCCTATCCACTGGTCTACTACCAGGCGGCTGGAAATGCTCAGTCGTAAAGCCTATCCCGAAAGGTGGTAAACCTAGCGAAGTGGATAACTACCGGCCGATCTGCCTTACGGCAGTTTTTGCAAAGACGCTCGAGAAGATCGTGAAGATGAGCGTTCTGCAACTTCTCCAGTCAAAAAACCTGTTAACCTCCGCGTAGCAGGGTTTCCTGAAAGGTCGTCCGTGCGTCACCAACGTACCGTTGACGAGGCACGAAATGGTTACAAGCGCTGAACAACGGCCAATCCATTGACGTCATTTACGTTGACTTCAGAAAGGCTTATGACAAGGTTAACCATGCAGTGCTCCTTGACAGACTGAGGATGTACGGTGTTGGTGGTTCGCTGCACAAATGGATCAGCAATTTCGTTATGGATCGGAAGTGGAGAGTCCAGGTGGACAACCATCTAACTGACTGGTATCCATCGAGCAGCGGCGTGCCCCAAGGCACTGTACCCGGAACCCATCTTGTATCTAATCCATATAAACGATGTGCCTCAGCTATTACGATCACATAGTGCTTTGTCCGCAGATGAATTGAAAGTGTGCAGAGTAATCCGCACACTCAGTGATTGCGATTTACATCAGCAGGATCTCGACTGCCTCTCGACATGGTCTGCAGAGGTTAACCTTCCGATCAACCCTGCCAAGTCGCAATTCATGAGTTTGGGTAAGTATGATCACCGCCGAACGAACACAGTGACTGGTCAACCGTTGCATTCCGCTCCTTTCGTGCGCCACATCGGTGTACTCTCACGCTGTGAGCTAAAGTCCGTTGACAACACGAATAGGCTGTACCGAAGCAGCCTTCGGATGCTATGGGCTCTCAGGCGCAGCTTTAGCACTTGGTCCGAAGAGATTGCCACTCGCCTATTCGTCTCGATAATACGACCAATGCTGGAGTACGGCACTCCCGCATACTGTCCCATCACCCGGGGCGAAGTAGAAAAGCTTGAGTGGGTGCAGCATGTGGCCACCAGGCTGATTCCCAACTTACGAGGTATGCCATAGCAAGACCGATGTAAGAAACTAGGGTTATACACCCTATCCTATCGTCGGCTGAGAGTAGACCTCATCATGACGCACCGGATATTACACCTGGGTATTACCCCATGTTGAGACAACCACATCATCTGCGCACACCAAGCTGCACGCGAGGACACCGGTATAAACTTATCGTCCTGATTTGAAGCGGGTCGCCCATCAACTCCGTATTGAACGCAGAGTGGTGAATGTCTGGAACGACCTGCCTCAGCATATAGTAGAAGCCAACACAGTGTCTCAATTCAAGATGCTACTAGACCTACAATTTGCAGAGGCAAAGTACAGAGAGCGAAACGATAAATAAAACGTTCATGTCCGAAAACGACGAATGATGCAGCTACGCAGAGCAACCTCTACTCGGTGCTTCGCACCAGTTCTCAGTTCTCGGAGCAGGTGCCTTCACCACAGGTGATAGAACTGTCTTTTGCCCTCCGATGATGTAGCAACAGCAGCGTATGTTTTTAGCTCCATTGTCGATGTCTTACTTTTGTTAGGGCCATCGACTTCACCGGAAGGCTTTATAGCGGATGTTGTCTGCTTTTTCTTCTTGATAACAGAACGAACGTTCTACATTTCGCAGCCGGGTATCAAGAGATTCGTCTCTCCTAGGAAATAATGTGCGGCCTTGCCGGCGGCTGCAGCAATTGGTACAAATGAAAAGCAACTTCCCGCTAGAGGCCAGCGCTGCGTACTGCTCGGTATTCAGCTCCGTACAAAACTGATGGTACCATCGGTCGCAGACATTGCATTGCATGCCTCCAGATTCGTCAGTTACTGGTATATTGCAGCTTCGGCCGCCACAAAGTGCGATAACCTCATAATCCGAGCCATCAGGAACAACAGCCTCGGTGCATTGCGAGGCTGACATGGCGAAAAACAGAGTGATGATAACACGTATGCAATAGTTAAACGACGTCAAAAAATGCAAAAACTGGGTTAAAACTGGGAAAAACTGGAAAAATTACCAGTAGGCGCAGAAGACGCTTTGACCAGAACCGCTTTAATCGATCCAACATATCTTGGATCACAGTAAATTTGACAATAGTCAAATTTCGTTTCAATATTTTATTCAACCACTGTTTTCCACGTAATTGCAACTAAAAATCTCCATCAGTATGGCACGCCAAAACGATTAGTTACCGCGTAGCACTGTGTTGTCTCCGGCAGAAATATATCGCAGTGATCAACGGTTTGCAGATTCATTCGTATTTACATGCGCTAGCCGCCGTGTTACATTAATATTAACTTACTGTTTGCCACGCTATCCTGAACGTCAAAAATCTACGCAACTGTACAGCATGTAGCCGTTGGCGTCCCCATCCAGCAAGTGTTTGCGCCTTCCACGCTGGAAAAACATGTCAACGATTTAATCTGAACACGTCCGATTACCTCATCCATGTCTTCAACACTTCCATGCTTCCTAATAACCAAAGATCTGAACAGCTCACCATCATCCACAGCCATAGCGATAGCAGAAAAACCACTATGGCCACCGAAATATTATAACAACTATCACACATACGTACCCTTATCGGTAACACTTCAGATGGCATCATAATTAACACACAATCCATTTCTCCACACACCACTCAGCTATTTCCACCTATTGCACATTCATCCTCCTTGGCAACGTCGCTAGGTAACCACGTTGCTATGTACCATTTGTACCACGGAACGTCCCGAAACAACACAATTTTTTGTTACAGTAATCACACGGTCCGGGATGAAATAACGTTTAGGAATTGTGGCATTATTTTTGCGTCGGTAATCGTTCTAAATGTTACGTACTTAAATAAGGAAACTGTCTGTAGATAAGAAACGGAAAAGACTTATAACGTTTCATCAAGTGAAAGGTTACCAAAACCACACGGAATGCTAATTGGAAGACTGATGTACATGCGTGATATGAAATGGAACATTTGGAGGCAATTTAATGATACTACTTAATAGTACGGAGCAAATTTGCGTAAATAGTAAGTGTGTAACTTACTGCTGATGCTTTGAAGATAACGTGCAATGAGACCTGATGTTGTGTATCTGCAGAAATAAGAAACAGAGAACTATAATGAGGAAGGCATCACTGTGTGCATGGTTAATGGCCTAGGGAGAGACGTGCAGCAATCAGATAAGGAATACTAGCTTACTAACATCTTTTGTTGTTTTATTGCGCTCATAAATGGTTACTATTGAAATTGGATGCACGGAATTGGTTTCATTTGTTTGGGTCAATGAGGATGAATAATCGCATTACTTAAATTTGTTTACGTATGTTTACGTGTTTTCCAAGGTTAATGCAAATAAGAATATGTGTGCATTAGCTAAGTTGTCGGCGTTCATATAGAAGGGGTAAAATGAGAAGGCGTATATACATGTACACATATATGTATATATATATATATGCGCGTTCTCATTTAACCCATTTTACATGTACGCCAACAACTTAGCAAATGCACACACATTCTTATTTGCATTAACCTTGGGAAACACGTAAACATACGTAGACAAATTTAACACTTGCGATTAATCATCCTATTTGACCCAAACAAATATATATATAAATGTATATATATATATGTGTGTATGTATATACATAAATATGGAAGGCACACATGTAACGCTCTCTCTCTCTGTATATATATATATGTATATATATACATATTTACATATATATATATATGTATATGTATATATGTATATGCATAATTATACACAGACATAGTTTTAAATCTACGCCTGATATTACCCCTTCTACATACATGTATATAGATGTATGTGCATCAATATATAAATATATATGCATATATATATGTGTATGCCTGTTTATATGTTGTCGTCATATGTTTGTATAGATATATATATAAAAACATATATATATACATAAATATATATATGTTTGTGTATATATATATATATGTATGATGTGCATGTGTAATCATTGGTGGAATATACATGCATACGTACACAGATGGGTAAGGAATTTGTACATGCATATAAGGATGTATGCATGCAAGTAATAGGTATGCATGAAATGGCATAGGAAAAGGAATATAGGCATACATGTGTATATATGTATATACATATATATATATATATAATGCAGGACACTGCGACAGCTGATGCCTTATGATATGCAGTTAAAATATTTACCTGGTCATATGAAGGCTTTCTTAAGTAATCCTGTTTGCTTAGCACTTCGCAAAGAAATGGGCCTAGCAGCACTGCGTTTACATAAGTGGATAATCCGCTTTAGTGACAAATGCAATGCTCCGTGAATGGCATGTTGCAAGAAATAGTGAAATCTGATCGTCATAGTGTGCTCAGCAGGTAATTAACGTCTGCTATTGCGTGTCACTGTGCGTACCACTGCGGCTCTGCTAGATAAGTAATGATATCAAACCAATGGTAATCAGTGACGATGTATCAATGATTAATCAAATGGTCATTGCTGTACGTGTGGGGATACGGTCCGGCATGGTTACTTATGCAAGTGGGCGCGAATCACCACGGTGGTTCTTTGGGAGGGGTTAATCCCATGGTTTGCTACCACAGGCAATAGGTGTACGCAGTGTATCAGTCACCGTCTACCCTGGGCTATGGTGCTGGCTGTGTGTTATGGAACTTCGGTATGTGTCACGGCCACTTGGAGGACACCGGGCGCCTCTTCATGTAGTACCTAACAACCAGGTGCACTGCGTTCTGTATTACCAAGCATCATGCTTGATTCCAAGAAACAAGCAATCAACGAATCGTTTGAAAAGTATGCAGTGCGTTGGACTGCATTACTCCGTCCCTGTTATTATAATTGCCCATGCAGACCGGAGGCATCATTCCTGAACGGCGGTGCACATGCAATACGTAGAGATGAGTACGGGGAAATTAGTTGTTGGAAATAAACATAAGCGTGACATAATGTTACGGTGATAAACGATGACGGTGGATGATAGATTGTCAGCACGCCACAGGTAAAAATGTGATGCTCACGGAACCTTACTAACCGTTGGTATTGAGAACAGTTTTGTTGACTTCCGTGTATGACCTGTGTCACGAAGGGTATTGGCCACACTGCAGGCAGATGATGTTTAAACCATTCACAAATATTCCCGACCTTGTGGGTGATCTGGTTCAAGGCTCGTTACCCACGATTCCGGAAGCCTGAGAAATGGTTCATGGATCCTTGGAACAACAGGGGGACCATGACTGTACAACTGCGTAAACAGTTACCTGCAATGGAAAGGCGCATTAAGTGTAATGGCTGGTTGATGTGGATGACTAGCGACAGTACACAGGTGATGAGTTTGCTGAGACGGATTGCTCGATAGAGAATACAGGCATATGGATACCATGACATGGTTTATAAGAGGAACGTGACATCACGCATACGAGGAGACACGTGTGAGTGATATATGACGTATGACATCCGGCATATAAGTAGCGGTGTCATTTGCTAACATGCATTGCATAAAGTAATTGACGGGGTGAGCTTCCTACAAGCCACGGTGTACGGATGACATTTGCAATTAATTGGCCGCAGTGGGCCGGAATTGTGCTTCGTAACCCTACATGTGAGAGTGAGTTGGCGCCGATGCGATTGCTGAGAATGTTATGTAAACGGAATGCCGTTTTCCATGTATCGTTCGTGATGTCCTCAACCTTTAGACGATATTCGTCGGACTTCCATGGTAGGCGTTTCATCATCGTGGTGGATAGTTTCCGTCTTTCATTCATTCGTCATTCAACCTTTTTAGGTCTATTACGCCGACCTTCCTTATGTCATCAGGTCGGCGCACAGCCGCTTCTGGATAACTGCCCAGCTGTCAGTTACCTGTCAGTAACATAGAAGTAATTGTAGTTCAGGTTCCTTACTGGCTTTTCCATATCTCCTGCTACCTGTGTAGTATCCCGTTAGCACGCTAAAATCATTTGACTATCTGCGCGTTGCGGTGTTTTAGTCTCAAGGCTCTGAACTAATTGGAAGCCATATCGCATGCCTGCGCTGCTCCCATTCGCTGTGCTTGCATCATGTAACCTTATCTCTCTTTTGTGCAGCAAACAAGTGAAGCAGTAATGGTGCGCGACGCCACCTTTGTATACGTTCATTTATGTATGCATCACTACATCAATGACATCTACGTGTACCGCGGTTTCTGTCTCTTACCGCCTTATCCCGGCCCGCGCTTCCTTGCTAAATACGTAAATGCACATCAAGCGCAGCTACACCATGGATATCAAGCAACAAACAATCACTTTAATGGCTAAATGAAATAGCATAAAGACAATAATGTATACAGATACAGTGTCATAACTCTTCGCAGAGTTAGCATATTGAAGTAAATTGCTTAGCAAAGAATCCGCGATAAGGAAAAAGAGGTCCACAAGCTACTCTAAAATGTTACAAAGGCGACAGAATTACGGAAGATAAGCGTAATTAGCATAATGGACGTGGCCAGGTAATGGAAGACTATTAACATAGTCAAAAGTGGCCAAGTGAAGTGGAATGCGGGGTGCGATCCAGCGACATCCATGGAGTATGTTCCGCGCAGCGTGAGGGTGCCGAGCCGCCACATAACAAATGTGAGCACATGGCAGCCGCCACTGCCGATGAAACTCACAATCGCATTCACTGCCCCGCGTTATGTACACTCGGCGCACTCTCGAACGAGGACAGTTAACCAACCAGTAAGGCCCATCAGCCCTACAACTGAGAACCGTCGACGTACGGAAATGCTGCATGAAAACATCCCCGCAAAGTCGCTTAGTTTGCAGAATACGGAAGCGACTGAGGACACCTACGATGGAACAGCAATTGCGCTCATGCACCGCCTACCTAGTATGCTGTTCCTTCGGTGCACCAGTGTGTTGACCCTATCAACCACGCAATTGAACAGGGTGAGTAGGGAGGACCTCTCCGACAGGTATTCCTTCAAATGTCGGTTTTCATTCTCCACCCTGTTGGTGGTGTGGCAACCAAAAAGAATGGTATCCCTGAGTCTGTGCGCCGCCCAAGAGTCGGCGTGGGGAATCCACGTCGCGCACAAATAACGGTACAATTCAGGAGACGCCCTGCCCACGGCGTTCAGGATGCTGTCAAACACCGAGGCGTCACGTGTGTATATGAGGTTATGCAGCCAACCTCGTAATTGCATTCTACGTGGATCAGAGATCCCGCGTAAGCGGCCGCAACGTCTATACATGTCCACTTTCAAGTGGTAACGACAAAAAACCACCTTCGCGTTCGGATAAAATCGTCTGAACGCGCGGATCTGAGCAGCGCATTTATCCATCACCACCGTGCGGCAACGTAAGGTGCTAGGCACCATATCCCGCATCGCCTCAACCGCCTGCCCATAGCTGTACGATGTCTCATCCGGTAATAGGGCGTAGAAAAAGGAAATGCCCAGACCGGTGACATCAACCAGCATGCAGTGCCACAAAATGTAGCCGCCATAATTCAGTTGATGGGTGGCATCGCATAACAGCACCTCACAATAACGACTTACAATGCCGCCAACTAACGATGGAGAGAAAAACACGTAACGTATATGACTACCCTCGGACACCAACCGACACGCACCGTGCCCTTGCAACATCGTTGACACATCTGACACTTCACAAGCATTCCCATTCCGATGACGAATCCGCAAATTATACAGGTCGAGACGAGTTACCATTTTTTCGTACTCCAAGTAAATAAAATGACGCAAATCCGGGGTACTATGGAAACTACCCATCAAACGCAAAACTTCCCTCTCTTGCTCCTGAGAAAGAAGACGGTTCGCTGCATACAACCATGGGTTGCCCAGCTGAAAATCATGACTATGCGTCATGACGTAACTCCCAACGACATATTTCCCATCTTTCAAAACCACCGAGAACCGAGCCTTGCAATCGTACGATTTGTATCTACATGCGTTAGTAGCCTTGATGCAAAAGATTAACACAACTTACCGCTTGCCACGTGGTCCTGGACGTTTACGATGAACGCAACGGTACATGATGTAACCGCAGCGTTCCCCATCGGGAACCGGCTTCCTCCTTCCACGATGGTATGCCGCAGCAGACTTGGAACATGCACGGGAAAAACAAGTCGCCGTCGCAATCTGAAAACGTTGCACCCGCTTCACAAGGTCCTCAACACTTTCATACTTCCCAATAACCATAGACCTGAACAGCTCACTATCATCGACAACCATGCCGATAGCAGGAAAAACAAGTATGGCGACCGAAAAACCAAAACAAATACTCGCACATGCACCAGTACAGGGTATCATTTATAAAGCATCGTAACTCACATACAATGTCATTTCCCAAGCCTAGTTTGCCAGCTTTACACATCATCCACCTTAGCAATGTCGCTATGCAACCGTTGCTATGTACAATTTGTACCACGGAACCTACCGAAACCAAACCAGTTTATCCGACTTCCAATCACACAGTCCCCTGCATCTCAAGTAAACTGATAGTACATATTTAGTAGGAACTTGGAATCAGAGCTTCAGTGTTGATGACCCTTACGAATGGTTCAATTATCCCGTTATGTTTGATTCCAATCTTTCTGGTGTGGGTGGGTTGCACTGACAAGTAAAAGGCGTGCAAAATACGAAGATGTAGTAAACAACATCAGAGTCATTACCCAACACAAAGTGAAAAAAGCCAAGAGAAATGAGGAAAATTTAAATTAGAGAAAAGTGCCTCAAGGGTAAGCATGATTGGGAAAGCTAAACTATCAGAAGTAGCATCGGTAAAATTTAGATAGTGTTTCGAGATACAAACAGCCTTGAAATTCATATTCACAAAATGGTGAAAGAACGCACGTTTTACTTCCACTGTAAAGCCAATCTATAAGACCGGCTGAGGAAAGTTTTGCACTTAACTGTCGAGTAAAAAAATGGCAGTAAAGATGGCTGAGTATTGCAGTATACAGAAGAAAAGCGCAAGCCACAGGATCAGAGTACCGAGTGTCATTAGAGTTCAACGTTGTTTTTAAGACATTTATTGATATTCGGTTTCAATTAGAGCTCCTTTTCCGTGGTAAATCGTCATGGCCAAGTTGGACTAGAAAAATGAATACTTCAAAAAATGGCTGGGAAGGATTGCTCACTTTCCACACCATGGCCAACCTCAAAAGGACCCATGTCTTAGGAATAATGTTTGACGTTTCCGTTAGTAAACCCAAATAAGTGCACACTGTGCGACAGTTTGTCGTGATTGTAAAGAAAAAAAAATGATTTTGAGTTCAGTTGGTATAGTTTGTGACTGCAAGCAGCCAACAGGTCGCCGGTTGAACTAACGCAATTATGTATGCGTGTTCCGAGTAAAACTGCCCAAAATCATAATTCCGGATAAATCTGTGATGCACTGATACTATTCCAAAGTAAATGATTTCCATTGAAATTACTAATTAATGCAAGGCTAATAACACAAAATCCGGTTATTTGCGCTTAAATGCAACGGAGTAGATTCGAATAAACGAGGAAGCAAATTTGACTGGATGCACAGTTGTATCAAATTGGCATAGCAATTAGAGTTCCGTGAAGCATTCCATAAGCTGATGGAAATATTCCAAAGCAGTGCAGTCCATAGGGTGTGGTGACGGCCGTTATACTTATGTACTTCCTCTCAATGAGCATCTAGTAATTGGCTTGAACATAACAGACGTTAGTGAAAACAGTCTTACATTTGAGGAACCCATTAACGCCCGCATGTTTGACAGCTTGAGTTAGTCACTGTCGAGACTCTAGCACAAAATTTCGTCAGGACTATTTAGAATCGCAAGCAACAATCGCTGTCTGAAAATCAGAATAGCCCAAGCTACGTGCAACGTTTGGGGTATAATTAAAGCTGGTTATTCGTAGACAGGTGCGCAGTTTGTTTGGATATGATGTGACTTTTATTTGGGAAGAGCTCTTTTCATTACATGCTGTAGGTAAGAACATAAAAATAGGGTGATATATTCTAAGGGCTGTTAAATAATGTGTTATGAGAGCAAATTGAAGTTTTAGTCAGCATGATTCCGTTAACGTGGTATCCAAATTTTATCTGAACACAAATTCTTGGGAATTGTCGATACTATCGTCATCTTTAGCTGGTTCGATATGTCTTAATAAATACGACTCAATATAACTTGAGAACTACATATATTAAATGGCATTGTCCTTATATAGAGGTTTTTTGATTTAATAAGTGAAGCAATGTTAGTCTCACGACATCCTGGATTACTGTGTTAAATCCGCCCCTCTAGGTTTTCCAGGTGGCCTTACTTAACATCGAAAAGGATTCTGACGGAGGATAGGTGGTGAACGTACACTTATTAAATCCAGGATTATAAGCTTACACTGGTGTCTACGTATGCCTCCGGATGTTACCAATGAAACAGTGGTATAATATGGATAAAAAGCCAAGGCTTGGCAAGTCCTTTGGGATGATTTGTGGGAAGAAGGTTAGTTCATTGAAGTTACACAAAAGTGAAAAGCACATACGTGGACTCATCATAGTACTTAGGTTAACACTTAGGTATATCCCCCTACCCCGATTTCGTTGGCTTGGTGAGCAAAATGTTTGTCTGCGTCTTCTCGTCACTGAATGACTAGAAATCAGATCAAGTATGCTAAATAAGGTGAAACATTGTTGAGACGTTTTATAAAAATAGGTAGCATGGGCGTTGAAATAACACAGTCGAAAGAGTGTACCACAGTTGACAAACTCGATGGAAAAATAATTCCGGCAGCACTCAAGCCGACTGTATTGGGTGACAAGTTTCAATTTATGACCCCACAATTCTGTGTTTCAGTTAAGATTCAGGAGATCTCGGCAAGTGTGACCGGGGTTTTTCAAAATCTGGGACGCCAGGATGAGGTCACCCCGTAGACGGCGATATCTTCCGCTGTACACTCCCAGGGCTTTCAGTCGCCTATGGTATTGCAGGTGGGACAACCCCTTCATATTTTTCCTTGCCCGTGCCTGTGCAATCTCTAAAGTAACCAGGTCGCGTTTTAGCCAGGGTTGTCATTTCTGGGTTGCGTACTGTACATGGGGATTCACACAGGCATTGAGCATTTGGAGGAAGACGGATGGACTGAACCTTGCGAACGCCCTCTGTAACAGACCAAAATGTTTGTTCGCGGTTTTGGACGCCTTCGAGTACTGCGCCGAACAGCCAAAGTCCTCTTGGATTACCACTCTAAGGTCTCGTTCTTGTGAGGCGCTATTCAGCATATCGTATTCAAGCTTATATGCGTACCTGGGCTTGTGGCGGACATGAATGGTTTTGCACTACTCCGTGTTAAACGGAAGTAGAATTACCTTTTGCTATTTAAAAGCGCATTCTAAGTCTCGTTGCAGCATACTGAGTTCTTTCTGACAGTCAATTGCCCGTCATATCTTGATGTTATCGGCAAAAAGCAACACATTTGACTTCAGGACACTCGCATGGTCCTTGATGGAGGAAAAGTATAACCGCGGCCGCCTTAAGCGACTTTGGGGGAGCACCGCAGTCCACACAATTAGATAAAAAACTGAACCCAGAAATGGAACCTGAAGGTGCCGCTGAAAGAGGAATTTTCCGATCCACCCAACGAAAGCGCTTCCAGCTCCGTATTATTGCAGCTTTTGGAGAAGGATGCGGTGATCATTGCGGTCGAATGCTTTTGAAAAGTCTATATGAATGACATCAATGCCGGTCCCCACTGTCAGCTATCCTGGTCAAACTGCAACAGGCAAGCAGTACGTTAATAGTACATGACGGATACTGACGGAATCCATGTTGCTCCGGTGCTATGATGTCAGACCTTTCGAAGTATCCCATTACAGCCTCGGTTATGATCGATTCCATCACTTTTGAGAGCGCCGGGAGGAGAGTCACCGGGCGACAGTTGGCTGGCTGTGGAAGACCACCACTTTTAAAATTGGGGTAGTGATTATTTGCTTCCACAAGCTAGCGACCTGCTGTCCGTGCAGACATCTTTCTAAATAGCTGCTTAGTGGTTCAGCTATTCGCGTAGCTGCCACCTGAAGTGCTTTTGGGGGAATATTGTCAACTCCGGGGGAACTACGGGGACGCAACGACAGCGACTTCCACAAAATGATCGCTGAACTAAACGTAACGTTTATAAATACTGGCATGTGGCAGAATGTGACAGGTCTAATGCGAATTCTGGGAGCACGCCAGAAAATTGAGACAGAACGTTGGCTGTATCCTCGGCGGTTTGCTCACGTCCATCCCCTGATATCACTGGGGGAACACCACGTTTCACGTTCCGGAGGCTGTTCACATGTCGGTAAAGAAGCTTTTTGTTGACACAAACTTTCCGCTTGACTCTGCTGGTGTACTAATTTGTCCTGGCGCATAAGTATGGTACAGGGATTCCGATGCACAACATAGTTACTCCAGTTGTCGGGACTTGGGTTCGCTCTATATACATGCCACGCAGCGTCTCTTACTGGCATGCTTTTCGGGTTATACTCCTAATGTATGATTGTGATCTTGCTGAAGAAAGGGACTTTTTGACCCATACATATTTAATCAGATCAGAGAAATTGCCAGTAAAATTCAGCAAAGCACTGTCAATGGAACAGTGGTCCGGAAACTTCCAGCTGGCCTCTCCCACCAGTTCTGCCAGTATATCGCAATGGGTGTTTGTTCGAAACAAGTTAGTGTGTTCTTGTGGATACTTTGCATAACGCACGAAGTCGTAAATTATGGTTACACTATCGGTTCGACCAAGTGGGCTCTCTAGCCTTGGTTTCTCAACCATGAGCTCTTCGTTCGTGAGCATTAAATCAAGCCAAGAGGGTTTATTTCCGGCTCTGAATCGAGTGAGTGAACTGACTAGCTGAAGTGCAGAATGCTTGCAATATACTCTTGAAAACCGGACTTAAACTGCTCGTTGGGGGACGCCGGAACTTTCAAATCATGAAGATTTAAGTCATTTGAGATGAGAACAGGACTGTATCGTCCTGGTGAGACAATTATGCCAGGCGGGAGTCCATCTCCGGGGGTGGATATTGGGAGACGATAAACAACGGCCTAAAGGCAAGCGTGGTTGCATGTCAGTCGCAGACTTCACCAGAGTGAGTCTATGATCAGCTTTTCTGGATCGGCCACCGATTCGCACTGCTAGGCTGATGGTTTCGGAGAAGGGACATACCATTTATCGCAACTTCGGCATCAGTAATTTATGAATGCAACCAGGTTTCCTTAATGTGTTTGAGGTCGTAGGCATTTTACGCTTGACGAAGCCGCAGTTTGGCAAGCTTGTTCAGGTGACCATATGCATTCGTGTACATGCGTCGTTTTGCAATGAATCGTGGAATGGATGTTTTGGATAAATCTTATACCGACCGGTAAAAGGTCGGCAACCGAAGGTTTTTGGGTGAGGGGATGACGAACTCATCTGTGTCCGATTCATGGATCCTACCATTACTTCTTTGCTTCTCTCTTTGCATGTAATCTATCGGAGGTGTTTGCCAGTTTCGTAGATTAGTTGATTGAAGTTATCCGAACTCTTGTCGATAAGTGGTCTGACTAAGTGACTGCTCTAGTGTGTTTGCTTAGCAGACGCTGGTTTGATGCGGAGCTCGGAAGTCTGCTGCGGCCCACATGCCATCCCTCAGATACCATTGCTGACATTTTGATAGATTGAAGGACTGGTTGCACATCCTCGGGCCATATCCATTGTTGTTTGGCGATGGGCGCAGCCTCGAGATTGATTGCGCTATGATGTGTTCCAGGGAGAGGATCTTGCGAATGTACCGCCATTGCTCCTGGTTGTGAGTGGCCGCTTCACACTTATCATCACTTTCAGCCTCGGGAACACCGTGTACACGGGATGGTCTTGGCTAGTAATTTCATCCGGTTTTCGTCTAAGTAGTGCTTCGCCTGTCTGCACTCGCTCCACGGAATATCGGGGAATAGACGGATGGAACCTTCCGGAGACGAGCTGTCGATAACAGGACAGCTTCTGCTTCATTGGCATAAGTCAGCACAACAAGGAGGAGTCTTGTTTCACCGTAGTACTGTGAATTTGGGTGACGGCTAATGCGTGTTAAATTTACAGGCTTAGTTATAACACATATAATGTCACATACGGAGTCCCACTGGTTCACGTCATCCAACTGCTTTCCTTTTAAAGAATTTGACGTCGCTTCTGGAACGTTGGTGCAGATTACGGCTGGTATACCACGTGCAACTATGGTTGAGGTCAAGCGACCAGCTGGTCTGTATAAAGTCAATGGAGCCTGTTTGGGTACATCTTCGTCTTTTTCATTTACTATGGGTCCAATAGAAATGGCCGAAGATCTATTTTCCCGGTCAACTTTGGCAGCAACTACGTTCTAACCACCACGGGTCGAAGCCTTTCTGAATTTTCGAAACCGTTTGGAGGATGGACGAGGCCCTGACCGTGCTCATTGCAATCAGACTGGCGGCGATTTCTCAGTCATATTTGAGCAACTGGTGGTATTAGCGTTTAGTGCCACAGATGATGCATTTTTAGCGCGCTGCCTAGCCTTCTTCCTTAGTTTTAATGCGGTGCTGGATGGGAATGACTGGGATTTACTCTCTGCCACGCTTTCTGCATATGAATCGCTTTTGGTGCTCCTCATTTGTTCAAACGTTGCCACTACTCTTTCGTACTTCGGTGATAATTCATATAGAGTATTTGCTAGTGGATTGACTATACATACTGAACAGAACCACAGTGAATCTAGTTTACTATTGTGTAGCTTCAACTGGTTCACTGTGACTTGGGAACATTAGCCATGGAACTTGCTTTGGCAACTGCTACACTGGATTCCGATCCGTACATTTTTACGAAATGAAGAAAGGTCACAAACTACTGTCGATCTGGATGCGGTAACATGGGCTTTTGATTAGTCGCCACAATCCATTGCTTCGATCGATGGTATTCCCAGATAGACCTGAGCGCTTACGGTTTCCTGCCGGTCGAGTTCGCTCTGAATTGTATGCAAGTTCAACGTCGTCAGGCTCCGTGCGTCTGGCCCAGACAGGGCAGATCCAAGCGGCTAGATCGTTCACGCTGCAAACAGAGGGACTGAACGATACAAACGGAATGTGTACGATAGCTACTTTGGTGGACGGTCCACAGTTATATTTGCTGATTCGTCAGATGAAATGTGTAGTTGGCTTTCGTTTGAGACCACAAATATTTCCGTGTGGTTCGTGATTCGGAAAATTCCTCAATTGTGTTTATGCGGGAATGGCGCAGAAACCGCAATATGGAGATAAAAGGCGATCCACACAAGCTAGATCAGAAAGATGGAGTGCATTAGGTAGAGCAGATGAATCTGGGTAGAATGAATGTGAACACACGTCTGTGTGACAAAATGCAATTACGAACGGCGGCAAAACCATGTGTTCACAAGTAAGCGATTGGAACGAATGTTCGTTCAAGGTCGTTCAAGTCCTGTGCATTGAAAAATTTACCTAAGCTAGACATGCTGAGATCGACTTGAAACTGACAACACTACAGGGTGTATGGTAGCGGCCAACTGCTATGGTCATGCTACGGTTGAACTCTGTAAAACCTGACTTAGCCTGGTGCTGACCTGTTGCACAAGTTTAAATTAATGTATTTAGCCTAGCGTAATCAGAAAGTGGGCAGGCCAGCCGTATTCTAGCACTGCTCCTAGGATAGCGAAGAAGGGCCAAATGGCAGTCTCTTCCAAGAAATAACTGCAATTGTGTTTGCACGCCAAAAATTGAGCCCTAGGTTTCCGTGTAGCCTGCTTCTTTTGTTTAGCAACTTGAATTCACAGCGTACTGGCAAACAAATGTTTTACAGTAGTTGTGTCTTACTGTTTGGTTGTCAGAGATGTATGTTTGGCCAGCAACATCTTTTCTCAATCTAATAAATAATTAAGGGCTTAGGATGACTAGATGCAAAATTCCACGCAGGGTTGCGGTTGAAACAATGTCCAAGTAATCCGACGCCTTCTAGGATTTTACTTACTCGCTACAACTCAACATCTAGCACAAACAGTTCACATGAGTACCGCAGGAACTGAGGTAGATGGTTGATATAGATAAGAAACAACATAGACAACAAGCACGAGTTTAAGGTACTCCGTGAAACAATGCTCACCACTTTCGCCCAAAGGGACGCATTCATATCTAACGATGGAGCGCTCCACAACACGGTAGATTTAACTACCAGATGAGAACTTCTTGGGTTAACATTTCCAATGTTTTGTTGAACTCGCTGTGAATCAGGTTGGTCAACTATACTTGACTCACTTCTTACAACAACTCCGAATGTCCAGGACGAATGAAACCGTGATATACGAACATCAAAAATGTTGTGAGTAAAACAGCCATTGCAGGGCCACACACGATCATTTTTTCTATTTTAATTCAAACAGGTCAGATGAATTGCTCGTTAGTTGCTACATTACTGATATCAGGTCTCTCGATAGCTATCTTATTACATGTTCTTTCAAAGTAAACAGTAAAAAATATTTAGACACCGACGTGTTGAACAATCCGTCACGACAAGCAATATAATGGCCAATGAAAATTGCGAATTGGAGGTTGTAGGCCGTCAAGCTATTGTTCTGATGCTGTCGAGGTTGGCGTGTAGTTGACTCAACATCAAGACCACAATTAAGATTGTCGAGCTCTGTGCGGACACCTGGTCATATGTAAATGCAAAGTGCACCACTAATGCATATACACACTCATTTATGTAGGTGCAGCACAGAAACCGCGAGCACTGGCAGGCTATCTACAAGCTTCCGGAGCAACCTTACGTAGGCGACGACTTCCTCCTTGGCCATCTTCACGACAGTTATATGCAACTTGGTAGTATGCTGCAGTTTGCTTGGTATTGCACAGATGCGATTGTTACTCTGCCTCTCATATGTCTCATCGCAATCAACTGGGTCATAGGAACAGAAATTCTTATGCGACCAATTCTCATGCCGTAATTATTGGTCAAAAGCGAGGGGCACGATAGATTTACTGACACTTGTTCAGTGCCCAAGAGACGTCCACAGGCATAATCTGCAGCAAAGACAGATCAAGTTAAGTTACATGTAAATTTGTGATGTGGAGATCCGTTTTTACCTCGTTGCAATGTGGTTCTGAATAATCTAACTAATTCAGAGACAGTTCCATGCAGCAATGAGAGCCGAACGGTTCATTGTTGCGTAGGACCTCAGGTTTTAAACATTGGACGGATATTATTCACTGCTTATACCTTTACTGCATATGCACAACTGTACTCGGCAGAATTATGCGGGCCGTTTGGCGTATGTGATGTACTGCCCCGACTCCAATTTTAATATCTGGGTGCTATGCCTCGACATAAAAAATTTGGGACTAAGTTGATCTTCAAAGCACCAAGTTTGCTGAATGACGAAACTATGCATGTGTAGAAAATAGGGCGGCTTATGTGAATCCAAATGTGGGGTAATCCGGCCAAACAGCGGTTTGTAGGATGGAGATTAAATACAAGTACCAGGAGCTTCACACATGAGATAGCTAGCGCAACGCAGCTGTGCGTACAAGCCGCGACTGTGTTAAATGTGCTTCCTTACACCCCACAAGAAAGAAGTTGGATTTCGATCAAAATACTGTTTCGACTTTTTAAAGTCTTATTTTAGATAACCTCCTGAGACATCCTCGTAGGAAGTTCAGAACGAGGACTATTCTTGCTTCCTCTACGACAGAACATCGAACGACCGCAGTGGTATGCTAGTATCCATCTGAGCCTCGTTGTGCGGCAAACTGATGAGCACACACAGAAGTGAGGATGGTCTACGTCAGCAACCTTGGTGCTCAATCTATCTGAGGTGTGGCGCATTGTTCGTCAGTGTAGCATCTCGCAGTCCGCGAAGTCGTTTTCGCTGACAACATCAAAAGCTTACCACAGCTCTAAAACTGGCATGTCAGAACAAAGAGATCGCTGATTAATAAAGAGCTATCTGCAGCCAGCATAAAATCAGCGAGCTAATCAACATTTTGAAGTGTACATATACTAAACGGAATCAAGACACGATCTCATTGGTTACAGCAGATAACCACATAATAACTGACCCGACCCACACTAGTGAAATCCTTAGTCAGTACCACTGCGCTCCCTTTAACGCGGATAATTACCCTCCAACATGGGATATACCACCTATTCACACTTGTTCAACTCACCTGTGTTCAGTTTGAACTCCGTGATGCAAAAGTGCTAGTAAACGGTACAAAAATGTCCTACTTCGGTGGACCAGATAATGTACCTCCAGCACTTAGTAAACTTGGTGGTGTCGACATCCCCTTGCTTCTACTGAATGTGTTCACCATCTCAATGAATGCTGACATTGTACCAACGGAAGGGAAAAATGCCATTGCCATACCGCGACACAAATCAGGCTCCCTGTTTGAACAAAGAATTATCGCCGGATAACTCACAAATCTACTTTATCGAACTTGATGGAGCGACGTATAAAAATTGCAATGGTCCACTTCCTACAGTAACAAAAATTAAGCCGCTACACTCAGTACGATTTTCCGATTGCGCGTTCATGCATTAGGTGCCAACTTGAATTACTGTATCATGCAACTGCAAACCTGCAATCTTTATTTTCTTCGATATGCGCAAAGCTTTCGATCGAGTGCCAAATGCAAAACATCACAAATTTATTTCGTATGGATGTGGGAACCCTTGCTTTCGTGCTTTAAATGGCAGTTTCCGGTTCGGATGCGGGTGGTACGCATACAAGAACACCAATCTGAAGCAACAGCAATCACATGCTTTGTAGTACAAGGTTGTGTCCTTGGTCACATACAGTTTTTGATGAATGTTAACGATATACTTGACGCTTGGCAATTCGCAACAATATATGTGTTTGCCAAAGATATCAAAATTATCTGCACTTTACACCCTGTCACCAAAAACGAAGCTACCAATATTATGCTGCTAGACCTGCACTCGCTCGGAACCTAGTGCTCAATGTAGGCAAACTTATTTACAACAGATACGCCATAACTTACAGATGCGACATAACGTCTAGTAGTTTAACCCTTTGTGATAAGCAAATTACTAGACCATACTCTTAGTGGTCTGGGACTGAGGTACTCATGCTCGCTCGACTTTTCCGAACAGGTAGCTTACGTCACTGCAAAGATCAGAAAAAGCGTTGGAATGTTTATAAGAACTTTCAAAGTAACAGAATTTATACTCTGCATATATTCATCATTTGCACGTCCGCTTTTGGAATGCTGCTTGATGGTGTACAGAATCACATACAGCGGAGACCGCATTGTACCAAAATATGTACAACGAACATTCATACAGTGTTTATTAGGAACCTCATCGAAATTGACATATTCCGAGCGATGTCAGAAACGCAGGTTGATTTCATTTGTTTGAAGCGAATGAAGCAAATCTTTATCATATTCTATAACCTTCCGCACCAAATGCATGTTTTCAGCCATAACGTGGCACTAATGCAATCACAATAATATAACTCAAGAAATAAGTAGCATTTTTAGTGGCATGCAGGTGGAAGACAACAGGATCTGCTAACTTCTACTTTAACAGATGTGCCCGAAATTGGAACAAATTGCCAGTCGATATCCGTACTAGTAATTTAGAGCAATAATTTCAATAACTTACCAGCAAATACGATCGTACAAAATGTGATCTAACTATTGGGATGCGACATAAAAATCAGCCAAACGTACGAACAAGGCCCAGGACTTATATGAGCCAGATACTAGTCTAGAATCTTTCCTAATGTTCCTTCTTCCTCCTGCATGACTATGCAAACCACAAAGTTATCACAAACAAGTGTGTTATGAACGAAGAAGTCAAGCAACTGCTCATCTACATTCTCCGTCCTCAATGTAGATTTTCCCACTACTCCTATTTCAGTTTATTCTTGTACGCATCTATTGTAGGTGCTCCTCTTTCTCCAGTCTCATGTGAATGTCACTACCAGAATTCGATACTACTAACTAACTTTGAACAAGGCAATCAACTGACTGTGAGTAAAGAAAGCTGATACCCACTTTATACCTTCCTGTATTAGTATTCTTAAGAGACCTACCAAACCCAACAGAGATATTCTGTGCAACATCAGGGAACAAGCTAAAACAATGGCCAACTTTTATACCCATCAACAATGAAAATCGATGAACACTACTGTTGCATATTTCTCGATCATTCTTGGTCGTTGAACTAGAAAGTGCTTTATTTACCTATCAAAACCCTCATAGGCTGTTTCAATAGAACGAGAAGATACAATTTATTTAAAATTGTACCCGCTTTAGCCATTCTACAACTATTGGAATACTGATCTTAATGGTCACACTTGAGTCGCTGACCAAGTCGACTGGTTGATACCACAGGCTTCCTCGGTTAAAGCTTGTTGGTTTGTTGTAAAAGAGGGTGTGAAATTGCTGTGCGCTAGATTTTTCCCTCCTGTGTATTAGAAAGCTCAGCCAGTGAATCCACATTGGTTCGACGATCAGTGTAGCAAGTTGGCTTGACAGCGAGGCATTTGTGGAATAAACTCCTCCAGTCTAACTCCGTCGACGATTACGAGCTGTACGACGGCATTTATCCAACGGCGCGAAAGTTCATTATGTTTGACAGTTCAAAGAAAAACTTGCAACCGCAGCGAAAATGGCCCACAAGCGAATTTTAGCTTATGTAATGCGGCGCCTAAGACCGGCAGACGAAGTGGCCGTTTTAAAAGTTTCTGACAAACAGCCCCTGATTTGCAGCATGGAACGTGGGGCGGCGTTGGCGATGCACTACGCTTCTTTCTCTACGAGTAGGCGCGTCTATACCAGGCTCCACGTTTGCAGCCCATACAGAACTCGAGAGTCTGGATTGGGATGTGGAACGTGTGCGCAATCTACTTGTCATTCTTGACAGCATGAAGTCTGACGCTTTTATATGGGCTTTACTCGCTGATTCTCTGGTCTCTGTCGACCATTATCTCGCCCTCCGTGACTGATCTTTTCAACAGATCGCTGTTGGTGGGACCATTACCGGCCGACTGGAAAGGCTCAATTGTAAAGCCGATTCCGACTGGCGGTGATCTAAGCAGGGTGGACAATTACCGGACGATTTGTCTGTCCTCCTTTTTGGGTAAAGTAGCCCAGAAGATAGTGAAAATGGCGTCTAGTGCATTTGCTGGAGTCGAGAATCTTCCTGATCACCGCACAGCACGTATTCATGAAGGCCCGCTCCTGTATCACCAATTTGCTCTTGACAGGGCATGAATGGTTGTAATCGTTGAACCGGGGAAAGTCGGTGAATGAGATCTACATTGCTTTACGTAAGGTGTTGGACGATGTGAGACATGGGGTACTTCTCAACAAACCGAGAATATACCTATTTGATCGATCATTGCACAAGTGGATCAGTGACTCCCATGTTGGACGGAAATGGATGGTGCAGGTAGGTGACCATCTAACTGACTTATATCCCAAGCTACAATACTGGGACCCACTTATTCCTGATCCACATCAACGAACTGCTTCAGCCTCTTCGGTTGCCTTCTGCAATGTTTACAGGCGATCTGAAGAGTTGGAGAATAATTGCTGCTCCCCACGACTGTGACATCCTCCAGCATGACCACGACCTCAGCTCTAGGTGAACTGTAGATATCGATTCGCCGGTCAGCCAAGTCAAATCGTTATGTATGAGCCAGGGAAGGCGTGTTGTTGGACGCATATACATGCTGGCAGGCCACTGGTTAAATCATACACCTTCCGTGAAGGATCTCGGAGTACTCTCAAGCTGCGAGTTGAAGTCCGTAGCAAACAAAATCAAATTACATGGCAGCAAACAGCGCAGGCCTTGGAGCCAAAACACAGCTTCTACATTTGGTCTGAAGAGAATGCCACGCGCCTGTTCTCATCCATCATAAAACCGCTGCTCGAGTGCGGATCACCAAGTTTATTGTTTGATCATCCGAGGAGAGGTGCAAAAATGAGAATGTATTCACTATGTGGCTGCAAGGCTCATCTCCAGTTTATGGGATATGTCGTAGAAAGACCGATGCAGACGACCACGACTATACACCCTGTCGTACCATCGGTTTAGGTTTGACCTCATTATGATGAACCGAAAATTGCATTAGGGTCACTTCCCCATGCTGAAGCCACTGATTCACATGCGCGCACCAAACAGCACTCGCGGGCACCGTTACAAGCTAGGGGTAACGGACCTAAAGCGTATAGCTCATTGTCTATGTATTAAGCTCCGAGTTGTGAAATATTGGAAACGTTTGCCTGTGAAAACTGTCGAGTAGAAATGGATGACGAATTCAAACAATTCCTATACACCCAGTTCGCGGATTTCAGGTTTAGGGAGCGTATCGCACAGCCGTAATATGCAGCTGGCGCGCAGGAATCAGCGAGGTGACTCCGCCAAGTGCCCAAACTAATTACGATGGAGCAACACAGACGCATGTCTACTAGCTCTCTATTTTTAGTATTGACCCGAAGTTGATGTCCTGTAAGGTTTCCCTAAACTTTTACAGAGTATCATTAATTCCCACCACCTCCTACATCGAAGGTCCATCGAAAGAGTGCGGCTTATCACGTTTGGTCACCAGCCCATAAAGTTTGGCAGAGGTCGTATGCAGGCTGCAGCGAGAGTCAAAAGGTGATCGCTTGATCTAATTTGGTTCATTTTTGAGAAGGTTCATCGCAGATAGACTCATCAAAACAGCCACCAGAACGGCTCATTTTTTCCGTTGTGCTATTAACTGAAAACAGCAATTGGACGCGCTAACGTGCTGGATTTACCTTCAAATGAATTTGTACCATTGTACCTCTTAAATTAACCAAGACAAAAAGTACTTCTGGCTGGCCTCGCTAGCTAACATTTTCCGTACCGATCTGTTTTTAGTTGTGAAGTTCATTCGTAGGCGAATGAAGTAAATCCCATTTATTCTCTCTTGACTCATTTAAAGTAGTCTGTCAACCAGATTATACGAAAAGTTAGTGTTGTTATAACATCATTCCTGTGGAGTTGATTCAAAGTGCTCAGCTCGTCAAAACCAACAATATAATTCTCCATTGTTTTGCAGATTTAAACCCTACGTTAGAGAGAAGCATTGGACTTTACCTGATTTGGCTTCCAAATGGGCTGCAATTAGTAGGTTTCCTTCGTTCAGAGTCACATTCAGTGAATATATTTTTCACTGTTCCTAAACCATGGTACAATGGTCTCATGAAAAGTTAGAGCTAGCAAAGCACTATTGCAGCAAACCATTACTAATATAAGTGCACTTGACTGAAGGTGTATCTTTGCTAATGTGAACGCAGCCTGCTTGGTTCCTGGGCTTGCGCTCCCTGATAATAGGCTTACCACATTCCATTGTTTATTTGTTGGGACCTTGTTATACTTCGTTCATACCACTCAGCTCCGATCCTGGGCAGATAATAGGGAATGCACCTCTAGCTTGCTGGTTTTTGTATCAGTTGAATTCTGTTATGCACATTAATCCCTCATCTGTTTCATTCGCGTTGAATACCAAATACCAAAAAAGTGTCAAAATGCTAACAACACAAATATGGTTTTAATACTTCTGTTGATTTACCAGATTCCTTAGATATGAAATATTAAGTCAGGTGTATTTTGTTAATATGGGTATAAAAATTGGCTTGCCGTAGTGTTCCTTTAGTCGAACGAGTATAAGTTTAAACATTTTGCTTTTTTTCTACGATTTATGATACAGCAACAACTTTTTGATTACAATTCCGACACGGAGAACTGATGATTGCTAACTTAAGTTCTGTAATAACGGAGTGCTAAGAGTGGCGCTTTAATGTATATATTTTTTTGAAGTTCATACTGCATAAATATGCAGAATTACCCCGCGCGTTCGGCCATATTGAGTCCGTGTTGAGGTAACGACATGCGGTGTTGCGCCTTGGTGCATGAGAATAGACTGTTTCGCGAGCGTGGGCAGTCATGTCAAATACCGCTTGTCGAATATTGGGGCAAATTGCGGGTGTTTTAACAGCAATGCTGATGCTCTATCCACCTCTGCTACTATTTGTGTGCAAAATCCTACGCCGGCGATACAATCAAGTGCGCTGGAGAAAAGTTCTCCTAGTACTATGTGAATTCGCTAATGTTTACTATCAAAGGAAGAAGCACTTTGGCCTAGCACTTTAATAATTAATATTGCTGTATATCATGTTAGTTTTATGTAAGGCTGTTATGATTGGAAGTCTTTTGTAGTGCTATTTGTCATCAGCAGTGCACATGGGATTTTTCGTAATGGCATGGTCTTTCTGCGTTCCACTAAGGTATTTTACAAATACACCTGTTAAATTACTGAATGAACTGTCTAAAGGTTTAAAACAGAAGTATCGCCTCTTTCTTCATTATTAAGGCCGTGACGTCAGCTTGTAGCCAGCGCCCTGTATTTTGAAGTAGACTTATGTATGCTTTACTCCAACACATTAGATATTCACTTGTTTGAACCAATGTAAAAATCTGTCTTTACCTTAGGAGGTAGGTCACTGCTACTCGCGTCTTTGGATGATAACCGCAGATTTATCAACTAATTCGAATTAAGCGTTTGGGGTCGACAAATAGGCCGTTGTTACACACAAATACGATCTCGGCAATTGTAGGGTAATGTTGCAACGACGGACACAGATTAGTATAACGCAACAGTAAAAATGGGTTAACAATCTCCCGAAGCTGAACGGCCTAGTTACTGAAAATCGTCAGTCAAGTACATGGTCCATGTTCAAGATTTATTTGGGCTTAGGTGAAATGTGACAAAACCCACGGTATTTTGCAATGTTTACACAGTTTGTTATTCATGGTAATGACACGGTCGACAATCAACAGTTTCATATACGCTCTATCCCCCTTTATTGTCGATTGATTAACTCTTCTCCTATACCCGAGATGCAATCAGTAACCTAGATCAACCCATATTTAATGATTAATAAGCCACTTTGGACACAATTTCAAAACACACACCCACCAACAACCGTAACTGAAAACACATCTTTGCTGTAATCCTTTGCATGTTAGCTCACCTAACGTTTAATATTTCAGTGTTTTAGCATGTATTTTGTTGACCTTGATGTCCTCCAAAATCATCACTGTGTAACTTGTTGTAAATCCCCGTCTCCTGTTTCCACTCGCTGAGTTGGCCCCAATACTGTTACCAGATCTCGCTTCTTCGCCTTCTGCTTTGGTGATTCCGTCAAATTTACTTTAAGTCCAATCGCCCTGCTGGTCTCCTCTATTTCTTAATCGTCAGTAACCCATGAGTAATACTCTACACTAGCTTCGGAAATAGACTGCATGAAGTTTTGATCTTGTCAACGGTAGTGAATCTGCTTGTCACCTTATTTTTACCGTGCTCAACTTCCGTTCCAAGTGAATACTTTCAAAATCCGTGCAACAAAGGTATCTATTGTAATTTCTTTAGAGCAACCCGACCACAGTAAGCATTGAACTTTTCCATGATAAAAACACAACTAGCAGATTCTTTTATATTCAGTCGGATAATGACAATCCAATAATTACACAAAGACAGCGTAGAAGTAGGATTTATGGTGCTTTGTAAAGCGTCGTCGCAGCTTGACTCAGCTAGACGGTCACCACACATACGGGAACACACGAGTTATGCCGCTGACCCATGAGCGAATGGTAAAGACCGCCATAACGGATTGCAACTTGAGAGTTAGCGCGGCTCATCGCTAACTGTCATGCAAGTTAGGGAAGCGCAAAGACAGGGATGGCCTCTAGTGCTACGAACACCCCCTATTACACACTAATAGTTATTAACCGTTGTAATAGCTTAGCTGTCACCTTGATTGTTGGTGGCTTACAAAGAACGTCGTGGCTCTGGGAGCCAGCTATGCCCGCCAGGTTCATAACATGCTGCGCATTGGAGGACTAGCCGAGTTACACTGCTGTTAGAAACCCATCGTGCCAGTCTACTACGGTCGCCATGGCCTCAGTTCCTGAGTTCCTCCTCCTCTTCCTCCTCAGTTCCTCAGTTCCTGACTAATCAAAGTAGGATCATACGTACGAAGCCCGCATGAGCCATCAGATGCACTCTACTGACGAGTCTCGAAAGAAGAGTTGGCCGTTTAGCAGCTTTCTGTATGTATGGGGCTGTCCTATCAAGCTCAGGTATAACAGGAATATATATATACACAGGTGGAACACGAAATATCACACCATTTGGTTTGTTTATTACACATGTAGTTATCATCAAAATATTACAAAATTAATGCAGAATTAATTACATGAGCGCAGAAATTTAGTTCTTGATATCTATAGGATATTTTGTAAAGCAAAATATTCGAATACCAGTTTTCAACATTACATCTTTAATAGTACACGGATATATATCTAGCTTATCGCAGTCCTTCTCGAGGATATATAAAAAGGAATGAGTCCTGTGCAACGTTCTGTCGATATTTGTACAGTCTCTTAATTTGTCTTCCAAAAGATGCGGGGTATTGGGTTGTAACGCGGCAGCATAAATGTCTTGAGTTATTATCTGCAGTTCTGAAAGTAGAAAATTCAGTCCCTTTGCATACCATACATAAGCTTTCTCATAACACAAGCACCTTCAGTCCTACTGTGTTATTTCTTACACTTCGCCTTTCGAAACTAGTAATCACATGGGTCATTTAATTCCTAGTATTTTGGACATCTGCTCCTCGTTACGCCATACTGTAGCGTTTGATGTGGAACACAATTTGGCGCCCACTGATTCGCCATCGCTAGGTCAGGTAATAAAGCTCTACCAGATGGGCAATTTAGGATCGGTCTAAAACAGTGAATCAAACCAAGCAATTTACAACTTTTTTGCTAAAAAGAGGATTGCGTTTCTAGTCCTGTGGGGAAAAATAGATATAATTGTGTTGGTCGTTATCTGGTGAGCGTTAACTGTTTAAAGGAATACAGCTGCGGCAATCATTTCAGAAATGTGAGCTACCGCTTGAAGTAACATTATATCAAACGTTTGATCGATAACTTCACATGTGCTTTGTTGACCTATTTCATAGCTTGAAAAATGACATATAATGGTTCGTAAACATGCTCAAAGTAAAAATTCGCTTCGTCCATTGATTACCTGTAGCTGGGTTTATGTAGCTTTGACAACCAAAGTTCGATTTCTTAAATAAATTGGCCAGTCCAAAACAAGTAATTTATCTGTTTTGTCATACGCCTGTATTAAAATCCGACAAAAACCCATGCATTTTATTCAAGCACTAGCGCAGCTAAATGTACACATATGTTGCATCATTTAGATGACTAGCTAAAGCAGAGTTGTTGTTCAAATTTATTAGGGGAACATGTGGATTTATGAAGCGTTTCATGCTCACTATAATTAATGCTCACATCACTTCGGGATTGGCTAAATTCACATACATTTTAATCTGTGGGATTCCGATGGGCTATCATCATAAGTACCATATCCTCATCGAAGCATTCTCCCAAACATAGTTGTCATCGGTTGTCATCGGAAAACAGACTGTACCTACGTGAATCAAACAGTACTCACGGCAATGAAAATCAGGCACCACTCAAAACGTCTGGTTAAGCAAATTCCACTAGACCTGACATCTAGCATTAACAAGGAAGAAGCAGCCAAACACCAACCCTTGATACCTGTAACTCACATATCTCTTGTCGAGAATAAGCCTCCCAGAACATCGGTTACATATGCAGAGGTTGCTGCAAGGGTCCACCAAGAGGCCGCCGTTGCGTTCTCTTCCAATTTAAACACCGTTACTGCAAACAGCGAGAAAAACAGCCAACAATCACTTGTCAACAAGTCAGGACAAATGAGTACCATACCTTGTAGATCGAATAAAAAGGGATACAACAACAGTTCCCGGACTGTTGTATGCTCAAATATCCCTGAATCTACCTCCATCACATTGCGGGATAAGTTATCAGACGACCAAGACCAATGGAACTCATGGTGCATGCAGATGAGTATCAAAGCCAAGCCCATAAACTTATTACGAATTACTCGTCATCCGAACTCGCCACACTAAGGGGAACCCAGACTTATTCCAGTAACACTATAATCCTCTAGTCACGTAGAAAACCTTTTGCTCTCCGCAGGCGCGCTAAAACACGGATCCTGTGGGTTACTTATCTACCCTGATGTCCCTTGGAGGGCGCGACAATCAAAAAGAAAGACCGAAGAGGGGCACAGCAAGCAAGACCGCCTAAACACAATCTTCATACATGGCGTGCCAGGACATCCTTCTAACGATGTTCAAGAGACCGGAAAACACGATTTAGAACAGTGGCGGTCCATTCGGAAAACACTTTCCTTGGATAATGTTGTGGCTCTATCGCTCACCACGATACCTCTCTCACTATATTATAGAGGATGTGGCCCTAGAATCCTAAAACTTGTGGTTCAGTCAGAGCAACAAGCAAAGGATGTTTTGGATCGATGGCGGAGAAATCGGAAACATCTTCCTTCCGAAATTCGGTTAAAGTTTTCAAACACTGCACAGCTCAAATATTAAAGCAATTGAAGCAGCAAGCATACCGGCGAACGTACAAAAGCGTAAGTTGACTGCTGCTTTAATTGACTCCGATGTAGGTCTAAACGAAGGTTGGGACGTATCTTGGCCGAATCGAGTTGCAAACGAGATATCATTATCCAAAAAACAAAAAATCGAGTATCTGTCGACCTCGCATCGGTCGGCGATCTCCAATACTTGACCCCTTCACTCTTCTGTGGGCTTCTACAGACCGAGAAACTGGCCTGCTTGTGTCCGAATGCTCATGGTCTTTCTAATAAACTGGCCGAACTGGAAGTTCGCCAAGCTTCCGGGCCATATGATGTCATTCGTATCACAGAGACATGGTTGCACACGGGAATGACGGACGCTGAAGTTTGGCTACCGGACATGTTGCTGATCCGGAACGACGGACTCACAAAAGGAGGAAAGGTAATCCCGTATTACCGAAACTACTTACAGTGCGAAGCCGTGGAGAATTCAGACTCGCAGTTCCCCGACTCTCTTTGGTGCCGGTTGCAGTTAAAAGGCAGGGACACTTGCCTTATTGTCTTGGTGTACCGCGCCCCTAACTCAACACCCGAAACCGACTACCACCTAGCGGCCGCTTTAAGGTGCAGTTTACAACAAAAGTACACTCACATTCTTATCATGGGTGATTTCAACGTCCATTGTTTAGAAGCCCCTGCCACGATCGGAGAACAATTCAAAAGCGATTTGCAAGATCTAGTAACTACTGTTCCCCTTTACAACCACATTCTTTTTCCCACTCGGTTCAGAACTGGTAACAGGCCATCTGTGCTGGACCTAGTGCTTACCAAAGAGGAGCATATGATTGATGCGTTGGTTGTAGACTGCCCGTTGGGTCGCAGTGATCACACAGTCATCAGTTTCAACTTCATCTGCTATGCAGAATATCTGAATGAGAACGATGAGACTGTGCGAACCATCACAAGGTACGACCGACTCGCCCAGCTAGTCAGCGCCAAAACATGGTCTTTCCTCAAAGAAGAACCACCGGAAGTCGCCTGGCTCGAGTTCGTCAACACATTCAGTCAGCTGATTGCACAG
The DNA here is from genome assembly GCA_944474145.2 of Dicrocoelium dendriticum. NCBI lineage: Eukaryota > Metazoa > Platyhelminthes > Trematoda > Plagiorchiida > Dicrocoeliidae > Dicrocoelium > Dicrocoelium dendriticum. The sequence goes on along the minus strand of OX104067.1, from coordinate 23,088,712 downwards.
GCTTCAGAGATAAAAGCTTGCAATAAGTGCAAATCCGTTTCTTTCGTTAGGAGCAGAACTCGAAAATGGATGACAGTACGCAACGCAGCATGGCGAGTGTACAGAGAAGCTCCAGCACCAGAAACTTGGGACAACTACGTAGCCCAACGTAACCACTGCACTCAACTGTTAAGAGAAGACAAAGCCGCCTATCAGCAGAACATCGCAAAAACCTTCAGTGCTAACCACAAACTGCTGTACAAACACGTCAGTAGCCTGCGAAATGTGAGGCAAGTATTTCCTCCACTCAAGACGGCTGATGGCCCAACAAGTACGGCTATGGAAGCTGCAAACGCGCTGCAGATGCAATACGCTCCCACGTTTCAAAGAGTCTTGCCACCAGTGATCTAACAAGCTTTGTATTTTGCTTGCCAGGAAAACCCACATCAATTTTACCGCGGAGGCTCTATTGCAAAAGCTGACTTCTCTACGCAAACACAGCTCGCCGGGTGTCGACACCATTCGTCCAGAGGCACTGGAAACAGCAGCAAGCCAATTGGCAGGACCTTTAGCTCAGTTTTTTCAGCGCTGCTTAGACTAGAACCAAGTTCCTGCCATGTAGAAGCTTGGAATAATAACCCGGATTCACAAAGGTGGAAGCAGAACTGATCCCTCCAGCTACCGCCCAGTATCCCTTCTTCCTATACTCTCCAAGGTCATGGAATCCATAGTTGCCGATGCACCGGTGTGTTATCTGGAAAACTGCAACCTCATCACTCCTGAACAGCACGGTTTCCGTCGACAGTCGTCATGTACAACTAATTTACTAATTGCACGCAGTATTTGGACCGAGGCAGCTGACGCTGCAGGAGGTGTTGACGTGATCTACCTGGATTTTTCCAAGACTTTCGATCGTCTAGACCATCGGATACTACTATCCAAGCTGCAGCATTACGGAATCAGAGACCCTCTTTTAAGCTGGATCGCCAACTTCCTACTTCAACGGCAATTAGTGGTCAGAGTTCGGAGCTCTTTATCGGACCCCATACAAGTTGAGTGTGGTGTGCGGCAAGGCTCAGTTCTAGGTCTACGTTTGTTTTTGGTGTTTATTAATGACCTTGCACAGGGAATCGCTTCAAACTTCCTAATGTTTGCCGACGATATCAAGATCTGGTGCAGGATCCAGGCGGACGCCAACCAACATGTGCTTCAGAGTGATTTAGATACCGTGTATTAATGGTCGACCCAAAACTTATTGCATTTCAACGTCAGTAAATGCAAGGTGCTTTCCATCCGACATCAGAACAACTACTCATACCGACTCGGAACGGATGTACTGCAACAATCAACTCTCGAACGTGACTTGGGTGTCCTGGTTCAAGATGACTTGGGTTGCTCCAGGCAATCAGAAAAGGCCTCGAAGACCGGGAATCAACACGTCGGGCTGTTGCGACGGGCGTTTGGACAAATAAACAGCCCCATCTTTCGACAAATGCTCAGTGCGTATGTTCGCTCCCATGTCGATTACGCAATTCAAGCCTGGCATTCATGGCTGAAACACGAGCTTAATACATTGAAGCAGCCACAACGTCGGGCATCTAATAACGTAATTGGAATGCGCAATCTTTCTTACCAGGAGAGGCTGCAACGACTGGGATTGTGCAGTGGAAGCTATCGCAGACTACGAGGCGACCTTATTATGGCATACTTGATTCTGCGAGACCCACATCATGTGTGCCGCCCTTTACTGCAACTCAGCAGCAATACAAACCTGAGGGGCCATTCATTTGAACTCGCAGAACGATACAGTCGTCTGGAGCGCCGCAGAAATTTCTTTTTCATTCGTGTCTGTCACCCGTGGCATGCTCTCCCAGAATCGGTCGTCTCTGCACCGACACTAACAGTAGTTAAAAGACGGCTGGACGATGAACTCATCCACTTACACTTTGTCACTTAACACTAAGTCTCCATCCTACACCTGGAGTTTACCATGGGATTATTTTCTGTTAACTGTTTGTGCTGTGAATCTAATAGAATCGCAGGACTACAGCGAAGCAAACGATAAGTCCTTATTTTCATATTTAAATTATTAACTATTTTACTGTCCTTATTCTCATTATTGTTATGTTGATATCCCCTGCAACTAATCAACGGGACTTGTAAAGCAACGCTTCTTAACCCGTATAAATTCATTGTTCATTGTTCCCTATCGTCACCATCGGACATCTAGCAGTATAGAAACGGAGTGTCGCAGGATTGCCAATAAGTAACAGTTGAATATGTGTAATGGTAATACTATTGCGCTTTAAAATGTTTTTTTGACAGTAGGCACACTTTTCCCACATTTGCTACATATACTCAGGTGATAATGCTGCTTATTCAATTGCATCAACGCGGCGCTTTTTGTGTATTTCATCTAAACATTTTTCCACTCCGTGCTGCATTCGCCTGTGCTTCTTCTCCCACTGCATTTCACCGAAACTCCATTGGTCTACTCTGGGTTGCTACAGGTTAAATGTACATCATTTGTTGGTCCAGAGTGAGGCCTCACTTATAGCCAAACGAGTAACATCCGCAAAGCACGGGATATATGCCTATTAATCTCTTATTCATTCGGTAGTCACTTTGTCTCATTCCAATGCTTTCTTGCACTTCTGCGTGGAGGATTTAACGAAATTTCACATCTGGATTCCAAAGGAATGTTTGTTAGTGCGTTGACGGACCTCTCTAAGCCTCTGTCGCCTGACTTTTCACTGATTAAACGGAATTCGTGGCGGTGATTCACTTGTAGACGCTGGTAGTTAACTCTACTTTATGAGGGTTTAGTATTGCATCTTATAGTTGAGTGACGGATAACGGAACACAGTTACGTATCGCACTGCATGGCAGCTTGACGTTGTCCAAATCAATAGAACGCTGCACCACCTGCTCCCATTACACCCAGAACTAGCATGCGATGCTAACAGTCAAATGCGTGCTTCTTGCCGATGCTCGTAATGATCCTTCAGAGATGATTATTAGATACACCTTGGCTTACAGAACTGTATTTGCCTCATATTTCACAAGCAGTTGCAGGTACAGCTGTCTAACGTGCCGAAGTTGCACATCTACATCAAGGGGATGAAAATGTTCCGTAGTTCGCGACCGTAGCCGTTGTCTATAGTTTCGAGAATTAGAGAACCTTGGTTACCCGTTTTACTGTCGATCTTTATTTTGGATTTACGATTAGTTTAGACATAAGGCAATTTCCTGGCACCATAAATTTGTGTGTTGCGTAATGCAATGTAACTTGGCCTCCGTCTAATTGAGGAAGGAAAACTTATCAAGATTTGCTTGCATTGTGTTGTGGCTGTCGTACGAGCAAGAGCATGACTTTGTTAAGTAAAGCAGCACATGGGATACTTTGTCGACCAAAAACGTTCCACTGTTGATAAGACTTAAGTTTCACACGATGCACACTTGTGCAGATGTTTATTTTGACCGTCGCATGACATTTCCACTGTATACGGACGCGCTACCTCGGACTGATGTGAACTATCGATCTAGATGGCAGGAGAAACATCAGGTTGACGAGTTACCGTTCATTGGTTCATAGGATTGTAGAGAGCAGAAGGAGAAATCCTTTGTCAGCTCCATCGCTTCCCGGTCATTGTGTGGAGGCCGCGATTCGATGTTATGCGGTAATCCACAAGGGACCTTGACAGCTTCACTGGGAGCTGCAAGGGCCCATCGTACTCAAAAGACAAGAGTCTAACATTCGCTTGAAACATTCCTCAGTCTGAGCATCGACCACATGCTTCGGCAAGTTATTCCAATCGTTGACTACGCGAGTTGATAGAGCGAGAGCAGGATGAATCCGGAGTCTTCTGGGTTTAAACAGTTTCCAGTTGTGGCCTCGAGTTGAACTGTTTGGATTGGATTGAAAGCACGCCTGCAACTCCGTCCCCATCTCACCTCTCAGGATGCACCTGGTGAAAATCAGATCACCGCGACGTCGGCGATAATCCAGGGTGAACAGGTTCATCCGCTGGAGTCTCAGGGGATAAGGCAAGTCCCGTAACTCCAAGATGTGTTTCGATCCACGCCGTTGGACCTTCTCAATGAGGTCACATTCAAACTTGGTGAGAGGGAAGACGGCAGGTAATCCGTATTCGAGAATGGGGCGGACATGGGAAGTAAACAATAGTCGGAAGATATCCGGAGACAAACGCGAGAAGGCTCGTCGTAAGGCATGGGGCATCCTGTTGGCAGCAGCAACCTTTCGTAACGTGTCCTGTGTAGTCCGTAGATCAGATGACACCAACACGCCGAGGTCTTTTTCAAGGATTGAGGTTCTGAGCAATGCCCCACCAATGTGATACGTCCCGAGAGGCTCAGAAGCACCAATGGGGAGGACCGAGCACTTATCGCGATTTATGGGCAATCGCCATTTGACTGAACACTCATGTAACGTATCAAGTGTAGCCTGTAATCGGTCCGCCTCGTCAAGACTGGATACCTCCATCCACAATTTTAAGTCATCAGCGTAAATCAAGCAGTCCGACTGAAGTTCCCCCGGAAGGTTATTGATGAAGATCTTGAAAAGTTCTGGGCCCAGTACCGATCCCTGAGGGACACCGCTAGTCATGAGCACAGGAGCGGAGTAAGTCTCGTTCACGTCAACTCGCATTGTCTGGTCATCCAAAAAATCGGCGATCCCAGAGAGAACGTTCCCAGAAACACCGATTAATCGTAGTTTTTAGAGGAGTCTTTCATGAGGAACCTTATCAAAGGCCTTGCTGAAGTCGACAAAAATAACATCCAGACGTTTCCCAGTGTCTAATAATGTCGCCCATCTTTCACGGGCCACCAGCAGATTCAAAGAACAGGAGCGCGCCCGCCGAAAACCATGCAGCGCACAAGAGATGACGTTTAGGTTCTCGAGGTGGAGAAGAAGTGCCCGCTTGAGAATCCTCTCCATTACCTTGCACAATATTGACGTTAAACAGATGGGTTGATAATTGGCAGAGTTTTGACGATCCCCTCCTTTGTGTATGGGTTTAAAAATCCCACTTTCCAAGCGAACGGGAGCCGTCCAACTTCAAGGGAATGTCGAAATACCCGGCAAACAGGAGCGGCAATGTAATCGGCCACAGTCCTGAGGATCAGCGGATGCAACCCATCAGGACCCGGCGAGGAGTTCGGATCTAATGCACGAATGCCTTTGGCAACGACATCAGCACTCATTTCTACATGCTCCAACGAAGAAGGGAGTATTGGCATTGCGTCACTGGGAAATGACGTCTCCATCGAGTAAACAGTCGAATATTGCATGGCCAGGAGACTGGCTTTCGCAGCATCATCGTCAAGTAAACTCACATGAGCCAAGGAATACAGAGCAGGAATACCAATGCCTGCTCTGGTACTTCTCTTCAGGTAAGAGAAGAGTGCCTTGGGAGTTGTCTTGGATTGCAAAGCCAAAACGAGTTCGTACTTTTGCCATTTCTCTCGTTTTCTGAAGTTGCAGATATTCCTGGCCATTTTATATTCCGAATAGTCAGACCCGGATTGCGTGAGCTTGAATCGGACCCACAATTTCCGTCTTTTGTTCATTAGGCACCTCAGTTCTCGATCAATCCATAGAGGACCTCTGGCAAATGGTATTTTGTAGACAGGAACGACCTGCTCAACGAGCGAAATCATTTTGGAGTGCAAGAGGTTCCACTCATCGTGCAAATCCAGGGGTTCGGGCATACTCCAGTCCACACTACTGGCAGCCTTTTGTAAGCGTTGGGTATCTACACGCCAGAAATTTCTGCGGAGGCGACCATGGTTGTGGAGAGTAAGTCGTCGAGTCCAGAGTAATGTAATGACACAGTGATCGCTTTTACCAATGGGCTGGAGAACGGCTAGGTCGGTGACATCTGATTGTGCCGGTGAGAGTACAAGGTCAAGGATATGGGGTGTTTGTCCTGCAATTATACGAGTGGCCGTTGTGACATGTTGGAATAAGTTACATTCGATAACCATCTCTAAAAGAGCGAAATCAAAAGAGTTTGAAGCGGGAACACAGTGCAGTTGGTCCCAGTCGATACCCGGGGCATTAAAGTCACCCAGTAATAAACAGTCCTTGCCTCCACCATGCATTTTGATCGCGTCCAGCAGACAAGTTCCGGAACCCAATGAGGCCCTGTAGACTACACCAACCATGAGATATCTGCATCCGTCATGAACACGGCACCAGAGAGTTTCGAAGTCGCCTTCGCTGCCACAGGTAGCTTCAACCAGTTGGGCCTTGAAGTCCGTCTTCCAGTAAAGTATCACGCCGCCCCAAGGTCTTCCTCCATGGCGGTCTGCCCGGTAAAGGTGGTATCCAGTGATCTGCACCTCCGAGTCCAGGATATCCGAGGACAACCAGGTTTCGGTGAAAGCTATAATATCCGGCCGATTCATGGAGGCAAAAAGCTGAACTTCGTCTAGTTTGTTTCTGAGACTGCGCAGATTGGAAGAAATTACGCGCAGTCCATTCTTCAACTCTAATGCCCGGGCATTACAAGGAGTGGCCTTCAACGAGTTCTTGGTGTTTTTCGAACCAGGCGAAAATCCACGATATGTACGTCCGTCTCACCGTTATCACGACGACATTTGAGTTCATTAACCGCTTACTTCATTTTTACTCGGTCCTCCGGAGAGAGGTCTCGTAGTACGAAAAATGGTTCTCCTTTACGACGCGGAGCTCGTCGGAGAATGCGATGGACTTCATCATCGTTTTGACATACAATCTTCAAAGGACGGACCTTAGAGGAGTCCTCCTGTTTCTTTCCAAGGCGAAAAGCCGAGACGATGTTGATTCCTGGCTCACCTTCATCGAGCAGTAAGATCATGCGTTTTAGAAACTCTTGATCATCCACAATCCTTTCAGCTGGAGTGGTTTTGGACGATTCAGGAGCATTTGCGCTGATTAGTCAACGGCCACGAGAGGGTGATTTGTTGTTAACAGGGATCTGCGATTTGTAGGGAGGTGGACCCTCCTTAAGCAGTTTTTCCAGCTGACCGACTCTATCCAGAACTAGCTTCAACTGCGATTGTGAAGACAATGGTTTGCTTTTCACCTTGACATCAGTCTTGCCCTTACTTTCAGCCACTCGTACTGGCGAGGACAGTGGCGCACAATCCTTCGCTACAGATGCATAAGTCTTGGTATTTGGGGCTTTACCGTGTCAACGTCCGTCGGCTTACCAGTGGGGGTAACGGGACCAGAAGTTAGTGATGAGAGGCATGGGAATGCCAAGGAGGCAGTAGCGCTGATTGCTTCGGTTTGAGCAGAAGAGAAACGCGGGTTCCGTGCAGGCAGTCCATCAACTGGTGCAGTATCGGTACCTGCCTTCTTCGCTGGAGTCCGACCGGCCAGGATATACTTGTCGTTGGGGGGCAGCAGAGGATGTTTCTGCTTTTGCACGGAATGCAAACATGAGGGACTTGGACTGATTGGAGGTAGGCCATTCGAAACGCTATTGACACTCAATCCAGCGCGGCATGGGTCACAAATAAAGACGACGACTGAGGAAGTGGTCCTCTGCAGTTGATCGTACAGATCGGCACCGATTTTAGAACACACAACGTGCAGCCACCCTTCACAGAAAGAACACTGAATAGCCTTCGATCGAGCGGTAACAGCTTTAAAGCAATCCAAGCATTTGGAAGACATTGTATACTATCTACAATAACTTCAGTATGAATCTTCAAGACAGTAACAAGACACAAAGGAGCTCGCTATCCGCAGTTGTTTGATGCACTTTGCATGATAATGATTGAGTCCTTCCAATCTGTTTACATGCACTAGCTCTGCCTCAATATGACTGAATGGTTGTACCATTTGAGGCGCAGCGGACCAATAAAAAGAAAGCGTACGTTACATTCACAGCTAACCAGGGTGTGAAAAGTCATCGCGGACAGGCGGGCAAGTGTCTTATAGGTGAACGTTCACCAATAGGTTGAACATCGGGAGATATCGACAGACAGAAAGCCGCTGAGTTCCACCAGATTTTGCTGTATCTGGAGCCAATCATATTGGAAGACATTCTGCTATAGCTTCAGGATAAAAATCTCCTCAATATATCTGCGAAACACGTATTGTTTTGCAAAATTGGGTTATTACTAATTCTTGCACGTGGAATCCAGGCTAAAAAAATTGTTTCGAAACTTGTGTGCCATATACGGCGAACAGGAGCTTGTGTTTTATGTCCAACATAAGTTGCACTTAAGCCAAGATGTTCGCTGAATTTCTATTGGACACATTTTTTAGACGTTTGTAGAGCATAGTACAAGGAGCACATCTACAAACGTAATTTTTCCGACATGTCATCGAACAGTGTTTGTCGCAGGTGCAAGGAACTACAGATGATAAACTGCCGCTGTCTATTAAGCCGAATATTTATTCTCAGACTTCAGTCTTTTGAATGGTGTGGCCCACACTACGAAGCCTCCGAAAACTGTGGATTATTTTGGTTGCATTTCATCTTTGGTAATGTGTATAAGGCAGTCTGAAGTATGTGTCCAGTCTTTTGTTTATTGCTAATTACTTTTCCGCAAGTTCCTACCTGCGGAAGATTTACGCATCTACCAATGCACCCGCGTCGAGACTCCTCTCAAATCAGTGTGCAACAGCTTGATTAAAATCAAACGCTTTTCCATTCCTTTAGACGACACTGTTGTAATCCATCATCACATATCATAGGTGAGGCGGACTTCGGTGTCAGTCATTGTCAACAGCTAAACTAGCACAAATATTTCGTGTCAAAGGATTTGAAGACCGCAGCTTCATTGATGCACACGAAAACTGGGTGGAGGGCGAAGACAATGTTGTCTTCCAGACAGTTTGAATGATTTTTGTTGCACCACTTAGCCTTCCTTGCCGGTTCATTAATTTTTGTTAAATACTGCCAGTAGACGATAGACGGAATAGAATGCGCAGGCGTAGTTTGGAATCGTTTCATAAGACCTTCCTAAGTCACAGTGGTTAGAAATTTCGAAAGGAAACGCCAATGAAATAAAGAAGGTAAGGCGCAGTCATTGTGAACCATTCATGTGAGCGTCAGTGCTCACTGTAAATAATCAACTGCATACGCGACACTTTTCAAGTTACGGACGCATCTGACCATTAGTGATTGTTTGGCATTCCTACTTGTGTATCCATTATCAGATGACTACAGAAAGACAAAAAGTCTAATGGACGAGATAACGCTATGCCCGCTGGCACCGTCCAGCGATTCTACATGGGTAATGAAACGCGGTGGAAAGCGAAGGATGTAAGCACATTTTAATTTCCTAAGTTCTGCGGCACCTAAAATAACTTAATGGATTGAGAAACACTGCTGAAGCAGTCAACAAGTGGTTGACGGATATCCTCGCAGGACTTTACCAACTTTCCTTCACCCCGTCGGTTACAGTTGGAGGATGATGTTATGCCTCTGCCATCAATGGAAAACACCTAGTCAACAAATAGACAAAATACCTCAAAATGCATGCGATTCCCATAACTTCCAAATCTTTAAATTTGCCTTTTCGCGGATATCCACTGAGTACGTTCCGGACACGAATGACCTAGCGAATAAGTCTTTCAGTGTTGCAATCAACATGCAAATTTAGCTCTGCTGTTAAACCCAACGCGTGTGTACATTATACTGCACAAGGAGCACCACGAATAGAAGGATGTCACGCAAAAGATCAAGCAGACTCTAGCGCTTAGAGAGAGCACCAATTGTGTGTTCCGTACGCATTACCTATAGATTCCGTCATTGACTTGCTAAATTTCCACGCTAGGCTGCAGAATGCAGCATTCGAGTCGCCAATGGTAAAACAAGAATAAATTGTATGTATGTATTCTGGCACCCAATTTTCTCCTTGTACTTAAAAACTCAACTTCAGATGTAGTGCGCAACATCTTGCTCCCATCTGTGAGCAAGACATTGGCACGTGCTGTTAATTGACCTGGAGTCAAGTAAACATATGACATTGCCAGCACGCCGTATGTGTGTTGCATAAACCCTACATTTGTAACAATATGCTTCAGACACCACGATGCGAATGCAGTACACTGGATTTAAGGACACCTTGGTTGTGGATCAAAGCCGACAATGGATTCAACGCACCGGTGAATGTGCATCTATGCGGCAACCAGCGCAACCTTGGTCTGTCAAGTAGTTTTTAAGACTGAAACAAATATCATAATATAACCCTTTTCTGTAAATGCCGCTACATTTTGCTTACAAAGGAACATTGCTGAAAGCTGCTTTCGAGTTTGTGTGATAAATAGCTGTCGGCAATGCAGGAAGAATTGCGACCATAATGGGTCTATGTAAGCGTGTATAGGACCATACTGTTAGACTCCAACCTGACAGTTCAATGAGTGTCCGATTTGACCGTCCTGTTACCTCCACAAACGAAGGTCCCGTTAGGCGTCAGATCGGATAGCTATTGGACGGATAGCAGACACTCATGCCAATGGGGTAAAGTTTGGATTAAATTTAGGTTTAGATTCGAGGTATATACAGTATATATTATTGCAAGTCTCTCATTAGTTTTTCCGTGTGCGCGATACATTGACAAATATTAATTGATGTCAGCAACCGCTTTTGCGGTAGTGAATCAAACCGTTCACATAAGTCTTGGAATACACAAGTGTATGTATTTACTATCTACCTTACATTATACAGAATGCAGGAGGAATTGTTATATGACCATCCACACATGGGAGCAAAGACTAATTAGTCAGCGATATCTGTTTGTGAGCCATTTTGTGAGCCAAATAAATCATTTTTGCAGTAACTTTAATCGTTGGATCAGAATGGTGTCCAGCTTCAGTGTATTGTGTACGCTTGGTAGTCTGAACTCTTTTCACTATTACTGTTCAGAAAAATATGCGCCTCAATTACACGTACCGCGCAACTGTGTCCCGCACACTCCATGTTCAATATGCTCGAAACAAACTAGGCAACACATGGACTTCAACCGGAAGATGTGTGAATGACCCAGATGGAATATCGTATAGGTTCACGTAAAATTATAAGCAGAAAACAATTGGAAGATTGCAAGCAATATAGTGGGTAGTATGGGGCCAAGATAAATTGTAAAAACAGCTTTAATTATACAATGCAGTCTACAAATATTTCTATTCATTTATCCTGTTAAGCAAGCCGCCACGAGATTGTAACTACCAAGTAAGATAAATAGGTTCCTGCACAGACAACATAATGAACAAATCAAGTATTCCAAAATCTACAAACAACAGCAAATTCCGACATTGGCCGTAACTTCGTACCACCTTAAATGTGCTGTGGTGTCCACATCTTCAGTACACTTTGAATTCGTTGTTTTGCTGAGTTTAGATAATCGTAAAAGATTGACGAAACATCTCCTCTAACTAAAGCAAAAACACAAGTTGCCCACATTTGTCCACTAAAATTCTCTCAGTTGCTTAGTTAGTTCGCAACCAAACAGAATACAAAAGTAGATGGAAATTGGGTATTGCCCACCCGAAAACACTGCACAGCCACGACGCGTTTCGATGTAATTTCATCTCATCAGGTGGAGACAGCAGGATTTGAACCCACGACCATTGGAATAGCAGCCCACACTACTACCACTTTGGCTACCGGGTCACGATGGGCAACGCTTTTTGTCACAAGAGTAAATGACTAATTGGAGGGTCAAGTTTGGATTACACGTTGTGTGATGGGATTGCGACATGCAACCTCAATTTAATGGACTGTGATACACATTGGAATGAACCTTAGTCACTGCGCTCACGGGGACCGTATTCAAAGTAGATGGAAATTGGGTGTTGCCCACCAGAAAACACTGCACAACCACGACGCGTTTCGATGTAATTGCATCTCATCAGGTGAAGACAGCAGGCCTCGATCCGGCGACCATTGGAATAGTAGCCCATACCTCTACCCCTTTGGCTACCGGGTCACGATGGGCAACTCTTTTGTCACAACGGTAAATGAATAATTGGAGGGTCAAGTTTGGACTACACGTCGTGTGATTGGATTGCGACACGCAACCTCAATGTAATGGACAGTGATTCACATTGAAATGAACCTTAGTCACTGCGCTCACGGGGACCGTATTCAAAGTAGATGGAAATTGGGTGTTGCCCACCAGAAAACACTGCACAGCCACGACGCGTTTCGATGTAATTGCATCTCATCAGGTGGAGACAGCAGGCCTCGATCCCGCTACCATTGGAATAGCAGCCCACACTACTACCACTTTGGCTACCGGGTCACGATGGGCAACGCTTTTTGTCACAAGGGTAAATGACTAATTGGAGGGTCAAGTTTGGATTACACGTTGTGTGATTGGATTGCGACAAGCAACCTCAATTTTTCCAATGGTCGTGGGTTCAAATCCTGATGTCTCCACCTGGTGAGATGAAATTACATCGAAACGCGTCGTGGCTGTGCAGTGTTTTCTGGTAGGCAACACCCAATTTCCATCTACTTTGAATACGGTCCCCGTGATCGCAGTGACTAAGGTTCATTTCAATGTGAATCACAGTCCATTAAATTGAGGTTGCGTGTCGCAATCCAATCACACAACGTGTAATCCAAACTTGACCCTCCAATTAGTCATTTACCGTTGTGACAAAAAGCGTTGCCCATCGTGACCCGGTAGCCAAAGTGGTAGTAGTGTGGGCTGCTATTCCAATGGTCGTGGGTTCAAATCCTGCTGTCTCCACCTGATGAGATGAAATTACATCGAAACGCGTCGTGGCTGTGCAGTGTTTTCGGGTGGGCAATACCCAATTTCCATCTACTTTGAATACGGTCCCCGTGATCGCAGTGACTAAGGTTCATTTCAATGTGAATCACAGTCCATTAAATTGAGGTTGCGTGTCGCAATCCCATCACACAACGTGTAATCCAAACTTGACCCTACAATTAGAATACAAAAGTAGTCAAATATGCCATCTCGGCAATATGTGGATTGTTCTTATATTGCAAGATGCGCATAAATATTTTGTCATCAGATCAGGCTTCGTTTGCCAAACCTTACTGCAATTTGAAGCGCAGTTTGGAGTGAATGCTTTACTTCGCTAATTAACTGTTACGAAATGCCGCACTTAAACAGATAAGAATATATGGCGCTTAAGGGTACAGACGCGAATCAACCAAAAAATCGCCAAACAGTTGGCACCAATACTTTCTGTAGGAAAAGAACGAAAAAAGAACGAAAAAATTACTCATAACTAGTTCTGTTTGCTAAAATTGAAGAACAAATTTGTTGCTTTAATAATAACAAGTGGTCGTTATAACATTGAGAATACCGTTATTATCGGTAGATTCGGCAGTGCTATTTAAACGACTGGGTTTGCCATCTCCAGAGTTCAGTGGGATCTCCTGTTCGTCAGCCCTACCATCGTCAATAAATGTGCCTATATTTTCATTGTTCAACTACTGTACACCTTATGCAAATGCAGTTAGTCAGTGTTAAGTAGAAGCTGCAACCAGTGGGGTCGTGTACAAAAAGAGCAGAGAATACTTGTAAATGAAACACTTCCAAGCAGACTAAACTGACACTTGAAATGGAATTGCGGACGCAATGCAACTCAATGTGATTTTTTTGGCCAGACGTGTGGCTGCATAATCACTGTACTTAGGTACACAAACTAAAATCTTGACTTGACTGACTGAGCCCATCTGATGAAAAGCATTCAGAACCGATGTGTACCGATCTATTTGGCGTCACTACAGATCTATTTTTAAAGTGTCTAGCTGATTTGCTTAACTACGATTTACCTTGGTTATATTGCGTGTTTAAAACTTTAACACGATTCAGAAGCTTATCCTTCTAAGCATCCCTTCGGCGACCAACCTCTGTCTTTCATAATTTGATGCTGTGTTTTTCATTTCACGTGTGCTTCCACCGTACAAGTCGATAAAAGCCAAACTGCAAGCTTGCCGTTCAGCAAGTCTTCCTGTTCTAGAGCACTATTTGCATGACCATAGCATTGCTGTTTTAGAATTCACCAACCAATCTACGCTAGCAAGGTATTGCGTTTGTCTTTTGTCAATGCATGTTGTATAGTTTATATTGACATCATACTACCTTTGCTACTTTTCTGGAACTGTGTGTCTCACACATAAACGAACAACATTGCTAATTACATAAAGCACTTTCATGACCATATCTGACAAGCAGCATAGCATTATTAAGTGCATGCTAAGGAAGATAGTTTAAGACTCGTTGTGGAGGAAATCTCTAATACATCTAGAAAGTAATTTAAATACTGGTTGACTATAACGTCTGATGATTTAGTGGGATCCACTCTAGTTGACAGTATGAATTGCCTTTATGCTACTCAGGAGTAGGCAACTTCCAGCTTGAAGGTTCTAGATAGGATGATAGATTGGAGTAAGTAAAGTATAATATTTTGCTAATCGTCACTGAAACAGTTGCGGAATCCGCATAGCTTAGGGAAAGCAGCAGATTTTGCCTAAATTCAATACAGGAATACGACTACAATGCGGCATCCACAACATCAAAATAGAAAGCTGTGCACACCTCAGGATGCTGTTGTATTTATCGCCTCAAGTCGCAGCGATTTAACTGAGCGCCCTTCAAAGCAATATTGCATTTATCTTGTAAAACCAACAACTACATTTTCCTCAGGACGCTTGCATTACGCGGAAATCCTGGGTAGAATTAATGAACGGCCTATAGTTTATTCAGTAAACAAACGCCCTACATAGACATTGTTTTTGCCTTGTAAAATGTAGAAAATGAGAAATTCATAAGGAAAGCTACTTTGAAATCGTTTTCGTTGTAATCAAAATATTCATATTCGGAGGAAATGCCAAAGCAGCCAGCTGGCTATTGGAACATTCCTCTGGAATACCATTACCGCCATCTGTCCACCATCTTTCATCTAAGCCCGCTTGTCCCCATAACCTAGTGGCACCCTCGCATGCATTTATTAAGAAATAAGGTCCCATATGTCTGCCCACGCTGTGCAATCGTTCTGTTATCCATCATACAAACACCCTTTTTCACATATACATTAAATCTGCTAAACCTCTGTTCGGTCAAAACATTTACGCATGCCTGGCCGGCACACACCGCCCGCATTATTGTCACCCGTGAACATGATGCGCTGTCGCCTCTTACGCGTTGAACAGCGGTTACGTCATTGCATAGAACGTGACGGCGGAATATAAGCAACCGCGTTAATAAGATGAAAAACTGAAGTCGTCGTCGTCGTCTGTCAGTACAGTGGTGAGAACGGTGATTTGTACCCTCTTTGAGTACGTCATGAAGATGCTGTTGTGCCAGTACTTAACGGTTACTGTTGAAATGTCATTACTGAATTTTTATCTTCCTTTGAATAGTACCCAAGTTCAGTCTCGTCTTCGTTGCCGTTTGACCCGTTACTGGAGAACCAAGCGAATCTGTTGCCTTCCCTAATCCACAGGTTCTAGCTTTTGCGGATGTCATCTCAGAAAAGGAACAGCATGTAGGAGGAAAAACTACCATTGACTGAATGAAGGAGAATATTGCGTCAATAACGCGGATAAAAATCAAGTGATTTGTGAAGCGACTGTTGAAGCATTTTGAAAATCAACCCCGGTTGACCACATTTGCATTCAGAAGCATTTTAAAAGTTTGCAAAGGAGGAGTTTGCAAGGAGGAGCAAGAAGCCAAACTTGTTTCCAAGGAGGAACCAGCTCCGAAGAAAGCTCGCCGTTGCGAATACTGTCCATGAAGCCCGCGACACGCTGGTATCTGACTTTCTACTTGCTAAGGTATCTGTGAATATTCTTCTAAAGAAGACTGACAACCCCCCGTTGAGCAAATTTCTTCATAAACACGTAGGAAAAGGCAGAAGCATTGCCGGATCTGATGTGCTGCGTCTGAAAATTCCCAAACTACAGGAAACCTAATCAGACATTGAAAGAGATGTTCTGTGATACCTTTATCAAAGTTACAGCAGACGAAACAACTGATGCTTGCGGGACCATGTATCTACACGTCCTGTTAGGTGTAACATTGAAATTCAACAAGGACAGTCTCCCAGCGCACCTTATCGACACGGTCAGTATGGAGTCCGTTCTGCCAAAGTTGGAGAAGCCGTCATGCGCAGCTTGGTAATGATGGGTGATGTCCTTCGTGTCCGATGGCGCTAGATATATAACAGCATGCTACCGTTGTGTCATTAAGCATGTTTGTGAGGATTCAGTTCACATCAGAATTGTTGCTCATTGCATCAACTCGATTAGAGAGACAATTCGCGGAATCTCTCCGGAAGTCGACAAATCCGCTGCAAAAATGAAAAGTGGTTTTCCTCTTTCGGGAAGAAAGGAGCACGTCTACATGAAGTATCTAACTCAGGATGGCGTGGATAAACTAAACGGTCCACCTGCACTGGTTATCACTCGCAGGTACTCCTGGCTGGAATCTGTCACACATCACAGCAAGTAGTTCCATTATTACCCAGCCATGTTACAAGCTATACAACAAGAGTTTGGCGACTCAGCCGGTGTTTGCGAACTGGCAGATATTCCTACTAAGAGTTGAGATGGCAACTACGTTGTATTACGTCGGTTGGGAAGAATAGCATCCGTTACCTGAAAACTGCCCGAATTACAGTCTCCGGTAACCCATAAAATTTACAACGACCTCTCCGATCTATCTAAGTCGCTGAAAACTGTTGACGAGGAAAACTGGCTGCAACATTTGCAGGCAGAGGGACTCACCTTTGATGCGTCTAGTAAAATCCAAACTGATATGCAACGCTGTTTATCTTAAGCTGGCATAGACGCCTAGGAGTTGCTGACATCACAGGCCGGCTTGCTCTTTTGAAAGTCACTAGAATGATCGACCAAAACTAACTCTTCACCTTGCCTAATGATGCATACAACTGAGCCGATGTTCCAGGTCTGGTTAGCTCCCCAGCTCTGGCAGCCGATTGGTTAATAAATCCAAAGGCGGTAGAAGAACTTCAAGGAGAAAAAGGTAAAAACCGACTGGCCTTCTAGTGTGTGATGCATGCAAGTATTCCACAACTGACAGATATCGCTGGCCGTTATCCATGTATTCCTGTGAATTCGGTAGATGCTGAACGGAGCATTATGGCCTAAAAATGTTTCTGACAATCGTCGCAACCTTTCAGACAGTAGCATAAAACACCTTGTTGAGCTTTATTTTTTAATTCCTCTGTTTTGAATACTGTCTCACATGTATACAGTGGATAAAGGTGCCTTGATTCCTGTTAATTTACGTTTCCGCGATGAAATCACGTAGGTTAATGTCTGCGCCGTAGAAATTTCAATGCATTTTCTATTTGTATCACGGAAATTTTGGGTCCTTAGTTTTATGACAAATAAAATGCGTACACAAACATGTTAATCCGTGTTAACGTGGAATAGTGCATACATTTAATTTTTTCCGCGGAACATTATATGCTACGGTACTCAAAGCGCCTGGTTCGCACACTCGTCCCATTGAGGTATAATACATATATGACTGTGGATACAATGACAAATTTATGTAACAGCATCAGTCTGCTGCGAAAATTTGAGAGAGGACTAAGAGACGGGGTTTTCCAAGTTACGGATTAATTGTAGATAGCTAGATCCCGTGATTGATTTATTAAATTGAGCAATGACCTGTGTTTAGGCTGTTATCACAGTTAAATAATCAATGCATTGTGCCCTGTGTTTGTGCGAAAACTATACTTTTCTTATTTCTTTTACTTTAAGATGGGTAAACCAGTTACAAATGTATTCCTTAGACGTTGGTGCAATGATACTTCAGTGAGTAATTAGTATATTTGAGGAAATTTGTCGCATATACCTTCAATCAGATTGTTACTTGACATCCGGAAAGCACTTAAATGCAGATTTGTGACTACAAAATCCTTCAGGATAAAGCAATCCGGCTGCTTCCTAAGTGACTCGAGCCTATTATTTCTCTGTTATTAATCAGAATGTATTACGCCTCTTGGTATACCATTCGGATTCTAACTTCCATGCTGACTTTAACTTAGAATGTAATGTATCTATCCCTAGGAATTACATCTATCCGTCTGACATAAAAAGATGTCTAAAAATATTACCAGAACATTTATTAATTGTTGAACCAGTAAGAAAGTAAAATTTAAAACAAGCAAACAGGAAACCCTGATACCCTTAAAGCGCAAGTATCTGCAAATGTGACTGCACTCGTTTGTTCTTCCTTTCAATCTCAGCATAAAATGTTATATCCACTGAATAATATTCTGCCATGGATCACGCCAGTCGCATTGTTATTGGCTAAATTTAGCTCAAAGGCGCAAGAGAATAGTGTTGAACAAATTAACCTTAGATGGATGCCGCCCATACTTTTGTGCACTTAACAAATATGTACATTCTGAGCGTCAACGAAACGCTTAAATGTTTAACTCAATACTCGTCGAATGGTAGTAAGAGCTAGTCAAATTTAGTAAGCGCCATGGACGAAACATCAACTGCTTCAAACTGGTGAATTTACTGAGCAAGTGCGGTTTATACTTCTCATGGTGTTTCCATGCCGAGGTCTATCAAATCTCCTGGATATTTATTCTAATATTTCGGATTGGTGAATATACTTTGTAGAAACCGATTCATTTACCGTGGGTGGAGGAAATTCTTCCGTCAGTTTGGTAGTTCCAGTATGTTCGTACGATTAAAAACAGTGTCTGAAAATGGGGGTAGATGGTACCTGCAGCGATGCTCAATGACACAATAGCTAGTGTTAGAAGATGACTCAAAAATGCCACTTGATAAGAAACGTTATACAAAACGTTTGAACAGTTGCTATGTTTTCAGATGCACGCAGTAAGTTTTCACTGATCTTCTTAACGACAGTTCACCAGTTTCGAATTACACGTTTTTACACCAATTCAACTAAATCTATCGTGGGTATTATCGATAATCCCTGAGGCCAAAAATTGTGAAAATAATAAACGAAGTAGCTAACATAACTAATGGTTTTTCTAGTGTACCATTGTTATCGACAGGAATATTAACAGCAGTTAAGCCATAAACCCCAGTTCACTTGGCTTGGTATGGGCAAGGAGTTAATGATACTAATGAATTCATTCGCTTGTTGAATCTAAAGCATAAATTATTTCCCAATACTATGGATATTAGTAAGCCATGTCCATCGTTTAAGTCAAATTAAATGCATCAGTAAGTATGAGAATTTCGTTTGCACCCTTAAATTGTCTAAGTCGATTTTATGATTATGGATAACTCGGGGAAGATTTTGGAACGGATAAAGGTTTGCGTGTCGATATTATTTCGCAGAAAAATAAATAAAAAGGCACATACGCGTGGATTAAAAATGTCTCAAATACATTGCAAAGATAAACACGCTGCAGCAGACGCGGAACTCAAAACCAGCAAGATGAGAACTTAAAACAATAGCCAGGTCAATCCCAACTCCAAAGCAGATTATTATGACATGGTCAGCAGCGGAGATCGAGTCAATCCAGAAGTTGGCCCTCGGTATATAGTTCAGCGATAGCCCCTCGAAAATGTTCTCGAGCTCGATGGGTAGCCAATTTTAAGGTCGGTGTGAGAAGACCGTTCTCAATGGTGAATTCATTTGGGGTAAGAAAAATGGACTTCGCCTGGAATGAGAACATAACACGAAGGACAAACAACTGGTAACGAACAATGTTTGAGAAACGCTGGGTAATAAAATAATTAGCGAAAATGGGTAAACTTTCGGAGTGTGTAGCTCACAGAACATAAAAATGCACTCTTCGAAAGAAAATGTTTTGTCTACTGAGAAATTAAGTACGGTAACCTTACAAGGAAACGATCTCATTTAAAGATAAATCCTTGTATACATACATTCCGCTTTTAAAAACAAGGGATTAGGTTTGCAAACTAGACCGCAAGTAAGCATGTTAACACAATTTCCGGACATTTGTCGTAGGTGCTCCTCAGGTGCCTATTAAACGTACAGTTTAACATTAGCGGTGAAATACGTCTTCAGATAGATGATGTTGCCATGTGACCTCTATTAAGTCTCTCGTTGATGCAGCATCGCCCACTAAGAACGCAAAATAACAGACTAGTAATACATTTCGGTTATGTTGAAGACAATTTAATACTCTTAAAATCAAAAAGTACGATTTTCAGCTCTTAAAAGTTTTAAATTTTTGCATAGGAATTTGTCATTTATCTATGAGTACCAGTCTAATGACAGACAGTTCTATTTACGCCGATTTGTGTGAAACACCGATATATATATATTCCACTTAATGTGAAACACAGCGTCAGCGTAATGTATGTGTTCGGCCAGGGATTTTAAACCTCGCCATTAATCTTCAGCTAAAATCGGCACATTTGGTATGTAATCCTCCCTAGGCAAACGTTCATTCTTAGGTAAGTTGCCGCAAAGGATTCTTTGCTTACTATCTGAGTCGTAAACTTCTTGCGTATTTCGCCAATTGCAAACTTAGTAATACCACGCTCGATAAAATGTGCTGAGGGAACTATTTGGGCGACGTCGTGGATGTGCACTGCAAGCATATTTAAACGTATAGATTTCACTTTTACGGAGAAGGCTGGATGGCTGTTATACTCCTCCTGTAGAGCGCAGTTTGACAAAGCTTAGGGGATACGAAAGCACGTCCCTACGTTTGCAGACCAAG
This sequence comes from Dicrocoelium dendriticum, assembly GCA_944474145.2. Taxonomy (NCBI): domain Eukaryota; kingdom Metazoa; phylum Platyhelminthes; class Trematoda; order Plagiorchiida; family Dicrocoeliidae; genus Dicrocoelium; species Dicrocoelium dendriticum. The sequence goes on along the minus strand of OX104067.1, from coordinate 23,068,065 downwards.
GACTTAAGCAATCCTGTTATTTTCCCACTCACCATGGGGGTGAATCAAGTACCATCTCTGTAGGGAATCAGTTATGAATCTCTGTCATCGTCGGTCAATGTAAACCTGCTTAAAGGACAACATTTTCATAGTGAATTGCCACTGGTTCGAATTCTACCAAGTGCGGAGGAAGGGCGAGATAGTGGTTGTACTCAGTAGGATGGAATGAACGATCGGCGCTCTATGAGGTTGAAACATATGTTTGACTGGGTGTGCCTGGTAAAAATTTTGGAAAAATAATTTTTTCGGTTGCTGCTATTCGTAAAATGTTGTGAAAGAACGATGGATCAAGCAAAGAGATCATTTGGTACGTGCTCTGAGGTAAATCTTTTGATGAATACTTTTAATTATGGTGATAAAAAATAGATGTGTGCATCAGCTCCTAATTCTAAACTAAAACTGCAATATTGACCAAGAATACTTAGCCGTGAACCATGCAATTTCAACACGCAAAACAATCAGAGAAAAAAGGGCCTAATGTCTAGTGAAGTTACATTAACCCTAGCTGCTTAAATAGGCACCAGTAAGCATAACTTTATAAGTAGCTTGATTAATAATGTGAATAAGTAATACAAAAAATGTGTTAAATCAATAATGGCCAAGAGTCAAAGGGTTGATGGTGGAGGACAAGGTATTTTGTATCCTTTGCAAACTGCTTAAGGCTTCGATTGACCAGCACACAATGAGCACATCTTACCTAAAGAAAAGCGCAAACGCTCAAATGCTTGACGGTTTATCATGTGCCTTTGTACAAAAGTTGTATTTATTGATTTATTGCCTATCTTAAAAGCAAAACAAAGCTCATGATACTCGTCGGCCACCTCACTGGCACAGTCACATGGCTTCAGTGCCGCGTTTGGCGGTTGTTTGGCATCTTTTATTCAATCAACTAACATTTTTTGTGCCATTACTTTAAATTTTGCCTTGAACGGTAAACTGAAAAAAGAATTTTCTATCGGAAAGAATGTGACTAATATCCCGACAAATACACATCAATCCATTGACGAATTTATGGCTAGCGCATAGTAATCTCAATAAGCTACACATGAGAAACCTCCGTAGAACTCAGGCATGAACTTGTAATCAGATGGCATTTACTTGTTATTTGCTCAAATTGAACCTATAACTATTCTCTTGGGGAAGTTTGTAATCCTTGTGCTGTGGGAAATATACACTAAGTTATTTAACTGGACTAGATTCAGGCGCATCCTAATAAATGCAATCGAAATCTAGCGACGAATGCTTGACGATCACTTGCCTATGTCTACATAGTCCACGTAGTGGCTAAGGAATGATGCTCAAGTAGGTGGTGATGACCCGTCGTTGCTTGGCTAAGGAGACTACAATAAAACCACAGACAGATTGCAATGAATACCTGAAATACTCATGTACTGGATGCGCCGAACTACAAATGTCACCAACGCAGCTCTAAGAAAGTACATAATAGAGAATGAAAATGATTCTGTTGTAATTTATTGATTATGAAGAAAGTTATTGTTAGCTCCGTAAGCGGTAGATTGATTACATTATTATAAGATTAATGCTAAATTTAGTGAAAAAATGATATCGAGGTACATATTTCTTCAGACTTAGGAGATTGTTCCATTTGTTTTTAGTAAGAGGAGATAGAACTCTACCAATTACTGCATTGCGAGGAGGTTAAAATCAATGCAGGGAATGTGGCCGACGAAGTCTGTCGCTTAATGAAACCGTAAGAAATAAAAGTTGTGATCGAAACAAGGACAATTTACTTTGCATGCTGCTTGTAATAATGAATTTCACTTTTACTTCGGACGTCGATTTCCCCTGAAATGTACTCTGGGCATTACCATCACCCAGAATATAGGTGAAGTGGAGAGCTTTTATGCGATACAAGCCTTAACCTCTGCATTTTATTATCATGCTCCTGCCAGACTGCACTCCTCATGTAATGATAACAAAACGAAACATGAACATTATGTAAAAATTTTACTGAACGACGTGCATGACACTAACTGGAGATTATGAAAATTGAAATCTGGTGCTATTTTCGACTGAGAAATGACAATAAGCAAAAAGTTGTCGCAAAGTGTAGCGTCATTAATAGCAACCATTAAAAATTAAAAGCAAGAAGCATGGTCAAAAATTGTGTATTTAACATAAGCATAAAAACGCTAATCGTATTTAAGGAGAGAGCGATAGGAGCTCTGGACCTCTTTTGGTCTGAAATAAGAGATTGGTGAATTGTCAGTAGATAAAATGCAGAACTAAGGTTGTAGATCATCGAGATTAGTTTTTCAGTGTACACCTCAAGCGTTATTGGTTGAAAAATAATGAAAGCAACAGAATATCGAATTAAATAGGCGGTTGAAAAGATACTACGCTAACGACTACGCAGACGTACCAGTTCGAATCCGTTGAGACCACGCTGTCTACCCAGCGCATTCATCCGGCTCAAAATATATTTTCTAACGTCCAGATTGGAGCATAGTTCAACTTCATTTAAACTGGACAAAACCTCCGTTTTACTGTTAGGGAAGCTTAAAGATATTTTCCCCCCTGCCTTGACCAACTCAGAGCGCAGTACCGCGAAATTCGGATGAACAACGACTACTGCAAATGCTCGTGACGAGTCACCGTCCAGAAAGGAATTCTGTACCAGCGGGCAGCATTGGTAAATCCCCTGAACTTTTTCAGCAGCGATGTATTCACCCTGTGTCAACTTGAACATATTCTTGCATCTGTCGACAATTTTCAACGCACCCGTCTAAAATGGAGAAAGATAAACTGTTTATTTCTATAAGCTTGCTGTCATCCTGGTATAAACATAGTAGTAAATACTAGTAAACATTCTAAGCTGCACCGAATTTAATTGCTTAATTTTCATTGCGATTCCAACATTTTTCGGGAGGCTCTTGAATGTACCTTAATATAAAAAAGACTCTTTGACATGATAAACATTCGTTGACTACTTATTCTACACATTATCAACACTACGGTGTTGGCGAATGATTATCATGCTGTTGGTGGATGTTCATTTTACTAGTTTCTACAAGGAAACGAATTGGTCGATGTTTGCCGACATCTACTTGACGTATTGCACACGGATGCTTCGACTTACAACGTAGCGACATGGTTGCTACGTTAATTAAATTAAACGCTGCGAATTTCCAAGCATCGGCGGATATTGACAGCAACATTAGTACACCTTAGTGGAAAACAGGGGAAGAATTAAACGAAAAGTTGCGTAACCGTGTACCCTTCCTAAAACCTACGTTCATCGCCATCTGCAACAATTCGGAATGGTTCAGAAGCTCAGACAACTGGTACCTCATGGATTGGCATAAACACTGTGCTATTACAGTTTCATTGTCCAACCGAAGACGCGTACATCATTATCTAAACGAGGTTTTTGTGAATCGATAACTGGACGCTCATTACTTACAATAGTAATCAGCTCCGTTGAATCGTAGCAAACATTAATCTGAAAAAGTCCCGATAGGCAACCTGCACAGCAAATTCTGATTCCATCGATCTACTAGGGTAAGCACGGCATCATTTACTGAAAGCTGTTACTTGACAACTTAAAAAGTTACTGACGGTCTTCTATCATTTAGTGCAAGTAATAAAAGACAAACGTTGAAAAATGTCAAACAGAGGATCGAAACTTTCTCCTCCATGATAACGCAAGTAGCACATGATGAAAACCACACATCCATGATTCAGGTGCTAGGTATCGAATCTTTGACACAATCAAATTTTGGCCGGCACCTTGTACGCACTGAATACCACTATTTCAGCTTACAATACATGAACATCAAAGACAAAGTATTACATAACCGCAACCAAATCGCCCGATAATTTAGCATCTAGCTTAGCTCGATCTATGATTGAGGTATCGATAACCTGCCTGAGTCTTGGCAGTACGTCATTGGTAACAATGGGTGTTGAATGAAGTAGATATTTTTGGCTTTCTAAAACAACTATTGATTGAAAGTGTGTGCAACATTTTCAAATAATTCCGGAAGAATGAATACACACAAAACAAGGTCGATATGACGTGTGCACGAGACAACATCACAATGAAAGGAACGGTGATCGTGATGTTATCTGGTACACAGAGTAAGAACATACGATGGCTACTTCTGCGTAGCACGTAAGTCAGACGCCGGGGAGAGGGTAGTAACATGAGCAACACAGTGTGCTAAAGGTAGTCGAACTGTTGTACATAAGTAATTGATTCCTCAATTAATACGCTTGTAATTTATAAAGGTCTGTCACGGACTCCATGTCCTGGTGGTATATGTCACGTATATATGGTAGTCATGAATTGCATTCTTATTGGTGTTGGTGGATCTATTGGCGATTCCTAGTGGGACGATGTGTCAGTTTAGTATATCTCCGGAAATAATATGAAGGTGGTTCATAATGACATACTGGCAAAGGTGAGTTAACACTTTCAAAAAACACAAAACTAAGTGAGCTGCCAGACCAATGTTTCCTTCCTCGTAATCAATAGAGATAACTAGAGAGCAGAGAGGTGAAACTCAAATCGCTTACAGGAGTCCACATTCCAATATCGCCTGTATGTAACCAACCATCTTTGTCGAAGAGTTGAGCAGTTCTTTCGGGATCCTTGTAATATCCTTTGGTACATTGTAGACCACGGACGCATACCTAAATGAAAACATTATCCTGATGCGGTCACTGCTCAAAGATACTTGGTTAATGTTGGAACAAAAACATTTATCTTAAAATCCAGCAAGTAAACGAAAGCCATGAATCTGCAATATGCGAGACACGTCTGGTTTGAAATGACTACGGATCACAAGCATTTTGCTAAATTGTCAACAAAATAAACGAAAAGACGCGGAGCAGCTCCGAGAAGGAACTGAGGAAGTTTAGCAGCAACGACTTGCAATGTGTATGGAAAGGTAATATGTGAAATAGTTCAAGACCCTAAATTAGCCTCAAATAAAGTGGTAAGCACAATTGCAAATTACTTTCGTTTAAGGAGTTGGTTTTTCCGTACTCTTCGTCGTACCGAAATCTTTTTCGGTATTTACCGTCACAATTAATGGAAAGCAGTGGGTTCGATTAGCTTTTCAATTCCGAATATCTTGCATCGTGCACAAGTGGCTGACTCCAATGGTTGCAGTGGACACTTGCTCACTTCGTTGGTTGCGAAACAGTATCAATGCTTAATGCGAGTATGCTTATAGAGGTGATCTTAAGAACTGCGCATAGTCGATACTGTAATATTCACATAAGTATGGGTATATTTGGCACCAAGGTGGCCAGGTAATTGTTAATCTATTTAATTTAGTAATATCCAACGTTGTAGTTTATTTTACACTTCAGTCTTTGTACAAGAGAAAGCTTTCATCCTTATCACGCAAATGGCCACATTCTCTTAGGTCCTTTGTTGCGTTGCGCTGATAACTAGTTCAGATGTCGCCTTGTTTACAATGGTAAAATTTTGCTATGGTTATTTCACATTTCCAACCCAAACAAAACTGGGAGATAAGTAATTGAGCAATGTGATTCTGACAGATTGAAATGGGTCAGCAATCGTTTGCATAGTCCGCAGACAACAAACCACTTTTGTAGTGACAGTAAGCAAAAGGTAGTGCATCTGAACACCTACTCTTTCAGTATTTTACAACGTTAGATTTCACTGTTGTTTGAAACTTCCAAACGTCCATTTGGTTTACTGTATGTACATCTGTTTTCACAATCCGCTCTGGTCGGTCCAGTGTTACACCGTTCCTTGCCCTTGCTCATTCGCTTCATATTCTTGTAGCCTGTCCAAAATACGTTGGGTCCAACTGCCTTATCTTTTCTACCGTCTCGTATTTCGCACCTCTATTACGTCTCATTGCTACCGGCTAGTAACCCAAGTGCCATGCAAAGGGAACAGTAAATGTCACCGCTTAATTTTTCGATTCACAGAAAACGGTAAAATATATTTGTGAATATTTTTGTTTCTCAAAATCTCCTTAGATAATAATGAATTGTTGTTTCTCACCTAAATGCCTGGTTTTTGAATGAGATTACTAGAAAAACAAGAGAAAAATGTCATTTATGTGCTCAAATCATAAATAACAACTTCAATGTCCTGTCTTACATTTTGTCGATCCAAAATGATCCGATATTTCTATGCACGATTTCTCGCCTATTTGCTGCAGATAATTAAATTAACTGCATTCGACTCGGAGGTGTCAGCTCTACAATGTGCATACCAAATTAATCTTGTTGTTGCAACGTCCGATTCATGTCTGCCTTGCTGACGTTTTTGTTGCTGAATTTCAACAGTGAAATACTCCAGCTTTTAGTGTTTTGTGGCTTTCTTAGGATCTCTCGAACGATCTTCTGCGGAAAATCTTGTAAACTGAAAGCCGCTCTTCTCCCATAACATTTGTAGCAGCTGCCTCGCCTTTCCTAACACCATGATTCTTGCTCAACATTCAATTAGAATTAATTAATAACCTAAATCCATTCGCTACACTTTGTGAACTTGTCAATCTGTGCGCCGACGCCACACATCTTATCGAACAGCACAACGACATCGTAAATTAGTCCGCCCTCACTTTACCTTTCTAACCACAGCGCTCGTCTGACTGACGTGCGCAACCGAATAAAGTCGACAAAGTACACAACATCAACTAGAACACCGCGTCAGTTAACGACACTACGCTGTATCGGAAAGCATGTAAATGCGCATCCAAATGGGCCCGAATGTGAAGGGTGCATGTAAGTCTGTAAAAGGTAATCAAATTTTCGACTTAAGAATAGTCTGCTCGCGCTGTTTAAAATCTTAACAGCTAATGTGTACACATCTTTCCCAACGAGAGGTAAGAGATCGAAACAGCTCCCAATAAGCCCACTGGCTTTGTACCGCATTTGACTATTCCAGTAGGGAAATGTATGCATATCCTAGTCAAAAAGTGCGATCGGTTAGCAGCGAAATTCAACCAGTGAATGAGTGCTATGGTTAAAACACTGGAAGCGAGTACGCCCCAGCAGAGCGCAGTGAGCTCTAAGCAAAGCACTGGGGCACATTTTACCTTACCATTGTCCCAGACTGTAGGGTCACCATTGTCGTTTATCTCCTACAAATTTGGAAGAACGCCACGCCAAAAGAGACTAGGGCGCTGATAGCCAAACGGTACTCAGGAAAAAGAAAATCAGATACCACTCGAAGTGTGCGATCTATCAAATTCTGCCGGTCTCAAAAACTTTTATCGTTAACAAAGATGACGCGGCCGAAAACCAGCCTTCTGCATCTTCACTGTCTGGTGGAGCTCGATTCCTCTGGGAATTCGCACTCCTGTGTAGCGCTCCCTGCATAAGTCACCCGGGATGACACAATTAGGGTTTTTCTGTTCCAAAAACCGCTAACTCGAACAGACAGCCTAACATAAGACCACCGTCGCCTGGCATAATAACAATGGAACAGTAGTTTTATACGGGCACAAAATTTAAAGCTTCACAGGTCCCGTAGGATGGTCATGGTGTAAGTTCAAAACATAAAAGAATCGTCAGCAAAATCAGGTTCACACCGGTGGACTCACTGCAGTATACGTAGTATACTCTGGTAATCTAATGCAATCTATAAGTAGTGACAACAAAAGAGACTTTCGTAACAAATCGTATAGTATTCCGGTGAATACATAAGAGAAGTGAAAAGAGTGGAACACATTTTTGTAGTTTCCCAGACACTTGTGTTTATCCAAGGGTAATGGGTCATGTAAGGTGGTGCAGTGAGTGCACAGTCAACTCGAGCTTTGTTCGCTGCCAGTGTTGGAGCTTAGATGACTCATTCCAGTCCAGCATTCCATGTTCTGCAAACGCGTATGGAAAAGAAATTCCCAAAGCATTCCAAACGGCTGTACTGCTCTGCCACCTTGAGATGGTTGCCTCACAAATTAATGTTGCGACTGAGCTCTAACAAATGGCAACACCCGTGTTTTGGGATTCCTGAAAATATGGTAACCGAAAATCAGGTCACAACGCAATCGCCGGTATTGTCAGCTGAATACCACGAGCACTCAAATCCTAAAATTATACGGCAAAATATATAAACCATTGACAATTTGGTTGCCGGGCTTTAGGGTATCTCTAAGGCGGTGAATTCTCTCTTCAGCCATGGCTGCCAGGTCTGTATTGCATACTCCACATATGGACGTATGTATGAGCCTAGAAGCTGTGGAAAAATCAACGGGTCGACTCGTCCAAATGCTCACTTCAAGAGGACACGTGTTAGATGCCCATCTTTGATGCCTTCTTAGCCTCAATTAAAAGCCATCCGAGGTCCGCGTGGAACAGAACTTCCAGATCCTACTCGCCAGAAGAAGTCTGAAGCTCCTGGTTGTCGATTTTGTAGGAGAACATCACCTGGTTTCGTATGTGCAAAACTTTACATTTGCCCATATTGAATCGAAATATATTTTGAATCGACCAAGAATACACCTAGTCCAGCTTGGCTTGTAGTGCTGTGATATCATCAGTCGTTTTAATCGTTCTTCATAGTTTGATGTTATCTACATAAAGCAGGTGCTTCGAGTTTAAGAGGTGTGTGCTATCGTTGCTATATGACAAAAATAACCAAGGTCCTAATATTGATCTATCTGGTAGTCCGCATTCAACAGAGATGGGATCTGACAGGTATTCACGCACTAATACTTTCATACGCCGGTGTAGAAAACAGCTTCTGATCCATCCTAGAAAAGAATCACTAATACAAAAGGTCCGAACTTTATAGAGCAGCATGTTACGGTCTAACCGATTGACTGCCTTTGAGAAGTTAAAAAATTCACACCAACACCTCTGCCAGAGTCCACTGTTTCGATCCAGCTGGATCAAGCTAGCAGTAGGTTTCTTGTGCACGACCGATTTCGTTGGAAGACAAACCGTTCTAGTGTGAGATAGTTAAATATTCCAAATAGGATTAAGCGTATCAGAAATAATATCTTCCACTAACGTTGAAAGTATTGGTATTAAGTTTAGGGACGGTAAGCGGTTGTATGGGAACGAAAACCTCCATTGTGAATAAAAGTAATCATCCCGTGTTTACATATCTCGGGCACGTGGAGTTTGTCAAAACGTAATTGGGTGATTTGAGACAAAAATCACTTAAGCTCTCAACTACCGCCGCTACCGAGTTTGCACATAAATCATAACCTCCAAGAGACCTGTACTTCAGCTTTTTAGTACAGCTTCTGCCGTGAGGCAAATGTGATTGAGATTTGAAAGGGATACAACTCTTGTCATATGGTTTGTTGGCCAGTGATTACACTGAAGTGTTGGAGTATATTGCAGGCGCATGGTATATGCCACATCCTTCGGAGTTCGCGTGGGTCCATCTGCTGTTTTAGGAGGAGGATTTTCCAGTTTCACCTGACGTAGACTGCTTAAGTGTTGATACAACATCTTATGGTTTGAGGCATTACGTACTGTTAACTTCTGCTGGTACGCTATTTTAACCTCTCGAACAAGCTGAGTAAATTGGTATCGTTGGGTTGCATAGGTAATATAGGACTCGGTGCTCAGATATCGTTATTAGATATGCCAGGTTTATTTTCGAATCTCTATACACTTGCGCGTCCTGCTTCACAGGAACGAGACAGCGTTTCTCGGATGCAAGGTCTTAGTCGCTGATGCTTCGTAAACCAGGGAGGTAAACTTGCTGACAAAATGCTCCCATACGCTAGCCCGTGCTTCGTCTGCTAGAAAGGTTCAACTGGTTGTCTCGCCTATTCGAGCTGAAATGTCGTAGCATACATATGCTCGTGATGGGTCAGCAATTTCTATGGGATATTCTGCATAGCAAATATATTCAAGAAGTAATATTGCGTGATCGCTGCGGCTCAAGGTGACGTCGATTATCATCCGGTAGGTCATCGGTTCTTTGTTGGTGGAAATCCGATTCAGTATAGAAGGTTTAAGCTTTTCTCGGAACCGGGTGACAGTGTGGGTTTGGTCTTAAATCGGGAAATTGGAGAAAAGCAGTTGTAGATCAGCCTTAAATTGTTCTTCAGGAGAGGCTTGGGATTCCAGAACGTATGTGTTGCAATCGCCAGTAAGAATAATGTGACTGTAATTCAAGTTTATCATCCGCCTTATTTCGGTTGCCGGAAACATTTCACCTCGGAAGTGGAGGAGTGAGGGCGGTAAACGTCCGCCGCCAAACAAGTGTCGTTGCCTTCCTAACGTAGACGGCACCAAAGAGAATACTGTAGTCTGCTGACCGGATCCACTGTGGGTTCACATTGAAGATCATTGCGGAAGCCAAGAGCCACCCCTGCAACTTTGCTGCGTCAGCCGTGCCGAAACACGGACATGCCTGGCAGTGCGATCTCGACATCACCTACATCGGGGCGTAACCTTGTCTCTGGTATAGCGCTGAGGTCACAGGCCTTCGATGCTTGAGGCAGCCGCGTTTTGGAATGTTTATTCAGTAAGCTGTAGGCATCAGTGTACATACAAGGAATCTACTTGTATTTAGATTCCTTTTGACTAGGGGCATATGAATGATGTCGAATTGTGACGATCGATGAGAACCTAACGCCCGACCTATTTTTTAGGTGGCTTACCAAATCTCGATACGAATGCAATCGGATTACTGACTCATTCACACTTGCGGTATATCGTTCATCTGTATCGTTTTCAATAAGTACGATTCAGTGTGTACAGTTGGCTCATGCGCCGTTGTGCTTACATTGAGTCGACAAAGGCATCCATTCCGCGAGGACAACGGGTGGCTGCGGTGCACTAACTGCTATCTTTAGCCGTAGCTAAGAAGGAAATATGTTGCTTAGTATCTGCTAGCTAAGGATTAAATTCGTCGCCATCTGTTTTGATTGTACCATTGGTTTTAGTATTTTCGGGATACTGCCTTTGTTATGTGGCGACGGGCGTAATCGTGTAAAGGACTGAAGAACGAGGTCAGCAACACAGGAAGCTTCACGAATATAACGCCATTCTTCCAAGTCATGATCATGGGCTTCTCATCGCTAGATGCTGAGAGATAGGGCACGACATGAACGAAAACAACCATTTGCCTACTATAGGTCTAATAGTCCTTTGAAGTATTTCTGTCTCTCTGGCGTTTGCTCCATGGAACATCCGGAAGTAAGCGTGTCACACCGTCTTCAGTCCGCAGGCGCATTCTCGACAAAGCGACGTCTCCACATCATCTGTGAATCCCGGTGTTATTAGTATTAACTAGGACTTCCTGTAATTAATCGACGTTGGATGTTTGGTGATGCGCATTAACTTAGTCGGTATGGCTTGAACTCCGGTTCTTTTACAAAGGAAACTCCACTGATTTAAATTATTCTGCTGTTTACTCCTTAAGAGGTTTGTCTTAGACTCAAAAACGTTGGTGCATATTATTGTCAAGGCACCGTAGTTCCGACTGGTCTTCGGTAACTCGGCAGTCAGGGTTATCGTGAGATTTGGTGGTCTCTGTAACATACACCCGGTCCTTGACCTTATTTTGCGACTGTAAAGGGTGTGGATACTGAAGTTGTACTTGGATTACATAGAGCAGCAACGGTAGCATAAATGCATCTGTTGTTAAAACGCTTCAGTTTCCTTTAGTCAATCGGAAAGGTTGGTGTTACCGATGTTGCGTTAGTCGATACCTTGTATAAGATCATGTGAACGGTGGAGCTAGGCATGCATGTATCTTTAAGATGACGATTTCGTTCGTAGTTCCCAAGGTTTCTGGTATTGTGTGGCCGTGCAAACGCCTAGCCTGTTTCTTGGGTTCGAATTGGGACCTAGAGGAGTCGGATAAGTTATAACCTGTGCTATTGCCGCCGCTAGCGAAGCAGTTTTGCACCTAAACGAGGTTAATTTTTGGATAATAGACTATCGTACTTTCGTGTTAATGCTAGTAAGTACTTTACAAGTAGAACCGCAGTACGCTTAGGACAGAACCAAAGTGAACCCGCTGTATTATATTTCTTTTATTTGGTGCGATAGACTGTGACCCACTTCGAATGGTACCGACTAATACAATTAGTACATGTCAATCCTACATTTACTATCTTAGTTCATGTTTGTTTGGCACCATATATCATGCTTTTGCTTATCGGTGTTGTGATCATGATGGCTACATAGTCGTTGCTCTGTTTACGGGTACGTGGCACGTCGCCGTCGCCTGGCGTTTGGACTTCAATTGTCAAGTCAGCGTCAGATAAATGGGTAATCGTCTTTTGTATGTTGCGTCCTATGAGTAATAGGATTACGGCTAAGGCGTGTGGTGTAGGCAATTATCGTGCTAAACAGGGTGGTCGGTCGCACCGGCTGAAGTCAGGAGCAGCGAAAGTTGTCAGTTGCCTCTCTGAGAGGGTTTCACAGTGGGAACGTTGTTTTCTCTGTAGCTGTAACCAAGTACGATGGAATGAGAAAAGTAAAGGTTTGCTCGAAAGCTAGAAGAAGCCATTATTAAAAGTAGTAAAAATCCTGGTTGGATGATTAATCCGGTGACAACAAACTCCGCTGTAAATTATTCCAGAGAAAATGTTTTCAGTAGATGGGGTTTTCAAACCCAGACAAAAAGATGCCAATCCAACAATGTGCAACAAAATGTCCCGTAAAAGCTGCAAAATACAAGAAGCAAAATATGATGAGGTCACCGACTCTCGATCAAAATGGCTGAAGAGGCCAGTAATACGAAGTAACGAATTCAGGCAAAGCACGCCCCCAGACCGCAGTTAGGCAAGAACAAGACACAGTAAGAAACTAAGTGTATTGGGCAAAGCACTGTGACATGGCTCACATGACACATGAGTTAAAGCATGAGTGAGGATCTACTGATTGGTCAATGTGAGGAAAACCAATAAGAACGCGGTGTGGCTGAACTAGCTAATCAATATCAGTGACGGGTGGAACATCCCCTGCTCTCTTGAAGAAAGCCAAACACCGGGAAAGAAACTTTCAATAGGTTTACGTACACGTTGGGACCAGCGAAGTGGCGGACAGTATTTTGTTTGCTCAGTATCCTGAGTGGTTTGTTCCACCGTCGACTGGACTGAATCAGATATATTTTCCTCATTTGTGTTTCTACACAACGCGCACATATATGATCTGAATGCCGCCTAAGGACGAGAGCATTTCCTTCTAGGTCAGCCTGGGTACCAACACTTGTGAACACGGTTGCGGGCTGCCATGGCTGATCGTGAGGAAGCCGTGTATACACAGGATCTCTCGGTTGGAAAACTACATCGTGATCCCTGTCTAACGTTGCTGTCTTGCTTTGTTCACTTTTATGTGCCCTCGACGATTAGGAAATAATGGTGGTAATCTAGTACAAAGTGTTCTACCGAAAATCAGTTCTGCGGGGGATTTACCCGTGGATTCTATCGGAGTTGTTCTGTAGGCAAAAAGCAGTCGATCTAATCGCGTTTGTGTGGTTCTTGATATCTGCTTTAGCAGGACCCTTTTAACCGTCTGAACCGTCCTTTTGGATAATCCATTTGACGTAGGATGATATGGGGCTGTACGCAAGTGTTGAATGCCACTGCTCTGCATAAAGCTCTCAAACTTGTTACTGGTAAAACAGAACCCATTATCTGTACAAACAGTTTCAGATATTCCGAAAACCGAAAACGATCGGATCTTTGAAATGGTTGTTTCAGCCGTGGGATGAGACTGGATAAACATCGATCCATCTCGTATGAGCAACAACTATCAACAGGAAAAATGTTCCGTTCCAAGGACCAAAATAGTCTGCATGGATACGCTGCCATGGGCTTTCAGGCCAACGCCGAGGGTTTATTAGACCGGGAGGTTTATTCGACTGATATTGTTGACAGAGATCACACGTTTTCAGGTAGTTTTTAACTTTGACATCTTAACCGGACCACCAGCAATAGCGCGTGCAAGAGCTTTCATTCGGGCAACACCTAGATGTCCATTGTATTCATTCATAATAAAGGAGCCCTTAAACAGGCAACCATCTTGTATATTCAACTCATTTTTCCGAAGCCCAAAAGATTTCAACTCAACCAGAATTCTACTAGGCCGGTCCAGTTTCGTGAACCGTATCACGGAGGCTAGTTTGGGATCCCAATCGGTCCATCGACGTATGACGTCACTTGTCAAATGGGTAGTGTCGAGGTACTGTCTCAAATGAACCAACTCTACCGCATCATCTATTGGCCTTGCGGGGGTCGCGTGCGGTAAACGACTCAGAGCATCCGCCGTACCATTGTTAGAGTCTGGAAGGTAAGAATTTTGGTATTCATACGCACTTAGGGTAAGGGCCCATCGTTGCATTTTAGGTGAAAACATTTGATGCATCCCCTTGGATTAACCCAATAAGGATATCAACGGTTTGTGAATAGTTTGGATCTTCAAATGACTGCCCCAAATGTACTGATGAAATTTCTTGACACCGAAGATAACTGCCAAGGCCTCTCGATCAAGTTGTGAGTAACTTTTTTAAACGGTTGTAAGCTAATCAAAGCAAAAGCTATCGGATGAATTGAAGCATTCAGCATTTTATGACATAAAATTGCTCTAACTTTGTTTTTGTAGAAGCATCACACTAAACAGATAAGTATTTCCATCTTAGTGAACTAAAACCGGCGCTGATGCTAAACAGTTTTTAGCACGAAGGAAAGCGGACGGGTGCTCATCATTCCACACCCACAGGGTAAATTTATGTAGCAGTGCGTTCAAAGGAGCTAAAATAGTTGACGTCCCCGGTAGAAAAAGTGACCAGAATGTGATCACACTCCTAAGAACAACCGGAGTTCATCAACATTCGTAGGCTGCGGTGTTCCTATAACTGGGGAAACTTTATCCTGCAAAACACGCAGGTCTCTCTTAGCAAGTTTGTAGCCAAGCTAACAAACAGATTCAGACAAAAACTTACGCTTAGATTTCGTCAGTTTCAAAAAATGCGATTCCAAATGTTTCAACACCATCCGAAGTGTCTTTAAATATCCAGCATCACTTCGGCCAGAAACCAGGATATCATCCAAATAACCACCAGTAAATGGTATATCCTTCACGATGTCATCCACAATTCGCTAGAAGATGGTGGGGGCGGAGCTTATTTCGAAAGGAAGACGGGTATACTGAAATAGACCAAAATATATAGTTATGGTGATAAATTCGCGTGAGTTCTCATCAACTTCTACTTGAGAATATGGATGACTAAGATTAAACTTAGAAAAGTTTTGACCACCGGATAACGTAGCGTACAAATCAATGCGTGGCAAAGGATACCTTTCCACCTTGGTAGCTTGATTGACAGTTAACTTAGAGACTTCACAGATAGGACGGTTCTGTCGGGTTTCAGTATAGGCACAATTGGGTACCGTAATCCGAGTGTTGTACGGGCATGATTATACCTTCGGATTGTAGCCATTTTAGTTCTACTTCAACTTTCGGACACATAGCGTACCGTAATATTCGTGTTTTTTAAAACTTGGCATTGGTGTTCTCCCGTAGATTGATGGAAGCTTTGAAATGTTTCAGCTTTCCCAAATTATCTTTGAATCTATAAGAAAATTGGTTCAACATGTCGTTTAGACTGCTGTCATTGATCACGACCTCATTAACCTGCATCTTTTCTGGGGAGTATCGGATCCAATTTCTGCCCAAAAGATTTGGTCTTTTCCCAGGAACAACGAGCAAAGTTAGAGTTACTACCAGTTCGTTGCGACTGAGTATAACAATGAGCTTTCCAAAGACCGTAATCGGATCACCAGTGTAGGCTTGTAATGTGGAGTCACAAGGTTGTAAGGGCGGCAGACTCTGTGTTGAATCCCTGTTTATAATGGTAACTACGGCCCCTGTATCCAGTTCCAAATCGATCGGTTCATTCTCGATAATCTAATGAATCTTCTATAGAGGGCACTTATTGGGTGATCCGGCATTAAAGTTGACGGAATTTAGATCGTTGTCTGGGTCTTTCAGAACTTTTCTCCGTAAGCGACAGCTTATTATGGCACCTCGATTGTGTGAGATTGTTTGGTGGGGCTGGTGCCGATCTGCACAGGCGGGCGAGGTGACTTATTGTACCACATTTTCGGTAGATGCTTTCCTTGTAGCGACACAGAAACTCGATCATGTTGCATCCGCAACGATAGCACACGAACTGGTTTCGACGTTCACCTGGAGTTGGTGGTCTAGCAACTGCGTGAACAGCATCGAGGACTGGATGAGCAGTGAATTCACACAGCTGGTGCGAGTTATTCTCCATATGGCGAACGATTAAAAAAGCATTCACTCATGTGGTATCTGACTGGTTCAGAGATAACCATTTTTCACGTGCGCTTTTCTACAGAATCACCGTAATTAAGCACAGTATTTTCATTTCTTCTTCAAATCTTTTCGGACAAAATTTCGTTGTATTTACAATCGGGAATAAACTGACGGATATGTGCAATGAAGTCGTTGACGCTCTCGTTCGGTTTCTGTACAGGCTTTGAAAAGCAGTATCTCGCAGTAAAAGCATTCTGTTTCAATCCCCACAGTGTGGTATATTTATCCAAGTCCGATGTAACAGTGTCACAATTTTTCACATGTAGTGCGTCATAATGTCGCTGGCTTTCATCTCCAATCATTTGTCTGAATAGTCGTATTGTGTGAATCACCCAAAGTGAAATCATAGGATTCAAAACAGGCAGTAGGTCCAGGTACTTAATAAATGATTTCCTACACCTCATCCAGTTTGATAAGATCGGTCTGTCCTCAGCGGAAGACCAAAAGTTAGCAGGTGTGTTAATGATAGGGTTCATCTTGATCCTGTCTCCAGTAATACGTAGTTAGGAATTCAGGCAAAGCACGCCCCCAGACCGTAGTTAGGCAAGAACAAGACACAGTAAGAAACTAAGTGTATTGGGCAAAGCACTGCGACATGGCTCACATGACACATGAGTTAAAGCATGAGTGAGGATCTATTGATTGGTGAATGCGAGGAAATCCAATAACAACGCGATTTGGCTGAACTAACCAATCAATATCAGTGACGGATGTGACAGCCAGGATCAACAATAACCCGAAATGAAGCTAAATAGAAAAGGATCTAAAAAGAGTACCTAGCCGTTGTGTGCTCAAATGCCCACGAATATACCACCATTACATTATGTGGTAATTTGTCGGAGGAGCAAGATCAATGGAAATCATTGTGCATTCTGATGAGCGTCAATAACAAATTCATCAACCTAATACAGGTTACTCATCACCCGAAAGCTGCATCCGATAGAGAAACCATAATTAATTGAGTAAAAATACAATTCTCTACTGATGTGGAAAACGTCAAGCTCAGTGCAAGTGGGTTACAACATTTCTCGTGTGGGATACGGAGCCATTCTGCTGTCCCTTGGAGCTTGCAACAATCAAAAACATAGACCGAAGAGGGACACAGCAAACTGAATCTCCTGGACACTCTTAACCGTGGCGTGCTAGAGCTTCCTTCCCACTGCTTTCAAAGGATCGGAAATAACGATACGGAACAGCTGTGGTTCGTACGTGAAACACCGTTCTTGGATAATATCGTCCTGCGATCGCTCAAAAAGCTATCACTTTTAACCAATTACGTAAGGTGCAGCACAAGATCCCAAAACTCTTGGTTCAGTCAGGGCAACCAGTTATAGAATTGATAGAACGTTGGTGGAGAAATCGAAAATGCCTTTTACCCAAACTACGATTAAAAGTTGCACAAGTCTTGAAAAGACCCGATAGAAACTTATCTGAGAAAGCAAACCAACTGACGATCACAAAAGAGCTTCACTTTGCAGCTCTTTCGCCTGATTCTGCAGTTGATCCAAACTAGGAATGGAATGTATCTTGGCCAAATAAAGCTGCAGACGATGTCATTATCTCAACAAAGGAAACCAATAACGGTTGAACACACATTAGTCCGCATTCTCCCACACCTGACATTTTAGCCACTAGTGGGATCCTAGACACCGAATAAATTGTCCTGCATCTATATCAGTGGTCAACGCTTCCTTAATAAGCTGGCCAAACTGAAAGATCATGGAGTTTTTAATCCATGTGGTGTCATTGGTGTCACGCAGATATAGTTACACACCGGAAAGACAGATGCTGAAGTCGCGCTACTGGGCAGGTCAGTCATCCGAAGCGATGTTCTTACAAAGATATGAGGGGCAATTCTGTATTATCGAAGCAACCTACAGTACGATTGGAAAGGAGGGACGGATTGCCGAAAGAGTGTAATCGAATTCATCACGACATGCGTCTCTACGAGGGAGAGATATTTTGCATTCGTTGTCAGACTACTCAATCGGAGCGGTGTGCTTAACCGCAAACCTGTGTACCTCGGGCAGGAATTTTTCTCTGCTCTGATAACTGGTAGCGCGTAGGTCAATGATGACATTCATAGTTGTAAACAGACAGGCTAAAAGTCGCGGTCCGGACATTGGTTATATTTGCCAGATAACTTTAGCCACACGGTAAGCTTCCTTTCTTATGTGGGTTACTTTTTCAGCGATGGAACGCAAGGATACAGTCACTTCAGTGAATGTTATGCAACCTCAGTTACGTCAAGACGCTGATGATAAACGCGTGTTGATTCTTCAATTTTATTGGGAGTGTGGGCTTAATGCAACCGAGACAGCGAGAAGATACAATAGCATAACCTCGGGAAGGCGGCCTGTAAACGGACAGTATGTGTTAAAATTGGTGAAGAAGTTGGAGCACACTGGTATTGTGTGCAACGCCCGAATTACGGGGCGTCCTCGCACCACAACGGATGAGAGTTCAGCTAGTGCTGTTGTCCGCGAAGTGAGCGAAAGGTCAGTTCTCAGCATTCTTACAATTGCTCAAAATTATGACACCACCTCTTACGCAGTGCAACGGATTTTGAATAAAAGAAAATTTCGTCGTTATGGTGCACATCAAATGAAAATGTTAAACCCATGCGATCCGGAGAACCAGCTTGCATTTTGTAACTGGTTCTTGAATCACGTAAATATTCACTCAGTTATTTTTACCTGTGAGGCAATATGCCACTTGCACGGAATACATAAGCCGCACTTTTGGGCGACATCGAATCCACGACGCTGCGTAGCTTCCCATATGCAACATAGTTTCGAGATAATGGTTTGGGCTGGACTAACTGGTCAAAAATAGTCGGACCATTTTTCTTTTCCAGTAATATGATTGGTATGTTACTTTCTTAACGTACTAATGTCATACCTTTCCTAGCATCGTCCTACAAAGAAATGCTACAGACCTGAGTAATTCCGCAGCTGCAGGCTGATGGTGTTTCCAGCACCATTTGGTGGAAATATAATGGATCACCTGCCTATTATACACAAACGAGATATTCGGTCACTGATGGATTGGTCGCTCTGGTCTAATGTAATGGCCTCCCGGATCACCAGATTTGAACCCCTGAGATATTTTCCTATGGGGTATTTGTGACGGCGAGTATACAAGACAACGCCTGTTTCACTGGAACAACTGAAGGATCGGATTGTCAACGAATGTCATACCATCAACAGGGAAACTTTGCAAAAGGTTCCGGCTAATTGGCTCAGGTGATTTCTGCATTGCAAGCAGAACGCCGGTGAGCACGTTGAGCAGCTATTTCGTTGATGTATATCTCACCGTTTTACGTGGTTCACGTGAATATAACTTTCCACCGTTAGCACAGATTTCTAGACTAAATGATGCACAGGGAAATGGTGTCAAAAGGGCGTCGTGCCGGAATGAATTCAACGAGCAAAGCTGATTCGACAGCGGTTAGACTGATCACTTCTATTCAAGTTGGTTCGCAGTGTCAACACTTGCCTTTCATGGTTATGCCTAAGGAATACGGGGAGGACAAGGATGAGATAGTAATCTGAGAATAGTGTACCTGGTTTGAATTTTCATCGTGTTCCTCATTGTATAGACGTCGGCGTTGGATGAGTGCTTCTAAACAACAACATACCGGTCACAGAAAGTGAAAAGAAAGATGGCCCCTAGCGTTGTGACCTACTGTTGGATTGTTCACCCACTAACAGGTAACGTGAGCTGCGTTTTGATCGTCGTGAGACAGATTAGTTTTACCGTAATAATGAAAACAGTGACACAGTGAAGTGAAAACTAGCCGTGGCTATGGTTATCATGAATAGTACGAGAGGAACCGCAGGTTCAGAATTTTGGCATATGTGCCCGGTCGTAAAGGTAACAGTGCAAAGCTACAATCTGATGGATTAGGACTCAACGCCTCTAAGGGTGATTTCAATGCACCTGAAGTAAATTAGCCGGACATCACTTGTGTTGGGCTGCCGTTTTCGCCTCTGAGCTTGTTCATTTAGCACGGGAAATACCACTTTGTAGATCTACCCACTACGTTCATGGGACACCAGACCCCGTCTATCTTTGATCTGATTTTGGCAAACTCAGACGACTTTGTTACGGGACCTGTTTAATAAGCTGGCCAAACTGAAGTCATCGAGTTTCTAAATCATGTGGCATCAACGGTGTCACGGAGACATAGTTACACACCGGAAAGACGGACACGGAACTCGCGCTACTGGGCAGGTCAGTCATACGTAGCATCGAACCCACTGCTTTCCATTAATTGTGACGGTAAATACCGAAAAAGATTTCGGTACGACGAAGAGTACGGAAAAACCAACTCCTTAAACGAAAGTAATTTGCAATTGTGCTTACCACTTTATTTCAGGCTAAGTGAGGGTCTTGAACTATGTCACATATTACCTTTTCATACACATTGCAAGTCGTTGCAGCTAAACTTCGTCAGTTTCTTCTCGAAGCTGCTACGCATATTTCCGTTTATTTTATTGACAATTTATCAAAGTGCATGTGATCCGTAGTCATTTCAAAGCATACGTGTCTCGCATATTGCAGATTCATGGCTTTCGTTTACTTGCTGGATTTTAAGATAAATGTTTTTGTTCCAACAGTAACCAAGTATCTTTGAGCATTGGCTGCATCAGGATAATGTTTTCATTTAGGTATGCGTCCGTGGTCTACAATGTACCAAAGGATATTACAAGGATCCCGAAAGAACTGCGCTGCTCTTCGACAAAGATGGTTGGTTACATACAGGCGATATTGGAATGTGGACTCCTGTAAGCGATTTGAGTTTCACCTCTCTGCTCTCTAGTTATCTCTATTGATTACGAGGAAGGAAACATTGGTCTGGCAGCTCACTTAGTTTTGTGTTTTTTGAAAGTGTTAACTCACCTTTGCCAGTATGTCATTATGAACCACCTTCATGTTATTTCCGGGGATGTACTAGACTGCCACATCGTCCCACTAGGAATCGCCAATAGATCCACCAACACCAATAAGAATGCAATTCATGACTACCATATATACGTGACATATACCACCAGGACATGGAGTCCGTGACAGAACTTCATAAATTACAAGCGTATTAATTGAGGAATCAACTGTTTATATACAACAGTTCGACTACCTTTAGCACACTGTGTTGCTCATTTTACTATCCTTCCCCGGCGTTTGATTTACATGCTACGCAGAAGTATCCAGCGTATGTTCTTACTCTGTGTACCATATAACATCACGATCACCGTTCCTTTCATGGTGATGTTGTCCCGTGCACACGCCAAATCGACCTTGTTTTGTGTATATTCATTCTTCCAGAATTATCTGAAAATGTCTCACACAACTTCAATCAATAGTTGTTTTAGAATGCCAGAAATATCTAATTAATACAACGCCCATTGTTACCAATGACGTACTGCCAACGCTCAGGCAGGCTGTCGATACCTCACTCATAGATCGAGCTAAGCTAGATGTTAAATTATCGGGCGATTTGTTTGCGGTTATGTAATACTTTGTCTTTGGTGTTCATGTACTGTAAGCTGAAAGTGTGGCATTCAGTGAGTGCAAGGTGCTGGCCAAAAATTGATTGTATAAAAGATTTGGTACCTAGGACCTGAACCATGGGATGTGTCATTTTCGTCATATGCTACCTGCGTTATCATGGAGGAGAAAGTTTCGATCCTCTGTTTGACTTTTTTGATGTTTGTCTTTTACTAGTTGCACTAAATGATAGAAGACCGTCAGTAACCTTTAAAGTTGTCAGGTAACAGCTTTCAGTAAACGATGCCGGGCCTACCCCAGTTGATCGATGGAATCAGAATATGCTGTGCAGGTTGCCTATCGGGACTTTTTCGGATTAATGTTTGCTACGATCCAACAGAGCTGATTACTATTGTAAGCAATGAGCGCCCAGTTCTCGATTCATGAAAACCTCGTTTAGATAATGATGAATGCGTCTTGGTTTGGACAATGAAACTGTGACAGCACATTGTTTTAGTCAATCCATGAGGTACCAGTTTTCTGAGCTTCTGAACCATTCCGAATTGTTGCAGATGGTGATGAACGTAGATTTTAGGAAGGATACACGGTTACGCAACTTTCGTATAATTGGTCTCTTGCTTTCCATTATGGTGTAGTAATGTTGCTGACAATATCCGCCGATGCTTGGAACTTCGCAGTTTTTAATTCAAGTAACGAAACAACCATGTCGCTAAATTGTCAGTTGGAGCATCCGTGTGCAATGCCTCAAGTAGATGTCGGCAAACGTCGACCAAATTGCTTCCTTGTAGAAACTAGTAAAATGAACATCCACAAACAGAATGATAAGCATTCGCCAATACCGCAGTATTGATAATGTGTTGACAAAGTGATCAACGAATGCTTATCATTTCAAAGAGTCGCTTGTCCATATTAAGGTACATTCAAGAACCTCCCGGAAAATTTTGGAATCGCAATTAAATTAAGCAATTAAATTCGGTGCAGCTTAAAATTTTGACTTGTATTTACTGCTATGCTTATACCAGGGTGACAGCAAGCTTATAGAAATTAACCGTTTATCTTTCTCTATTTTAGACGGGTGCGTTGAAAATTGTCGACAGATGCAAGAATATGTTCAAGTTGACACAGGGTGAATACATCGCTGCTGAAAAAGTTCAGGGGATTTACCAATGCTGCTTGCTGGTAAAGAATTCCTTTCTGGACGGTGACTCGTCACGAGCATTTGCAGTAGTCGTTGTTCATCCGAATTTCCCGGTACTGCGCTCTGAGTTGGTCAAGGCAGGGGGCAAAATATCTTTAAACTTCCCTACCAGTAAAACTGAGGTTTTGTCCAGTTTAAATGAAGTTGAACTATGCTCCAATCTGGACGTTAGAAAATATATTTTGAGCCGGATGAATGCGCTGGGTAGACAGCGTGGTCTCAACGGATTTGAACTGGTATGTCTACGTAGTCGTTAGCGTAGTACGTTTTCAATCGTCTATTTAATCCGGTATTCTATCACTTTCGTTCTTTTTGCAACCAATAATGCTTGAGGTGTACACTGAAATACTTAGTTCTGCATTTTATCTACTGACAATTCACCAATCTCTTGTTCCAGACCAAAAGAGGTCCAGAGCTCCTATCGCTCTCACATGAAATGCAATTGGCTTGTATAAAAATACACAATTTTGACCATGTTTTTTGCTTTTAAATTTTGTTGGTTGCTATTAATGACGCTCCACTTTGCGACAACTTTTTGCTTATTGTCATTTCTCAGTCGAAAATAGCACCAGGTTTCAATTTTCATAATCTCTAGTTAGTGTCATGTACGTCGTTCAGTAAAATTTTTACATAATGTTCATGTTTCGTTTTGTTATCATTACATGAGGAGTGCAGTTTGGCAGGAGCACGACAATAAACTGCAGAGTTTAAGGCTTGTATCGCATAAAAGCTCTCCACTTCACCTATATTCTGGGTGATGGTAATGCCCAGAGTACATTTCAGGGGAAATCGACGTCCAAAGTAAAAGTGAAATTGATTCTTACAAGCAGCATGCAAAGTAAATTGTCCTTGTTTCGATCACAACTTTTATTTCTTATGATTGCATTAAGCGACAGGGTTCGTCGGCCACGTTCGCTGCATTGATTTTAACCTCCTCGCGATGCAATAAATGGTAGAGTTCTATCTCCTCTTATTAACAATAAATGGAACAATCGCCTAAGTCTGAAGAAATATGTATCTCGATATCTTGTTTTCACTAAATTTAGCCTTAATCTTATAATAATGTAATCAACCTACCGTCTACGGAGCTAACAATAACTTTCTACATAATCAATAAATTACTACGGAATCATTTTTATGTTCTATTATGTACTTTCTTAGAGCTGCGCTGGTGACATTAGTAGTTCAGCGCGTCCAGTACATGAGTACTTTCAGGAATTCACTGCAATCTGTCTGTAGTTTTATTGTAGTCTCCTTAACCAAGCAACGACTGGTCATTATCACTTACTTGGGCATCATTCCTTAGCCGCTCTGTGGACGATGTAGAAATCGACAAGTGATCTTCAAGCATTGGTCGCTAGATTTCGATTGCATTTATTAGCATGCGCCTGAATCTAGTCCAGTTAAACAACTTGGTGTATATTTCCCACAGCACAAGGATTACCAACTTCCCCAGGAGAATAGTTGGAGTATAGGTTCAATTTGAGAAAATAACAAGTAAATGCCACCTGAGTAAAGTTCATGCTTGAGTTCTGCGTAGGTTTACCACGTGTAGCTTATTGAGATTACTATGCGCCAGCCATAAATTCGCCAATGGATTGATGTGTATTTTTGGGATATTAGTTACATCTTTTCCGATAAATAACACTTCTTTCAGTTTACTGCTCGAAGCAAAATTTAAGGTAATGGCACAAAAAATGATAGTTGATTGAATAAAAGATGCCAAACAATCGCCGAATGCGGCACTGAAGCCATGTGGCTAAGTGCCAGTGAGATGGCCGACGAGTATCATGAGCTTTGTTTTGCTTTTTAGGTAGGCACTAAATAAGTAAATACAAATTTTGAACGAAGGCACACGATAAATCGTCAAGCATTTGAGTATTTGTGGTTTTCTTTAGGTAAGATGTGCTCATTATGTGCTGGTCAATCGAAGCCTAAGGCAGTTTGCAAAGGATACAAAATGCCTTGTTCTCCGACATCAACCCCTTGACTCTCGGCGATTATTGATTTGTCACATTTTTTGTATTACGCATTCACATAATTAATCAAGCTACTTATAAACTTATGCTTACTCGTGCCTATTGAAGCAGACGGAGTTAATGTAACTTCACCATATGTTAGGCCCTTTATTCTCTGATTGTTTTGCGTGTTGAAACTGCATGGTTCACGGCTAAGTATTCTTGATCAGTATTACCATTTTAGTTTAGTATAATGAGCTGATGCACGCATCTGTTTGTTATCAATATAGTTAAAATATTCATCAAATGATTTACCTCAGGGCAAGTACCAAATGATCTCTTTGCTTGATCCATCGTTCTTTCACCACATTTCACAAATAGCAGCAGCCGAAAAAATTATTTCTCCAAAATTTTCACCAGACACACCCAGTCAAACATATGTTTCAACCTCATAGATGGTTCATTCCATCCTGCTGTGTCCAACCACTATCTCGCGCTTCCTCCGCACTTGGTAGCATTCGAACCAGTGGCTTTTCACTGTGGAAATGTCGTCCTTTAAGCAGGTTTACATTGATCGACGATGGCAAAGATTCATACCTGATTCCCTGCAGAGATGTAACGTGATTCACCCCCATGGTGAGTGGAAAAATAACAGGATTGCTTAAGTCCTTGATCTGCGAATGTAGGGACGTGCTTTCGTATCTCCTAAGCTTTGTCAAACTGTGCTCTACAGCGGGAGTATAACAGCCGTCCAGACTTCTCCGTAAAAGTGAAATCTATACGTTTAAATATGGTTGCAGTGCATATCCTCGACGTTTCACAAATAGTTCCCTCAGCGAATTTTAACGAGCGTGGTATTACTAAGTTTGCAATTCGCGAAATACGCAAGAAGTTTGAGACTCCGATACTAAGCAAAGAATCCTTTGCGGCAACTTACCTAAGAATCAACGTTTGCCTAGGTAGGATTACATACCAAATGTGCCGATTTTGGCTGAAGGTTGATAGCTAGGTTTAAAATCACTGTCCGAACACACATTACGCTGACGCTGTATTGTTTAGACCAAGTAAAATAAAAGGTGCTCGCATTATTTTTACAACAATAAAAGGGGGGTTTACAACCAAATGATTACGAAATCTTAGTTGTAGTCTACGGCAGAAGTAGCGCGCGTACAATCTGTTTTTGTGGTTACGACTGCAAGCTGTATTCGCAGATGTAAATACCTTCGCCGAGAGGTAGAAGTCGTTTTCAGAAGCTGTGCAATAAACGACCTGCGATGAGCTGGATGATACTGAACTTGCTATCAAAGTCTGCGTTATCATGCTCGAGGAAGCGCGACATGTTGAAACATTTAGAGGATATCGCTTTGTCACAGGAGCAGGAGTACTGAAAATCTGTCATTGATTTTTATAACAGAAGCATTCTATCTTTTAGAGCTTTTGCCAGTAAAAGCTTGTTGTTGCATATTATTCTCAGATGAGCCGCGGAACAGGTCTATTTAACATTTGCACTGCGTATCAGTAATGCAGGCAATCTGGAGGGATAAACTCTTAGAACTTCTTCCCTGTTTATTTTCTGTCAGACACTTAAGCATGAATTTATCCGCTCCATATTTTCTTGAATGGCGTCGCTGTTCCACTACTGTTCCTCTTTAATAGCATCAGGTGTACATGAACTACAACTCCTAGAGGCAAGGATATGGGCTGTACTTACCTAGTTCTTTATTCGTACCTTACCGTACCGTACCGTAAGGGACGCTGGATCAATTATAGTGACTTAGCCACGGTAGTCGTTAACGTGCGTAGTAGTTTCAACCACAGACTGGCAACAGTGTAGTTGCTATTTCCAACCCCGCATATGTGAAATGCAGTGCGAACTGCTGGCGATTCCCGAAAGGAGGAAACAGGCATACAGTAATTTTCTGGTCATGTAAAGGCTATCTGCTTGAGTCTAGCAGTGATGAATTTATATATATATATATATATATATATATATTATTCAGCTCTTCCTACTATCGTTTTGTAATCAGTACGTAGACAAAACCGATTTTAATGTCATAAATTTGTTCGTGACTAAAGTTTGGTAAGTTCGTCGCTTCCTGATGGGGCTAAACTATCCCCAGCACGCCAATAAGGTGCAAGTCGGAGTATATTAAGTGGTGCTATAGCATATCTGGTAACAGTCAGATCGGTTGTCCCCATCTTCTATAGGTCATTGGTTTCAATTAAAGACCGGCGACATTGGAGTTGTTGCTTCGACAACCCTACAAGAATGAGCTTTACTGCGCGCTGCTGACGATTCCCGAAAGGATGAAACGGCTGTGCAGGGGTTTCCAGGCATGTCTGAGTCTAGATGTGTTATATTTCCATCTACACCATTTAAATCCGCTGTTGCAAACTCACAATCGTTCTATTAAAAATAATGCGCTGTTCAGTCCATGTTTTCTGTACAGATTTCTGCTACATGCTCTATCAGTGTTTCACACAAATCTGCGTAAAAGAAACTGTCGGTCATCAGACTGGTACTCATAGGTAAATGACAAATTCCTATGCACAAATCTAAAACCTATTAAGAGCTGAAAATCGTACGTTTTGAATTTAAGGGTATTAAAGTATCGTCCACATAACCCACATGTATTGCAAGTCCGTTATTTTGCGTTCTTAGTAGGCGATGCTGCATCAATGAGAGACTTAATAGCGGCCTCATGGTCACACCATCTATCTGAAGATGCATTTCACCGCTACAGTTAAACTGTACTTTTACTGTGCACCTGAGGAGCACCTAGAACAAGTTTTCGGAAATTGTGTTAACATGATCACTTGCGGTCTAGTTTGGAAACCTAATCCGTTGTTTTTAAAAGCGGAGTGTATGTAAATATGGATGTACCTTTAAACGAGGTCGTTTCCTTGTAAGCTTACCGTACTTATCTTCTCAAGAGACAAAAAGAGAGTATTTTATGTTCTTTGAGCTCCACACTCCGAAGGTTTACCCATTTCCCTAATTATTTTATCACCCAGCTTTTCTCAAACATCCTTCGCTACCAGTCATTTGTCCTTCGTGTTATGTTCTCATTCCAGGCAAAGTCCATTTTTCTTACCCCAACCGAATTCACCATTGAGAACGGTCTTCTCACACCGACCTTAAAATTGGCTACTCATCGAGCTCGAGAACATTTTCGAGGGGCTATCGCTGAGCTATACACTGAGGGTCAACTTCTGGATTGACTCGATCTCCGCTGCTGTCCATGTGATGATAATCTTCTTTGAAGTTGGGATTGACCTGGCTATTGTTTTAAGTTCTCACATTACCGGTTTTGAGTTCCTTTTCTGCTACAGCGTGTTTATCTTTGCAATGTATTTGTGACATTTTTAATTCACGCGTATGTGCCTTTTTATTTGTTTTTCTGCAAAGTAAGATCCACACGCAAACCTTTATCCGAGTTCCAAAATATTCCCCGAGTTACCCATAATCATAAAAATTGACATAGAAAATTTAATGGTATAAACGAAATTCTCATACTTACTGATGCATTTAATTTGACTTAAACGATGGACATGGCTTACTACTATCCATAGTATTGGGAAATAATTTATGTTTTAGATTCAACAAGAGAATGAATTTTTGAGTATCACTAAGTCCTTGCCCATACCAAGCCAAGTGAACTGCGGTTTATGGCTTAACTGCTGTTAATGTTCCTGTCGGTAACAATGGTACACTAGAAAGACCATTAGTTATGTTAACTACTTCGTTTATTATTTTCACAATTTTTGGTCTCAGGGATTATCGCTATTACCCACGATAGGTTTAACTGAATTGGTGGAAAAACGTGTAATTCGAAACTGGTGAACTGTCGTTATGAAGATCAGTGAAAAGTTACTGCGCGCATCTGAAAACAGAGCAACTGTTCAAACTTTTTGTATAACGTTTCTTATCAAGTGGCATTTTTGACTCATCTTCTAACACTAGCTGTTGTGCCAATGAGCAGGGCTACAGATTTCATCTACCTATATTTTCATACCCTGTTTTTTAATTGTATGAACATACTGGAACCACCAAACTGACGGAAGAATTTCCTCCAACCACGATAAATGAATCGGTTTCTACAAAATATATTCACCAATCAGAAATATTAGAATAAATATCCAGGAGATTTGATAGACCTCGGCAAGGAAACACTAGGAGAAGTTTAAAACGTACTTGCTCAGTAAATTCACCATTTTGAAGCAGTTGACGTATCGTCCATGGTGCTTACTAAATTTACCTAGCTCTTACTAGCATTCGACGAGTACTGAGTTACACATTTAAGCGTTTCGTTGACGTTCAGAATGTACATATTTGTTAAGTGCACAAAAGTATGAGCGACATCCATCTAAGGTTAATTTGTTCAACACTATTCTCTTGCAGTTTTGAGCCACATTTAGTCAATAACAATGCGACTGGCGTGATCCATGGCAGAATATTATTCATTGGATATAACATTTTATGCTGAGATTAGAAGGAAGAACAAACGAGTACAGGCACATTTGCAGATACTTGCGCTTTAAGGGTATCAGGGTTTCCTGTTTGCTTGTTTTAAATTTTACTTTCTTACTGGTTCAACAATTAATAAAATGTTCTGGTAGTATTTTTAGACATCTTTTTATGTCAGACGGATGGATGTAATTCCTAGGGATAGATACATTACATTCTAAGTTAAAGTCAGCATGGAAGTTTAAATCCGAATGGTATACCAAGAGGCGTAATAAATTCTGATTAATAACAGAGAAATAATAGGCTCTAACCACTTAGGAAGCAGCCGGGTTGCTTTATCCTGAAGGATTTTGAAGTCGCAAATCTGTGATTAAGTGCTTTCCGGATGTCAAGTAACAATCTGATTGAAGGTATATGCGATAAACTTCCTCAAATCTACTAATTACTCACTGAAGTATCATTGCACCAACGTCTAAGGAATACATTTGTAACTGGTTTACCCATCTTAAAGTAAAAGAAATAAGAAAAGTATAGTTTTCGCACAAACACAGGGCACAATGCATTGATCATTTAACTGTGATAACAGCCTAAACACAGGTCATTGCTCAATTTAATGAATCAATAACGGGATCTAGCTATCTATAATTAATCCGTAAATTGGAAAACCCCGTCTCTTAATCCTCTCTCAAATTTCCGCAGCAGACTGATGCTGTGACATAAATTGGTCATTGCATCCACAGTCATATATGTGTTATACCTCGATGGGACGAGTGTGCGAACCAGGCGCTTTGAGTACCGTAGCATATAATGTTCCGCGGAAACAATCCAATGCATGCAATATTCTACGTTAACACATGGATTAATATGTTTGTGTACGCATTTTCTTTGTCATAAAACTAAGGACAAAAAATTTCCACGATAGAAATGGAAAATGCATTGAAATTTCTGCGACGCAGACATTAACCTACGTGATTTCACTGCGGAAAAGTAAATTAACAGGAATCAAGACACCCTCATCTAATATATTCATGATTCAAAACCGCGGAATTAAAAGATAAAGCCCAACAAGGTGTTTTGTGCTACTGTCCGAAAGGTTGCGACGATTGTCAGAAACAATTTAGGCCATAAAGCTCCGTTCAGCGTCTACCGAATTCACAGGAATACATGGATAACGGCCGGAGATATCTGTCAGTTGTGGAATACTTGCATGCATCACACACTAGAAGGCTAGCGTGTCTTCAACTTTTGCTCCTTGAAGTTCTTCTACCGCCTTTGCATATATTAACCATTCGACTGCCAGAGCTGGGGAGCTAACCAGGCCTGGAACATCGGCTCAGTTGCATGTATCACTAGGCAAGGTGATGAGCTAGTCTTCGTCAATCATTTTAGTGACTTTCAAAAGAGCAAGCCGGCCTGTGATGTCAGCAACTCCTAGGCTTCTATGCCAACTTGAGATAAACAGCGCTGTATATCAGTTTGGATTTTATTAGAAGCATCAAAGGTGAGTCCCTCCGCCTGCAAATGTTGCAGCCAGTTCTCCTCGTCAACAGTTTTCAGCAACTTAGATAGATCGGAGAAGTCGTTGTAAATTTTATGGGTTACCGGAGACTGTGATTCCGCGCTTTTCAGGTAACGGATGATATTCTTCCCAACCGATGTAATACAACGTAGTTGCCATCCCAACTCTTAGTAGGAATATCCGCCAGTTAGCAAACACCAGCTGAGTCGCCAACTCATGTTGTATAGCTTGTAACAAGGCTAGGTAATGATGGAACTACTTGCTGTGATGTGCGACAGGTTTCAGTCACGAGTTCCAGCGAGTGATAACCAGTGCAGGTGGGCCGTTTAGGTTATCCACGCCATCCTGAGTTAGATACTTCATGTAGACACGCCCGTTTCTTCCCGAAAGACGAAAACCATTTTTCATTTTTACAGGGGATTTGTCGACCTCCGGAGAGATTACGCGAATGGTCTCTTTAATCAAGTTGATGCAATGAGCAACAATTCTGATTTGAACCAAATCCTCACAAACAGGCTTAATGACATATCGGTAGCATGCTGTTATATATCTAGCATCATCCGACACGAAGGCCATCACCCATCATTACAAGCTGCGCATGACGGCTCCTCTAACTTTAGAAGAACGGACTCCATACTGACTGTGTCGATGAGGTACGCTCGGAGACTGTCCTTGTTAGATTTCAATGCTACACCTAACAGGACGTGTAGATCCATCCTCCCGAAAGCATCTGTTGTTCCGTCTGCTGTAACCCTAAAAAAAGCTATCCCAGAACATCTTTAATGTCTAATTAAGTTTGGGAATTTTCAGACGTAGCACATCAGATCCGGCAATGCTTCTAACATTTCCTATGTGTTTATGTAGAAATTTACTTAACCGGGGTTGTTAGCCTTTTCTAGAGGAATATTCACAGATACCATAGCAAGTAGAAAGTCAGATACCAGCGTGACGCGGGCTTCCTGGGCAGTATTTGCAACGGCGAGCTTTCTTCGGAACTGGTTCCTAATTGGAAACAAGTTTGGATTCTTGCTCCTCCTTATACGCTTTCCATTTAAAACGCTTCTGGCTGCGAATGTGGTTAACCGCGGCTGATTTCCAAAATCTTTTAACAGTCATTTCATACACAATCGATTTTTATCCGCGTTATCGACGCAATATTCTCCAGGAAACACCTTCATTCTGTCAAGGACAGTTTTTCCTCCTACATCCTGTTCCTTTTCTGAGATGACATCTGCAAAAGCTAAAACCTGTGGATTATTGAAAGTAAAAGATTCGCTTGGTTCTTGAGCAATGAAGACGTGACTGAACTACGGTACTATTCAAAGGAAGATAAAAATTCAGTAAAGACAAATCCCAACAGTAACCGTTAAGTACTGGCATAACAGCATCTTCACGACGTATTCAAAGACGGTACAAATCACCGGTCTCGCCACTATACTGACAGACGAGGACAATTTCAGTTTTTCATCTTATTAACGCGGTTGCTTGTATTCCGACGTCACGTCCTATGCAATGACGTGACCGCTGTTCAATGCATAAGAGGCGACAGCGCATCATGTTCTCGGGTGACCGTAATGCAGCCGGTGTGTGCCGGCCAGGCATGCGCAAATTTTTGACCCAACAGATGTTTAGCAGATTTAATGTACATTTGGTAAAGGGTGTTTGCATGATGGACAACAAAACGACTGCATAGCGTGGGCAGACATATGGAACCTTATTTCTTAATAAATGCATGTAAGGGTGCCACTTGGGTCTGCGGACAAGCAAGCTTAGATGGAAGATGGTGGACAGATGGCGGTAATGGTACTCCAGAGGACTGTTCCAATAGGCATCTGGCTTATTTGGCGTTTCCTCCGAATATGAATATTTTGATTACAACGAAAACGATTTCAAAGTAGCCTTCCTTATGAATCGTTCAATACTGCCTCCTGAATACGTCAGGTTCTAACAATGTGATACCAACTCTCCTAGTCGGATGAACGAACGAGACTCAGAATTATTTCGCACACAGCACGATAACTGACAAATCTCGAAGTCTGTGGGTTCTCGGAACTTAGCCGCGAAAGATTAATTCACGCGAGTCGAACGGGTTCCTAGACTGAACGCAAAGTCTCTACGCACGATTTCCCAACCCAAGAAGAATCAAGAACAAGACAGACCTTTTTGCCACAGGCGCTTTTACTGGCCAAAGCTAAGGCGATTCTAGCGTTGTACAGCCTCGTTTTTATATCACGAAACGGTGACGAAGGGGGTTTCCCCTTGGAAGGGTTTGCGTAAGCAAACCCTGGAAGCAAGAAACATGGTTTTATGTAAATATGCAAAAGTCCGTAAACTGAGCAGGAATGTTGGAAGTTTGGCGAGAGTTGTCCGGAAAATAAATGTTGCTTGGATACAACAATGAGTGTTTGGTTGGAAACGAGACTGTTTCTGGGTGCAAAGGCTAAGCGAATGTGAATGTTTC
The DNA here is from genome assembly GCA_944474145.2 of Dicrocoelium dendriticum. Lineage (NCBI taxonomy): Eukaryota > Metazoa > Platyhelminthes > Trematoda > Plagiorchiida > Dicrocoeliidae > Dicrocoelium > Dicrocoelium dendriticum. Next base: position 23,034,645 of record OX104067.1, on the reverse strand, counting down.
ACGAGTTGGAAGGCTGATTGAACGTGTGTGTTTTGTCTGATCCGAGTACATGTGCGCTTGTGTGAATCGGGTTTTCAGCCTTCCGTAATTTAAGCCTGTAATAATTGTAGGGACGTTGGGTCCCCATAACATGAATTTCTCAGTTTACTCATTTTACAATTCATAAACAATGTCTATGTAGAGCGTTTGTTTACTGAATAAACTATAGGCCGTTCATTACTTCTACCCAGGATTTCCGCGTAATGCAAGCGTCCTGAGGAAAATGTAGTTGGTGGCTTTACAAGATAAATGCAATATTGCATCGAAGGGTGCTCAGTTAAATCGCTGCGACTTGATGCGGTAGATACAACAGCACCTTGAGGAGTGCACAGCTATTTCTTTTGATGTTATGGATGTCGCATTGTAGTTGTATTCCTGTGGGGAACTTAGGCAAACTCTGGTGCTTTCGGTAATCTATGCGGAATCCGCAACCGTTTCAGTGATGATTAGCCAAATATTATACATTGCTTGCTCTAATCTATCCTCCTAGCTAGAATCTTCAAGGTGAAAGGCGTCTAATCCTCAGTTGCATAAAGGCAATTCATACTGTCAACTAGCGTGGATCCCACTAAACCATCAAACATTATGGTCAACCAGTATTTAAATTACTTTCCACATGTATTATATATTGCCTCCACAACGAGTCTTAAGCTATCTTCCTTAGCATGCACTTAATAATGCTATACTCCTTGTCAGATGTAGTCATGAAAGTGCTTTATGCACTAGCAATGTTGTTCGTTTCTGTGTGAGACACAGTTTCAGAAAAATAGCAAATGTAGTATGATATTAATATAAACTACACAACATGCATTGACAAAAGACAAACGCAATACCTTGCTAGCGTAGATTGGTTGGTGAATTCTAAAACCGCATTGCTATGATCGTGCAAATAGTGCTCTAGATCAGGAAGACTTGCTGAAAAGCAAGCTTACAGTTTGGCTTTTATCGACTTGTACAGTGGAAGCACACAGGAAGTGAAAAATACAGTATCAACTTATGAAAGACAGAGGTTGGTCGCCAAAGTGATGCTTTGAAGGATAAGCCTCTGACTCGTGTTGGCGTTTTATACACGCGATATAACCAAGGCGAATCGTAGTTAAACGCATCAGCTAGACAATTCAAAAATAGAGTTTGGTGACGCCAAATAGATGGGCACTCATCGGTTCTGACTGCTTTTCATCAGATATGCTCAGTCAGTCAAGTCAAGATTATAGTTTGTGTGCCTAAGAACAGTGATTATGCAGCCACACGTCTAGCAAACAAATCACATTGAGTTGCATTACGTCCGCAATTCCATTTCAAGTGTCAGTTTAGTCTGCTGGGAAGTTTTTCGTTTACAAGTATCCTCTACTGTTTTTGTGGGCGACCCGATGGCAGCTTCTAATTAGTACTGACTAACTGCATTTGCATAAAGCGTACAGTAATTGGACAATGGAAATGTAGGCACATTTATTGACGATGGTAAGGCTGACGTACACGAGATCTCACTAGACTCTGGAGATGGCAAACCCGGTCGTTTATATAGCATTGCTGAATCTACCGATAATGATAATGATGTTTTCAAAGTTATAACAACCACTGCTTTTTATTAAAGCAATCGATTTGTTCCTCTGTTTTAGAAAGCAGAACTAAGTATGAGCAAATACTCCACTCATGCTAATTTTTCGTTCTTTTCCTACAGAAGGTATTGGCGCCACCTGTTTGGCCATCTTTCTGGTTGATCCGCGTCCGTTCCCTTGAGCCCGATATTTTCTTGTTTGTTTATGTGCGGCATTTTGTAGCAGTGAATTAGCAACGGTAAATCATTCACTCCAAACTGCGCTTCACATTGCAGTAAGGTTTGATAAATGAGGCCTGATTAGACGACAAACTATATATGCACACCTTGCAATATATGAACACTCCACATATTGCCGAGATGGTATATTTGACTACTTTTGTATTCTGTTTGTTGCGAACTAACTAAGCAACTGAGAGGATTTTGGTGGGCAGACGTGGGCAACTTGCGTTTTTTGCTTTAGTTAGAGGAGATGTTTCGTCAATCTTTTACGATTATCTAAACTCGGTAAAACAAAGAAGATGTGGACACCACAGCACCTTTCAAGGTAGAACAAAGTTTCTGCCAATGTCGAAATTTTCTGTAGTTTGTAGGTTTAGGAATACTTGATTTGTTCATTATATTGTCTATGCAGGAACCTATTTACCTTACTTGGTCGTTACAATCTCGTGGAGGCTTGCTTAACAGGTTAAATGAAAAGAAATATTTGTAGACTGCATTGTATAATAAAAGCTATTTTTACCATTTATCTGGGACTCACACCACCCCCTATTTTGCTTGCAACCTTTTAATTGTTTTCTGCTTATAATTTTACGTGAACCTATACGATATTTCATCTGGGTCCTTCACGCATCTTTCGGTTGAAGTCCATATGTTGCCTAGTTTGTTCCGAGCATGTTGAACATGGAGTGTGCGGGACACAGTTGTGCGTTATGTGTAACTGAGGCGCACATTTTTCTGAACAGTACTAATGAAGAAAGTTCAGACTACCAGGCGTACACAATGCACTGAAGCTGGACACCATTCTGATCCAACGAGTAAAGTTACTGAGAAAAGTGATTTATTTGGCTCACAATTGTCTTCAGATCAGACAAACAGATATCGCTGACTAATTAGCCTTTGCTCCCATGTGTGGATGGTCATATAACAATTCCTCCTGCATTCTGTATAATGTAAGGCAGATAGTAAATACATACAGTTGTGTGTTCCAAGACTTGTGTGAACGGTTTGATTCACTACCGCAAAAGCGGTTGCTGACATCAATTAATATTTGTCAATGTATCGCGCACATGGAAAAACTAATGAGAGACTTGCAATACTATATACTGTATATACCACGATTCTAAACCTAAATTAAATCCAACCTTTTCCCCATTGGCATGAGTGTCCGTTATCTATCCAATAGCTGTCCGATCTGACTCCTAACGGGACCTTCGTTTGTGGAGGTAACAGGATGGTCAAATCGGACACCCATTGAACTGTCAGGTTGGAGTGTAAGAGTTTGGTCCTATACACGCTTACATAGACCCATTATGACCCCAATTCTTCCTGCATTGCTGACAGCTACTTATGACACAAACTCGAAAGCAGCTTTCAGCAATGTTCGTTCGTAGGCAAAATGTAGCGGCATTTGCAGAAAAGGGTTATTTTATGATGTATGGTTCAGTCTTAAAAACAAATTGACAGACCAAGATTGCGCTGGTTGCCGCATAGATGCACGTTCACCAGTGAGTTGGGTCCATCGTCTGCTTTGGTCCGCAACCAAGGTGTCCTTAAATCCAGTGTACTGCTTTCGCATCGTGGTGTCTGAAGCATATTGTTACAAAAGTAGGGTTTATGCAACACACATACGGCTGCTGGCAATGTCATATGTGTACTTGACTCCAGGCCATTAACTGCACGTGCAAATATTTTGCTCACAGATGGGACCATGATGTTGCGCACTACATCTGAACTCGAGTTTTTAATACAAGGATAAAACTGGGTACCAGAATACGTACATTCAATATACTCTTATTTTACCATTGGCGACTGGAGTGCTGTTTTCTCCATCCTAACGTGGAAATTTAGCAAGTCAATGCCCGAATCCATAGGTAATGCGTACGGAACACACATCGGTGCTCTCTTTAAGCGCTGGAGTCTGCTGGATCTTTGGCGTGACAAGCTTCTATTCGTGGTGCTCCTTGCACAGTATAACGTACACACCCGTTGGGTTTAACAGCAGAGCTAAATTTGCATGTTGATGGCAACACTGAAGGACTTAATCGCTAGGTCATTCGTGTCCGGAACGTACTCAGTGGATATCCGTGAAAAGACAAATTTAAAGGTTTGGAAGTTATGGGAATCGCATGCATTTTGAGGTATTTTGTCTATTTACTGACTGGGTATTTTCCATTCTTTGCAGAGGCATAACATCATCCTCCAACTCTAACCGACGGGGTGAAGCAAAGTTGGTAAAGTCCTGAGAGGATATCCGTCAACGACTTGTTGACTGCTTCAGCAGTGTTTCTCAATCCATTAAGTTATTTTAGGTGCCGCAGAACTTAGGAAATTAAAATATGCTTACATCCTTCGCTTTCCACCGCGTTTCATTACGCAGGTAGGATCGCTGGACTGTGCCAGCGGGCATAGCGTTATCTCCTTCACTAGACGCTTTGTCATTTTGTAGTCATCTGATAATGGATACATAAGTAGGAATTCCAAACAATCACTAATGGCCAGGTGCGTCCGTAACTTGAAAAGTGTCACGTATGCAGTAAATTATTTACAGTGAGAACAGGCGCTCAAATGAGTGGTTGACAATCACTGCGCCTTACCTTCCTTATTTCATTAGCTTTTCCTTTCGAAATTTCTAGCCACTGTAACGTAGGAATCTTTTATGAAACGATTCCAAACTACGCCTGTGCGTTCTATTCCGTCTATCGTCTACTGGCCGTACTTAACAAAAATAAATGAACCTGCAGGGACGGCTAAGTAGTGCAACAAAAAGCATTCAAGCTGTCTGGAAGACAACATTGTCTTCGCCCTCCACCCACTTGGCGTGTGCATCAATGAAGCTGCAGTCTTCAAAGCCTTTGACACGAAATAAATGTGCTAGTTTAGCTGTTGACAAAGGCTGACACCGAAGTCCGCCTCAACTATGATATGAGATGATGGATTACAACAGTGCCGTCTAAAGGAATGGAAAAGCTGTTGCACACTGATTTTAGAGGTCGTGACGAGGGTGCATTGGCAGATGCGTAAATCTTCCGCAGGAAAGAAATTGCGGAAAAGTGATTAGCAATGCACAAAAGACTGAACACATACTTCAGACTACCTTAGACTCATTACCAAAGATGAAATGCAACCAAAGTTCCACATTTTTCGGAGGCTTTGTAGTGTGTGCAACACCATTCAAAAACTGAAGTCTCAGGATGAATATTCGGCTTAATAGGCAGCGGCAGTGCATCATCCATAATAGTACCTTGGGCCTGCGAAGAACACTTTTCGATGTCATGTAGGAAAAATTACATTTGTAGATGTGCTCCTTGTACTATGCTCTAAAAACGTCCGAGAAATGTGTCCAATAGAAATGCAGCGAACATCTTGGCATAAGTGCAACGTATGTTGGAAATAAAACACAAGCTCTTGTTCGCCGAATATGACACACAACTTTTGAAACAATATCTTTAGCCTGGATTCCACACGCAGGAATTAGTAATAGCACGATTTTGCAAAACAATACTTACTTCACAGATATACTGAAGAGATTTTTATCCTGAAGTTATAGCAGAATGTCTTCCAATACCATTGGCTTCAGATACAGCAAAATCTGCTGGAACTCAGCGGCTTTCAGCCTGTCGATATCTCCCGATGTTCAACCTATTGGTGAACATTCACCTATAAGACACTTGCCCGCCTGTCCAAGTTGGCTTTTCACAACCTGGATAGCTGTAAATGTAAGATACGCTTTCTTTCTATTGGTCCGCTGCGCCTCAGGAAGTACAACCGTTTAGTTATATTGAGCCAGAGCTAGTGCATGTAAAAAGAATGCGAAGAACTCAATCATTATCATGTAAAATGCGTCGAACGGTAAGTCGTCAACATGGTGTTCTCCCGCAACCTCGATCGATCTTTCACATCAGTCCGAGGTAGCCCGTCCGTAGACAGTGAAAATGTCGTGCGACGGTCAAAATAAACATCTACACGGGTGGGCGATATGTGAAACTTGAGTATTATAAACAGTGGAAACCTTTTCGTAGAAAAGCATACGATGTGCTGCGCTTAGGTCGTGTCTTATACAATTTGCTCCTGGCGGTAGCCGTTTGATCGATCAGGTGACGTCTGTTGGGTGGCACTTAGGATACTAGTCGGTAATCGATGACACGTAAGCAACGTGTCAAATACGGGACCGAATAGAAGTCGGAGGCGATCGGACCCAACGTATATTGTGCAGGCTACAAAAATAGGAAGCGAATCAACCAGAGAAAGAAACGGTGCAGCAAGGTACTCAACAAAAAAGTTTGTCTACTACATAGCTCAACGCATGCGTTCACTACGTCCGACTCCGCCCCGTGAACAGACTAGATGTGAATTTGCACATCTCCAGTCTGTTCACGGGGCGGAGTCGGGCGTTGTGAATGCATACGTTGAGTTAGGGAGGACGCAAAGTTAAGTGTATATATATATATATATATTTTGCAAAAGTCTGCTAACAGACATAATGCCATCAGAAACCATGGGATTCAAACGAAGGTACAGAAACAGTAAAATGAAACACAACACAACAATGTCCATGGTTTCCTCTGAGGGCGAGATACTACCCGGTTGCCCAAGCCGAAGTAGGGTGTTGACTTAGGGGACACCACCTCGAGCCTTTGGCTGAATAGACTGCCCACAACGCAGCGGAGCGAATTCAGGGAATCGCGCCCATTGGGAGCCGGTGACTGATTGCTCAGTTCATACGCCTTTCGTTTGTTCCTTGGTCAAACAGGGGCCCAATGCGCCCCAGAAGTACAGCATGAGGTTGCTGGAATACAATGCTTCGCCGGGATGAAGCAAGGGGCAGTGACTTTATTTAGTGGCGAGTCACGTCCGCCACGTCACAGTGTTATTAAACGGACATATGTAGCTTTTTATATGGAGAACGCTTTCCAGGCAAAAGCCCACAACGTCCAGGAACACTGCCGCCGAACCATTTGCTGGAACGGGAAAATCCCGAACCACCCAGCTGGCACCACGAGGAGGTTGTTCGGCAAGCCAGTGTAAGCATACCCGACGATGTGGGAGGTGAAACGAATTCCCCAGGCAACTTTAGCATTGTGCCGTAAACTAGCTCCGCTAGTGCACATTAAAATTCAGCTTTGATGCTGCTGCGAATGCCTAAGAGTACGAGCGAAAGGTTTTCGCTCCAGATAGGGTCGGAGAAGGCGCAGAGTGAGACTTTAAGCTGTATGTGCAGCCGTTCCAATAATCCCTTTCGCTGCTGGGTGATACTCTGTGGTATAAATGCGACGGCAGCCTAAAACTTTGCAGTACGTATCGAATTGTGAAGATCGGAAGGCGATCCTCGGTCAGGTGTGATGGGGGATGGGCATCCGTAGTGAGAAACGTAACGGTCTATGAAGGCCCGGATAACATTCTAAGCTGTGCAGTCTATTACGGGAATGGCTACTGGCCATCTACACCTTTTATGACACAAGTCAATCCATAACGGAATCAAGCTCCTCCTTAAGAATATTCAACTCAATCCATAAGCACATCAAGTTGAAGCTAAAGTGGCGCACACGCACAACTGCGTGCCCATCGTTTTGATCAATTTCAAATCAGTGCAAGAGTACTCAGAACATCTGCATCGGTTGGTGCAACGGTTAGACTGCGCTCAGCCAACAAACCACGTGATGCACACGCGGACGTGAAAACAACACATGAGCTCATTCACTGTAGGATGAGGTGCGGACTAGCACGCAGCATCTATGGACGGTTGAGGAATTAATGTACCTCCCACCCACGCACTTATGCGGCATCAAGACACACAACAAAGAACTGTGGGGCCGGAGAGATTCCATCCGCGTTCATAGTGCTCACTGTTGCGCATAGACGCCCGGACATGAAATGTGCTCCACAATGAGACAGTATCGGTTGCCTTCACTGAAGGTAGCTGCGTGCAATCTAGCAGACAGGTCCGTCAACCTTACCTGGTTTGACCTATGCTTAGCGGTGTCTACGTGTGGTCGATTGTGGATAGTATTGCCTAAGTGAAATGATGCGTGCGGTGCTTCACTACGCGCTATCATGGAACAATGCGTTAGTACTCGGTGAGTGTGGCCGAATTACTTATTAACTGCAGTTGATCGGCCTTAATGATGAAGTTAGCATCAGCATCTGCACAGTAATGCATGATGTACTGCAGTGAGCTTTGCGGAAGTGTACCGCGTACATTGTGATAACGCTACCGGGTTGGCAACAGCTTGGTCTATATGCAATCGTTAGTATAATGTAGCCGTAGACATGGTGATCGAATACGTTTGTAAAGAAGTGTCATGAGTTCGTGTGAAACGAAGATGAAACGATGATTTATGGTAAATTTAGCGTACTCCTTACCAGTGCCAAAATGCGACGCACTGGGTATGGTGAAACGCTGTTCTACCGAAGAGAATAACCTAGGAAGTGGCCGAAGCTTAAGGTGATTGAAACAACCGGCATTGCGCCGTATATTGTTTTAGCTCGGGTTTCAGTCGGATGGAGGCACTCAAGAACATGGTGTTATCATTAGATCGTCAATGTCCATTATTTTGTACATAATACTGGCAAACTCCAGTAAATGGTCAAAAGTTGTTGGCATCAAGTTGATGGTACATTTTGAACATAAAAGTGGATAAGAAAAGCTAGTTTTTGAAGAATCTGAAATCGCTCACCATGGAGTTGCACATCGCCATTCCTTGATTGCTCTGTTTGGAAGAATGATTAGCTTCCAAACCGATATTTCGTCAACCGGCGGATACAGATGGGACACAGCACTACAATTTCGATCTCTGTGTTTCACGGGTAAGGTCATGTGCACAGAGAAGGAAGTTGGGAACGCCGCTTGCAAGTAGACAGCAATGTAACTGTTGAATAGTGGACACCCGAAACCGGTAGTGAAACACACGTTTCACAATATGCTAAAATCACATTGAAAATATACGGCGCAATGGATTGGGACGATAAGAATATTATAGGTAGAGGGAAGTTCCTTTTCCTTTCCGACGGCACTAACCAAGGAATAAGATTCGGTATCAGTTCAACAATGGTGTATCTGAAAGACACACTTTTCGTGGGGAAGATGACTAACTGCGTTCACAAATGCATTCACAATAACTGTGAATATGTGTGTATAGGAGATACCGCGAGCAAACTGCACACAACGTTGCTAGAACACCTGAGGCGCAAGTCATGCCGACGTCTAAGTACAATGCTCTACTGTGAGATTCAGCCGTGGCGACGCACGTGTTAGGTACAATGCATGTAAGGTGGCCAGATTATTGGTGAGCCAAAGCTGGGCGCTTCCAGAATTCTTGCGCGCCAAACCGGGACACTTAACCTACCACCGTTTGTTTCCGCATATGCTGACCGTACAACGAGTTTAAAAATAAATATCTATATTTATTACTTCAATGTACTAACAAAAAGGACTTACGTTATTAGTCAGTACAATGGCTGCGCTACTGAAGTGATATATACATAAATGAATAGTATATTCTTGGTAGAAGGAGGCGCACAAGTGAAGGCATGATCAAATATACCTACAAGCATTACTGATTTGGAACTGTAAAACGTGTTATTAAAGTAAAACCAAGATTTTCGAAGTTTATACACTTGAGAAGTTTGTCAGATAATATTGGAATCCAGGAACATTATGGCGCTGGTTTGCGAAAAAATCAAGTTTATTACTATGGTGGCAATAGTCAATGTTCGGCGTGATTGCGCCATGTTGTAATCCATGGTTTCATGAGTACATGAGCCAAAGTAAAATGTCAGTACATGTGTTTCCGATTAAAAGTTGATGTGCTGCTTGACATGATATTATCTGGAACCACAGTTATCGAGCAATACTGAAATAAAGAAATGTTTTATTCTCGACAGTGCGAGACATGTCTGCATTTGCATGATCATGGCGACACAACAAGGACTGGTTAATGTAAAAACGACACAATTTTATAAGTAACATATGGATCCATGTGTTAAGTGTGCATTAATATCTGTAGGTAAGAACGAGCTTTGTTGTGTTGCTTGAATTTGTGAATGTGACGCCGTATTTGTGATTGTTTTCGGTCAGGCGTAGGAAGAAGAGAAATGAACTCTTTGTATTGGATGACCGACGTCCGTGGATTGGGTTAGATCATCCAGATATGTAAGAAGCAGTGAGTTTAGTGAGCGGCGAGTCACATCCAGCACGTCACAGTGTTGTTAGACGGATATTTGTGGCGTTTTATAGAAAAACGCTTGCCAGGCGAAAGCCCACCATGTCCCGAAACACTGTCACTGAACTATTTGCTGGGAGTGGGTAAACCAGAACCAACCAGCTGACACCACAAAGAGATTGTTCGCCTAACTAGATGAATGCATTTTTCGTAGTAGATCTGGGCGCTGCATCAGCATGTCGTGAAGTCGTTCGCAAGGATACCCGGCACTCTTGTCTTCAGAACAGCATTTCACCATAAGCGTCGCTTTCAGGGTTTAAACGCTAAGCTGCATTGTCCGGAATCTATTTCGATTCAATTTGGACAAATGTAGAGTGCTGCATCTGCAGCACAAGTTCGTTCATTCCTACAAACTCGGCAATCAGGAGCTTCAAACGGCTTCTGGCGAGAAGGATCTGGGAGTTTTGTCCAGGTTGACCTTGGATGTTCGAATCAGACTGAAACGGCGTCAAGGAGGGTCATCCAACACGTGGGCCTCCTGAAGCATGCAGTCGGACGATTCGACCCTTCGATTTGTCCACAACTTCTCGGCTCATACATACGGCCACATGTGAAATAGGCAGTACAGGCTTGAGAGCCATGGTTGAGGAGAGATCTCACTGTCTTGGAGATACCCCAACGCCGGGTAACCAAAAACCTCAAGGGTCTGTATAATTTGTCGTAAACCCTGTTTTGTTAACAATTGTTTATATTTTGAATTTTCACCATAACCATCCTACGGGACCTGTTAAGCATTAGCTATTTTACCCGTATAGAACCGTTGTTCCATTGGCCATACAGGGATCATTTGGAAGATGATTCATCCAGTATGTGCATTAGTCTCAGGGAGACGGTTAATAAATTAGATACTTTCGTACTTCTTCCTATGGGGCAGAGTTGGTCTGGAAATGGGAAAACACTTCTACCCACAGTACATCAACCTATGTTTGTTTACAGTTCTAATCGAAAATTTTATCCGCTGATGTAAGCGTACACACGTTTTTATCTTCGTCAACCAGCTCGTTGTCTTTGATTTCCAGGTCTGGGAGTGTAAATCCAAAAAGACTGATACTTGCTTCAACTTTCTCCCAGCATGGTGGTTGGTCCAAGGCAACCCAATAAAAGCCACTCAGTCCCTGAAATCGGTTCATTCTTTCCTGTAGATAATCGACGCAATTGTCGTAGAAACGTGTGATAATATTCATCAAACGGTTTTGCTGACGAGATCCGCTTGTTCGAGTTGGCCAATTGGAATCTTTACCTCGTTTGGAACAAAGCTGTTTCGGCTCTTGTCCCTGCAATTCTGCAGGAGTTCGGGCATTGCAGACGACACTTCCAGTGCTGAAATATTTTGTTCCTCAATAGTACAGTAGCGTGGAGAATGACAGATGTTGTGTATAAAGAATTGCCACAGCTCTCCCTTTTTAGGCTCAAGGTTGCCATTGACACTTGGCAGGGGCCTTCATTGCAAGTTGACATGATTCACACTGTTGGCGAAATTTTTCAATTTCCCAATCCATTTCGGGCAGTAAACAAAACTGCGTGCCAAGGCTTTTTTGCGGCTGGTACCAGGGTGCCCCATGTGGAACTGCTGCAATATTTGACTCTGTAATTTCTTTGGCACTACCACCCCATCTTGACGACTGACAGGGATCCACGTCGATTGTATAACAGCGGCAACTCTATAGTTCTGCCACCATTTGGCCAATATATTCGTATATACTGCATCGCTTTCTCTAAGATGCTGTCCCATGATGTCTCCATACGAATATGGTCGGTTGTTACTTGGAGTCTTTTCACATTATCAGCCAGGATTCGTTGAACTTCTTATTCGAAACTGATGGCTGTAAACACACAATCATTATTCTCCTTTGGGTGTGAATTGATAAGACGAGACAGGGCATCCGCTTCACCGATTAGTTGCGCAGGTTTATACTGTATAATGAAGTCGTACGCCAGTAGTATGTTTGCTCATCGTTTCAATCGGTTTGCCGTGAAGCTGGAATTCCTTTCTTTGACCCGACTATCGACAGAAATGGTTTGTGGTCAGTCAGGAGTGTGTAATGTCTGCCATACAACATCTTGTGGAACCTTTTCATTGCGAAAACGATCGCTGGTAACTGACGAGCAGCGATAAACTGAACAGTCAATTACCTACGGTTAGTTTACAACGATAGTCAATTGGATTACAGTAGAGCATGAAAACAGTGTGATTGACTCGATGTCATAATTGACGCGAAACCTTTAGCCGGGGAGTAATTAAGGAGAAGGACGGAGCGTTTGGCATCAGGTGTAAGTGTTAGATGCATGTTTACTGGGTTGTTCTGTTGAAGGATAGGCGAGCGATTTGCTAAAGCGGTGCTTCAATGTCGTTTATACGAACGTAACAAGCCAACTTTCCGGGGCGCGTGGTCAGACTTAAGGACAGTTAGTTTTAAGTTGGCATTGTTTACTGACATTGCATTAAACGTTACACATTCAGCAAAGTATTTGCCGTCAGCATGATCTTGCGCATTGATGTCAAACGTGATCCAGGTCAGGCGTAAGCCGTTTGTTTTTGAGTACGCTGGGGTCTGGTTTATGTGAGCGACTATTCATAACGGAGCTAGGATTTCGCTCACGTTCGCGTGAAACGTGTCCTCTCAGGGGCTGTTCAATTCTGAAACCATCTCGGCTGCGTCGTACCTACGTTGCTTCACACAATTGGGTGGTTGCAGCCGAAGGTATACCGGGCTCATTTTGCGGTTAGTCTACGGAAACCAAAATGATCCGGTCAATATCTATGCTTTACCAGTTTCATACTGATGGGCCACAGGCGTTCACTCGTGAAAACCTTGTCAGCTTGTGCCAGGCGTTTCTGTTTGAGCGATTGTCTGACTGCAGTGACAGAGACGATAACCGGAACACTCATTTAAGTCTTTTACCCTAAGGGTCTCATCACGAAGCATAGCTAAATCAGACCGCCGAAAGAAACGGTGTTGACGACACCTAAGGAAAATGTACTCCTCGTGCTTCCATTTAAGGGTAACAACGGTTCAACGAGGGCAACCAAGCGCTTCATCGCCGCCACTCAGATGCTCTAATGCGCTGCAGATGCTGTGGTAATCAACCTAATCCGGAAATTGTCGCTACATTCAGTATAGGAATTTGAACCCATCATCTCCAAATCACACAATATTCACTGATCCGATTATCCCTGCTGCGTTAGTTAGATAAGTAAGAATGAGAGGGCTTTGGATTCCAGCGTGGGACTTTGCATGTGTGCACACAGAATGTTTGGCATTGATAATAATAATAATAATAATAATAATAATAATACCAAGAACTAATGTCCTGTACCTGTTTGCCAGATAAACTTCAAGAAAAACAAGTTGGTAAAATTCATGTCAATGTTCATAGACGCCTCAAGTCTCAAGGCAGTAATGGTGTTCGCACTCCTTGTGAGAGATTTTGCCGTAATTGGGTATTGAGGTCAAATTATTAGATCTGCAGTCAATTAGTGATGACAGGTCGGACACCATTTGTCAATTTCTAAAGAATGTGTTTGAACAAAATACTATGAGCTGAAAATTGTGGGATTTTGTGCTGACGACACGAGTATGGTTCAGTGGCGTTCAGAGAAGAGGACAAAATAATGTATTTGCGAAATTGAAATCTTCTAGTAGAGAAAAAGTTGCGGGATTTGGTTGCGTGGCTCACATTGTCCAAAACACACTGCAAACGCCAGGTGACTATTGACATATTGACGTTGAAACAGTTGTGCCAAAATTTCTTATTACTCTTACATTTACACTGTTCATGTTGAAGAACTAAAGGAATTCCGTGACTCTACAATGGCGGAATACCAACGCATTATAGGAAACCAGAAAACCAGATAGCTTTCACTTATGCCAGCAGGGAAGATAATCCAGAAAATATTTTCGACGTTAAAATCCTACTTACGTCTCGACAGAAGTGTAATAAATCATTACAATATTTCTTTGAAAATTCATACCCTGAGCTGTGGCACTTCGTTATACACAATATCTGTCATTCTCCACGCTACTGTACTATTGAGGAACAAAATATTTCAGCACTGGAAGTGTCGTCTGCAATGCCCGAACTCCTGCAGAATTGCAGGGACAAGAGCCGAAACAGCTTTGTTCCAAACGTGGTAAAGATTCCAATTGGCCAACTCGAACAAGCGGATCTCGTCAGCAAAACCGTTTGATGAATATTATCACACGTTTCTACGACAATTGCGTCGATTATCTACAGGAAAGAATGAACCGATTTCAGGGACTGAGTGGCTTTTATTGGGTTGCCTTGGACCAACCACCATGCTGGGAGAAAGTTGAAGCAAGTATCAGTCTTTTTGGATTTACACTCCCAGACCTGGAAATCAAAGACAACGAGCTGGTTGACGAAGATAAAAACGTGTGTACGCTTACATCAGCGGATAAAATTTTCGATTAGAACTGTAAACAAACATAGGTTGATGTACTGTGGGTAGAAGTGTTTTCCCATTTCCAGACCAACTCTGCCCCATAGGAAGAAGTACGAAAGTATCTAATTTATTAACCGTCTCCCTGAGACTAATGCACATACTGGATGAATCATCTTCCAAATGATCCCTGTATGGCCAATGGAACAACGGTTCTATACGGGTAAAATAGCTAATGCTTAACAGGTCCCGTAGGATGGTTATGGTGAAAATTCAAAATATAAACAATTGTTAACAAAACAGGGTTTACGACAAATTATACAGACCCTTGAGGTTTTTGGTTACCCGGCGTTGGGGTATCTCCAAGACAGTGAGATCTCTCCTCAACCATGGCTCTCAAGCCTGTACTGCCTATTTCACATGTGGCCGTATGTATGAGCCGAGAAGTTGTGGACAAATCGAAGGGTCGAATCGTCCGACTGCATGCTTCAGGAGGCCCACGTGTTGGATGACCCTCCTTGACGCCGTTTCAGTCTGATTCGAACATCCAAGGTCAACCTGGACAAAACTCCCAGATCCTTCTCGCCAGAAGCCGTTTGAAGCTCCTGATTGCCGAGTTTGTAGGAATGAACGAACTTGTGCTGCAGATGCAGCACTCTACATTTGTCCAAATTGAATCGAAATAGATTCCGGACAATGCAGCTTAGCGTTTAAACCCTGAAAGCGACGCTTATGGTGAAATGCTGTTCTGAAGACAAGAGTGCCGGGTATCCTTGCGAACGACTTCACGACATGCTGATGCAGCGCCCAGATCTACTACGAAAAATGCATTCATCTAGTTAGGCGAACAATCTCTTTGTGGTGTCAGCTGGTTGGTTCTGGTTTACCCACTCCCAGCAAATAGTTCAGTGACAGTGTTTCGGGACATGGTGGGCTTTCGCCTGGCAAGCGTTTTTCTATAAAACGCCACAAATATCCGTCTAACAACACTGTGACGTGCTGGATGTGACTCGCCGCTCACTAAACTCACTGCTTCTTACATATCTGGATGATCTAACCCAATCCACGGACGTCGGTCATCCAATACAAAGAGTTCATTTCTCTTCTTCCTACGCCTGACCGAAAACAATCACAAATACGGCGTCACATTCACAAATTCAAGCAACACAACAAAGCTCGTTCTTACCTACAGATATTAATGCACACTTAACACATGGATCCATATGTTACTTATAAAATTGTGTCGTTTTTACATTAACCAGTCCTTGTTGTGTCGCCATGATCATGCAAATGCAGACATGTCTCGCACTGTCGAGAATAAAACATTTCTTTATTTCAGTATTGCTCGATAACTGTGGTTCCAGATAATATCATGTCAAGCAGCACATCAACTTTTAATCGGAAACACATGTACTGACATTTTACTTTGGCTCATGTACTCATGAAACCATGGATTACAACATGGCGCAATCACGCCGAACATTGACTATTGCCACCATAGTAATAAACTTGATTTTTTCGCAAACCAGCGCCATAATGTTCCTGGATTCCAATATTATCTGACAAACTTCTCAAGTGTATAAACTTCGAAAATCTTGGTTTTACTTTAATAACACGTTTTACAGTTCCAAATCAGTAATGCTTGTAGGTATATTTGATCATGCCTTCACTTGTGCGCCTCCTTCTACCAAGAATATACTATTCATTTATGTATATATCACTTCAGTAGCGCAGCCATTGTACTGACTAATAACGTAAGTCCTTTTTGTTAGTGCATTGAAGTAATAAATATAGATATTTATTTTTAAACTCGTTGTACGGTCAGCATATGCGGAAACAAACGGTGGTAGGTTAAGTGTCCCGGTTTGGCGCGCAAGAAATCTGGAAGCGCCCAGCTTTGGCTCACCAATAATCTGGCCACCTTACATGCATTGTACCTAACACGTGCGTCGCCACGGCTGAATCTCACAGTAGAGCATTGTACTTAGACGTCGGCATGACTTGCGCCTCAGGTGTTCTAGCAACGTTGTGTGCAGTTTGCTCGCGGTATCTCCTATACACACATATTCACAGTTATTGTGAATGCATTTGTGAACGCAGTTAGTCATCTTCCCCACGAAAAGTGTGTCTTTCAGATACACCATTGTTGAACTGATACCGAATCTTATTCCTTGGTTAGTGCCGTCGGAAAGGAAAAGGAACTTCCCTCTACCTATAATATTCTTATCGTCCCAATCCATTGCGCCGTATATTTTCAATGTGATTTTAGCATATTGTGAAACGTGTGTTTCACTACCGGTTTCGGGTGTCCACTATTCAACAGTTACATTGCTGTCTACTTGCAAGCGGCGTTCCCAACTTCCTTCTCTGTGCACATGACCTTACCCGTGAAACACAGAGATCGAAATTGTAGTGCTGTGTCCCATCTGTATCCGCCGGTTGACGAAATATCGGTTTGGAAGCTAATCATTCTTCCAAACAGAGCAATCAAGGAATGGCGATGTGCAACTCCATGGTGAGCGATTTCAGATTCTTCAAAAACTAGCTTTTCTTATCCACTTTTATGTTCAAAATGTACCATCAACTTGATGCCAACAACTTTTGACCATTTACTGGAGTTTGCCAGTATTATGTACAAAATAATGGACATTGACGATCTAATGATAACACCATGTTCTTGAGTGCCTCCATCCGACTGAAACCCGAGCTAAAACAATATACGGCGCAATGCCGGTTGTTTCAATCACCTTAAGCTTCGGCCACTTCCTAGGTTATTCTCTTCGGTAGAACAGCGTTTCACCATACCCAGTGCGTCGCATTTTGGCACTGGTAAGGAGTACGCTAAATTTACCATAAATCATCGTTTCATCTTCGTTTCACACAAACTCATGACACTTCTTTACAAACGTATTCGATCACCATGTCTACGGCTACATTATACTAACGATTGCATATAGACCAAGCTGTTGCCAACCCGGTAGCGTTATCACAATGTACGCGGTACACTTCCGCAAAGCTCACTGCAGTACATCATGCATTACTGTGCAGATGCTGATGCTAACTTCATCATTAAGGCCGATCAACTGCAGTTAATAAGTAATTCGGCCACACTCACCGAGTACTAACGCATTGTTCCATGATAGCGCGTAGTGAAGCACCGCACGCATCATTTCACTTAGGCAATACTATCCACAATCGACCACACGTAGACACCGCTAAGCATAGGTCAAACCAGGTAAGGTTGACGGACCTGTCTGCTAGATTGCACGCAGCTACCTTCAGTGAAGGCAACCGATACTGTCTCATTGTGGAGCACATTTCATGTCAGGGCGTCTATGCGCAACAGTGAGCACTATGAACGCGGATGGAATCTCTCCGGCCCCACAGTTCTTTGTTGTGTGTCTTGATGCCGCACAAGTGCGTGGGTGGGAGGTACATTAATTCCTCAACCGTCCATAGATGCTGCGTGCTAGTCCGCACCTCATCCTACAGTGAATGAGCTCATGTGTTGTTTTCAAGTCCGCGTGTGCATCACGTGGTTTGTTGGCTGAGCGCAGTCTAACCGTTGCACCAACCGATGCAGATGTTCTGAGTACTCTTGCACTGATTTGAAATTGATCAAAACGATGGGCACGCAGTTGTGCGTGTGCGCCACTTTAGCTTCAACTTGATTTGCTTATGGATTGAGTTGAATATTCTTAAGGAAAAGCTTGATTCCGTTATGGATTGACTTGTGTCATAAAAGGTGTAGATGGCCAGTAGCCATTCCCGTAATAGACTGCACAGCTTAGAATGTTATCCGGGCCTTCATAGACCGTTACGTTACTCACTACGGATGCCCATCCCCCATCACACCTGACCGAGGATCGCCTTCCGATCTTCACAATTCGATACGTACTGCAAAGTTTTAGGCTGCCGTCGCATTTATACCACAGAGTATCACTCAGCAGCGAAAGGGATTATTGGAACGGCTGCACATACAGCTTAAAGTCTCACTCTGCGCCTTCTCCGACCCTATCTGGAGCGAAAACCTTTCGCTCGTACTCTTAGGCATTCGCAGCAGCATCAAAGCTGAATTTTAATGTGCACCAGCGGAGCTAGTTTACGGCACAATGCTAAAGTTGCCTGGGGAATTCGTTTCACCTCCCACATCGTCGGGTATGCTTACACTGGCTTGCCGAACAACCTCCTCGTGGTGCCAGCTGGGTGGTTCGGGATTTTCCCGTTCCAGCAAATGGTTCGGCGGCAGTGTTCCTGGATTTTGTGGGCTTTTGCCTGGAAAGCGTTCTCCATATAAAAAGCTACATATGTCCGTTTAATAACACTGTGACGTGGCGGACGTGACTCGCCACTAAATAAAGTCACTGCCCCTTGCTTCATCCCGGCGAAGCATTGTATTCCAGCAACCTCATGCTGTACTTCTGGGGCGCATTGGGCCCCTGTTTGACCAAGGAACAAACGAAAGGCGTATGAACTGAGCAATCAGTCACCGGCTCCCAATGGGCGCGATTCCCTGAATTCGCTCCGCTGCGTTGTGGGCAGTCTATTCAGCCAAAGGCTCGAGGTGGTGTCCCCTAAGTCAACACCCTACTTCGGCTTGGGCAACCGGGTAGTATCTCGCCCTCAGAGGAAACCATGGACATTGTTGTGTTGTGTTTCATTTTACTGTTTCTGTACCTTCGTTTGAATCCCATGGTTTCTGATGGCATTATGTCTGTTAGCAGACTTTTGCAATATATATATATATATATATATACTTAACTTTGCGTCCTCCCTAACTCAACGTATGCATTCACAACGCCCGACTCCGCCCCGTGAACAGACTGGAGATGTGCAAATTCACATCTAGTCTGTTCACGGGGCGGAGTCGGACGTAGTGAACGCATGCGTTGAGCTATGTAGTAGACAAACTTTTTTGTTGAGTACCTTGCTGCACCGTTTCTTTCTCTGGTTGATTCGCTTCCTATTTTTGTAGCCTGCACAATATACGTTGGGTCCAATCGCCTCCGACTTCTATTCGGTCCCGTATTTGACACGTTGCTTACGTGTCATCGATTACCGACTAGTATCCTAAGTGCCACCCAACAGACGTCACCTGATCGATCAAACGGCTACCGCCCGGAGCAAATTGTATAAGATACGACCTAGGCATCTCCAAAGACGAAGTTCAGCCAGATCGAACAACAACGGAGAATCCGGGAATACCTTGCTTCCGAAATACGGGTAAAGGCTGCAGAAGCCTTGCAAAGGCCAGGCGGGAGCTTATCGGAAAAAGCAAACCTATTGGCGATGACAGAGGAGCTTCAATTTAATGCTCGGTCACGCGATTCTCTAATATGTCCGGACGTCGAATGGGAGGTAGTTCGGCCAAATCAAACTGCGTTGTTTTTATCCTATCAAAAAAATCGAACAATTGTGCATCACGCACTGGTCGGTGTTCTCCCAAACTTGGCTCGTTCAGTTCGCTGTGGGCTCCCAGAGTCCGAAAAATTATCTTGCTTTTATACTAATGCTCAGAGCATTTTCATTAAGCAGGCCGAACAGGAAGATCGCCAAGTTTCTAAGCCACTCGACCTCATCGGTATAACAGAGATCTAATTACATTGTAATGACGGGCGCTAAAGTCGCGCTGTCGAGCACATCAGTCATCCACAATGGGGGGTTTACAAACAGAGTAGGAATAATTCGGTATTACCAAAGTGACATACAGTGCAAGATAAAGCGTACTTCAGACACGCTGTTCCCAGATGCTATTTAGTGCTGCCTGCAGTTACAGGACAGCGATGCTTTTCTTATAACCTTGTTGCACAGTCCCCTTACTCTACACCAGATACGGACTGCCATCTTGCGGCCGCTCTAAGAAGCACATCCTTATCATGGGTGCTTATCTAGAAACATCCGCTACGAGCGAAGAACAATTCAATGCCGATCTGCAGAAGCTCTTAATCACTGTTCAGTTTTACACTTACATCACTTTGTCTACTCAGTTCAGAACAAATAAGAAACCATATGTGCTGGATTTGTTGCTTACTCACGAGGAGCGTGCAATTGTTGTGCTTGTAATCGACTGCCCGTTGTGTCGCATTGATCATGCAACTATTGGTTTCAACCTTCGCTGATACGTAAAACATCAGAATGAGTACTGTTGTGTATTCGGTCAGCATGCTTGCCGACTAGTCTAGACTGACACGTGCACACAACCCGAGATACACGCATAACTGCAGGGTTCTCTGCCTCTCTATTGGTTCATCCTTCTCCTTGCGACATCTTCATGTACTCATGTAGTTAGACACTTCGCAGATTACAGTAGTTTGTTTACTGGAACGACGTTACTTCGGTTCGTGCATTTAAATAAATAAATAAATTTGTATATTTACCGACAGACGGTACACGGCCCCATAAGTGGGAGCGATCATTTGTATAGTGAATACGTTTCATAATAGTAAAGAACAGTTTGTTAATAGTATTTCAGATCATGATTCTTTTTCTTGGGTGCTAGACCCGTTCACCTCATATGCAAAAGTTACGGAGGTTTTTGTCCTCGGGAGTAGATAATAAAGGAAGGGACTACTAGGCTGCAAAGACACGGGATTTGGTATGGTAGGTAATGACAGGTAGTGGGTAAGTTAGCTGTAAGCGAATATCTTTTCATACGTTTTTTTTATACCAGCTTCTGTCAATGATTCTAGAGTTTGCTGTGAGTCAAATATCTTCACCATATTTGGTATAGTGAGGAAGGTCTGAAGGAGATTTCGAAAAGTGACATGGCTTGTACACATGCGTACTGTAGGGTTAGTTTGTTCCACAGACCAGTGTATCTCACTAAGAAGAAATTCGACCGAGTTTTATGACTTGAATGGTTTGTACGTATCAAGTAGCCGCCATTACGTGTGGGGTAGACTGCAGTCTTCCGTAGTTCAAGTGCGGTGCTGTCTGCGTAAGTCCGTTTGTTTATTATATTGTAGAAGAGAACTAGGTTGTTCTTTAATCGTCTCAGCCAAAGTGGATCCAGTTGGAGTTTTCGAAAGCGATCATAATAAGTCAGATTTGAGCAGCGCCCCATGACCAGCTCGGTAAATGATCGTTGGACATTTTCCAGAGCCGTTTTGTCTTTCTTTCTCAATTGGCTGTGAACGATATTACAATATTCCAGAGTCGGTCGTACCATTGTCTTGAATGACTCAAGTCGTGCTTCAGGTAGGGAAAATGTTCTGGTGATTTATCCGCATAATTGCTTTGCTTTCGCAACCTGATAAAGAACATGTTCTGGAAAACTGAAAGAGTTGGAGTGCCTAATTCCTAAGTCCCGAACTGAATCAGATGTTAGGATCACGTTTCCGGCAAGTATGATGGAGCCTTCCGAGATGCGGCATCTGTACCCAAGTACTTGGGATTTCACTGCGGAGAACTTCATTAATAAGCGCTCACTAGCTATATTTAGTGCGGATAGGTCTTCACAGATGTTCCCCAAACATATATGTAGTTGATCTGGATGAAATGAGTAAACTAGTTTGGTATCATCTGCAAACAGAATTGGGTGTCCATGTTTGATCGGGTCACGCACTATCAGCCTGTGCGAAGCAGCACACGTTACGATCGAGTTGCCTAGCTCATCAGCGCCACAACCTTACCGAAGAACCGTGAAAGTCGCCTGGCTCGAGTTCCTTAGCAAATTCAGTCGGCTGATTACAAATGCTTCTGGGACAAGAACTTGCAATGTACTTAAAGTAATTCCTTTTCTTTCAGGAGCAGAACTCGAAAATGGATGTTAGTCCGCAACGCAGAATGGCGGGAGCATAGAGTAGCTCCACGCCAGTTACTTGGGAAAAATATAAGGTGCAACATAATTACTGCACTCAAGTACTCAGAAAAGATAACTCTGAATATCGGTAGAATAACGTAAAAACCTTCAACGTGAACCGCAAACTATTGTAGAAGCACGTTACTCGTCTGTGAAGGGGAGGCAGGGATTCGCTTCACTCTGGACGGCCGATGGCACAAAAAGAACGGCTAAAGAAGTACCAAACATGTTGCGGATACAAATGCCCTCATGTTTAGTTGGTCTTGCCATTAAGTAATCGTACGAGTTTTGTCGCCCCGCCGCCGAAACTAACATACACCTCTTTACCGCCAAAGCTGTCTTTCAAAAGCTGACGTAGTGGCGCAATCACAGCTCCCCGGGTGTCAATACCATTAGTCCATAGGTACTGGGAACTCAGCAAGATAACTGGCGGAAACTTTAGCTCAGTTCTTCCAGGGTTGTGTAGAACAGAGCCGGGTTTCCGCTATGTAGAGGCTTGGAATCATAACTCCGATCCACAGAGACCGAGGCAGAACTGAGCGCTCAAACTACTGCCTAGTATCTCTTCTCCCTAAACTATCCAAATTCATGCAATCCATCGTTGTCGATACACTGGTGTGCTATTTGGAAAACTGCAACATTACTAATCCTAAACAGCACGGTTTTCGTGGACAGCGATCGTTCACAACGAAAGTATTTATTGCATTCAGTAGTTGGACGGAGTCAGCTAATGATGCGGAGAAGGTTGCTGGGATCAGCTGAATATTCGAAGGCATTTCTTTGTCTAAATCCCCTGGTTTTCTTTTTCAAACTCCATTATTACGGGATCAGTGACCCTCTTTTATGCTGGGTTGCCAACTTCCTCCTTCAACGGCAATTGGTGGTCAGAGTTCACTGCCATTTACCTGACCTCATACATGCCGAGTGTGGTGTGCAGCAAGGTTTCGGCCGATTACGAGGCGACCTGATAATGGCATATTAAATTTTACATAATCCAAATCATGTGTGCTCCTCTTTACTACAACTTAGTAGCAATACAAAACGGAGAGGTCACGCATTAAAACTCGCTGAACAGTATAGTCATCTAGAGTGACGGGGGAATTACATTTCTATTTACGTGCGTCACACGTAAAACACTCCTCGAATCGGTCATCTGTGCAGCGAGGCTAGCAATATGTAAAAGACGGCTGAAGGAAACACTCAATCACTTACACTTTGTTACTTAGCACAATGACTTCATCCTACTCTTGGAATATACCTTGGATTTAGTAACTGTGACCTGTGGTGCTTTGAAACTACTCATAACAAACGCTAACTCCTCCCTTTCATGCTCAAAGTACTAACTCGTTTATTATTACTTTTTTGTTAGCTCTAACAAATAATCAAAGCAATCAAAGCAATGCGTTTTGACCCACATAAACTTTTACTGTTCCAGGTTGAGCAAAATATATATGTAGGCTTAGTACGCGTTTTCCGCTAAACAGCACCGTTGCAACTCGTTTGCAAATGAAGTTTACTGCTTACAGAGGAGTAGTAAGGGGAGTTGAATGGTAAAGGTAGAAATTCATCACATCTGACTTACTCAGACAGCCATCACAAGCCTGGAAAAGCACTGCACGCGTTTCATCCTTTCGGGAACCGTCAGCATTGCGTATTCCATCGGGCTCGAACCCGCAACCCGACTGTTGCCAATCCATGGTTGAGACCACTGAGCTACGGGTGACGGCAAGGACCATCGTGAGTAAGTTACTAGATGTGATATAGCGCCACTCATTATCCACTGACTCGGCCGGTGGCCGAGTGGCCTGCACGTTTGCTTTGCAACCATAAGGTCACCGGTTCGAATCCGCGTACGGTGGGCGTCCTCGCGATATACTCAGCCCGCGCGCGACTGGTGGTGGTCGCGCGGCAGCGAAGCGCCGTTACGGCGTACAGCTGACGCATTCTCTTTTTATTTAGAGGACAGGGTAGCCCCTCACCAAGCGACGAACAAACCAAACCTGTACCATTCAACTCCTCCTGCTACTCCTCTGTAATCAGTGCGTAAACCAAATTGCTTATAATGCCATAGGTCAATGAAGGCTTAAGTTCGGTATGTTCGTTGCTTGGTGTGGGGGCTAACCTGTCCTCTGCATGGTAGTAACGTGCAAGTCAGTGGATAGTGAGCGGCGCTATATCACATCTAGTAACTTAGCCACGACGGTCGTTGCCGTCCCCCGTAGCTCAGTGGTCGCAACCACGGCCTGGCGACAGTCGGTTTACGGGTTCGAGCCCTACCACAGTCCGAAGGAAATTTACTGTTTTCCTAGTTATCAGAGTAGACCATTGCAGGTTTTATCATGACTGAAATGCACTTGAGTTACCATATGAAAACGAAGTATTAGGAGACTTGTATAACGGAAGCACTTAGGCGGGAAATTGCATTATATGGCAAGCGATTGGCAGGCGTGTAGAGGTCAGGAGAAATGTTCGAAAGCAGCTAGCTTATTTGTGGTTCAGCAGAATGATGGTCTTAGCCCAATTTGGGCAGCAGGCTGTCGGTACAGAACTGGTACAAGCATTGAAGTATTTCTTTGGTAACAATTTGCCTCACACATGCTTTGGATCGTTTAACGGAGGGTACGTCTTGGCCCTGATGGGTTCTTCGTAAGTATATCCGCTTCCGATTCCAAAATGAATATGTTTGACTCCATGTGGTATGGAAGCCGGCTTTACGGTATTTCTACTCAATCCGCGATGCGGCCGCCTTTGGTAATCTAGCTTATTTAAAGGGTTGTCCATTCCCATGGTAACGCAGCTGGTAGGTTTGTCCCACCTGTCATAAGCCCACTGCTCGCAAAACTTTTTATCATCCTGCCGAATCTGCTTCAGGCGTCTGGTATACCAGTCTGGTTCAACCGCCGCAGCGGAATCCGCTATGATGTCCGGATGACTTGCGGAGTTCCACTTGATCCATCCACCCTGCAATTCACACGAAACGATAAATTATTACTCAACGACATATATATAATAAATATGCATTCACAAGTATAGTCATAGCACACCGACCGAGGAGCTTCTGACAATCAGCTTCTCTTACATGCCATCATCATCATCAATGCGCGTTAGCCGAAGTTGAAAAACTTACCACCGCTGTCTTGCAGCAATACAGAGAGGAGGTCAAACATTACAGACCCAAAAAGTTACAAAAAGTAACCTGATGCTAAATATCAAAGCAGTATATGGTTTGAGTCCGTTGTTGGACGGGACGCTAAAGGCGATGGGAGGAATAAACTGACCCACAACACATTGCCATTGTGATCAGCTCTTTGCCATAGCAGCTAGGGTGGTTAACTAGACGTGGTCATCGTCTTTCGGTCCCCATCCCAGCAGTCCGAAAACATCAACGGACGCCGGGTTCGAAGTGAGGAACTTCATCCTTCTTACCATGCGCTAGTGTCTTCGAATCGGAGAAAGCTTTTGTACTTTGCTCGACTGAGTACTCACACCAAGGTGTACTGCGCCTGAGTCGTGACGGCGTGTCGCAGGTAATTCCGCATGTGTGGCAAACAAACTATTTAGTGTTGTAACTGGTCCTGATTCACTCAACTGGTGAATACCTAAGGTGATGGATTAGTACCCTGGAAACTTGGACGTATCTCTGGACTACCCCAGTAACTGTTCCTCCGATGACTTTTACATACAAACTTGTTAGTAGACACCAATAGAAGCAAACCTGTTATATTGTTAATAGCACTGCAAGCTTACGTAATTCCATATGAGTCAGAATATGTGGACGAATTGTAAAAGTTGCTTCTTGGCTGTTACGAATGCTTGTGGCTGATAAACGGAGATATCTAGATGACAACCATAAACCTTACCTGACTAGGCTAATTAGCAAACCGTTTGAATCACGTAAATATTTTACAGACCTATTCAGAATAAGTTGAACTGGTTTGTGCCACTTAACAGTGCTCGTGGTAGTGAAATTAATTAGTTCCTTAATAACGCAAACTTATCTACCGCCAGGTATCTAGCAAATCGGTTTAAGAGACTGTTGAATAGACAGTGTCACCCGGTTATATAATATACACTCGCCTTCCTCTTCCTATTCCTAAGAAACATCACAGGAGTTTCACACACTTCATGGAAACCAATATATTATATCTTACCGGAAACATAATAAATACGGATGTACAGCATGATTTAGTTGACCGGAAGCGCACCTACAAGGCGCTGTTCCACCAGTGGGTCAATGTTGACCTGGATTTTAAGTAGACAAAAATCTATGAGAAATAGCTGAAAGCACAAGGGCATGAAGATTGATATTTTCTAACCTAAAGAGCAAAGTTTTGTCGAGGTCCCTATATTTTTTAAAATAAGTTTTGGTTTTTTGCCGTCACGCTGCTTGTGCCCCGAATAAATTGCGAATTGCGCAATGTTTTTGCTTCGGAGTGGCCATTGGAGAACGTGAGACGATAAACGGGATGCTGTTATTCACAGACTAAGCTGCGTGCATGTTATAGCTTGTAATCCCAGGTTCGGATTCGCGTTTAACGCCGGTGCCGCTCCAAGTGCTTTCCCACCACCACTAGAGTACACACACACAAACAATATACACGTTAGCTAGAGGTAAGAAACACCTCAGCTACTGTGCCTCAATACTTCAAGGAAAAGAAGGGAATAAAATGCAACAGGTGCAAGCCAGCTGATATACTAGTAAATGAAGGGTATCGCTCCGGTAAGCTACCTGTCGGTTACTATGCAGAAGAAAAAAATAACTTACTATATAAAATTATAACATGTTAAATAATGAGACCGTGGTTGGAGAGGGAGGCTGAGTGATGGGGTTGGACAAAGAAACTCACAACAGGAACGCCACTGAAGTCGGCTTTTAGCTATATCAACAATTGTATCCAGCCAAACGTGTTCATCGTCTTTCGGATCCCAACCAGGAAGCCGAGACGCTCCAACTGAGGTCAGCATCAAAGTGACGGTCGTCATTCCTCTTCACCAAGTCATCGCTTGGCCACCTCCCCTCTTCTTCCATTCACACCCCCGGCGCGCAAACAACGCACTTCGCGGGAGTCGGTGGGCTGACATGCGTAACACGTGGCCGAGCCATCGGAGCCTGGTGTGGGAAATACCGGTAGTAAGAGGTTCATTTCTTTTTCCTGTGCCATAAACAAGGCGTCCAAGACACTCGATGCCCACGCGGTGTTCCCACCAGATGTGAGTTAAATTGCGAAGGCACCGGTGGTCGAACGCAACTAGCCTCTTTATGTCCGTTGATCTAAGGGGCCAGGTTTCACAGCTGTACAGTAGGCTCGAACCTACCGCTGCATTGTACACTCTACACTTCAGGGCGAGTGTAATGTCACGCCGGTGCCATAAATGGAGAAGGTTAGCAAAAGCGACTCGAGCTTTTGCTATACGGTTTGTGATCTCATCTTCATTCCCAAGTGCGCTGATACAACTTCCCAAGTAGTTGAATTGTTGAACGACTTTTAGCTGATCTTCACCGAGAGTCAGCGAAGCAGGCGGTCCAGGTCAATCTTGGAGGAACGCTTTGCACTTCGATGGTGCAAAGCAAAGCCCGAAGCGGCTGACTGTCAGTGCTAATCTGTCCAGTGCCGCTAGGCACGTCTGGAAGCTGTCACAGATTAGGGCAATATCGTCAGCATAATCCAAGTCAAGAAGCCGTTCTCCTGGGAGCAGATCCACACCTTTTAAGTCGGGTCCTGTGAACGCGATTTTTATGACTTCGTCAATAGCGAAATTGAAGAAAAATGATGACAGCGGATATCCTTGTCGCACAACGCTGAAGATGTTAAAGGGCGACGACAGCTTGCCGCAAGCTTTCCCTCTGCCTGAGCTACGCGCGTACAATGATCGGATAATATTTACATATTTCTCATGTACATCCTTCCTGAGCAGACAGTCCTAAAGTGCACGTCTATCCACCGAATCGAACGAACCTTTAACATCGAGGAAAACGACAACGGTGGGCCGTCAATATGTGTGACAGTGCTCCAACAACTGATACAAAGTGAAGATGTGGTCGATGCCGCCCCGACCTCGACGTAACCCGGCTTGCTCTTTACGAAATATGGCTTTAATGAGCGCCAGTCATTCTGTGAAGGATGACAGAGGCAAGCTATTTTGAGGCGATGCAGACCAGACTGATTCTTCTATGATTGCCACATTCCGATCGTAAGCCTCCCTTAAAAATTGGGACTATGATGGAGCGGCTCCAGTCGGTTGGGACAGTTCCTTGCTTCCCTAGTTTCACTAGTAACTCGTATAAATCATCCACAAGAGCAGGTCCCCCCAATTTGAAGAGGGCTGGAGGTAGTTTATCTGGTCCCGCGGTTTTAGTTAACTCCAACTGTCCGATCTCACGTTCGACTTCTGAGCGAGAGGGTGGATCCAACGGGACAGCCCAGGGAGCGGAGCGATCAGTGGCCGGCGAGAAATCTGACAATTCCGACCGATTAAATTGCATTTCAAAATGCTCAGCCCAACGCTCCAAACGTTGTGACAAATTGTGGATAGGCTGTCCAATCTCGTCAAGTATAGTTTCACTAACACCAGGCCTTCTGCTGCCCGTTGCTCGTATCAGACGGAATAACTTACGATGGTTATTAAGGGCAGTGGCCATTTCCATCTCTGGTGCACGATGAGACCACTTCAGGCTAGCACGGAGTTTTGCCCGACACACTTTGCGGGTTTCATCGTGTTCGCTTCCAGCCGGAATATGCCGGCGAGCATCGATAAGTTCCAGAGACTACGAAGAGTCCAGGTCCATGTTGGCGATTAGACATACCACATGAGGATTTTCCTGCTGCTAGTAAGGTCTGGTGAATTGGAGACCAGTGAGCTTCAACTGCATCCAGTGTGTGCTTACTCAGCTCGCACGACAGTGTACTTTGATAGGCATTCAGAACAGCTGGTTTCGCCGGTTGGCTGGTGTCAATGCGCTTACAACGTCGTCTTCGGCGTCCGCCAAAACGCATCCGCAGGTCAGCACATACAAGTGCATGGCCGGTGTCCACACATGTGCTCCAAATCGAGCGACAGTTCTGGACGCAGCCTCTCCATCGGTAACTTATCGCAATGTGATCGATTTGCGTCCATATCTGATTTCAGGCTGGTAGGCGCCAAGTCACCCTCCGGCGGGTGCTGTGTCGGAAATTAGTGCACGCAAGATACAAGTGAGCATCTTCACACAAATGTAGTAACCGCTCACCGTTATCATTACGGGAGCCTACATCATGTTGGCCGCCCAGATGCATTTCGTCAGTAAACAACTTTCCAACTTGAGCGTTCCGATCCCCAGTCAGCACTACAGCGTCCGTACTTCTTCTGTGGCGAAGGAACTCGTTCAATTGGCGATGGAAGTCGTCTTTTACCGAATCATCGCTAGAATTTGTGGGTGCATAGGCAGCGATGACGAATATACACCTGCTAGCCCTGCACGACTTCGAAGCTTTGAACGAGCCAGCCAATCGGATCGCACACATTCGACTACTGATTGGAATCCAGTCAACCAGAGCAGCTACAGGCCGGGGACTCAGGGCAATACCACCAACAGTTTGCCAGGTGCTAGAAGCTGCATCGTCACCGGATAGGCGTAATGAGGAAGTACTGCTAGTGTCACCTGAATGGGATCGCAAAGTGAGCACAGAGCTAAAGCCTTGCAGGCGGGTCTCCGATAAGCAGCAGATATCGATCGAGAGGGCCTCTAATGTTCAGGCGAATACTGCCTGTTGACCGATCTGTAGCAATGTGCGTACATTGAGGCATGCCAATCTGAAGGATGATCGAGGGCTCCAAATGGAAGTCGATAAACTAGGCTTGGTCGCTTGGTTGGACATGGGCTTGTCGACAGGATAGGAATGACACTCCGCGTTCGCGTGTGAGTTGAAACTAGAAGACAAGCGACTACTGAAGCAAGGTTGGGGGAGGGCCAAGAATTGCGGGTTGAAAGCAGGGGGATAAAAGTGAGGCTGGAACGGGACGGTAAGAGCGAAAAAGCCTAAGAGGGGGAATAAGAAGATGGGAAGTCTTGAGCAGTAGCATCAAAACCCCTATCCACCCTGCTCGATGCAGCACATAGGGCACCCTTGATTATTCTCTGCGGTGGCCAGAACATCAGGAAATTGTTTGAAGAGAGATTCATTGTATTGCGTGGGCAGGATACTGTCAGGTTGCCCAGGCCTAGACAGGAGAACGATTTGAGTTTTCAACCAAGGCCTTTGGTTCCAAAACCTGACCGCAAGGCAGCGGGTTTGGCGGTGGGCTCCAAGGAGTCCGTTTCAAGGAAAAAGGAGCCAATCTCATTCCAAACCCCAACCTGGAGAACCAGGAGACTGAGTTGGTTTGGCTTCTAGCCATTGACCAATCTGGCATGAGTGGCTCTGAAGGTGTAAGAGCATCACACACATGCCGGCACACAAGTTCCCATGCGGCCGCACTTTAACTCGGCTCTCGTTTTGCCCACCGTGACCACTCTAATCCTCCCCACACAATATTGTGCGTCCGCTCGTTCGAGCCAGTTCGACGAGCTCTACTCAGTGCTGCCCAAACCTTGGATCTAACCTGTGTGGATTATACTGTTGCTCCAATTCCCAGTTTTCGGCGTATTCTTTGCCGAATTCCACTTGTGCAACTACATCAAACTGGTTTTTCGGAAAAGATTTTGGTCTTATTCGGAAGAAGAAGCCGAGGGCTCCCAAGCTACGCGGTTACTATTCTTGCAAGTTGCAGCATAACTAAGTTACAGCCATTTTACTCCGCTCGTCAACTGAGCAGCTCTAGGGAGGCTTATCAGCGCTCCACCTGCATCGCGGCTTAAGGCAGGCCGATTAACACACGCTTCCGCTTTGTGTGGGTGTGTGTGTTCAAATGCGAGTCGATTGATCGCTGAACCCGACAGTCTGCGCGTTCCGACTTCCATCTTCCTCTACCGCCTGATCTTGGTGCGGTTTAACAACTCTCAATTCGTGTGCGTGTTCTGACCTATTCGTGCGTCACCCCCAGTGCAAAGAACACTCATCAAGGTGAGCGCTTACATAGGCCTTGCTGTAAACCATAAGAGGACGACTAGCATTCCAATGGTTCAACGTCGCCTATGTTGCGCAGACAATTGCAGTAAAGTCCTTAAGATCAGTATTACCTGTTCTAGCCGCATTCGATCGTACTGTCCGCAATCTGTAGGCAAATCTGTCCAGGAAGTGAGACAGACAAACCAAATTGCTGACACAATTTGGTTTTGCCCCACATGTCAAGTCATTCCAATTGTCCACTGTTTATCTTTGCTCATGAAAAAGTGCGATAGAATGACTGAAATAATCGCGCATTTTGTAAATACTACGATCGATCCCACGGAGGTAAATATGGCCAAAGTAAGCTCTGAATCTAATCCGAAGAAGAGAGCTAGACGCTCCAACTGCACTGCAGCGTCTATGACTCTAAATCCAATGGGTCACATCACTCCCATAAGTGGACAAGCCTCAAACATGCCTGCTTCCACTTCTCCAACCATAGACTCTTCACTTGGAGATTCAACCATGACACCGACAGCTCAGAGCCAAAGGCAATCCGGTACAGATAACAAGCAAGTAACGTACGTATGGATTGCGTCGACAAACACACCGGGAGCGACGCACATAGGCCCATCTTGTGTACCGATCACGCATGGCGCAAAGCAGCTTTCACCGTCAACTCCGGTGGTGCCTTCTAAACAACCGAATTGCCAGCAAAAAGTAAAAAGACAATACTCGTTAGACGAAACCACGCTGCGTTAATGCTCTTGTGCATCAATGTTCCCGAATCGAAATCTGGCACAATAAAAGGCAAGTTGCAAGATGATCGCAACCAGTGGAGTTCCATCTGCGAGGCGATTGATATTCGGGTTGAACCTGCAATGCTGCAACGTGTAGCGCGTCACCTGACCTCAGTGCACTCTGGCGAACCTCGAATTCTTCGAGTAACACTAGAGACTCAGCAGATGAGAGAGAGGCTGTCCTGCTCTCAGCAGTTCGTCTTCGCAACTCACCGAGTGGGGTGCGCATATTACTTGACCTATCTTGGAGAGATCGCCCAAAAGAAGCAGTTGACCATCGCGGCATCGTTGATAGGGATAGTAAGAAAATAATATTTATTCGTGGTGTTCCAGAGCTTCTGCATTCTTCTGATCACGATGCGCAAACGCGTGACCGAGAGCAGTGATGCCACATCCGCGAAGCACTCTCTGTTGACAATGTTATTGCCAAATCCCTGACAAGAGTTCCGTCATCACCTAACTACAAGGGCTGCGACCCAAGGCTAATGAAAGTAATACTACACTCTGAGGGAATGACGCAAGTTCCGTTGGATAGTTGGTTAAAGTTTCGAGCTAGGTTGCCAACAGAGATCCGGCTAAAGGCAGCAGGCGAACAGCCAAAACTCTGAAGCAATTCGATGGAACATGCAAACGCTACAAATTCTTTATTTGCACAGTCCGGCGGAGAGACCGACACAGCAGCACCCACGACACACCACAGGACAGAGCACAGCACTGGTAATGCGTCTGTTCAGGAACGCTCAACAGTACCATGCAACATGACTGAAATACATAAACCAAAAAACGATTAATGGCCGGCCACCTAACGGCCGGCCACCTAACGGCCGGCTTAAAAACTGACACAAAGTTGACATCCGTCAACGCACTCATGACAACAAAAGCCCTATCTTGCATGTACACAAATGCTCAAGGCCTTCTAAGCAAGTTGGCCGAACTTAGAGTACTCCATGCCTCACAACCGCGGGATCTCGTCATGATTGCCAAGACATGGTTAAACCCTGAGATAACCGATTCTGAGATCAACTTACCCGGTATGTCGCCGCTTCGGATCGATGGAACCGGAAGGGGTGGCGGTATGATTCTTTACTATAATACAAACCTCCGATGTGGAGTTATCCAGCACCCGGAAATCCGAGCTCCCGATTTGCTTTGGTGCCACCTATGGTTGCGAAACAAGGACACATGTCTACTAGCCGTGATTTATCGCCCACCAATCTCAACGTCGGAAAGGGACTCCAAACTGAACCACGTTTTCCAGTTTGCTTTGAACAAGCCCTACACCCACATTCTTATCGCTGGAGACTTTAAAGTGAATGACGTAGAAACGCCGGCAACTGACGGTACGCAGTTTAAAGCCTGCTTGCAAGAGCTAATTGCTAGCCACCCTCTGTACAACCACGTAACCTGTCCCACCAGATTTCGAACTGCTAACAAGCCGTCGATACTGGACCATGTGCTAACTAACGAAGAACTCATGGTTGACGGGATAGTTACATGTACACCACTGGGTCGTAGTTATCATGTTACTCTACTCTTTGACTATATATACTATGCGGAGTACCCTGAAAAGGAGGATGATAAAGTGCACACTGTCAAGCACTATAATGTGTTATCTAAGCTTGTTAAGGATACATCTTGGACTTTCTTAACCGAATGCCCCAGATATTGCCTTGGAGACCTTTACAAGGACGTTTAGCACACTGGTAGCGCACGCATCGGAACAGAAGTTCTTCAAACCCAAAAACAATCATAAGTCATTTCTGAGAAGCAGAACACGTAAATGTATGTCCCGGAGGGATTTGGCATGGCGAAATCACCAGGACTGCTTGAATGCCGAAACCTGGACTGCATACGTAACACATCGTAACTTCTGTGTGAAACTGATCCGCGAAGACAAGGCCACTCATCAGCAGGAGTTAATGAAGCGATTCTGCAAGAAGCGCAAGCTCGCGTACAGACACGTTAACGGCTTTCGAAAGGTGAAGCGGGGGTTCCAGCACTAGTCACGGCTGATGGGTGCACGCGATCAGCAATGGAAGCAGCTGATTTCCTACGGCTTCATTACTCCCAAACGTTCCAGCAGGTAACCAGCCCAAACATTCTCCTCATTTCTAATACCCCACCGTCGGGTTTAGACAACATCACCTTCACTGCGAAAGCTGTGTTGAATAAGCTGTTATCCTGGCATATCCACAGTTCTCCCGGAGCCAACAACATGCGACCAAAGGCTCTGCAGGCGGTTGCCAGTGATCTAGCGGAACCACTGGCTGTTTTATATCAGCGATGTTTAGAATAGAACCGTATTCCACCAGTATGGAAGCTAGGGGTCATCACTCCTATCCATAAAGGAGGTAGCCGCACTGATCCTGTCAACTATCGTCTAATAACACTATTTCCCGTACTATCCAAAGTGATGAAATCAATCATCGCAGATGCGCTGATGCAGTATCTGAAAAGCCACAACCTAATAGCTCCAGAGCAACATGGCTTTCGTCAAAAGCATTTGTGTAATACTAACATATTAATTGCACGTAATAGCTGGACTGAAGCTGTTGATGATGGAGTAGGAGTCGATGTCATCTACCTGAACTTTTCAACAGCGTTTGATCGCTTAGCCCGTCGCATTCTGCTTCAGAAAATTTGGAACTACGGCATTGGCGACCCAATCCTGAGTTGGATTAGCAATTTTTTACAGGAACGTCGGCTAGTGGTGAGAGTCCGAGAATCATCGCCTGATGCAATCGATGTGGCGTGTGGAGTACCACAAGACTCGGTGCTTGGACCTCGTCTATTCTTGGTGTTCATTAACGATTCGGCGCGATCAACTGCTTCCGATTTCCTATTTTTCGCTGATGATATCAAGATATGGCAAAGGATCAGAGGACCGGATGACCACGAACAGTTCCAGTGCGATCTTAACACAGTCAAACTAGTCAGTTCAAAACGCCCTACCATTCAACGTAGACAAATGTCGCGTTGTTCAAATACGCCATAGACCTAACTACACCTACATACTTGGGACAAACGGATTGCAGACCAGCTCCCAGGAACGTGACCTTGGTGTGATCGTATAGAGCGACCTCAACTGTGCAAAATAGGCTGAGGTAGCTGCGAAAAGAGGCAATCAGCATGTTGGCATGCTGCGAAGGGCGTTCGGGATATTTGACCCATCAATCTTCCCAATGATGCACAATTCCTACCTGCGCCCGCATGTTGAATACGCTATCCAAGCTTGGCAACCTTGGTTGAAGCGCGACCTAGAGGCGTTAGAGGCACCTCAACGAAGAGCAACAAAGAATGTAAAGGGCCTGCGCTATCACTCTTACCATCGAAGGTTGAAGTTGCTGGGAATTTTCAGCGGATGCTATCGGAGGCTGTGTGATGATCCCATTTTAGCTTATCAGATACTGAATGACCCCAACCGCAGATGCCGCCATTTGCTGAAACTTAGCCACAACACGCAGCTAAGGGGTAACGGTTTAAAACTGAAGGAACAATAGAGCCGTCCAGAGTGTCGACCGAATTACGTTTCCCTTCGGGTTTGCCAACCCTGGAACGCACTCCCAGGTTCAGTTGTATCCTCTCCTACCTTGGACGTTTTCAAAAAACGATTAGATGTTGCTCTTAGCTCCCAGCGTTTTGTTACCTAAACTCCTCTGTTGTGGATTACACCAAGCATGCTTTTCAACAGGATTTATGCATCAAATGGACCCAAGTGAGCGGTCATATTTTACTTTCCTCACGTCTTATATCAACGGTCACTGCACCCCAGTGTCTTTCTGAACGTTAATCCTCGATTTTACTTTAAATTTTACATTGTTGTAATGTATCGAAGTATCCATCTAGGCAGACGATCGGAAGGTGACTCATATATATTTTGATTTCATCATATTCACCCCAAACATCCTAAAGTTCATGTCAAGCACTTGCTTTTATCCCGTGATAAATCATTGTTCATTGTTGAATGGATCACTGAGGCACACAAACCATCGCACCACGTTAAGGTCCAGCCTCATTGCGATGGAGTCAAAAGGATGTATTTCCTGAGAATTTGGATTGAAGATAACCTAGTTGAAAAACCAGTCTAACAGCAGCTTCCCATGGTACTAACTGTTAGTAGACTTGTTCACAAGCTGTTGGTTTTGGATATTGCATCAAAGGTGAGTGGGATCTCGGCCAAACCGGAGTATTTGGAGTAGAATGTCAGAATCCGATCTTTGGACTGGGTTTCTGGCGCATAGACTAATGGTGATGTCAAGTGTCGCTGCGACGTTGAAGCCTTGAGTCTGTCCAGGGACGGTACTCCATTGATTAGATCTATCTGATTAGATCTATCTGCAGAGGATGCTTTCAGTTTGTTGGTACGATGAGTGCGTGAAACTGAATTAATCTGCGAGGAAAGCGCGAACGAAACAACTTGTATGGAACTGTCTTGATTGCACCGATGCTTTTGTTATTTTTATCGAACAAATTCACCTATGATATTTAGATATGTTTTATGGCTAACGGACTGTAAGAGAACCAATTGAGTTTAATCAGAAGATAAGCAACTATGAGTTGCGCAATGGTGATTGTCATGAAGTACGACCAGACGTTGCGGAAAATGGTGGTGAGTCTTTAAAAATGGTCACAGTAAAGCAAGAATAACGGCTTATCAGTGCACGCAAAAGAAGTAACGCAAGTGCAGGTGAATAAGAGCTTACCTTGATAAGGTATAAAGGGTCACACTGCTTGCACCGTATCAGTTTGAGTACAACACAGGCCAGGACAATCACGATTAGCTTTGAAGAAGCTTGGCGAATGGGCAAGCGGCCGTGAAGATACAGGAAGCTTCTTTTATCATCTTTTATTAACCACGTTAGGAACCACAGGAAACAGTTACTATATGGTGGCTACAGATGACACACAAACTAGAACTTGTCCACTTGGCCGACAAGCTATTGGGCGTTTGAGGTGTCTATATGCGGGTATTGACGAACCACCTGCAATTAGAATGCACCAGACTACTAATTTTGGAATCTGCGAAAGATGGGATTCAAATACGTCAGGATAACAGTTGTCTTAATGTCTGCGTAACGTACTGGGATCATGTATGACTCCTCCACCTCGTCTATTTTTTCCGTTGTAAACATGGGTGACAATATTTGAGAGAATTGCCGAGCTAAGGTCATCCACACACACGCGTGACGTGTGTGCTTCTGGTTCATTTCGATTCTTCCGCTCTGGTTACTCTCCATCTTCTAGCAGCGTTGTCACTACGCTCATTCAAACCGGATTTACCAGCCCTACACAGTGATCCATCATACGTGGAAGTATCTTCTACGATTAGAGTCTGTGCCATCACTAACCGTTTTCACTGGCATCCGTGATTAAGCGCAAACGGATAACTCATTCACATTGAGCCGATTGCGTTTCTTTGTGACACCATTCGATACAGAATTTTCGAAGCAGCCTGAAAAGCCTAAGTTTATTCCGATCCCGTGTTTCTCAACATAGCAGTGAGAGGATTCATGATCTCCTAATCTGTGTTAAACGATGTGTTCAGATTCAGTTACCAGGTTCCAGGCACTCGCCGTTCCTTGTGACCTTGTCAGCCAGTGCGTCTGCATGACCCGTCACACGAACCGCTCGGCCACGCCAACCGTTCATTTGACCTTG
The DNA here is from genome assembly GCA_944474145.2 of Dicrocoelium dendriticum. Lineage (NCBI taxonomy): Eukaryota > Metazoa > Platyhelminthes > Trematoda > Plagiorchiida > Dicrocoeliidae > Dicrocoelium > Dicrocoelium dendriticum. The sequence continues at coordinate 22,996,920 of OX104067.1, read as the reverse complement.
CAGCCACCACGCTCGCCTGACCGATGTGCGCCGCTCTCAAAGCTGGAAAAGTACAGAACGCTAACCAACCCTCTGGGTCAAGTAACGACACCACGTTGAATGGCTGAAATGCAAATCCGAAAGGGCTCCGAGCGAAAGGCATTTGCGGGTTAGGAGAATGTCATTGGGTAGTTAAAATCGGTCTGGCTTGCTCGCACTGTTTGGAACGGTATCATCCGAAATGTGCAAACGTGTCCCAACAACAGGTAAGAGAGCGAAATAGCGCCCAAGATGCACTTTGGTTCTGTACTGCTTGCTCTGCCATCCCACTTGTTAAGTGCTTGCTTATCCTAGCTCAGAAGTGCGACCGGTTAACCGCAGAAGCCGAGCAAGGATAAACGATAAGATTACTCGAATGAAAGCGAGTACGCACCACGGAAGCGTAGCGGCTTCTAAGCAACGGAATGTTGCACAATCTGCTTCCGCTAAACCGCAATCAGCCATGTCTCCATCTCCGTTGTCTTCTCCAACTTTGGTAGAACGCCAGGCGAAAACTGACCGTACCTACCAGAGTCAAACAGTACTCATAGAAACGAAATCAGGCACCACTCCAAACGTCTGGTTAAGCAATTTACACTAGACCTGACATTTATCATTAACAAGAATGATGCAGCCGAACACTAACCCTTGGCACCTGTAGCTCAAATGTCTCTTGTCGAGAAAAAGCCCCCGGAAAATCAGTTACATATGCAGAAATTGCTGCAAAGTTCCGCCGGGAGGCCGTCGTTGCGGCCTCTTCTATTGTAAACCCCGTTAAGGCTAATAGAGGGAAAACAGCAAACAATCACCACTTGTCAGCAGGTCATGACGAACGAGTAACATCCATTGTAGATTTACGAAAAAGGGATCCAATAATAATGCCCAGACTGTTGTATGCTCAAATGTCCGTGAACCTACCGCCATCACATTGCCGAGTAAGGTATCGTATGAATAAGACCAATGGAACTCATTGTGCGTGCTGATGAGTGTCATAGCCAAGCCCACAAAATTAGTACGAATTATTCGTCATCCGAACTTGCCACACTATGGAGAACCCAGACTTATCCGAATAACACTAGAATCCTCCTGCGACGTACAAAACGTTTTACTGACCGCAAGCGCGCTAAGATACGGATCCTGTGGGATACGCATCTATTCTGATGTCCCTTGGAGCGCGACAATCAAAAAGAAACACCGAAGTTGGACACAGCAAGCAAGACCGCCTAAACACAATCTTCATACATGGTGTGTTAGAACACCCTACCAACGATGTTCAAGAGACCTGAAAGCACGATTAAAAAAGTGGTGGTTCATTCGTGAAACAGTTTCTTCGGATAATATTACTGCGCTATGGCTCACAAGGATACCTCTCACACCAAATTACAGAGGATGTGGCCCCAGAATCCTAAAACTGGTGGTTCAGTCAGAGTAACAAGCAACGGATGTTTTGGATCGATGGCGGAGAAATCGAAAAAATATTCCTTCTGAACTTCGAGTAAAGGTCGCCCAAGTTTTGCACAGCTCAAATGTTAAAGCACTTGAAGCTGCAAGCAAACCGAGGAATGTATAGAAGCGTAATTTGATTGCTGCTTTAAATGACTATGACGTAGGTCTAAACGAAGATTTGGACGCATCTTGGCCGAATCAAATTGCAAACGAGTTATCACTAACCCATCAAAAAGACGAGCAACTGACGACCTCACATCGGTCGGCATTACCCCACACTTGACCCTACAACCCTCAGTGGGCTCCTAGATACAGAGAAACTGGCCTGCTTGTATACGAATGCTCAGGGTCTTTTTAATAAACTGGCTGAACTGCAAGATGGCCAAGCTTCCAAATCATATGATGTCATTTGTATAACCGAGACGTGGTTGCACACGGGAAGGACGGAGGCTGATGTTTCGCTAGCGGACATGTCGCTGATCCGGAACGACAGGCTCAGAAAAGGAGGAGGGGTAATCCTGTATTACCGAGGCGACTCACAGTGCGAAGGCGTGGAGGATTCATACTCGCAGTTCCCCGACTCTCTTTGGCGCCGCCTGAGGTTAAAAGGCAGGGACGCTTGCTTTATTGTCTTGGTGTACCGCCCCCCCTAACTCTACACTCGAAACCGACTGTCATTTAGCGGCTGCTTTAAGATGCACTTTACAGCGAAAGTACACTCACATACTTATCATGGGTGAGTTCAATGTACATTGTGCAGAAATTCCTGCCACGATCGGAGAGCAATTCAAAACTGATCTACAAGATCTCCTTATCACTGTCCCTCTTTACAATCACACCACTTTACCCAGTCGGTTCATAACAGGTACCACGACATTTGTGCTGGATCTTGTGCTTATCAACGAGGAGAATATGATTGATGTGTTAGTTTTAGACTGTCCGTTGAGTCGCAGTGATCACGCAGTCATCAGGTTCAACTTCCTCTGTCATGCGGAATATCGGAATGAGAATGCTGAGACTGTGCGAACCATCACAAGCTACGACTGATTATCCCAGCTCCTCAACGCTAAAACTTGGTCGTTACTTGCCAAAAACCCCCGGAAGTCCCTTTACTCGAGTTCGTCACCAAATTCAGCTGATTTCAGAGGCTTCAGAGATAAGAGTTTGCAATAAGTGTACATCAGTTTCTTTCGGTATGGGCAGAACTTGAATATGGATGACATACGCAACGTAGCATGGCGAGTGTACAGAGTAGCTCCAGCACCAGAAACCTGTGACAATTATGTAGCCCAACATAACCACTGCACTCAACTGCTTAGGGAAGACAAAGCCGCCTATCAGCAGAACAACGCAGAAACATTCAGTGCTAACCACAAACTGCTGTACAACCATGTCAATAGCCTCCGAAAGGTGAGGCAAGGATTTCTTCCAATCTGGACGGCTGATGGTCCAACAAGAACGGTCGTGGAAGCAGCAAACGCGCTGCGGATGTAATATGCCCCCACGTTTTAGGGGGTCTTGCCACCAAGCGATCTTGTAACCTTTATCCTCTCCTCGCCAGCACTAATCCACATCAGTTTTACCGCGGAGGCTGTATGGCACAAGCTGACATTTCTACGCAAACACAGCTCGCCGGGTGTCGACACTAATCGTCCAGAGGCACTGGAAGCAGCAGCAAGCCAACTGCAAGGACCTTTACCTCAGTTTTTCCAGCGCTGCTTAGACCCAAATCGAGTTCCCGCTATGTGGAAACTTGGAATAATAACCCCGATTCACAAAGGTGGAAGCAGAACTGATCCCTCCAACTACCGCCCAGTATCCCTTCTTCCTATACTCTCCAAGGTCATGGAATCTATAGTTGCCGATTCACTGATGTGCTATCTGGAAAACTGTGACATCATCACGCCTGAGCAGCACGGTTTCCGTCGACAGGGGTCAGGTACAACGAAATTACTAATCGTACGCATGAGTTTGGATCGAGGCAGTTGACGCTGGAGAAGGTGTTGATGTGATCTACCGGGATATTTCTAAGGCTTTCGATCGTCTAGACCATCGGATACTACTCTCCATGCTCTAGCATTACGAGCTCGGCGACCCGCTTTTAAGCTGGATTGCCAACTTTCTACTTCAACGGCAATGAGTGGTCCGAGTTCGGAGCTCTTTATCGGACCCCATACAAGTCGAGTGTGGTGTGCCGCAAGGCTCAGTTCTAGGTCCACGTTTGTTTTTGGTGTTTATAATTGACCTTGTACAGGGAAGTGCTGCAAACTTCCTAATGTTTGATAGTGACATCAAGATCTGGCACAGGATCCAGGCATACGCCGACCAGCATCTGCTTAAGAGTGACCTAGACACGGTGTATCGATGGCCAACCCAAAACGTACTGCATTTCAACGTCAGTAAATACAAGGTGCTTTTCACCCGACATCAGAGCAGCTACTCATACCGGCTCGGAACGAACATACTACAACGATCAACTCTCGAACTTGGCTTGGGTGTCCTGGTTCAAGATGACTTAGGTTGCTTTAGGTAATCCGAAAAGGCCTCGAAGACTGGGAACCAACATGTCTGGCTGTTGCGACGGGCGTTTGGACAAATAAACAGCTCCATATTTCGACAAATGCTCAGTGCGTATGTTCGTCCCCCTGTCGGATACGCAATTCAAGCTTGACATCCATGGCTAAAACATGAGCTTAATACACTGATGCAGCAACAACGTCGGGCATCTAAAAACGTAATTGGAATACATAATCTTTCAGACCAGGAGAGGCTGCAACGATTGGGGATATTCAGTGGAAGCTATCGCAGACTACGAGGCGACCTGATTATGGTATACTTGATTCTGTGACACCCAAATAATGTGTGCCGCCCTTTACTGCGACTCAGTACCAATACCACCCTGAGCAGCCACTCATTGAAACTGGCTGTACAGTACAGCCGCCTGGAGTGCCGCAGAAATTTTTCCATTCGTGTCTGTCATCGGTGGAATGCTTTCCCAAAATCTGTCGTCTTTGCACCGACACAAACCGTATATAAAAGACGGTTGGATGATGTACTCATCCAGTTACACTTTGTCACTTAGTACTACGTCTCCATCCTACACCTGGAGTTTACCATGGAATTATTTGCTGTTAACTGCCGGTGCTGTGAATCTAAGCGGGTTGCAGGACTATGGCGGAGCGAACGATAAGTTCTTATTTTCATATGTAAATACTAACTGTTTTCCTGTCATTATTGGTATGTCGATATCCTCACCAATTATCCAACGGGACATGTAAAGCAACGTTTTGTAACCCGTATAAATTCATTGTTCATTGTTCAAATATAAAGCCAGACTACTCACGTGGCTGAATATTTACCTTCGACACTTTATATATTGCTGGTCCATTGGGAGCTGAAAACACATACTCCCACATTGTCTATCAATCGACAAGCACACAGGTTCACTCGATACCATACACGACAGTAATGGCCTTAGGTTCGTTAAATCAACTTTGAGCCAACAATGTATTTGTCCTGTATTGTCAGTTGCAAAGAAGGACCTCTTTGGTTAGCTTTGTGGTTCAGCTCCAGCAGCGAACGGCAAATGTGGTTTGGGTTCTTCAGAGTCTAGTAAATGCTTATAGGGTCTCCCTGCCAACTCCGATATCGAACGCTGTACATTCCTGAGGAATACAATCGAAGCCCATAGTGCAGCAGGAAAAGACCTCTGCAGTTCTTGGTTTCCCTTCCTTGAGGAGTCCCGAGAGCCAAGTGTTCCTATTTCTGCCGCGGCTGCCACGCTTGGGTGGCGTGTTCCACGTGCGGTCGCACGTAGGCGTTAAGCACTTATGAGAAGATTGAGTAATCAAACCGACCGAACGCCTTGCGAAGAAGGTCAAATTGATGCTTGCCAGTGGTCTCCGCCTTCTGCGTTTATTGTGAGCATTCGAGATCACCCTGTATCAGTCAACCCAAGTCACGCTCCTGAGAGGTTTTCTTCAAAATGTTATCTGCAAGCGTGTACAAGCTTACCAGCTGGTGACGCAGGTGGATCGCCTTGCAATAGAGCAAAATAGCAATAGTTTATAACGGGTATAAAAGCGAATGCCTGACATGTCCTGTAGGGTAGTTAGTGATAATTACGAAACGGTAAAAGAATGCCTGGAATTCAGGAATCACCAAGGAGTTGGGAGTAACTCATGTGCGAATGGGGTTATGACATCGTACACTGTTTGTTATGCAGTAATGCCAGCATCAGATGGTCATGGGCTATATCACGTAGAGTAAATGTATCAGAGTATTGTCAGGGCGTTTCTTTGAAAAGGGATAAGGTGGGGGCATTAATTGCATTCGTCGAGAGGGCGTTCCATGTCTGTGACACTCGGAGGGAGAAAAAATTTCGTCAACCTCCCAATCGGTTGTAGTACGTGGTCAGCTTAAACTGATGCCCCCTTAGAGATGTGTATTGACTGGGTTTCAAGGGAGAATGGTATGTGTGGTTGGGGTTTCTCAGCTCGCAGTACACTATTATGAGATCGCCTCTTAGACGCCTGTATATTTTGTGGGGTTTCAGCCTGAGTGGGTAGGGATGGCGCGACAAACCTCTGACCTTCTTTATCGCCCTGCGTTGCGCAGTATCCAGTGCGGTGAGATGGTGCTTCAGCCTGTGTTGCCACGCTTGAATAGCGTATTCCGCGTGCGGCTTCAGGTACGCACCAAACATTTTCGGAAAGACTGAGGCGTCAAACTTTGCGAACCCTCTACGAAGAAGGCCGAAGTGCTGGTTTGCTTTCTCTGATGATTTTTCAGTCTACCTCAAAGAACCGAGGCCATCCTGAATAAGCAATCCGAGATCGCATACATGAGAAACCCGCTGTAGTATTTATGATCCTAGGTGGTAGTTGTGAATACTCTGATACCGTATGCTTAGAACTTTGGACTTGATGGCTTTGAAATGCAGCATGTTCTTGTTAGACCATGTGTACGCTTTGTCCAGATCATCCTGTGAGGCTGTGTGATCCTCCTCTGTAGCTGTGCTACGCCAAATCTTTAGCTCACCGGCAAACATCAGACAGTTTGAAGGTAGCAGTCTCACGATATAATTTATGAAGACCAGAAATATATGGGTCCGAGTACTGACCCCTGTGGTATGCCACACTGAACTCCGATTGGTTCCGATAAGGTGTTGCGAACCCTCACATTTATCTGACGTTGAACAAGAAAGTCGACTATCTAGAGCAGAACGGGATAGCTGGTCCCATATTTCTGGAGTTTGTGAAGTAGTATGCGATGGTCTAGGTAAGCCGCACCGACTCCTACATCAGCATCCACAGGTTCCGTCCATTGCACAAGCTATTAACAGATTAGTGGTATAGGACCGATTTTGGCGAAATCCGTGCTGCTCCGGAACGAGAATGTTGTTACTCTCCAGGTACCCCATTAAAGCCTCAGCCACACGGGACTGCATGACCTTGGAGATCATCGTAAGTAATGTTATCGGGTGATAATTTGCTGGTTCAGCACGGCTACCACTTTAGTAAACTGGAGTGATGATCCCGTGCTTTGCTTCCACATCGTGGGGACGTGCGCCACGTTAAGACTTTACTGAAAGATAATTGCTATGAGTTAAAGTCGTGGTGGCAATTTTCAATGCCTTCGGCGGAATGCCATCCGCACCTGGGGGGGACTGAACTCGAGCAAGTACATCAGCACCTTTAGTAAAACTGTGGTGATAAACGATATGTGAGTAAGTGCTGATGGCGGCAAGATCTGTGTAGGCAGGATGTAAGATGATTGCACGCTTTGGAAGGTACTGTCAAATTGTTGTCCAAGTAGGTTAGCCGTCTCTTGTGCTGTTTGTGCCAACGCGCATGCTGTGTGCATGGCAGAAATTTCGTGCTTAACCCGGGGCAGTTTGTTTACATGTCTGTGTAGCCCTTAGCTGGATTCCACACGAGGAAGTTCTTCGTTGATCATTCATGAAAGCAACCCAGGTCATGTTGGAGTAGGTCGGAGCTTCATTGCTATTAGTCGTTTGTCAGATATTAACATTATCGTGGAAAAACAGGTGGGGATAACTCTTTCCGAATCGTTGAGAAACACCATAAATAAGCGAAGCCTCAGTCCTGAGACCTGTGGAACACCATATTCCCCCTCAATCGGGTTGGACTGCAATCCCTAAACACGCACTTAAAGCCTCCATTTTTGAAAAAAGTTGCCAATCCAAACATTAACAGGATCTTTGATTACGTAGCTCTGTAGTTTATGAAGCGAGATACGGTAATGCAGGCGGCCAGATGCTTTGGAGAAGTCCAGATAGATGATATCGACGCTTAACTCACCATTGAACACATCCTTCCAACTACTTGTTGGTATCATCAGGTTGGTGGTGCATGACCAGTGTTGACGGATGCCATGCTGCTCCGGAGCCAAGACGTTGCACTTATGGAAATAATCCATTAGCGCCTCAGTGACGACCGCTTCCACCATCTTCGCGAACACAGGGAGGAGAGTCACGGGCGATAGTTTGAAGGACCGGAACGGCTATTGTCTTTAAAAAATTGAGGAAATAGTCCATGCTTCCACTAAATGGGCGGTTGCTGTTCATCGAAACATCTTTGGAAGAACTGTGATAGTGACTCGGCTAGGTAAGTTTCCACAGCCTCCAGGGCTTTGGGGCGGATGTGATCGGCTTCCGGAGAGCTATGATCGCACAATGACAGTAACTTCTTTAGCACTCTTGCTGGTTTGAAAACTACATGTGTAAACTTGGAGTTGTTAATGTGCGTAGGACATGTGTTAACGCAGTGCCACTTCTTTGTACAACTAATTGAATCATAAGTTGGGAACTTAGCCCGCTTATTAGAAATATACCCCAGTTTTCATTACGGAAATGTTCAGACACAAAAACATCATCATCATTATACACGTTAGCTAGCGGTGTAAAAACACCGCAGCTACTGTGCCGCAATACATAAAAGAAAAACGGTTGCATGCCAACTGAGCTACCAGCAACGGATGGGCATCGTTCCGGAAAGCTAGCAACCGTCTACTAGGCAACAAGAAAAATTCTTATGTAAAATTATAGTATGCTACGGAATAAGATCGTGATTGAAGGTGGAGGCTAAAAAGGATGGGAAGGGACAAAGAAACTTACAGCAGAAATACCACTGAGGTCGGCTCCTAGCCATGTCTGCAAGTGTACCTAGCCAAACGTGTTCATCGTCTTTCGGATCCCAACCAGGGAGACGTGAAGCTCCAAGCGAGGCCGGCTCCGAAGTGAGGGCGTTCATTCCTCTGGACCAAGTCATCGCTTGGCCATCCCATCCCTTCTTCAATCCACACCCCCGGAGCGCAAACAACATACGTCGCGAAAGTCAGTGGGCTGGCATGCGCAACCTGCTACCGAGCCATCGGAGCCTGGTGCGTGAAATGACGGTGATGAGTGGTTCATTTCCTTTTCTTGTGCCATAAACAAGGCGTCGAAGACGTTCGATGCTCATGCAGTGTTCCCAACAGATGTGAGCTAAAATGCTAAGACACCGATGGTCGAACGTAACTAGCAACAAAATTTAATTCCGATATACATGGTTTGTATCACTTTACATCAGCGATTTGTAGGTTGAAAAGTGTGCAGTGGCTCCGTCTACTTTTCGCGCTATCTTGTCCGTTTGTTTTGTACCAGACATAAAGTTAGCTTGGTGGGCTTAATAATGTTGCGGTTTAATTAATTGCTGGTCTCTTTGTGAATGCAGACGCCCTGCTGAGGTTCGCGGCAAGAGTGACACAGGAACTCTACTATTACGCAGGTGTGTAAGTAGTGTACTGCAAGTAACATGAATTAGTGTAACGGCGTCAATTTGATACGTGTTGAAACAGATTGTACATTTACCTTTAATATTTCGGCTCCAGACCAGTGAAATGGATCAACTCTGCTCAACCTAGGCTGCCTGATAGAAAAGTTGACCTGAGTGACGCAGGCGACATTACCATTGGTGTGGCATTTCGTGTAGTGGGGGCAAATAACGCAGATTCGTCCATCGAGTCTGACCGTAGAGGTTATTCACAACTGATGTTTCATTCCGCATTGATTAGTAGGTAAATGCAACAACTTACCTAGACCGCTGTAGGGTAAATTCCAGGTGGACATGGCGGCCTGCGAAAATCTGAAAAATGCAGTTTAGATTTTCCATGGAGAATTAAACTGTAAATGCATCAGTGGCAGCTAGACATCAGACCATAACCATAGAGAAAGTCTAATTTTCCTAGCTGCGCGCTGGCTATCCGACTGAAGTAAGTTGTGAAAAATTTAGTTCGTATCTTATAAATTACCATAATACACACCCTTGCATACGCTTTAGATTTTAAACATTCAGTTTACCAAAAAACTACCAGATGTAGTTACAGTAACTAGAGAATTATAAATTAGGTATCAAGAAGAAAGGACCAAAAGCAAACAAACGTTTTCAAGGATTAATTTTCAAGATCTTGCTAACATATACAGAAAGTAACAGCGCGGGTACAATTGATTGCTTTACATTAAACGAAACAGATGGCATGCCGGTCCGATTTGTGAATAGGCAAGCAACATAAGCTAAGGCATGTACTTTTTTGGTCTAGCGCAACTGGCTTCATTTTCTTTTACATTTACTGATCACATGCTTGGATGCCTGTTCATCAAGTAAGATTGGTTCACACGCTACGTAAAAGAATAGCTTTGGGACCTTCTCCACCTTGCATTTTAATTGAAATGCCTAATTCAACTGTGAACGCACCTAAATCAGGCAGTTAGACAAGTGGCCAATTTAAACCATGACCTAGGTATCGATTGTTGACCATGCCTCGTATTGTCAAGTACGGAGTGATTAGGTTGACTCATGCCTAAAATGTACAATAAATAACATAAATGAGACCAGCGAGCAATGCTTCTGTTCCTCTCTACCAAGTTCGCTTACTCTGCCTGAGCAATGCACTATTCTATGGCCGCCAAGCATAACGAAGTACTCCTTAGTAAACGGTAATCGAGTGTGTGCTATACATGCTCAGTTCAAAGTACACAATTCAAGCTGTACATGTTCAGCCAAGGAAGTATTATCTCTACTGCGGCATGGTGCAGGTTCGCACAACTGAGTGCTAAAATAAATAGACAAGTGAAGAGTATATTTTTGATGGAAAGCAAACTTTAATCAAGGCCAGATCCTCAAAATAGACATGTTTGTTCCTTTTGCCAAACTGGAGAAGGAATGTCGGGAGAATCGCGAGTATAGAAACATGATATCTCTTTAGATTCTCATAATATTAAGTTGATACATTGCTCTTTTTTAAATTCAACCGATTTCTTAGGATTTTCTGAATGATTAAATCAATCGCTCGAGCAGCCGGCATCCTTGGTACAATTTATGAAGGAAATGACCGAACCAAACCGAAAGAGAAGACATCAGTATGTTGGAAGATGGCTTAAACCGACTAGCAGTCCGTGCTTTCGGAAGTTTTAGAATCTAAATCGTTTTTCGTAGGTATTCATTGTGACTATGTCTCGCTCTTGACGCAACAATTCGCTCTGGGTTCAAGCGCGAAAGGTAGCCTCAATAGAAACTTATAAAACAGATTTGTGTTTTGAAATTTCCAAGTCATGAAAAGGAATAAGTTATACATAATTAGCACATAAGTATGCTAACACTGCATAAGCTAGCGTATTTCTTTCAGAAGTATTTAGCCACTATACGTATGGTTTGGTGTTAACATCGCAGTAAGCAATTGAATTCCAGCCACAAGAACACAATAAGTGGCCACTTTTCCTAAGAGAAGGAGTAGTATTACACACATGAGCACTCGGGACGATGACGAATATATGAATGACAATGCGTCTGCGAATATGGAACAAAGCATTTGCAGCTTTTATCACTACGCGGCTAAGTAACTAAACGTTAAAACGTAGACGCAAATAAAAGGACTCTTTCTGCCTCCTATTTTTCTATGTGAAAATAAAGGATAGAGGTAAATATGACCGATCAAAGATTCACTCTAACGCGACCGCAAATAGGGCTGATTAGTAACTGGTTAGCTTTGTTTGCGATTCCTAATCGACATGAATGACCTCAGTATGGTATGACCCAATACAGACAGAAAGATCTAGTGGGGTAAGGGTGCAAATATAAGCTTTCATGGTGAAATGTAAGGAAATAATGTGACAAGTCTGAAACACAAATTTTAGTCCTACTTAATTTAGTTTTGCTGACATAGATGTCCAATATTAATCTGTAAGACCTTATTCTGACTATTCTATATCCTGGTCATGTTAAGCCCGCTCAAACTAGGGTTTGAGGTATGTCCATATCATGCAGTCAAGTTTCTGTACTTTGTTGATTTGTTTACTATATTCTTGAGGCCCAATCCACAGCGTTAAGTGGTTTAACCGAAGAACTTCACTTCTGGAAGGAATATCTGAAAGCTGTCAGCAGGTATTCATAACCAGCATTCTGTGAAACCCGTTAATCTCATTACCAGAGTGACGTATGCTTTGTAATAAGTAACGTTTAATTCAAAGGAACCAGGTATCTAATTAAATTGCGACGTTGATCGTAGGTACTTGCTGTGGTGTATCAGAAACGTTAGTTGATAAGGGATTGGGGAGTTTGCCTAAAGTTTACTTTAGCTGAATGTTAGTATGTACGCTCTAGCAGCATTCAATTACAGGTAAGATATATCTATTGATTATCACGAAGGATCTGATTATGACTCCACTGATTTTTCTTGCTTAAACATCAGAAAGTCGTAGTATTAGGAAAAAGGTGAATTAAAATGAGTAGCGCACATGCACTGTATTTTGACAGTGCAATACGTCACATCTATATTATGGAATTAGGGCCCTTACATCTCAGAAGTGCTTAAAGAGTATTCCTAAGTTCCAAGAGGTTTTGCTTGGATGCTAGCAGAATGATTGTGGTGGGCTAACATGCAGACAGCGATTTTGACAGGCATCCAGCCCAAATATACCCAGACATTCAACCATCATAGCTTCAATGAACACTGGCCAGTTGTTTCGTTTTCATTTATCGAATTTCTACTTGTGTATTTTGGTATAAGAAACCCAGAACCTTCTAGTCTGTCGTCTGTTGCTTAGATAGACTTCATTTGGCCATCTACTGGACATAGTCGACATGAGAAATATAAATTTCCCGAAACTTTCGCAAAGGCCCTCAAGATCCCTTAAAGTAGTACTTTGTTCTGACTGCAGGTTAAACTCCGCAAACAAAACAAATTTAAATAAGATATTTGTGAGATTTTCGCGCAGCGTCTAAGTCGAACTCCGCCCGGGGGGAGATACTCGTACGATAGTCGACATAGAACATGTTGTCTACCCTCACAGGAAATTAAGCGCATCACACACGGTAAGTTCTGTTTTCTGAGTTAATTTGGTTGTGTTTACTAACTATATTAAAGTAATGCTTTTGACACTGTAGATGTAATGGAAATACTGGTCACTTATCCAATAAGATGTATGCTTAAAAAAGACACGCATATTAAAGACGTAAGACGGTTGAAGCCGCACTCCTGACAGAAGGACGGTGGTTATGTTGTTATTTTATGTCTTTTACAACCAGAATAAAACTGACTGCTTTCTGAATGGCGGCAGTCTTAGATCTAAACTCGCACACTTTCAAGTCACATAAAACCTGAAGTAAGTCACCTGAACTAACAATGTGAATCATCTACCGTCCGCAATATTTCCTCCTTCTGTCATTTTTACCTTTGGCTTTATAATCCTCACTCCGGTCGTCCTGCGAAACTAGTCAAGTACCCGCGTGTTCCTATGTTAAAAGTCACTGTTCAACTTACATTGTTCAAAATATAGGCATTGTTAGTGCATTCTTTGAATTGTACTTCAAGTAACCAGAAAACTGTCACAAGCGTCAAATAAAATGGAAAGTTAGGCCTTTATTAGTATATCCTCCTGTTTGCCTGTTCCGTAGGCTGGAGATCAGTTGACAACAGTTATTTGGGCTAAATTGTAACCATCAGATTCCTCTTCGTCTACGCTTCCATCTAGCTTATATATTCGGAGGTTTGAGCTACGTTTAAAAAGCGTACAAAAGCTTTTACAAATAATGGTCGTGGATAACACTAAAATTAATCATGGTGGGTGCCGAGATTACTCTCACTAAAGATCAATCACACATACGTTTAGAAGTTTGGACACAAGCGCACACATACACGGTTAAATCATATCCAGTGACAAGACATCTTTGTCGTGAAGCAACTCGAAGAAGTAAAAAGCTATTTGTAGATGAATAATAGCTTCTCATTACATTCCTCTTAGTGCAGTAACATCACCATACCTTTTGCAAAAGTTGTGCATCAACTATTGGTTTGGTTACAGCGCCAGCACAACTATGCTCAGGGTAACTTCTGGGATGCTGTTATTTAAAGCCTAAAGCATTGCTTTATTTGTCTAACATATTTCTCATGATTTTGTCATTCCTACCGATGATAAAACAATAGCTGTAACAAACGTTTTTAATTCGCTGTTTTGTAGTCCAATGACGATCATCAGTCGTAAAAATCTCACTACTATCTTATTCCCACCATTGCAATAATTTATTGTTCGACACTATTTTTGGAAGTGTAACACCCTTAGGAGTTAGGCTGTTTTCCATGTTTCTTCTCCTCAATGCATTCACACAAGTAATTGGTAAGTCCTTCAGTGTACTACCTCTCCACAAGCACCTGTTTGAACAGTGACCAAAGCATCTAACTATGCGCTGCTCTCTATGGCAGAACGGCTTTCTCCAGTCATGTAATGATTGGTCGTTACCTCACACACAGTCGGTGAGAAGCAAAAAGAATAAGGCGCCTGCCAAAGTCACTGCTTCGAGTCTGTGTAGATCCGGACATCTTAATTCCACCAGCCCACATGCGACTGGTAGAGATCGTGTGGCAGCAGAGCGCCGGTACGGTGTGCCGGGAAATTGCTAATTCCTCATCTATTTACCTATGATAGAGCTTATCCGAGTTTCCAATAAGCAGAAGTCAGGTTAAGCCAACATGTGTTTTCTATAATTCATCTTCAGGCTTATACAATTACATTCAAATCAGAATGTGCAGACAAACATTACAAGTCGTTACTAGTAGAGCGAGTTAACTGGATGCTGACAGCGTTGTCTGTTAAGAAACGACAACCGACCGCGTGTAGCTTCGTGGGTCAGACGTCACCGGCCTTTTGGATCAGGGCAGTCCCAAGCCTTTAGTTAGCTTCTTCTGAACACATAGGAATAAGAGGCCTGTACACACCAACTCAATGTGTATCTACTCAATTTCATGCTCCTGTGGAGCGGAATACATTGGTCATGCGACACGGCGTCTATCTGAGGGAATGAAGGAACACCACCCGGTCGGGCTTAAACTGTTAGTGGAACTACAGCGAAATCTTCAGTAGCCATGCACCTAGCCGATACAGGGCACGCCACAGAGTTCAACGATCAGTTCAGAATTATCTATCAGGCCCCAAACAACTGCTCGAACTACGTCTGCAAGTGACTACGAGAAGCCGCTAAAGCAATTGCGATCCGGCTGTATGAACCCGAGCTAGGTGTTCAGAAGAAGCTATCTAAAGATTTGGGACTGCCCTTGTAGCAGTCTGGAGATTCCCCGGTTGGTCTTGTAAAATTCTAACTAAAATTATTTAATTGTACACCTAGGCGACCGCTGTGGTTGGTTGAACTGCTTGCTGAGTTTGCATGCTTGACTTGCTCATCGCCGTTTTTGTTTGGCGCTCGTTTCGGTTGCAACCCACGACTGCCCTGTGTGCTGTGAATCCACCGTTCCCCTAGCTAGAGCGTTAACGGTGTCGTTTCTTATAGCTAAGTAACAGGAATCTTTTACTGTACTAATAAAAGTTTCCCTGCAACCCGATCTGTCTTTTCGAATCGCTCTCCGGGCTCCCGGTACAGGCTACTCGCTAAACCCTGGCCCAAACGGCCGGTGACCTCTGACCCACGAGTCACATGCGGTCGGTTGTCGTGGCTTAACACACAGCGCCGTCAGCTTCCAAGTAACTCGCTCTAACAGTAACGACTTGTAATGTCTGACTGCACATTTTAACTTGAATCTAATTGTATAAGCCGTACTTTAAGTAAAAGTCTTTACTTTTAATAAAATCGTAAGTTTGGTCAGTGAGAGTAACGGATACATTGTCACTGCGTGACAGCTTTCGGTGCCCTCCGCCATACAAGTACCAAGTGTTTTGTACAATTTTCGGTCACCGAAAGGTATTTCGGTGTAGCCGAGTTGCTTCCGTGCTGTGTAATTAAGATCTGTGAATTAATTGCTGCTAAGTTTGGGAGGTAATTGCAACCAAGATAATGTGCTCATAACGTCGTAAATGCAAACGTCAGCGCAGGAATGGAAAATCACCTTTTGATCAAAATTCATGGTTAAGATTTTTCCTTGAGATAGTCAATCCAGCAAATCTTTTTGCGATCACTTGCCTGCATAACAGAAGTGACCAAAAATGTCCGCTGGATTTGCCGTTTGAGCGTTCTGATTGATTGCTTTTATGATATAGTAAAACTAAAAACATACACTCCTTCTGTATTTCAAAACATTGCATTTTATCGTTGTTTATACCTTCTCTGTGTCCACCTGTTTAACTGCGTGAACACACTCCTTCACTTGTTGCTGTAGTGGGTCCCGCGCCACTCGCTACTAGCTCCTGCTGGTTCCCACCCTATTCCTTGCAGCCTGTTTAATCTACGTTGGGTTCTATTTGCTTCTGCTTCTTTACTGTTTGGTATTTGGCACGTCTCTTACCAGTCATCGCTACCCACTTGCATCCTAGGCGCTACCCAATAAATAATGACCCTGACCCAAAGCACACCATCCACCGTTTCGTATTTTCATCCTGATGAGCTCGTTGCAGTTCCTTTGTGCTTCCTTATTTCTTATTGTTTTGCTTCTTACCCATGGCATTTTTATTCACTTCGCAACCAACAATCTAGATGCTAACCCATCCCTTATATGGCTAATGCTTTAGTTTTAGCACTTCCGCCTTTTAGGAGAACGATCCTTTGCTGTGAAAGCGCACCTGGAATATACTGTTTACTTTCGTAGAAACTTTCTGACTGCGCCTTGTATAGTCAAATAATACGCCGGATTCCCCTTGATAAATCCTTGCATCTAAGTGACAAAGTATCTTGCCCTCCATTTCATGTGAAATACAATACTCTCAAACAGTCTATTACCCAGTGAAGCAAGCCTATTAACTAGGTTTGCCTGCAGCAATTGTTTATAAATCCGCAGCTAGGATACAAGATGCCCTAAAACCTGGTTACAGCGTTTCAGTAACAAAACCCTTAAGTGCGAACAGCCGTGTAGTTTCTGTGCTGCAATCGATCTTCCACGCAGGCATGTTTCGGAAAGTAACAACGTTGGAAAGACTCAAAGTAATCTCATATACAATAAGGATCATGATTCCGGGCTTAGTACTTAGTTGATACCAGAGTGGAAGTTATCGTTATCCCCCCATTCTTGGTGAGCCGAAAGCATCTATGGCTACAAGACTGAGCGCCGTCACTAGCGCATAAATAGCCACCTACGGTCATCTGTCGATTACATTGGACCTAGTTCGTTGTTTGACGGCTCATTTTTAAACACGTTTACAACGGCTAACTCAACATGATGTCACAGTTAACCCGGCTATGTGTAAACTCGGCAAGTAACCGGTATTATTCCTTGATCTATGCGTTTCATCGCTTGCTTTCGTGTCTCCTCCTGACACGATTTAGGCAAATAAGGACTTCCTAGCTTCTAAATCAGTAAAGCACCCATGCTAACTTTATAGTTTCGTTAACTACTGACGACGTTTCATCACCCACTGTACTCAGCCCAAATAACCTTCACTGATTTCTCTTAATAAAATAAAATTAGGTTTGATTTTCCTAACACAACACACACACCTTCACCGAGCTCAAGGATTCTATCTCTTTTTGCTCATTCAGACGCAACTGCACCTTTTTCCACCACGGTTAATACCTCATTAGTTGTTGTGTAAGATCTCCGAAGCCACGTTGGTTGAAAGTAGTGTCCACTTGGTTTCCTTACCAATCGTCTGCAACCCGAAAAATCCCGCTATACCGTGGTTGACGAAAAAATGCTCGTCATCTACGTAGCAAGTTTTCGCTTTCGGCACATACTCAAAAGTCGCGCTTTCACAGTCTACCTTGACCACAAGCCCTCAGCTTTGCTTTACCTTAGTTTCTGACAAATAACCATCAAGTTAACACAGAGACCGATACTTTTCCTGAGTTTGCTGCTGACATACATCATGTCTCAGGTACCGATAATTCCGTCGCGGAAGCTTTTTCGCGCGTCAACCTCACTTATTAGTATTTGTTCAGTGACAATATTTCGCCATAGCGTCGGCTCAGGCACAAGACGATGGCATCGAACACAGTGTGCAGTCCGCTTTGCTGTAGGTGCAACCCAAAAAGTAATTATCTTTTGTAACACATTACGGTATGTACTTTACTCCTCGTTTTCGTCTCTTTTATATGTACCTGCCTTGAGGCACTGCATTTACTGTCGCATGCAGTATCCATGCATTTATGAAACTTGTCACCTAACGTTTCGTTCGACAACGCGTAAACACATAGCGCGCATGACTTCTTATTTAGCGCTCTAAAGTGTATACACACACACATAACACTATACACGTTAGCTAGAGGTGGGAAAACTTCAGCTACTGGGTCGCAACACCTGAAAGAAAAAAGGGAATAAAATGCAACAGGTGCAAGTTAGTTGAGCTACCGGTAACTGATGGGTATCGTTCCAGTAAGCTACCTGCCGGCTACTATGCAGAAGAAAAAAATAATTTACTATACAAAAGTATAACACGTTAAATAATGAGACCGTGGTTGGAGGGGGAGGCTGAGGGATGAGGTTGGACAAAGAAACTCACAACACGAACGCCAGTAAGGTCGGCTTTTAGCCATATCAACAATCGTATCCAGCCAAACGTGTTCATCGTCTTTCGGTCCTCAAGCAGGGAGCCGAGACGCTCCAACTGAGTCCAACATCGAAGTGAGGGCCTTCATTCCTCTGGACCAAGTCATCGCTTGGCCACCTCCCCTCTTCTTTCATCCACACCCCCGGTGCGCAAACAATGCACGTCGCGGGAGTTGGTGGGCTGATATGCGTAACACATGGCCAAGCCATCGGAGCCTGGTGCGGGAAATAGCGATACTAAGAGGTTCATTTCTTTTTCCTGTGCCATAAACAAGGCGTCCAAGACGCTAGATGCTCACGCGGTGTTCTTACCAGAAGAGTTTAATTGTGAAGGCACCGGTAGTCGAACGTAACTAGCCTCTTTATATCCGTTGATCTAAGGGGCCAGGTTTCACAGCTGTACAGTAGGCTCGAACCTACCGCTGCATTGTACACTCTACCCTTCAGAGCGAGAGTGATGTCACGCCGGCGCCAGAAATGGAGAAGGTTAGCATAAGCGACTCGAGCTTGTGCTATACGGTTCGTGATCTCATCTTCAATCCCAAGTGCGCTGATACAACTTCCCAGCTATTTGAATTTTTGAACGACTTATAGCTGATTCTCACCGAGAGTCAGTGAAGCAGGCGGTCCAGGGCAATCTTGGAGGAACGCTTTGCACTTCGATGGTGCAAAACAAAGCCCGAAGCGGCTGACAGTGCTAATCTGTCCAGTGCCTCTTGGCACGTCTGGAAGCTGTCACTGATTAGTGCAATATCGTCAGCATACTCAAAGAAAAACGTCGTTCTGCTGGGAGCAGATCCACACATTCTAAGTCGCATCCTGTGAAAGCGATTTTCATGGCTTCGTCAATAACGAAATTGAAGAGGAATGGTGACAGCGAGCATCCTTATCTCACACCACTGGAAATGATAAAGGGCAGGGACAGGTTGTCGTAAACTTTCACTCTGCCTGAGGTACGTGTGTATGATGCTCGGATAACAGTTACATATTTCTCAGGTACACCTTTCCTGAGTAAACAGTCCCGGTGCATGTCTATCCATCGAATCGAACGCACCTTTGGTATCGAGGAACACAACCGCGGTGGGCCCCCAATATGTGTGATGTTGCTCCAACAACTGACGTAAAGGGAAGATGTAGTCAGTGCAGCCACGACCTCTAAAGTGCATAGACGCGCTCGTAATTCTTTCACGTATTCCTAGCCCCTGAATCTAAATCGTTGCATGTACTCTTAGACCTAGTTTACCTTTTGTCTAATTTAAGCGGATTCGTATACGTTCTTATATCTTTTGACCGCTTTACCAGATGGCGAATAGCCATACTCTTAATAGACCGCACAGCCGAAACTGCTATTTGGACATTCGTGGACTGTTGGTTCTAGCACTACGAATGCTCGCCCACCATCACAACCGACCGTGTAAAGCTTCCCTAATCTTCACAACTGTAAATATTCTATAATCTTATAGTATGCCACTGTATTCATAGAGAACGGTCATAAACAGCGGTCTAGTTGAAAGCTCTTATACAAAGCTTAAAGCATCAATGTGCATTTCCTCAGGCACTATATGGGGAGAGATCAATTTACGTGTACTTATAATTATTGGTATCAATAGCAAAACTGACTTACAATGCACACCAACAAAGTTGTCTACGGTACAAGAATAAAGGGGCGGGAATACTTCATTTCATTCCCAGCATCCTTGTGTGTGTGACCCCGTTTAACTTTGTGTACCCCTAGCTCAATGCATGCGTTCACTGCGTCCGACGCCACATTCCGCCCGTGAGCAGAGTAAAGATGTGCAAATGCATAGCAGACTTACTACATGCACCCAAGTCTTCCTCCGCAATGACACAGTGTAACGCCCTCTCCTGCCTAGCTAAGGTAACCATTTCAGAGCTTAATAACGAAACCTGAAGCACTTCACTTTAGACCATGACGGTCACGGAACAAAGGTGTCCATCGATTGCATCGAAATGGCTCGTTTTGACGAACCAATTTTAACCCATCTTGATGCTACCACACAAGCAGTTGAACCTATGGTGGCTTTCCGAGTATCAAAAACCCTAAACCCTAGTTTACTGATAAGCCTTTATCTAGGCAAGCTTAAGTTCATGCAACTGACAGACACGGTAGAAGGTCAAACGTCTGGTTCGTTCCTTAGATGTTGACAAAGTTTGGTACTTCCATTAATCGGCGTGTTTTATGTCCTTTGTGGTAATTGTGGGCTTCGTCCGCAAATATTTTAGAAACTCAGCATAAATTAGCAAAACAGGTTGAGAAACCCAAAAGCGTACTCGCTTTTACAATACATGCCTTGATCCTTTTCCGGCGTAAAGCCACGCTTCCGATCCCTGTCCCCTCCTTTGAGTTTTAACTTACAGTTTCACAACCGCCAGAGCAGCTAGATCAGCCCTCAGGTTACTCGCAGACACCTGCAATGTTTTTTCCCGACTCAGGCAGCAACCACTAGCCTCAGACCTCTGATGGCTGTAACCGGATTGGTCCAAAAACGCTTGACTGCGTGAGACAGGCAAGGACACCCAGATTTCTTAATGGGATGAAGACCGTTTTGGACGAGGATTGGAATGTGGTTGCAAAAGTGGCACATATTAAGCGCTCGTCGGGCTTACAGCGGTGGAAATGTTCTTCTTGACTTCATTACGGAATAGACAGTTTTCGCAGTCCAACCAACCTGCACGACGGACCTCCGGTTATGCACTTCCGTTCGTACACAAATTATAATTAATAAGTAACAAAACGTCGTGGACCCAGCGAATTCTGCTGGGTTTGTCTGGCGTCTAACCATTGACTAATCTCTTATGAGTGGCTCTGAAGGTGCAGCCTGCACGGTTTAATGGGTCGCTGAGGCAGGCAAACTATTGCATTACGGTACGACGCAGCCACGTTGCTCCTTCATCATGCACCCACAAGCGCTACCGCGAGGCTCGAAATGCCTGCAAGTAGCATCCGCGAGTTTCTCGACAACAATATGAAGTTGACCATGTTCCTCCAGCCTAGCGTAATGCAAAACCCTTTGTCGCTTATGTCAAAAAGCTAATGCAACATAAACTTGCCCATCGGGGTGTTGTTTGCCCCTGACGTCTCTGTTGCTATCACAGATTACGACAAAGGTTGTTCACTCGGTTATCAGCCTACTTGCAACGGTTCCTGAGGTCTCTTTCCTGGAAGCCACCATATCATAGATTCAATTGCTATGACTCCTACGGGTAATCAATCCCAATAAGCTGTTGGGGTGAATGCTATTCATTCCAGAGTATTGTAGTAGTTGGGTAGCAGCTACTCGCAAAAGATTCGGCATGTTGCAGATGTCCCAGGGGTCATTGAGGAGCATGATGAGTAATATATTCTTTACACTTCGGGGTGCAAAGGCCGTCCTTGGAATACTGCGTACATGTTTGTTCCCTATGCCTCCTACCTGAAAGGATGGCATTTGAACTGGTCTTGCGGCGTGGCACGAAAATGTGCATGGATTAAAAAAGCCGACGCACCCTGAGAGGCTACCGGAGGTGGTGGATCGCTTTCCTTACATTGGTATTTGTGTCAACAATATCTGCTACGCTAGTCGCCATGATGAAACAAATACTATGGGACAAAGGTAGGATAAACAAGAACACGTCTTGAAGTCATGTGGAGTTAATAGTTGAGGTTTAGCTCGTGGGAATATTGATGTAAGTGTCAAGGGACATCCATGGGCTAAGGAACCACTGTTCATGGAGGCTCGTAGAGCCCATAACAGAGTTTTGCTACCGGCAGTAATAATGTTCCTATGTTGAACATACATGGGCTTGCGCTAGTGAAGCCAAAATGAATACCTGTTAATTTGCGAGTATGCCGCTCTTGTTATGGGACCTATACTACTTCTCTGTGTACTGGTCATGCGGGTCAGTGAGATAACGAATGGAATCTCCTTGAGTGCCAACAATAATGCCACACCTGTGGCATTTATATGGGCATAGTAAGCACCCGTCACGTTGGCATGAATATTCAAGTATACAGCATCATGACTCCCGCGTCTCTGACTCATCAGCTTGCCTGCCTGTCGCCCACTACTTGCAATATGCCGCTTCCATGTATCTTATGCATAAGTGCTCCAATAAATGACCATATGGCAAAATGTAAGTGTACGGGCACCCGATTCACGTTTATTTCGCAGTATCTTGACCACCGCGTCTCTTGCTCAACTTCTTTCCAGCATACCGCACGCTGTTATCCGTTTACGGCATCGCAGTGCCACCCATCTTTACAGGTGAGTGATGCTGCTCTAATAAATAACTTTTCAGGTTAACGATGCTCGCTTATTCTTCCGTGCTTTACAACCCACTCCGCATATAGCATAACCGGTAATCAGGTATCACAACCGGCTGCTAGGACGTTCGCATGCCCCTGCGTAGTCCGCACTGTTAATTGCCTCCGCTTTCCCATTACTTCTTGAACGACCCCACGGCCCTTTGCAGGGCCACCCTCTGTCCTATAGCTTTGTAGTGCATCCTTACAGGCCAGTAGTGCTTACATAGGCTTGCATGCGCAGCACCAACTGGCCGTTGGTTCAGTGGGTGAGTCCTTAATCGTCGACCACATTCTCTACCAGAGTATCACACTGCAGATTCTTAAGCATATCCCTTCTATTCCGTGACCGCAAATAACCAATAAGTTTTCAGGATTGTCGCTTTGGGGTTTACGAGCGCTTCGAACACTCCCCACTCAGAAGGCTGTATTTGCATATCGTTAAAATGTCTATTCTCACACCAAAGAGGAAGCAGTCCCAGTAATACATACGTCTCGCTTCGCTGTGGAGGTTTCTGGTCCCGCGCAAAGCATCCCATTTCATTCCATTCAGCATCGCCACTGCGAAATTAACAAGTGAGCGCTGATATCTTAGGTAATTTACCCGCTTTGTTGCTGAGGCTTCATTTTCAACTAATATAGGACACCACACGGTGTTCGTGCGTGTACTACTACGCCAAGCGATGCTATGTAGACCATTAGCTCCATTGGACAATGAGCGTGCATTATCCTAAAATATATTACGCATCAGATAATTCAGTGTACTTTCACTGGAACACAGTCAGCAGATTTCCGCTTATTAATATGGTTGGCGGTATCCAGTTTCAGATTTGTCTGTCACTGTGGCCAGCCACAGGATGCCTGCGTCTACAGAGAGACCATGGGTGGCCTAAACTGCACCACCCACAGCTCCAACCACACACACCACATCCCGCGTAAACCCGAAGGAATAAGACTGGGAGGCATGTGGATGACAGCCACGTTTCATCACCGGAGCCGGCCCACATTCCTTTGCTGGCAAACACAAGCACGCTGTATTTGGGAATCAAACGCACTAAAGGCGGTGGCTGGACCGTAGTCCGCTCCACACTGAGTGCATGGAACCAATCTTTGAGCCTAACACGGCCACAAGGACAGTGCACCCCGTCCCCTCCAGCAACGACCAACTGTCTCCTAGAGCCAGTATGGACGAGGTAGTGAATAATAGACAGGTAGGCATCTTGTCATCATGCACATCAAGCGCAGCCACACCGTGGATATCAAGCAACTGCCAATCACTTGAAACGACAAGATAAAATAAAATAAATCGGATAGTGCATACAGATAAGGTGGCATAACTCTTTACTAAATAAGCGTATAATGTAAATTGGCTATGAAGGAATTATCGAAATTAACTACAATTAGCTTCAGCAAGGTGTGCAAGTTTATAAAAGATAGTACAAGTAAGCCTTAGGACAAAATTGCTAACCCGAACTAAAGAGACTTAGCGTGCAAGCAGGCGGTTAGTAAATCGAATGCAGGGTACCTACAAACGCTGCGCGGGTTCTGCCTACGTTCTTTGCAGGACCCGTCGTCGCTTCGGTAGTGGTCCCGAGTGGTCTTGCTTATGGCTCACTAGGCCTGCCTGACTCAGACACTCTCGACCGCATGTGCTAAAGCACCCTAAGCTCGATATCGATGGAGTACAACCCATCGGCGCTTGCCAATTCCGCCCTTGCCGCTTTTTCTCTGCATGTATGAGGCCATTCTCTTGCACTTAGGCGACTGCCTTAGTGCACACGATCAACCTTCTTGGTTCCCATGACCTGCAATCAAGATTAGCACGTGAGCGGCTCACTTTGATCATGTCCTGTTAACTTAACTTCGGTTTCCACGCATGACGCCTCCCAACACTCAGCTGACCATATAACAGTTGTTTTGACAAATATATACATAATTCGTACCCATTTGGCGCTTATCACATTGGTGGTTTCTTGATCAGGAATGCTGCCTGTGAGGAAGACCTTGGTATACTCGTATCTCCCGATCTGCGTACCACCGAGGACACCCTGAGGAAGACAGCGGCTGCGAATAGGATGTTCTGTGCCATTAGCTCGTTCTCCCGAATGACTCCAGAGGTCTTCAGACTTCTTTTTTCTTCCCATGTGCGCCCTATCTTCGAGTAGGGTTTGCGTGCGGCCTACCCTTTTACAAAGACTGAACGTGTTATGATTGAAAGAGTTCAGCGACGAGGCTCGAAATCCATCTCAGCGCTCCATGACCTGCCTTACACGCAGGTCTTCGACAGATGAACATGTTTTTTCAGGACTACCGTCGACGTCGGGTGATTCTATTGCGAGACAGATGGGGGTAACTGCAAGAGTTCTTCCAGCTCTGCGCTGATAGCTCGACACGGGGTCACTCTTGGAAACTGTTTAAGCCGAGGAGGGTCCGGATTCATTCTGATTTCACCCTATCAACTCGAGTGGTAAAGGACTGGAACAGCTCGCCTGAACTGGTCGTTAGTGCACAATGTGAGGAAAGTTTTAAGTTTTAAGACTCCTATCTGCTGAGTATGCAAGGATCCTGCTATTTTCGATGCGACCGCATTGGTCCCTTGCGGAATATCGCCTCGCAGCATGTCGCACAATCCTTGCTCTGAACGGGATGTGATGGAGCTGACACAGGATGTCCTATCTGCTCTCTACCACTCCAATGAAACTCCAATACATATATATGCATGCTATCTGGGGTATCTGGTATTTTTATATCACATGCAGTGTCACATCAGTAAATATACTCTTAAATTTATGTATTATATATCAGACCATTCTTATTCATCATTCCATTTGAACTGCTTTTGCGCAATATGTCTACTGAATGGCCGGCACACGATTAATTCGAACTGCATTCGTCATACTTTAACTCAGTGCACAAATGTATAATTCGCAAGCTTTTACTTCACCCTTATAACTTTTTCATACGCTAATTTATGCCGATCATTATTTATTTCCACTTAATGTTCATACGGATTGTGTGAGCTCTTCCATTTAATTTGATATTTAGAACTGTTATAGGTTCTCGACATCCTTCAGCAGTCAAAATTCAACATTCAACCACTTCGGTTTCATATTTCTGCATAATTTCATTTATCCAATGTTTCTGTACCCCTTATTTGCCCGTTGCAGTAAATAACATTTGGAAATGTTATTTATTCTTATTAAGTTGCGTTATTTATTCTTAAGATCATAGGAATCCATCACCAACCAACAATTACAACACACCATGAGAGATAAGCCCGTAATATGCGTTTCCCATAACATTTCAGTACATTTTTATGCGTAAAATACCTAAAATTGGCTTACGATTATTATGGGTCTAAGATATTTCACCGTTTATCAATCTCAATGTATCAGTACTTCGCTGCCGAAGTACTTATCTAACGGACTCCAAATACGCCGAAAGTGAACTGTGTGGTTTGGTACAGAAAGCTGTAATCGGCTGCTAATGACCATCGAGTGATGAAAATAAGATCACAATACATGCTTCCAAATAAAGCTGCATATGTATATGGTTAAAGATATTCATTATGGTGCTCTTGCCACAGTTAATTTAATCCGTTTAGAACTATTTTCAGCTCTCAATTATAAGGTACTTTGTTTAAATTATTTTACCTAATATAACCTAATATATATAGCTATTAAGGTATTTATATAGTATTGGATAGCATTTAAATTTGCGTGGACTTTTTTACTTATATCCCACATACAACTTTAAATGTACTCAGCTTCCAACTCTGCTTGAGCATTATTCGTTGCAATAATATGTTTCCTTTGGTGCAAGATTAATTTCTTTTAGTTTATCAGTGCCTATTAAAAGTGCCATATATCCATAACTGTACGTTCAGCTGATTCGGAAGACTAAGCTTATACGTGTTTCTAGCCTCTCTGTTAGATACGTGTCACCCCAGCACCATTGTTGCTCCCTTTGGAATGTTTGGAAACAGGTTACCATGGTTTCGGTTAAACTTTGTCACAAACATTACATTATCATTTTAGTTTAAAACATATGCAGTGCAATCCCCATATTATTGAAACCCTTTTAATTAGTCCCTAAGTCTGGCGATTGTATTCTTGATTTCGACCGTTCAAAAGCACATTGACCTGTAACAAAACCCGCTATATAAAATAACGTTTTTCAATACACAGATAAACCGCTTTAACCTGTACTTACCCTATATATGCATATATATATATATATATATATATATATATATATATATATATATATATATATATATATAGGGAACTGGGGCCCTACCACATCGATGTTGCGCCGCTCAGTGAGACTCGGCTCGGTGAGCAAGGTACGTTGCATGAAGCAGGGGCTGGCTACACATTATACTGGGGGGGGGGGCGAAGCCACCTCAGCACCGCCTCAACTTTGGTTCGGACTTGCAATATCCGATCGCTTCCATGGCCAGCTCGTAAAGGGAACCAAATGTCATCTGCGCGTTACTGATGACTTTTCGCCCACGCCTAGGAATACATAAATTTGCCACATTTATAAGCACGTACGGTCGGACCCGGTGTTATCCTGATGACGCTCGTGCTCACTTCTATACTCAAGTATCCTCTGAGGTACGGTCTGTGCCGAGGAGCGGCCGACTATTTCAGCTGGGTGGTTTTAACGCCCGCGTTGGGCATGATGCATCGGTGTGGACAGACGTTATCGGTCCGCTAGGCATTGGTTCGACGACTGCGAACTGTGGCTGGCTGCGGTCACTGTGTGTCATTTACAGCCTGACGATCCAGAACCCCCGGTCTGCACCGAGTACGAGTGATATAGCAACTTGGACGCGCGCACGGAGTGGTCACGCTCACCTGCTCGACTATGTTACCGTACGTCAGCGTGATTTGCGTGGAGTGCGTATGACACTTGTACTGCTTGGAGCTGTGGGTTGCACTGATCACAAATCGGTGCGGACCAAACTGTACATATATTTTCTGAAATCTATGTATTGCACTCCCGCCGTGCATCGGCGTAAATTTAACATTCTCTCCCTCAGTACTGTGGCGAAACCTATTGAGCTGGAGAAGATTATGGGTGCACGCCCGTGTGATGAAGACTGCATAGCCACAGTAAGTGACCGGTGGCACCATATTCGTGACCAGGTGACAGCTGCTGTCGAGGAGATTATCGGGCGCGCAAACTGTATGCAGCCTGCTTGGTTTGATGAGAACAATGGGACGATAGGCGCATTGGTGTGTGAGAAGTATGTAACATTTGCTACACATGTAGCGGGCTCCAGTGATGTGCGGTAGAAGAGTCATTTTCTCAAACTTCAACGGCTACTGACCCGAGAGCTCCGTCACATTAAGAATTCATGGTGGACGAAGAAGGCGAAGCAGTTGGAATGCTACGTCGGATACCACCAACACAAGGAATTCTGGACACCTTGAAGCTGGTGTATGAACCGAGATTTGAGCCGCCTAGGAAGCTGGTTTATAGTAGCTGAGCCCCTTCCTGCACTCCGAATACAGACATAATGCAGACCTAGCGAATACACTTTGACTGTCTCTGGAACACACGTTCAGAGATCTAATTGCCTACTTTGAACGGCCTGAAGCAGCACGATGTGAAGGCGAGTCTGGAGGACATGCCGACACTGGATGAGACGCAGAGAGCACTTGCTCAGCTGTGCACCTGCAAGTGTGCCGGGGCCGAAGGGATCCCGCCTGAAGTAATCAAACACGGCGGACCCGCGTTGGTGACTGCGCTGCACCATTTGGCGCAACACGTATGGCTTGTAGAGGAGGTGCGTGCTGAGCTGAAGGGTGCCCTTGTGCTGCAGCCATGCAAGGGCAAATGGAGCAAGAAATGTTGCACGAATTATCGTAGCCTCAACTTGCTGAGCTTTGGGGGAAGCTGATTACCCGAAACCTCCTCAAATGCCTCGTCAGTCAAGTTGTGGAACCTAACTTGGCGGAAGAGCAGTGCGGATTCCGCTTCGATCGCAGCAGTGTAGATATTATGGCTGTGGCTCGTCAGTGGCAGAAGAAGTGCAGAGAACGATACCAGCCGTTGTACTCGCTTTTTGTTGAGTTCCTTAAGGTATCTGATACGGTGAAACGCGAGGCATTTTGGCTGGTGTTGGGTATAGTTTGGTTGCCCGCTTAAGTTTGTAAGTTTATTTGAATGTCTGCACAGTGGCATGCGGGTTAGGGTGCAGCAGTGGACAGACCCCGGATGATTTTCAGTTATCTGTTATGAAGCAAGGCTCTGTTATAGCTCCTAACCTGTGTAATATATATCTTTATGCAATGACGTCTCATGCTTTTGTCGCCGCTTGTGCTTACGGTATTCGTGTGGAACACCGTATTGCTGGTGTGTTACTGAAAATCTGTCGGTTCGGTGCGTGAACTCCAGGCTGTGAGACAACTATCCGTATGTTGCTGTTTACTGACCACTGTGCGTTGTTTGCACATAAGGCTTTTGAGCTGCTGCACATGGCTACTGCTCTAGATGCGACAGCGGCCAAATTCGGGCTTACCAGCAACGCAAATAAAACGGCCTGTCTTTTCCAGCCTTCACTGGAAGTGCTGCGGATCAGCACTGGTGCTGACAAGTTGGAATCCACCATCCGTTTCAGATACCTTGGGAGTGTGATATCGACTGAGCAGCTGCTACACAGTGAACTGCGTATCCGCGTCTCGAAAACAGCGGCGGCATTCAGAAAGCTAATGTACCGTGTGTGCAACAACCATCAGATTACCATTGGCACGAAGTTGAGTTTGTGTAAAGCCACGGTGCTGTCCGTTCTTCTACACCGCAGTGAACCGTGGACGATGTACCTGCAAGATGTGCGATATCTCGTGCGGTTCCATCAACAGGTTTTGCGTAGGATAATGCGCATCAGATGGCGCGACAGCATTGCGGACCTCGAAGTGTTCGGAGAAAGGGGGATGTATGCAGTGAACTGCATACTTTTGCTGCGACGCCTGAGGTGGCTCCGTCCTTTGAGCCACAAGGATTCGACGCGGATACCGAAACAACTATTATATGGTCAGTAGAGTATTGAGTGTTAGGTTCACAAATACAGCGTGCTTGTGCTGGAATGTGAAGAAGTGTAGTCGGGTGCCGTTGATGAAACGTGGCTCCCATCCATAAGCCTCCCGGCCTTATTTCTTCGGGTTCACACTGGATGTGGTGCGTGTGGTTAAAGCTGTGGGTGATGCAGTTTAGGCCACCCATGGTCCCTGTGTGGGCGCAGGCGTTCTGCGACTCTCCCTGTGGAGGCCACAAAGACAGGTAACTCCGCAACCGGATGCCGCCAACCATATTGGAGCACTGTATGCTGGTAGATGTAACTGTTGTGCCCTATTTCTTTTTTATGTTCTGTTGCACATGAGACGTGCTACGGCTACCGGCAACCTGTGGAAGCATTGATAGTTATGCTACTTTGCACGGAATCGGTAAGTACCCTTGTTATTGCTAATACATAGCACAGGTGCATGCGATGACCTGGGCTTATGCTAGCTCGTCGGTAGTTTATTGTCGTTTCTAAGTGCTAAGGTATATGTCTTGCAGGGTTACGTGCCCGGTTGACATCTATTAGTTTGGTAGTTGCCAACCTTGAGAGAAAACTTCTGAGTTCCCTGGATATATGCGTAATTGGGCTAGGATTCATTATGATAGGTAAACGATGCGCTTAATGGTATTAAAAAAAGGCATAAGAGTGCATGTTAAATGATTATTTTAAGATTCGCAGTAAAAAGAAAACGTTAATATTGATTGATTAACGATGGATATGTATAAAATAGAATGTGTAATTATTCATCGGAAGCCAGCTACTACGTGTCCTTATAATTGAAGATGTGGGCGCAAAGGAATTTATTTTTCTTATATATTTCTGTGTGGGTGCAGTCTAAGTGCCCTATAAGAAGTAATTGGCTGGCAAGCAGGGTACCTTAAAATTGGAAGCAAGCGTATAAGTGTGTTATGAATGAAATGTGTGGTGACCAATTGATACCACGTGGATATAGGGTGTAAGATAAGTACACGGGATTCCTTCAAAACCAAGAACATGGTGCAGTACTGACATTAAAAGCGGAAAAGCGTTTCTGTTGAGATATAGGTAGAACCACATTAAAGTGTCAAATCTTCAATGTCATACTTGCGATGGTACCATCGCAAACATCTCGGTATCGTTCGCATTTCAGTAGTTGTACCGCCAGAGCTGGAACGAAAGCCGGCACACCCGGGATTCGAACCCACGCCGCATGTCCAGTAATCCAGCAGGTTGCCACCACACTACAAGTAGGATGATTGTTGTCCTTATAAGTTAATTGTAAATCGTATACAGCTGTTCCACGGCTACACAACCACTTCTAGTTCGTTCGCCGTATGAGCATTCGCCGGTCCTGAGTTTGCTACAGATCAACTAATTGGAGACGTATGGCTGTGAATTCATGAGACTGCCGAAGCTAAACGTGGGCTGGGTGGATGGTCAATTCAGTCTTTATTGGTTCTACGCAAGGAAATGCGGCGAGGCTAAGGTTCAAACCAGCCCCATCTAACAACGCTTTTCGTGCGTATAGCCCAAAAAGCCTTGGAATAACACTTTCTACCGGCTGAAGCTTTCTCTTAGCCGTTTCTTTGATATAACCAGCGTTCCGAAACTATGTAAGACAGTTGCGAATTTGCTCCAAGCTCCGTTATTTTATCTTTCTTATCTGTAGTCCTCAGAAACTTAGACTCATCTGCCAGTATTGTTTTTATTTTGCTCCACTAGTCCCCTTTGTCCATGATAACGATGCCCGAGCTCGTATCTGGCTGAGAGAATAACCATTATCAATGCTAACCAGAAAGTTAAAAGCTTCAAAGTGTTATTGTTTTGCCTGTTTTATGTATTATGCTCTAGGTCAGTACTGGTAGCACGCATGCAATAGAAATGATTTAAACTCTTCCATATGCATTCTCGCATGAGTTGAGAGGTCCGTGTGCACACTTTTTCCTACGGGGCCTCTATTTTAAGTCTACTGTCCATCCCAGCAGGAAAACAGAATCTAGGGCCCAATGATGAGACTTCCATTGTAACACTATTAAGCCTCAGGCATGACAAGTTTGGAGCATACCTTTCTGGTTCAACTGGAAAAGCTATTGAGGTCTTCTTTATTTTCAGCGTGTTTGTGAGCCGATGACCCATTCTGGGCCCTTGTTTCATGATTATTCCCTTAATTGTGTTCTCTAGCTCCGATCGGTCTCTGGTTGAGATACTGCCCCGTGCGCTAAACGACTGACTCAGGATACGTTTGAACTCGTCGGCATCCCGATATTTTACGAAGGCTGAGCAACGGTTTACATGTCTAGGTAGGACATGGAACTGCAGATGAAACCCATCGAGGGAATAACCCCCATGGAAGCAGATTCCTAGTAGACGATTCCTTGGATGCTGTATTACTTCATCTAGACAGTTGAATTTATGTAAACGTATTAAATTGACAAGTCAAACTTTAGAAATTTTTAACCAATCAAGCAGCAATATTGGTCAGAAACTAGTTCAGCACCTGCTTTGGATAACTCTCAATATAAAACATCTGCTTACTGCGATTCCACGGTATATCAAGAACCAAACCATCCAGTTGGCCTTTGCCATGCACGACGCGAAATATCATTTTATTTGCTTTTTATTAGCCACAAATAAATATTGCATATAAAAGCGCATATACACAAACATATATGTATATATGTATCTATTTATGTATATATTTATATATGTACATATATGTGCTGTGCCAAAACATGGACGCAGCTGCTCAGTTGAAGAGAGTGTACAGTTAGTAAAATGGCTATGTCGTATACACAGACGCTGAAAGTTAAACGTTAATGACAATGCAAAAGCGGTCAAAGCGTAACACACACTGAC
Source organism: Dicrocoelium dendriticum (assembly GCA_944474145.2). Lineage (NCBI taxonomy): Eukaryota > Metazoa > Platyhelminthes > Trematoda > Plagiorchiida > Dicrocoeliidae > Dicrocoelium > Dicrocoelium dendriticum. Next base: position 22,964,263 of record OX104067.1, on the reverse strand, counting down.
CGGCATTCCACTTAGAATAGTGTAGCTACCAGCTTAACCAAAGCAAAGCGGGCTGGTGATGAACACCATCTGTTTATATAAACTGGATTTCAGCCGCCTAACTATGGAAACCCCAGCGACTCTTTTTAACCAACACCCTGTGTGGTCATGGGTAGTCTACCTGTGCCTGTGTCAGTTGCAATCTTCCTGGTACACTTGGTAAATGCTACGCTGTTGCCATGGACATAAAAACGCATGCATATCGCATTTACATGGATACGGTTTCATTATTGACACTAACTCTCAAGCAGAACACTTAGTATTGGCTATGAACGACGACCACCTCAAGATATACTTCACAAATGATGGTGAATTCATCGGTGCATCCTATTTTAAAGTTACTTTAAAACGAGACCCAAATGGTATAGTCATTATTTCTGTGTACCGCAAACATATCCGGAAAGGACAATACGTAAATACGTAAATAAACTGTACCGTGAATTAAAACAAGATGTTTTCGTCCCGCGCTTGCGAAGGCTTGCCAGTTCTGTCCTAACAAAATGATTAAATGTCAGTTGCATCGGATAAACTGAGAATTCCAAAGTACAACATTCAAGTGCAAATGCGCAAACTAGCAACAAACGAGTGCCGGAGGTCACCCAAAGTGTTCACAACGCTGCCATTCATGGATGACTGAAATGAGAGGATATTCACGTTCTGGTTCCATCGAACAGCGTAAATGTGCTGTTTCGCTGTTCAGCTAGTGCTTTTGTACCGAGCTAACCTATTACTCTATATATCCGGTCTGAAAAAGTCAGAAACTCCAGTTATCGCCGCATTAACACACCTGTTTCACTATAATTGCGGTAGCAATTACCTAGGCTGAATTGAGAGAAGGTTGTCCTACAAGGATTTGTGAGCACACTCCGAGAAACATGGTTTCGAATGGTCCAGAGCTTCCTGCCATTACGATTACACTACATATGCCTGATTGCCGTATGTGGAAAGCCTCGTGAATCCCTTAGGATTACCAAGGAATAGAACGCCATTCGTCTGCAGCACTTCGCTGCGATTTCGGCAGTTAGGCATCTGAATTTCCCTTTAGCTGACACCAAGTTTGGCACCAGTCTCGCTTTACCTTGTTGTGGCTGATAGCCACATTGCCCTAAACAGCATGTCGGACAGCGTAATTTGCACTTTGACTGCGTTCGAGTCATCAGTAAGGTTACACCTTTTGTATTTCTGTACCTAACAACCTACCAAGGATATGCGAAATAGTTGAACACCAATTACTTTCACAAAATGATTTTCATCCTTGTCATTGAGCAATGTGTAATAAAAGTAAAATATGCCATCATACCTTGTTCGAAACAAAGAGCCTAAAAGTAGCAAACCTTCACTATCAAAAGCTATATCTCGAAGCAGTTTTCACAGTTATACTAAATCAAGTATTTACTACATCTCTGAGCAATAGATTCAGGGCACTCACACTGCCCTGGTCGCGCATTCCACCTGTTAGCTTATCTTAACTTTTTTTTACGTGCTGTGACTTAAAAACTCTTACCCCGCCCCACTGAACTTTTGCATTGAATAAAACCAACTAAGAATGCCAGCGAAGGATGGTTGACTAAATAAGGTGTTCAGTTTTCACGATGCACAGCTCTTTCCTCAACATTCTGATATCTCGGCAAACCGTGCATTGGACGTGGAAAGGATCATAGATAAGTTACGTCGTTATTTTAAGCGTCTATCAAGTTAAATGCACTACTGTGTTGGTTAGGCTGAAATGGTAATGGGTAGTATGGAGCGTTATTTTAGTGCGGTAAATTGGTAAGAATGGAAAGCAAGGGAAAAAGCTCTCTCGTGTGTTGCTTTATTTGACAGATGTGTTACGTTACTCCACTTTAGATATATCCAGTTTACTCACTTGGATACTCCTTCATGTATCCACACCGCCACGTTACGTAAGGGGCCGTTAAGCACATTGTTACGTTTGCGTTAATTCGTCAGCCAAGTGGAACGGACTATATCAAGTAATGCGTTTGGTCGACACGTGATCAATCTCATTTGAACTGATCGTTAATCCACTTGTACGCCCATTGCTATTTCACCCATATGATTGTACAGGTCTGAAGATGGATCATCGAAAACAATTGTTTATCTTCGGTCTTTTGTTCTTGATGACAAAATGGGAATTTTCCAGTTACTAATGCATTTAGAAAGTGTTTCCTCTAGGCGCATTTTGTATAGCTTATGTGTGGTTAGGGATATCGTGCGTGGAGCAGCCTTCCACGCACGGGACACACGGATGGAGAAAAGTTGCCTCGACAAACTATTTGACTTTAGTGCGCAGCCAGTTTGAGCTTATGGTCTCACAGGTTGGTGTTTTGGCTCAGCTGCAACAGGTTGCTACATGGTTGAGTTGCGTTCTCCGGCACTAGGCAAACCATAATTGTGTCTTCTCGCTGACGTCGATATTCACCACAGTACAATCTCAGATACTGCAGACTGCGTTGGTAGGAGAGCTAAAACAATCCTCTAACGAGTATGGCAACTCTACGTTGTAGAGCTTCAACTGCATTGCTGCCGCCCTTGCGCCACGCACGCCAAGTTTAGATCGTATATTAAACGTGGGGTTTCACGTAGACGTTCAACATTTGCGGAAACATTGCTGGTGCAAAATGGCCGAACGCTTTCCGTAAGAGTTTAGGTGTTGACTGCATCTTTTCGACGCCTTTTCAGCCTTTCTCAAAAAACAAGATCGTCCTAGCAACCGAGGTCGCTTTACGTAATTGCCGGAAGCTGCGCTGAAACCTTGGATGCTTACCTTACGCATCTGACAACTAGTAAGGGACATAACATTTTTTCTTACCTTTTGCATAAAGCGGTTTCACTGACAAGTAATGCTACGAATGCGGTGGAAGTAACGGATGTCGTACATGCGCCTTCAGATGCAGAGCAAGCTTTACGCGATTAGGTTACGCCCGTCAGGCCAACAGTTTCATCTGCCAAAATCTTGCTCATAGCTTTGCGCAAACATTTGACGAATACACTGAACAATTATCGGACGCAAATGGGTAGTCCCAGATGCACTTTTTCTTGTATCTCGGAGCCGGGGACTTATGATCCCGTAGGCTTGCTGCGTGGGTCTTGCAGTATTTACCTGCAGGAAGTTAAACCACCGCAGAGGCGTGTTGTTCATCGACTGTTGTCGATGGATTCGCAACATTTCTTCATCCAATTTGCAAAGTTATCCAATTCAGTGTCAATCTGTTGCTCCTATTCAGTCAAACCCGTGCAGTCTCAAACTATACTGCGGTCCAAGCAATCCTAGAGCAGTAAATGAATTTTGTAGTCGGCTTATAACTTTATTGCACTCAGTTAAACCTGATGCATTCACTAGCCCCGGAGGTTTAATGTTTACATTCCTAGAAATGGAAACGGTGCTTTGTGATGACACCGCACGTTGTTATGAAAAGCGAATAATGTCACAGTCGGGATTTAGCATCTGCGGTAAGTGCGTGAACCTAGATACTTAGGTCAAGAGCATGGTTACCTATCCTTCCATAAATAGCCGCCTGCCATCCAATGAGGCAATTTGGTCTCGGAATATAAATCTGCGGTCACCGTTTGATGTTTTGCAAATGGATATGGTCACTGGGCTTTCCACTGACTACAAGCACATTGGTTCTTTAGGTATGGTCAGACGTTGGCTAAGAATATGGATTTCCTCACCGTTAAAAGGGAACCTAGGTTGTTAAGTTGCATGCTATCCGGTATTGATAACCTACTGGAGAGCAATCATATTTCATGACCCCGTGATTTCGAGCAGCGAGGTTGGCGGTTAGCGATGTTAAAGTTCTTGACAGCGACTGAATTCCGGTAATGAGTGCCGCATTTCTGGCCTACAGTTAGCTAGTGGATTTACCTGAGCGTTACTACTATAACTGCTTACACTTAAATATTTATGTATTTTTATTATATTATGCATGGTTAAATACATGGTGCGTAGAACTCCCACAACGTGCACGCCTATAGTTATTAGAAGAGGTTTTAAAACTGTATGGCTCCAAGGAGACTAATAGCTAAAATGATGGTATATTTATCGAAAGGTTAAGACATGCAGGTGAAGGACTTTGATCCTAACTATGCAGAAGTACAAGGTAAAACGTTTATAAAATTATTTGTAAAACCGGCAAGACGTTAAGGCCAAACACATATTCCCCCCTTTATTCCAGCGATGTAAAAAATAAATTTTTGCTGGCCGTCGAGGTCAGGTAATCTTTGTAGGGTATGAATTTAAGTGAAATATTAAAAGGCAAATCCAACTCACGGAATGGCGGAGGAGAGATTTTTGGCAAAGTGACTTAAACGAGCTACGCAACGGAAAATATTGCAGAATTTAAGTAGATAAATATAACAGAATTAGCTTAAATAAAGAAAGCAAAGGTAAGGTAGTGTACACCATCCTTGGATGTTTGGTTAAAATAGAAATTGACATGTATTAAGTTTAAAATTGAAACATGTTGTTACTGAAGGTAGCAGGTTGGCTACCACACAAAATGGAGGATTTTGCTTAACGCACGTCCCTTTTTTCCGGTAAATGATCAACTACTTCCAATTCATCAACCTTGAATTAACTCAGCTTGCTTCTGTATAGGAAGTAAACGAGAAACAGAACAACTTATGAAATAACATTCATGTTGGATGTTTGTGAGTAGGGTAAAGTTTGTAGAAAGTAGAAGTCACGATTAAAATTCACGCACAATAATATGCCTCGACGGTGAATCGAACCCCGGTTCACGAATTTCCGGTCCGCTGCTCTACCACTGATCTACCGAGGGCTGACGATTAGGTGCGCAAATTTTAACACATGACTTCTGCTTGGTGGGCGACGTATTGCCAATGGGCCCACAGTACCTGCCTTGGTGTTGCAGAATACGCTGCATATTCTTGCACAATTACAAGTTTATATACATGACGCTATCGCTTGTCAAGGTCATGGTCAAGTGGGAGTGGAACGACAGGATTATGCTGTGCGCGTTATTTTTAGCTGGTTGTTGAACAAGGAGTGCGCAGGGTTTGAATACTGCTGCACCTAAACCAAAGCGCATCACGCCCTGTCCAACCAATAAATGCTCATTTATTCTGCTCTATCATTCCTGGTTGGGTCGGTTATGTTAAGTGAGAAATAGTAAAAAGCAAACTCAGGGTTCAAAGAGAAAATGAAAAGAGCTGAGCAAGTAGATCATCAAGATATTTGAGTACTTAAAAAGAACTAAAAATTGTATTTAAGTCAGTTAGGAGAAGTGAAGGTTTGTGTCGCCACTCGAATGCATCGAATTGGCGCGCAAAACCCTTCACCGTAGTTTCCCTAACCACATGATCTGGAAGCGAATTCCAGCAATCTATAACAGAGCGACATACCAGTCTCCGTCCTAACCCGATCAGACTGTTTTTTATGCGGTTTCAGTAGGTGACCGCGGCGATAAGGGAAATTGGCGGGACTAAATGGTCCTGACAATTTTGCGCCAAACTTACCCAGCAAAATACAGGTGCGAATCAGGTCCCCTCATATCCTTTGGTAGTGCATGGAATACACCACCCAATTAAGTAAGCGCGCAGGCTAGTCTGTCCCCGTAGACCCTGCACCAACCGATTGCACACCCGTAATACCCTCTTCAAATTCAATTTGCCTCGGGTAAGACATGCTTGACAACCCTGAACAGAGTATTCCAGGTGATGCCGGACGGATGCCGTGAATAGTTTGACAAACAAATTGGCCGTTGGGACTAGGGAAGAGCGGCGGATGAATCGCATCATACGAAACCCCCGACAAGCAGCCTTCTTTCAAACGTCGCCAGAATATAGTGCTGATGAGTGCACGGCTCCTAAAGCTACATGCTGAGTGACAACAGGGACTTCCTTACTGCCCAAAACGTATCGGGCGGGTGGATTAGCAGCCCCGATTTGGAGAACCGAGCACTTGGTCCTATTTATGGGCATCCCCCATAAGTTATAACATACCCTGTGCTTTTCCAGGCACTCTGAATTGCCTCGGATTCTCCCGGGATATCCACAATATTCCAGCGCTTATGGCCATCATCAAAATTAGTGCTGACGCTGTTAGCTACCCCGGCAAGTCATCTATATAGATCACAACCAACAACTGCTCCAATACCAAGTCCTGCAGGAAACCATTAAGGACAGTTCGCCTGAGCGAAAGGCTACGCACCACCCGTACACACCTTTCTTTTCTTACTAAGATGGCAGACAAATATACTGGGGTGCAACCAGCTCTACCCTACGAGCTCCAACTCTGGGAGAGTTTACGGTAAGAAACCGTGTCAAAATCTTCCGGAACATCGACATTTAGCACTGCTAAGAGTAGCTACTGTCTACGGCCTCGGCTCAGCTTTCACCAGCTACAAGTAGACTAATCTGACAAGAAAATCCCTTGCGGAATCCATGCTGCCTAACACAGAGAAGACTAAATCTATTTAGGTGGTCCTCCATTGAATCCCTTAGCAGTTTTTCAAAAGACTTGACAACTACGCTTGTCAAACTGACAGGCCGGTAGTTCACGAGCAGAGGGCTGTCACAAACCGTCCGTCAGGAAGGTGAGGGACTTAGCAAAAACCAGAGCTGAATTCATGCTAGTTGGCTCTCCATGGACCTAGTGGGGTTGTCCTCCGACTGGTACAAAGGGACTTAGAAAGTCATCTCAAGAAAGTCTAAACCGAATGTTCCTGAGGCCCAACTGCAAAAAAGCTCAGTCCAACAGACTTCCGGGAGATTGAAATTCGCTATAAATAATCCCCTATTTGCGGAATGAGTGTAACTAAAAGTCTATCTCACTGGAAGAACTTCCATGACATCTGAATATCACTAAAACTCCAAACTAGAGGGGAAAGGACACAAAACATCCGGTAGGTGTTCAACCATCTAATCCGATGACTGAAATGTGCTGGTCCTCTACAGTTTGGTTGCAGCTCCCATAAAGCCCAACGTCTCCGCCTTGACGACCAAAGGAGCAAACAGCACTAAGCAATGCGTAGCCAGGTAAACATACCTCACCGTCCATGATATCCGGAAACAAACACGTTTTTGTGAAATTATGTATGTGGGGATGAGATTTGTCTACAAGTAGACTAACTGGTGCACCTGGCTCATTAGGCTACTCACGTTGCTAAATAGTACCCTAATGAAGTCGGTACGACCATCCTTGGGTCGTGCGCCATCAGGATGGGTGCTGATAGGGCAGGAAGTACCTTCCGGCTGACCACCTAAAATCCCACCAGACGGTGGCCTTGCTCACCAGCCGCCCGTCTAGTTTTGTGATACGTGATAGTCTCCAGCAACTTCAAGCTATCTGCCAGTGGAAGATTTTGTTGAACTCTGACGCCACTACCTATACGTTTGAACGCAAACCGCCGTAATGACATGCAGCACGAGCTGGTTCAGTGTCACCTGAGAGGGAAATATCTTTTAATTATACTTCAGTGCACAACCTTCGGATGGATATAAGGCTGACGAAGACTGCATCTTTCGCGATGCCGACGATGGCTAGCGGAACAATCTACACGTGGTGATGGCTGCGGGTTTCAGGTTGATCCCTCACTAGCGAATGGTTCGGCGGCAGTGTTGCACGAGGTGGCGGGTTTTTGCCTGGCATTCATTCTCCATATAAAGCATGGTCTCTTTAACAAGATTGTGCAGTGGCGGATGTGACCCGCCACCAAAAATGTCACTGCCTCTTCCCTGCCGGAGGAGCCCCACTTCTTAAACCTCATCCAATTTGAAGAGTTCCGTTGACCCCTTCATGCAAGGGCGAACATAGCAAACAAACTCATGAATTCAATCACAGCACAAGTTCACTTAGAATGCCTACTAGCACACGCACGTACAAATATACCGACACACCCATGCAGTGTGTAACTGGTTAACAGGCCCTATTTTATACGATTACCGACCATAATAAAGCCCGGCCTACAAATTTCTACACTACGCTACATACACAAGGATGCAAACAATTGCCACTTTACTTTTGATGTTTTCCTCACCTGTACTTCCCCATTTATACATTCAACGCAAAGCACCTATTGCGAGACATTTTCAGGAAAACCTTGCTACAACCTGCTAAAGCACGCTTCGATACTATGGAGGATAAACTGTTTATTCATTTAGTTAATCTCGATGTCGTAACAATAATTCTCTGGGTTTTATCAAAGTGCTAATGCCAATTCCACTTTCTATTTTTCTTCACACTAACTAGCTCATGAAGAGAATCAGAAATGCTGCTTGAGGTGTCCGGTAGGACGTGAGACTTCTCGACCAAGAGACAGACCACAGCGTATGGATCGTCAGCAGGATTGCGGTCTACTGCATCGCCTCAGTCGTTGTATCCAAGGATATCAAATTCAATTCCATTTTCTTTTCAAGCAAGGCAATAAAGGCGAGCTCGGTTATCACCTCCTTCAAAGACTCCAAAGCCTGCTGCTCTACCCGACCACACCCATTTTAAGCAGAATTTGGTTCCATGCGTTGGAAACTCTTCCTAGTACGTGAACTCAAGTTGTCATCAAACACAAGGTTGTTAGGGATGCTAACGTCCAAATCCCACGCCACATTTATTCCCTACTTTGAAATGTTTGATCGGACTTAGATAATTGGTTCCTAGAACAGATCGTCCAATTCCAAGGTAAATCGCGGTTTTTTCCATTGTTTGCTTTAATCCAAATGTAGCACTAGAGGATTGTCAACGAAAAATAAATCAAGAAAACGGGAAACTGTTTAGGTTGCATTAGTTCTAGACTCACATTGGAATAAACGAAAAGGAAGTTTTCGATTATGTTGTGCTTACTGCATCAGCTGCTTTTAACTACATTTGTCACCAAAATTTGATACCTTTATTGCAAAACAAGCAATAATGAAGTTGCTGATAAATATTTCTTTATGATACTTAACTAATAGGATCACTTTTCCATCTTCGGTAAGGCGTCCGTCGTATACACAGAGAATACTTTCTCACAAACCAACGTACATTTACACACTATTGCCCTGCTTATTGGTTAAAACTTTATTAGTTTTAGCAGCATGCTGGCTTTTTTTGCTTTTTTATGTATTTTTTGATCAAGTTTGTTCCAAGGCTTTGTTGCAGCCACTTCTTAAAATATGTGTGTAAGATCAATGCATTCCTTGTTTGTTTTGCATGGTATTGTCGAGTTATGTAAAATAAAGCCGCAGCGTCAAATGTCTTTATGTCTGGATGATTGCGTGATCATACACGAGTTAGATACTGCTGGGTCCTGATTCAAATAATTCTTGAGCAGTGTCACAGATGTAAAGCATGAGTTTCAAGTTTCCAAGGTTAAGAAAGTTTCGTACGTCCTTCTTGAAGCATATTGGAAGCGTATACTCAGTACAGAACGGGAACCGGCAACAAAATAGGCACTCGCGTAACACATTCTCCAAGGGAAACGTAGAACGCAACTTGACTACGAATAACGAAGCAACCAACCGCTCAACAAGAAGCATGGCGTGTTCCAATTTACTACGCAATAGATCGGCGGCAGTGTTTCAGGACGTGGTGCGTTTTCGCCTGGCACGCGTTCCTCTATAAAGCGACACAAATATCCGTTTAACGACACTGCAATGTGGCGAATGTGACTTGCCAATGAATAAAGTTACCTCCCATAACTTCACACTAGCGGGTCAACTGGCGTTACCATTCGTGATACGTTCGATACACTGGAACCTCTACATCTGCATATACTGTCGTCTCTTCTTCCGTCGATATTACCTTTGCTCTTAGCGTTACGTACGCACGCACTCAGTATATTGTCATACCTCTCTTAATCTTGCTCTTCAACTAGCTTCTAGTCGACCATTCAGGTTTCTTGATCTATTATTAGCCGGGGTGTGACTGCAACATATGGCAGACTGAATAGGTTCTCAACATGGGTCCCGATCTCACGACCGCTTAATTAGTATTATAAGTATCCAACATTGTACCGTTCCAATCGTGAACGCGTGAACAATTTGCTACTGTCGTTGTTACAACTGCTATAAAATCTCTGTACAGTTGCACCTACCTGACCACGGATCCATAGGCACGCCTTGCATAGTCAAAAATAAAAGATTTATTTATTTATTTAAGATTCACAGGTACTTTATTCCAAAAAATTATATAACGCCAAAAAAAACGCGTGCGCCTTTTTTGGCTTTCAAGGTTACAAACATGCCATTCTTATGACGTAATTTAAATTTTGACCCGGGGCTTAGCCGTATGCGTGAAAAGGCAAAATACGCTTTTTACAATACAAGTTTAGGTAATACTTTACGGTTAAGTTTCATGCGACGCAACCAATGAGGTTGAACGTTGAGCTTGATGCATCGCGTTTTGTAGCTCATACGCTGCTTTCCGTTTAGGAGCTTTTTGGTCCGGTGGCGCTGGGCTTTTCTAGTAGGATCAAATCATTTTTTCTTAATCTTCTACATATAAATGTGTTAAATGCCAGTTGCGGACGAAGGTACATTCTGTAGAGTCATAATCTTGAATTAGCAGTGTAAATATGCGGCTTATGTGTCAGGCTAACGGTCGTACTTTTTCGGTAAAGTGTAAGCTATTGGAATAGCGCAACCATAGATCCTCCACTTAGGTTCTGGTATTGATAAGGATATTTATAATTGTTAAGGGATCGGTAGTTCTGGTGCCCTTGTTAACCATGACGCCAGAATTTTCGGCTGAGATCTGCATCTGCCACGTGTGAAACCAAGGACCAAATATGCTATGGCCTCGCGGACTGTTTCTAGTTAAGGCACTTAGTATTTTGGTTGAGTGATATAGCTGAATTTCAGATCATCTCCAACAAGAAAGGAGTGATTATGTATTGACATGTCACATAGGTCGTTTACGTATATTAGGACAAAGAGCGGACCTAGTAGGCTGACTTTAACAACACCAGTTGTCAGGTTTGTAGTTGTTCATTCAATCCCTCCTGTTATAACAGATTGCGTACGTCGATTTAGGTAAGAGCGAAAGCAATTTAGCAGAGACTAGGGCAGGCCATAATCTTTAAACTTATTCAGCAGGCACCGATGAGGAACTTGATCGACTGCCCCCTGTCTATCAAAGTACCATCTTACTATCGCCTTGTGTGAATCCATGGTTTCGGCGATAACGTTAAAAACTCTAGTTGCTAGGTTTTACATGACCTTGCTGCGAGGAACCCATGCTGAGACATATGGATGACCGCTTTCCTGCACCGATACGATAAAATCGCTTTCTTCACCAGTTTCTCCATTCACCTGGATATAATGGAGGTGTGGTTTATCGGGCGGCAATTGAAAACGACCTGCATCGATCCGCCTTTGTAGCGTGGCGCAATAACTGGTTGTCTCCATGCTATAGGGCACTCACCACTCGACAAGGATAAAGTAAAAAATTGCAGGAAAAGGAGTGGAATAGCTTCACAGCAAGTTTTATTAAACTGTGTGGTATTCCATCTGGACTGCGATGAAAGGACGGCCTGATTGCTGCTAGTGCTAACCGTATACTTTTAGCAACGAACGGACCAATCTTCAGTGGTTTGTTAGTCATTCGTAATAGCTTTTTGATCATAGGTTCTCTCTATACAAAGTGACTATGAACTAAGTGTTTAACTGCTTACCAATTACTCGCGGGTCACTGGTAGTGCTGTTGCCACCAGTGCTTAGACTAGATAACGTAGGAGCTTCCATAGAGGTTTTCCGGTATATTAGAACATTAAGCGCGCAACCTTTACTCCCACACTCTAACGCGCGGCATCTTAACGGAGGTGATTTAACAGGATTTGGTTTGTTAGTCCTAATGCCAAATACTTAGCGTTCATTACATAGGTAAAATGTAAGGTACTACAGTAAGTCCTCCGCAGTCTTCGAATGTTGTGTGGGTTTGCGAGTAAAATCTTTACCCTGGATGCTCTTTGTTTGGGCGTGGTACAGGAGCTGATAAACCTAAGTCACCTAACATCTCAGTGCAAACTAGTTTGGTTTATTCAACTACGGCGTCAGTTGGAAAGCATTCATTCTAGTTTCTCGCTCTTAAGAGCATTGAAAATGTAGCCTAACTTGTAGCGATACAAACCACAAATCACTACTTGTTTATGGTTACCTATCCGTGTAGGTATGCACGCTAACCGTACTGAACAATAAAATATCTTGTGGTCATTTCCAAAGGACGCACCGATCACTACACGCCTTTACTTCCAGGAGGTTAAAACTGAAAACCACTTACGAACTACGTCCTCCTCTAGTTGGGGAAGAAATGTGCTAAATCCATCCACTAAAGGTTATACAGGCGAGTAGACTTGTATACCTTTATGCTGCTGTTGGTGTAATCCAGTTGACGTCTGGCAAGTTTAAATCATCGGTGATCAGTTTAAAATCGTACGAGTAGTGCTAAGATTGTTCGAATGCCTCAAAAAGCGCGTTATCGTTAGTAGATGTAATATCGGGCGCCTTAAAGATGCAGCCAAGAAACGACGATAACTCATAAATTTTGGCAGAAACCCAGACCAAACCTTCCATTGTATTAGGAATTTGAGCTTTAGTGGTAAGGGTTGACAAAGCTTCTATTAGATATATAGCGCTCGCACTTTCTCTGTTGTATGCGCGACATGGCGAGAAAAGGTCGTAGGCACAGCTAGAGAACCTGTCTCCATTATATGGTGTGAACCAGGTTTCGGTGATGATACTCTTACCTAGTTCGGACATGCATACCAGAAAGGGAAGGATTAGCGCCTTGTTATTTTGCGACCTAGCATTAATAAGCAGGATTAAAAATGTGCAGGTAGTGTTTCTGAGCTCCAAAGCCGAAACAAAGAATGCGCTGTTTAGTGCTGCACCTTCAAACGTAAGGGAGCGGTGCGCAAAGGTTGCCACCGTAAACGGATTAAGAAGCACGACATTTACAACGGGGTAGACTGGTCCCGGCGCACCCTGCAAAGGGTTAAAAATGCACCGCAGCATGATCAGAAGTGTTGGATAGCGGATGAAGTGAAGAAATACCGGCAGCAAAATCGTCTGGAGTGGGATGGTGTAGCAGAGCTAAAAAATACACTAGCTTAAGGCAAGGAATAGAAATGCTGGGGTTATCCGAGCCAGATGAAACCACCGAAGGACTGAGGCAAAATAGATTTGTTTGGAAGTGGTGGCTATGCAAATTTGCTCCAAACTGGCTATCGTAATATGCAGCCTGTGTTGGTCGCCTGGACGCAGCTTAATAGGGCTGATTAATTACTGATGCGCTTTGGTTGCCGGTTAGCTTCCAGTGGTTGTGGCTCGATTCCGCAGAGTGCGGGTATCGTCTCACTGAAGGCCACAATGTAGACTTTGTCAGAGATGTTAAGCACATGTGTGCTGTGTCTCGAGCTGCGCTCCGCAGTTGCAGAGGCCGCCGATGGCTCCGCGAGTGTCACCTGCAAAAGCAACGTGCAGGACATTGCAGTTCCAGGCGAGTAGTTTGAGATGACGTTTAAGCGACTCGTTTTAGCGCACGGCACCTGGTTGACACGGGATGTTGTTACAGTTGTGCAGCTTTGAATCCGGTTACGCAGCTGGCGAGATGCATTCATGGGTTACCGGCAGTCTGCGTCGACCTTGTTCGGGCGAGCCGCGATCGCCTTTAATAGATCCTTCATACACGCTCGTTTTGATGTCGCCAAACGGATCTGTTTGAAAGTGTTGGCTAAGTGAAATTAAGCAAAACTGGGCATCGCACTGCGCAGCGTGCGTTAGTTTTCTAAGAAATGCCCTCTATAAATCAGCTAGTTTGGGACGTTTGAGTGCAAGCTTGCCTTGCGGTTTTCTCAGCATTATCATTTGAATCCTATACTGGTGTGTTGCAATGCCAGACGTGCAGTGCGTCAAATGCAGTGGCACAGATGTTTAGACAGTGTATCGAACTAATCGATTGTACCGTGCACCCAACCGTGTTGCAACAAAAAGAGCGTGGGTTGGTGCCTTCGCAAATACCGTGGAAGGTTGATTATAGGTTGGTGGGCAACATTCATGCATCTAATTTGCCAGAAAATGTGGTACCTGTGGGGGACAAAGGTTACGCAATACCTGAGATAAAGTATACTAAAGGAAAAAAAGCAAAATAATGTGCAGGCTACTTACTTACTTATGGGGACTGTACCACGTCGGCATTGCTTCATCTTAGCTTAAATTCTACCTAACATCAGGCTTCAATGAACGACATTGTTCCAATTAATGCCTTCAGCATCCTGTGCAGTGGAGCACCTTTAACCTAGAGACAGTCTGTTACTATTTCGTTACTGCACACGTTTCGATACCCTATATACATGACGACCGCTGGACTTCAAGTGAAGGCGTAGATGTACAGATGCACATGTGTGACGGTGTAAGCGTGAAGGTTAGAAAGGGTAGGCACAATTATAGCGTATCGTTTGCTTTTAGTAACGCACTTGTTTGTGTCTGGCCTTGTGGTTGGCCGTTGTGCAGTAAGCAAGTTGGGTAACGACTGCATACATACGCAGCCCTTGCAAATGTTAGGCTTACGCGTATGAGGGATGACCATGTGCGTCCATCCTGGTGCATTTGGTTACCTGACTTCCGCGAGGGTATATTTCTGAGCTGCTTTTGCTGCACTAGAAATGCAGTAACCAGTGCCATACCGTAACAGAAGTACATGGATTACAGTTATGTAACGCACTTGTCTGAGGTAAACAAGTTACCAGCATGCTGGTATATTTCAGATTTAGAATGCATGCTTCTCCGTCACATGCATTTGTGTGTACCAGCAATTAAGCGTCTAACACTATGCAGTTTGCCCTTCGGTATTATATCTCATTTCATTTAGTGTATAGGTTCGGTGTGCGTTTTGGGTGTAACCACTAAAACCACCATCGATAGTCCTGGGCTACTAAACGATAAATATCGCGCCTCGATATCAAATATGCCAGCATCTGCGTATCACGACGCCGTACGGGTTTCCAGGTTACGGCATGAATACTGCTAGCTCACAGTGATAGCAGTTCTTGGACGGACAGGAAGGCTTGAAATCATTGTTTGACTAGGCGGTGGATATTTTGCACACCCAGTGCCATGACAAGTTTGTTTGACTTTTCAAACGGACCGGATGAAATACATCACCCTTGATTTAGGAACACCTATAATCATGTATGTTGTCATTTTTTAAACGTTACGGTACACCTTAGACGTAGACAAGCACTTCTAGTTGCAAAATACGAGGAACCACAGCGCGTAAGAAAAGCAGCCCACGTACATGTTAAAACGTACGGGTGACCGTAAATGAGGTTACCAACAGCTCCGGCGCGTTCTATGCCTAAGACTTTTCAGACGCTTGTATGCAACCCGCCAACAACGCATCAGCAAACGGCGCTAGAACCTGTAACTAATTCTGGGATTAAAAGTTTTATAGCTAGTGGTAATTTTCAACCTCGGCGTGAGCAAATGAAGATGAAGCGCTACCCAGATGAATTACGTGCCTACGCCTTTTTACTAACTATGATAAGGCAAACGACTCATCGTAAACGTTGCCGCCGAAGGGCAGCGACAGCACGTACCGTGTAATCCTGCTCCAAAAGGTTTAATTCGAAAAGTAAGTAATGTCATGGCAAGCAGGTAACTTTGCTCACAACTACTGAGGGTTTGCGCTACCACGTTGCTAAAATTCTATTTGTTGAAACTTGTTGCAGCTAGTGTCCGCAGATAGAGCTATCGAGCAATGCACGCTACCGCTGGGGGACATACATGAGACGCATTGCAGGGGCCATTGCCAAGCACATCTACTGGTGCGCATAAAACTCGACAACTTGTTACACCCTTTCGCAGCAACCGATGGTACCAATTGTTCTGCAGTATAACGCAACCTTGCAGCTGACTTATCTGGACAGTTTGCCAGGAAAATCTGTACAAGCAACCACCTGCAGGATGATAGAACGGTTGTTGACAAGGAACACGATGCATGTAATAAACTGCTCCGGGGTATATAGCACGTGGCCGTTTTGGAAGTCAGCCATATAAGGGCATGCAAGGTAAGTTGTGAAGGGGTAAAACACCACTTGTACAATGCTGCACTGTGATATCCTTTTCCTATCAACGGTGGGACAACAGCCGAAATTGCTTTGTTTAAGAGGAATTTTCTACTCTGTGTACGAAGCAACACACATAGATGTCGTAGCGAGGAAAACACAAGTAATGGGGCAGATGAGCTGTTCACCCAGTATCAGTAACAGTATTCAACAGGGGTAATGATTCGTTGCTTTGAACCTTCCCAGCGCAGATGCTAGGTACTATTTAGACATACACTAAAACTTTTAACTTTCATTGACCTATTTATGTTAGGTTAGTTTATTTCGTTGCCAACGAACGCTGTGTTTTTAAGTAGGAACTTGCAGGTTTGTTTACTGTGGGTATAACTGAACCGATACTGGTTAAGAAGGCTATACTTCTGTGGAGGTTGGGTTTTGCAAAATCAACCTATTTAGCGCTGTTTAACAGTGCGCCATTACGAATCGTGTAGCATGGCTGAGCATGCCCGTTGCCAACAGGCTCACAAGCTTTGGTGCGCGAATACTAGTCTGCGTGGTGAAACGATGCCTCGAGCAGAGCAGGTTCTGTAGTGTGGGGCGCTAGTAAGCGATGTTTAGCTGATCCGTGATTAGTACAGCTCGTCCGTTTACCGGTCACATGTCAGCTGCTAGGAACCGGGTGCCTGTCTAGATTGGTACAAGGTTAATCAAGCTGGCTGTCCAACAGTAGGAACGCGGTATTATGGCTGGATAAGCTTCCGCGAACCACGAGTAAAAGGCACGCAATAAGCATAGGTGAGCAACAACTCGTCATCTGACCCAACACCATCCGCTATTTACATTCGGAGCCGGTATGGGCATCAAACGGAGTGCTGTGTTTAGTAAAGCGTTTAGCTTTAACATCTTGCCTGCACGAGAAAGCAAGTTAGAATAGAGGTAGATTTAGATTTAAATACAGCTACTTCAGTTTCTTACCTTAAGTGTTCTGAAGGACCAGCAAAGCTTATAAGGCTTTCTGCATCTCCTGCAGGTGCTCTTGGACCATTCTCCATAAGAATGGTAAATATACGATAAGATGACCCTTGTAGAGTGCTACACGGCCGCTAATTGCAAGTGGTAGCACATAAGTGGCGTACCGAGTATGGAAGTTTGGAAAACAGTTAGAAAGCATGGCCAAAAGGTGTATTGGCAAAAGCTGCAAATGGTGTGCCGGTAAGCAGAAGCGATATTGCAACGTGACTGACCAGAAGAGCAAGTGCACGTACAACCCTAAGCCTATGGACGAACAAAAGCTACAAACAAGGCTAAAATCAAGTGTCACAACATACTGAATGCGTAAAGGATTGGTGTTCACTATCGGGTCCCACCCTAGGGGTCTGAATGCAGGAAGCCTTCGACAGAGATATCAAGGAGTCAGACAAATTGAGCGCGGACGGATACAGTAGCTATTTCAATGGACGCAAGCGGAAAAAGTAGAGGCGCCTGGAGTTTTTTGCAGCCTGGTTTCTTA
Organism: Dicrocoelium dendriticum; assembly: GCA_944474145.2. Taxonomy (NCBI): domain Eukaryota; kingdom Metazoa; phylum Platyhelminthes; class Trematoda; order Plagiorchiida; family Dicrocoeliidae; genus Dicrocoelium; species Dicrocoelium dendriticum. Next base: position 22,946,713 of record OX104067.1, on the reverse strand, counting down.
GTTATTTGTTAATGTTTATTTATGTTTGGAATAAGGCGCATTGTCGGAGAGTCATTGAATCGGGTTGGTGGGTTGCAAGAACTGGTTAATACAGGAACAGGGCAGACAGGACATCTGCACCGTTTCAGTTTCATAAATTCTCTAACGAATGCCCTGTTATAGTGGTCTATCTCCTTAATACCCATGGTTGATCTATGTGGATAGCATGGCCGACGGAAGCAAACGACACTGGTAGAGCTGAGCTCAAATTGCTCCGCCTCTTAACCAGGGAAAAGCGCTAAGCGTTTATTAAACCTGAATTGACCAAAGGTGTCCCGAAGCATAGTCCTTATTTCTTACCTCCGTCCATAATCCTGTCCTTTGGTCGTTCCGTTTTGCACTTAGTTCTATACATTTGCTCTGTTCTGCCCTGCATCACTTTATTCATTGTTTAAACTTACCCCATCAGCGTCTGCCTTCCCGTGACACATTCAAACCTCACCCATTTAAGATGAACAATGAACAATGAATTTATACGGGTTAAGAAGCGTTGCTTTACAAATCCCGTTGGATAGTTGCAGGAGATATCAACATAACAATAATGATGATATGGATAGTAAAATAGTTAATACTTTAAATATGAAAATAAGGACTTATCGTTTGCTTCGCAGCAGCTCTGCGATGCTCTCAGATTCACAGCATCCACAGTCAACAACAAATAATTCCATGGTAAACTCCAGGTGTAGGATGGAGACGTAGTGTTAAGTAACAAAGTGTAAGTGGATGAGTGTATCGTCCAACCGTCTTTTAACTACTGTTAATGTCGGGGCAGAGACGACCGATACTGGGAGAGCATTCCATGGGGGACAGACACGGATGTTACAGAAATTTCTGCGGCACTCCAGACGACTGTATTGTTCTGCGAGTTTTAATGAGTGGCCCTCAGGTTAGTATTGCTGCTGAGTTTCAGTAAAGGGCGGCACACATTATGTGGGTCTCGCGGAATCAAGTATGTTATTTAGGTGGCTGGCGACGCATTGCATTTGTTTCTGCTGGGGTATTCGTCTAGCAGACACACCGCACTCGAAACTGCGCGTAAGCTTTTCCTCATCATTGTCGGTCTCCTGGCTTCAGCTTTGCTTTAAGGACACCCTAACTTGGTGTACGCAAGCACCCAGTATCGACATTATTGGACTTGTCTATTCCACTTAAAGATGACTCCTCACCTTTCATTTGCTGCAAGGGTTGCAGCCTATTAGTTGCACTTTTTACCCCTTATTTGCGGTCATTTTCAGTCAACCTGCCTGCTACGGACTGCTTCTGCCTTCTTTCATTTTCACCCATCTTGGACTATCTGTCTTTAAGGCAACGCGGTGATTTCAACACTTGGGAGCTAGTCACTTGCCGTCTGGCCACCCCTGACTCCGGCGATATGGCTTCTTAGTCTTTCAAGGGTTCAACTCTCTTCACGCCCTTCAAGCCCAATTAAACTATTTTTAATCTCCGCTAGCTTGCGTCCCCTTATTTCTAACCTATATATGCCTACAAAATTAAAAAATCTGAGCTCCTACTTGCCGCAACGATACCGTGCTTCTGATCGCATACTAAATCTCCTGCGGCAGCTAGACCGCCTTTGATAATCCCCTCCAACTTGATTACTTTGCGGAAGCTTTTATCTATATTACTTGCGCTGTTCTCACCTCACCATCTCAAAAGCAGGTTGACTGCAACACGCAGTCGTCTGTTTGCCTCGGACACCCTCCAAGGCTATTTATTAAGGGCTATTATCCTTCCTTCTGGCAAACGTTAAAAATGCTGAGCCACATTCGCGATGATGCACCTCGAGTACCAATCTATAGTGTTATTTCCGTCAACATGCTCTGCTCTTACTACTAGAATCTCAATGCCCTTCTGAAGTTAGTTCACAGCGTACGGTAACTCTGACATTTCCTTATATCAATTTTAGACTACATATTTTCATTTCACGTTTGCGTCCATACTGCCATTCTTTGCTAAATCCCGTATGCGCTTGGTTCTATAAATTTGCTCCACACTGAGTTATGTAATCTCGTTGGATGCGTCCGCCTTCCCATAACCTCATCGAACCTCCTATTTAAGTCTAGTTATCTGGATTACAACTCGTTGCTTTCGTCTCTTCCAAGGTATTCGTCCAGCAAGCGCATAGCCCCCAGAAATTTGTGTCAGGTTTACCCATTTCCGTCAATCTACTTTCTTGTCTTATGTATTAAGCACAACTGCCCCTGGTAGTCTTTCCTGGTTATTCTGTTCCCACTTAAAGGCAACGCCTCTGTATAAGATATTCTCTCCGTCTTAATTTTTGCCTGCCTAGTATTGAGTTTTAAGCTACGTAGGTGCACCTCTTCCACAACGTTTTAGGCTCTGCCAAATGGGGTGTGTCCGCTTTTGTAACATTACACCCGTCACTGTCCCTTCCACTTGTTCAGCCCGCAATTTGGAGGTATGTTCCATGCTTTACTGATCCGCGGTCTGGCTTCTTCCCATTGTAACCGGTTTCTTTTATGGAACGCATGTACATGTGCTAGTAATTAAACAATGTCTCATCTTATATGGAGTTCATGAGTATACGCACCGTTGCAGGTGATCAGATTTTCGACAGTGTTGCGGAGGCATCCCCTTGTATGACTGCCTTTGTTCATCACCCGTTTCTTCTATGGTTCCACAAATACAACCGCTAGTAACCAAGGAAACTTCTATCGCCGCCGCCTCAACAATCATAAAAGAATCGCAACGGTCCTTTACTTGGAAAAGATTAGATGCATATTCCGCAGTCATTACGACATACCGAGAGGATAAATTACGTATTCTTTATCCTGGCTAGAAACAGCTTTCTGGAGGACTTAACAATCGAGGCCAGCTGGCATTGTAACTCTCGTTTCATAATCATTACAGGGAACTCTCCCGCATAGGTTTAATGTCAACCCGGACCTTTCATCTGACTTTGGTAGACAGTTTTCTGCAGATGCTATGCGTTTTACTTTTGAGGACTCACAATAAAATGCTATCTATCAATACGGCCAGAAATATGGGTTTGATCAATTTTAGCACTGAAGGACTAAGTTTTAACTACCACTACTCGGAAATAATGCACTCAGATTTAACCGTTCAATTGACCTTTGATGTGAGCATGGTCAATCCATCGTACCTACCCTGGGAAGAAGTACGATCCGTTATTCCTGCATACTTGCTGTATTTCAGAGCCTGAACTAAGTTTCTTCCTTGCTCCGTGCTTAAGAAATGCTTCAACATGATTATTTGGATACACATCGGAGACAGTAAGCGGTTATAGACGACCAAGGGCTCAACATTCTAAGTGCGTTCAATTCATAATGGCCAGGGTCCGGACGACTGAACGCTCGGCACCTCTCCACAGGAGTGCCCCGGTGGTTTCGCCACCCTTAGCAGTAAAGCTTTTCCATTCCGACCCTGTCGTTTTTCTGCCGCGCTCTCTGTTTTCAATGCTTCTTTTATCTGACAGCCAAACCTCAGTGCATTGCCCTAGCCTAGTCTGACCTGATCAGCCTGCTTCCCTGCGACTTATTCCATGCTACCGGGATGTTAATAATCTAAGCTCTGTAGGTTCAAAGCGATGTCTTTGTCACCTCGACAGCCTGCTGGACGTGTTCGCGCTATCTTAATATAGCCACTGCTATCTCTGACTTGTTGGATGCTACTGATTGCATTTATCTTTTTAACTTATCTGTAAGACCCAGTCTCAGGGTGCCGACTAATCTAGTTTCGTCTGCTTGGTCTCCTCCGAATTTTCTGACGTTGCCGGCCATTGCTTGGAAGAGTGAATGCTCTTTCCTTATTACAACGAGAACCAAGTTAACCTTCTCATTTCTTATCTGTAATCCATTTTTATTTCGAACCTGACCTCTCCTTATTGCCCCTCTAAATTTACTTGTTCCTCAGTCGGAAAGCAAGCTCTCAGTGTCCTGCTCTATTCTCTTTCTGCTGCTTCCAGACGATCGAACGTTAAACGTTTTCGGCTCTGCATAACCAACACACAACTTGCCTTACTTCACGAGCCTGGCTGACTTGCTTATCCTATATACACATATCTTCCATCCCAAATCTCTCCTCTGCTGACCAGCTTTATTTGTCTACATACCTTAACTACATGACTTAATCTCAAGTTGCCGACTAATCCAGTCTCGTCTTACCGGTTTTCGGCTCCTTGACTTTCCTCAGACTACTGTGATAATACAGGCCATTTTCAGAAGTCTGAACAATCAATACTCTATCACACGGGAGCCTCGTTTGCTTCGCCATCTTTTAGCAGTAAAGCTTTTCCCGTCCGACCCTGTCATTTCCTTGCTGCGCTCACTGTTTTCAATCCTTCTTCAATCGGGCAGCCAAATCTCAGTGCCCCGTCCCCGACCTAGCCTCATCTGATAAGCCTGCTTCTCTGTCACTTCTTCCAGACCACCGGCAGGTTAACGGTCTATTCTAGGCGGACATAATGCTGTTTTTATTACCTCAAGCCTCAGCTGAACGCGCGCAGCCGGTGTTGAAACAACCTTGTTGCTCTCTTAATTACTGTTTTCTGCTGAGCTTTACTATTTTATTTCACTCTGTCCGTATGCCTTAATCTCACTCCACCGACTAATCAAGTGTCGCCTGATCGCTCTCCCTCACTTCAAGAGCCTCACCGGACTTAAGCACCTATATTTAATATAGCCTCTTCGATATTCAAACTGTCTATTTCCGCTGACCCTCCCCATACTTGTTCTCACCACAATTGTACGATCCAATCTCCTTGCTCCGCCCAAAATCTACTTATATAAACAATCTTCTGCCCCCTGCTACTCCCAGGCGTCCGCGCCATCTCCTACCATGGTTTGGCAGCGACTTTGCTCTCTTTCACTTACGTCTATATCATTGTTGCGTTTATTGCTCTCTTATCCAAGACCTCTTTGTTATTGTGCTCAGTTTCTATTCCCACGTCTATGGTACGGTTTACACTCATGGCGCCGAACTGATTTATCTTCTTGCAAGGGGTCTCCACCGCTCTGACCTCGCCCTTGCTCCTGGCGTCACTTGGACCATTGCTAATTTTTTCTTGGCTATTAATTTCATTAGTATGCCCACCTTACCTCTCTTCATATGCACCTGCACTTACCTCATGCTCACAGTTGCCAAACAGGGTAGCCGTACCAGCGCTAACGACTACAAATTCACGGCAGTTTTGATCCCTGTGAACTTCTCCTCTAGCTTCTGACGGCTTTCAGACTACGGAAGTATGAGCGCTTTAACGTAATTTACCTAAATAACTACTCTTCGCACTTTAGTCCAAATACATCTGTTCCTCGCCGATTTAATGCATTTCTTTTCCTCTTGGAACATTGCTTTATCTACTGGTTGCCCCCGCTTTCGTTCTCAAGCAAGTTGGCCTAGATTTCGCCTAAACAGCCTCTTGCATCCGGACTGCTATCGTCATCCTCGGTTTATCTATGTTTCTGAAAATCATATTATTCGCTCATTTTTTTAAAACCCGCTTTGTTATATTCGGCTCTTGACCCTGCGCGTGCAGAAACATCTTCCTACGTAGTAGTTGCCTTCTGAGCCACACCAGCGACTTGGTGTAAAGAACGCGCTGGCAAATAATGTATGCGTAGCAAAACTACATAGATTCTAGGGTAACCTAGGCACCGTTGCATGCTAGCAGACTTTTTACTGATTCTTGATTGATTTCTGCCTCTCCGTTTTGCTGTCTTTTGTTCAATGCCCTTTTTCCCCGAAATTTCTACCGTTACATTCGCCAGAAACAAGAAGGTTTGTCCACTAGGACTGGCTTACCCATCCTGAATATCCACCTGGCTTAAACCATTGAGCCCTTTTCCTGGATATAAAGAACCCACGCTTGGTTACAAATGTAGTTCTTTTCGCCATGCTGGCGATGCCACTTTCACGGGATCTACCCAAATGGCTTTGGCTTGTCTCGTACTCACAGTATTACAACCTACTCACCTGGTGTAATCTAATTACCTGAATCCACTGTTTCACAACGGAAGACAAACAATTCTGTCGGGAACACCGACAATGCCACGGATAGCTTGCTTATCCTCCCTGACGTTCAACAAAATTGGTTTCGTTGCCTTTCATTTCCCGAAGAAAACCCCGATTCTCCATTCAACTGGAGCTTTTCAGCTGTCATTGCACGGACAGATTTACTGTTGCTCAATGGCGCTCGCATAAATGACTTTCCGATGGAAGTTCATGGATATTTCACTTCATCATGGAGACAACTACACTCAAGTATTATTTAAATTTGAAGGAATTTTGATTCTATTTTGCGTATTGAGAAATTCTTAACAATCCCGCATTGGACAAAGAAGTGACAGTTTCGCCTGTTATGGAGATATTCTGCCACAAAGCACCACCTCTTGAATAGCTGGACACGGACTGCACAACCGAACAAGTTTCTAACAGAAGAAGCCAAACTCTACTCACCTGCGCCACTCATCATCCGACGCTACGACTGTTTTGCAGCTCTGACCGGTTTCAACGCTCACTGCCGTAGCATCATCAAGCCATTCGGTCAACCAACGAAGAAATTTGGCCGTCAACCGACTGCGAATAATACAGTGCAAAAGTGATCTGTACGATGCATCGCCGACTTGCACTACGGTTCAAAAGAAGTTACGGCAGTGTCCCAGGACTTGGTGGGTTTTCGCTTGGTAAGGGTTCTCTCTATAAAATGCCACAAGTGTCTGCTTAACACCGCTACGTGGCAGATGTGAATCGTCACTGAATAAAGTCACAACTGAACATTTCACACTGACGCAATCAGCAGACTTATACATACAGCCTGTGCAACTGCTTTTACTATGAAGAACGCTTTGATGGTGTACCGAACATTTCAAGTATATAATAGACAATGCTGGCACCGAACTCTTTCCTTGGCTTCCGTGCTCATGGCTTACCTAGAGGCGAAATAACGCCGCACTCAATTATTGACACAACGGTTATGACTGATTTTATACGCCGCAGCGCTAGCAGGTTCCATGGTAGAACTATTACCTGACAAAATGCGCACTCGTATAAATCACAGCTTTTCGGTTATGCCTTTCAGTAAAACGATAGGTTTTACTATTGTAACGCGGCTATGCCTTTATTCATATTTGCTCGCGCCTTCACAGGTGCGTCGCGTTTTACCGAGAATATACCATTTATTTATATGTGTATCTACCAAACAAACCGACCGAGACGTTTCGTCAGGGAAGGGCAGAACCCATTCACGAAACAGGCTCTAGCCCGTCATGCGTCAGCCAAATAAAACTTCTGGCGATCACTGACTGCGAATAACAGGGCCAAAAATCCGTGAAAACGAAGTATTGCCTGTTACAACTTGCTGTTCAAGAGAATCCATGGCCGTGTTCCAGAACGTCGCGGGTTTTCGCCTAGTAAGCTTTATCTGAATAAATAGCCACCAACGTCCGTTTACCAACACTGCTTCGTGGCGGATGTTACTCGCCACTGAATAAAAGCACAGCCCGTGTCTTTGCACTAGCATGTCTGCAATGACCCCCTATCACCAATTTGATAAGCCCCGCCCATTTTCCGTCGGCACATTACATAATTACGTCTTATTTCGCATTCACCGTTGACATTTGCTTTACACACACATGAACAAATTGTACCGTATAAGCAATGAGCTTGTTCCTCATTAGTTTTTTTCCAAATGATCATCCGTAATTCTTGATCTATTCGTGGCCGCTGTATTAGTAAATAAATGGTAGACGGATTATGCCAAAAGAATGTTTCCGAGCCCAAGACAACCAAAATCATTCATTTTTAGATTTGTATTACTTGTACAGCTTCAAGCATTAAAGTCTGAACAAGTTTTGAATAACCTGTACAATTATTATGAAACATCTGCGAAACTACTCTTATTGGATCATGCTAAGGTGGGTGTACCCCGAATAATGGATAATAAATATTTATTTATTTAGTCCTAAGCCTTGGCGGCAGCCATTTCATGAGCCTCGAAATCATTACTGCCGCTGCTTAATAAGTCCGTCAACGCTTATATTATCTACTCACCAAAATGCGCGCAACTAATTCAAAACATGATGGCTTCCATTGCTTATGCATGCACACACACTTGGGATTTGTGAAGCGACCCCTGGATGTCCTCATTTAGTGTAATAATTCAGTGCGAAGCCCCTGCCTTAGCTCTTGTTGCTGAGAACTCCGTTTGTTATATAGTAGCACTTTGTTTGATTTAATCGGCATAGTATACTTAGTGAGCGCAATCAGTGCCAGACAAACATCGTCAATAGCCGCCAATTGGTTTGCTAACAAAAGAGTTAATGAAGATCAGCAACTTAGCAAAAGACTAAGAGTGACGGAACTTGTACTTCCCTGAGTCGCGTTGGCTTGCTCCTGAACTAGAGTAGGAGTGAAGGCATGCATTATTTTTAAGTGTTGAGCTAAAAATGAACGGTTCAAATGCGACGACCGTCGGACAGCTGGGCTCGCAGGGCATGTAAGAGGACGTCGGGAACCGGTAGAACTGGAGATGGGCATGTACGGCATATATACAGATAACACTATGCGATCAATCCGCATCGAACACAGTCTCAATGACACTAGGATCTCTGTTTGTCCGTTTACCAAATGCACGGGAACAGCTTTCAAGTACCTCCGGAAGGAGAGGTTTTCTTCACCTAGGCAGCGGTCTGAGACGGTTCAGTCTTACGAGCAATGCATACGCCTTGCTAAAGCTGTCGACTGACAGAAAGGCGCAATATCTTATGCTTAGGCTGCCCTAAACTGCTAGATGCACACGCCGATAGGCGCAAACTACTGTGAGTATACTTAAGTTAATAACTGAAACCCTGGTATAAACCGCAGGGATTTCTTTAGGGGTATAACCCCTATTATCTGTAGCTTATGCAAGTGATTGCCAAATGACTTCAAGCCCGATAAGTAGGATGCCTACATTATAGGTAAGCTTCATTACAATATCAGTGAAAAGGTTTATTACCCTTACGCATTATCTCACGTCTCCTATTTCCTATTGCCACGGCGCTTTGGGTGAAAAGTGTCTATCCACAAACCAGGTAAACAAAAAAATTCATACGCCAGTTGCATCCTTAGGTGCAAGCAGTAGTATAACGCAGCCACTTTGTTACGCCATCTTGCGTTCTTAAGAGAGCTGCTCATTAGTGGTGACGTTATGGACCACAATTTCAAAAATCATATGCCACTGTCCTTCATTCGTTCTGTGTTCCCCGTCCATCGACAGCTGAGGCTGCCCCTACATGAATGTTCTACCTCCAAGCCACATGTATGTCGTTGTAGGATGGCTACACATTTATTACTGGCCGTTTATTTACATGGTTCATGCCACTGGTTGTGTGGTACTATGCTAACTGTCCAATTCCTAGACGAAACTTTTCCTTGGATAATCAAAACGCTCCCCTTACGAACAGTTAGAGCTCACAAAGGTCACCGACGCGGTTGATAAACATATGAACCACCACAGATGTAAGACAACTGCCTACCAACCAGTTGCTTAGTTGCCGAAAGCAGGCACGCATCGCCCTACTGCAAGCGAATGCACAGTAAATTTGTCTTGACCGTGTGTGCTCTTGTCATTAAGGTCTAATCATAAGAGAACCTAGGGAAGGATAAAAGTAAGGACATCGCTGCTTCGGCTTGAACATTGAACTCTGTGGGTCCTCCTCACTTGCGCCACTTCTTGCATTTGGAAAAGCACGGATTGTTGGCTATCAAACGGATGCGGGACATTTATACACTAGCTCAACTTTCAATTCCTTTGAAAGTTTTGAGCGCCATGTTTTTGTTCCTATTAAAATGCGAACATGCATGTAACAAGGCACTACAGTGCATCCGCATCCACAAGAGAAAACCAGTCTCGGGCGTTCTTACTTTGCAGTTGCAGAGCGCGACGAATGTTCATCCACAAAGGCGAAATGTTTAAAAAGCTTTTAATCATCCTTAACTAGCAGCAGGCATACCACACCCAGGTAGCCGACGACTTACAGCGCTTTAGACGCAAGACCGCTAATAGTGTTTGCATATGTCACAGCATGCCTGATGTACTTACTACTTTCGCGTTACGCTGCCGCATATAAAATTAAAAGTCACGTGTTCAGTTTGCCTGCTTGGTTCTCTCCAAACCATGTCTGCGTGACCAGAAGAGGCTCGTACTTCAAGAGTGAAATGCAGTCAATATGTAAGCTTACAGAAACCGATTTGTTTTCAAAACCTAAAATGACGTGTTGTCTAATAGATAACCCAGTTCGGTGCCGCTATATGTGAATGTTCACGAAACGTCCACTAGTCTGACAGTTTTCACCTACATTAACCGTAACGGATAGCTCCTCATATTTTATAGGGTAGCAGCGCACGTATATATTAACCGTGTCAAGCTCAGTAGTTACGTCCAGTGTGCCGCAGACCATATCCCATCAAGAGGTTCGTGCAATTCAGGCACATATGAGTAGACAATAAGGCCGGCAGGCTACTATTGTGCATTGTAGCTTGTGAAATGGCTTAGGTAAAAACACGGGACTCCCATCCACCGGTCACTAGGCTATTTACCCATATATATGTGGTTGGCAACATCCGGTTTCCGCTTTGTCTATCACTGTGGCTATCCGCAAGGCGCGTACTACTACAGATCGACCATGGGTAGCTTCCGCTACACCGCCCACAGCTCCAACCACACGTCCCACATTTGGTGTAAAGATAAACGAATAAGGCTGGGAAACACGTGGATGGGAGCCACGTTTTAGCAACGGAGTCGAAACACACTCCTTCACAGGCAACCACAAGTGCACTGTATTTGGGAATCAATCACACACAAGGCAATGGCTGGATCGTAGTCCGTTCCAAAACCAGTGCATGGAACCACTAAGCCTAGCAAGAGCACAAGGACCCCGTCCCCTTCAGCAACGACCAGCGGTCTCCTAGAGCCAGTATGGTCGAGGTAGTGGGTAATAGACTGGTCGGCAACTTTTTAGCTTACACATCAATTGCAATTACACCAGGTGTAAAACAGCACCCGACAACTTGAAGCGACGATATCTAGTAAAATAAAGCGAACGATGCATACAGATACTACAACATAATTCTTCATTAGAGGAGCGTATGAAGTAAATTGGTTGAAAAATACCGGGAAGGGTTCAATACGTCAGAGAATATAACTTAAGAAAATGCCACAGCCACGTAAATGTTATTGTAGGTTGCTACAACTTGCTTAGGATACGTGTGAAATTTCATAGAAGACAGTTTAGGTAACGTTTGTGTGAGATAAAATGAATTAGGACAATATAGCAAACACACCGCCAGAAATAGTGAGGTTCAGCCCGCAAGCACGCGGTTAGTAACTCGAGTGCAGGATACCTACGAAAGCTGCGATATTTATATATATACAATATTTGGCGGCACCCGGTTGCGGATTGGTTTGTCACCGTGACCGGCCACAGATAGCCTACAAGTACAGAGGGGCCATGAGTGGATTACACTGCACCACCCTACTTTCTACCCACGCACCCCATATCCCGTGTAAACCTGATGGAATAGGACCGGGTGGCATGCGGATGGGAGCCATGTTTTAAAAACAGAGTAGGCCTGCACTCCTGCAGAGACACGTATGGGCAAGCTGAAGTTGGTAACCAAGCGCACACAAGGAGGTAGTTTGACTGTAGTCCGCTCTATTCTGCGTGTCTGAAACCACTCTTCAAGGAGATCAAAATCGACAAGTGCGAAAGGGGGTCAGAACTTGAAAGGCGCCAAGTGGGCTATCTCTGGGTTTATTAACCATAGCCACCAGAACAAACTACGCTTCGTGCAAGCTAAGTGGTTCAAGTTAAACGTTTTCCAGCGAATAGTTTGGCGGCAGTGTTCGAGGACGTGGTAGGATTGGCGTGGCAGTTGTTCTCCCTATGAAATGCCACAAGTATACGTGTATCAACATGCGACGTAGCAGGTGTAACTCACTACTAACTAGTCACTGTCACTTCCCTTCCGGAGGATCCCCGTTTCACAAACTTCTTCCAGTTCGAAGAGTTCCTTTGATCCCTTCATACGATGAAGAACACAGGAAACAAACTCACAAATTCAAGCACACTTCAAAAGTGCACTCATTGTGCCTACTAATACGACACCTACATATATACAGACAAACAAAACTATTATGTCGCTGCCCAACTTACTATATTTTTATGCAACTCAGGACAATACCTGTTTATATTATCCTGGTCAGGCTTTCGCAGACGTATCCGCCCTGCAGGGAATAAAGCGGTTATTTATTCAGTTACTTAAGCCCAGAAACTGGAAGTAGGTTAGAGTATAATCATGTTGTTAAACCTCCGCTTATTTCCTATCGCCACTAATGCAATACGAGCGCACAAGGTTTATCCAGCCGCAGTCGATGAATGCTCAACCGAGAGAAGAGCCACCACAATAGCATAATTAACTTAAATAAATAACTAAAGTGTTTCTTTTCGAGTTCTACGAAGCACACCAACCCAGACAAGTTCAAGGCCGTACAGGCGTTTATGTTTCGCGACGGGCACGTTGCATTGCATGAAATAGGCTTAGCGCAAAGTGAAGGAGTTACTGAGATAGGGGATAACCTGGTCAGGTGCAAAGCTTTAGTAGCGAGTCCATATGCTGGGTTCGGGTGTGCAATATAGCGATCAGCAATAAGAGCGTGACCTATGGGGTAGTGAAGGAAAGTAGAGACGGGGAGGTATCCTTTATGCAGGAGTACCAAAAAATACATAAATATAGGGAAACGTCGCACTGGTTAACCTGCCATTTTAAATTTGTAGGCCGTGGCTTTATTGGCGTTTACAAAGACTTGGCTTTTCTCTGAGATATTGGACAGGGAAATTGGCACACCGGGATATCAACTCTCACGAGCCGTGGGTACTGATGGGAGGACCGGAGGGGATTGTTTGTCTACTCAAAAAGCTGCCACGAAATTCACGTCTTCCAAGCGTCCTCCGACAATAACGCTGTCTTTCAAGTGCGTCGGTGTCTGATCCATGATTCGCACCAAACACCTGTGATTGGCGTTGCCTACAGTGGTCCTTAGGCCTAAGCGCTTTTTCCTCGTACTCTACCGGAACCAATGGCAGAGGCAAAAGCTATCCGCTAATGGGGAACATCAATGCACTCAGCAACAATTAGGACTTTTCTCGTTGAAATCCTACGCAAGGTCCTTCGAGAGGGAGCTGCTTCACACTGTTCAGGCATGTAATTTAATTCGGCACAGCATGACACCAAGGCGGATGCTCCCGGGCCAGACAACAAAACTCCTATCTGCTTTTCATTCCGATGCCCTCTAACATATGTGACTTGGTGACCCTCCAACCATTTGGTCAAAGCGACCACCCAGTAGTCTCATTTTGTTGACACTACGCCTTACTATCAATGACTGCGGAGTAGACGGTCGTAACGGTTGACGAAGGGATTCATCAATATTACACGCTGCGGCAGGCACGGAAGGTTGGAGTGCAGGAGGAAGTAAATTACAATTAACTACAAGGCGGGTCGTAGAACATTTTGCTTGAATAGTCAGGCTGGACCTATGCGCCTTGAACCCCATATGGTGGCCCCGCAGGTGGCCCGAGTTAGTTATTTTTAAAGGGCTTAATGCTATTGAAACCCTTCATAATATTAAACGGTTCCAGCAACTTTACCTTATTCTACGTCGTTCCACTGCGAACCAGCCCAAATTTTCCATGCGGGTATCACGAATTCTCATGCTGGCCTTCAATCATTGTGGTGTCTAGTCTTTGTACCTTTTCTAAACAAGCGACGTCCTTTTGAAAGTAAGGTGCCTAAGCCTCAGCGCCATACCCTGTGCTGCCAACATACCGCTTTGTACAGTGGGCGGAAGCTTCCGCTTTATTATTGCACAAAACTCCCCTGAGACGAAAAGTTTCTGTCGCGTTTTGTTAGAAGCATATTGGCACTGTACCGCGGGCATGAAACTATCTATCATGACGATGCCGAAGTCCCTAGCCTTACCTAGACACTGCAATGTAATGTACTCTGTAGAGGTTTGTCCCGTCATTCCAAAGTTGCTGGATGAAAACAGTTGACCTTTATTCACTTTCCATGGCACATCTATTGTTGCAGACCAATTTTCCCCCGTGCCCAGGTCTTTAGACAACGTATCCCTAGTGCCATTACTGACAACCCTTACGTCGTCCGCAAACTTATAACAAGGGTTCTCGAAGAGTGTAGCTAACTTAGGTATAAACATGAAAAACTACGGTCTAATTACTGAACCCTGGGGCACTGCGCTCTGAGCAGGGACCCTCTGGATCGACCGGAAACTGTGCTGCGTACTGAGCAGGCGAAGTAAACGCTGGACCCTATTCAAGAGTACAACTAGCCTTGTTTTAACTTGAGTACAAAGAGTATGAAACTTGTAGACACCAAAAAAGCTGTACAAGCAATCTCAGTAAGAAAAATACCTAAAACTTCGAGCAAGAGCGTGCTCAAAGGAGCTCTTCTCATACGTAAGACGAAATGTCAACACGGGAGTTAGGGACTCTTCGTTGTCTGACATCTGCAGAAAGGCTGTACAACAGCAGGATAACGAGAAGGTCAATCTACTGGCCTTGCAACACTCAGCTCTCTACCCGGTTGAGCCACCGTTACACAAGTCGACCGGCCCACATGCGCCCCAACCCCGAAGCAAACTAAATTTAGTGTTGAGATGGTCATGCGGCTATACCGTGCGCTGAATTGTTACAACGCACCAGGCCTAGGCGGACTAAACCTACTATTCCTCGAGAGGTTTGCCGTGTACATCGCGGAACCAATGTCCTAAGTTGTCCGGCTCTCACTTGTTGAGGGCCGCTTTCCTAGCGCTTGGAAAGCAGGCATGGTGATGCTTAAGTACAAAGTAGATGACCGGCCGGACCCAGCGATCCACCAACCGATATATCTGACGTCTGCTGTGTGCAGAACCATACGGAGCATAGTCAAGCGCGCCAACAACGCTCTCTTGGAAGGCCAAAGCGTAAACATCTTGTTACAACACGGATTCCGCAGTGCAGGATCATCTATCGCTAACCTGTGTGATGCCAGCGAACATTGGCTGAAGCAAAGGACGAGAGGAGACATCTTGCTGTCTTCTACTTTGATGCCCGCGAGGCATTTGCAAAAGCGCCACACAAGCGGCTTCTGCGCAAAATCCAGGAAGTTGGTGTCACCAGAAACCTTCTGTCCTAGCGTTCATTTCATGGAAGCAACAATAATTCACATGCAGGTGAACAAACCGTCCTCTGTCCCTGTGTTTAGGGCCGGCGGGGCTACAAGACTCCGTCTTTTGTACAGTGCTCTTTACACTAGACACCACGGCTCTTCCTGCGATGCTACAAAACGACTTTCTAGCCTACGCTAATGCCTTTAAACTTTGGTCTGAGATATGTTTTCCCAGGGATGCCGGCAGACACCATTATTCGTTTGACCAGCTGAATAAATGGTCCGTTGCGTGGCGTTTCTTTAAAGCCGTGACAAATGTGCAACGCACCCCGGATTGGTGGCCCGGATCTTTCCGGTGTGTAGCATTAAAAATAATAAATAACTGCTTTATTCTCGACGGGGTGAGGCACACCTTAAAAGGTATGCTCAGGTGGGTACAATAGGTATAGGAAATTAATAGTTTATTCTTGATTGAGCGAGTCACACCAGTACATGCTTGGATACTTGGTCACCAGAGCATCAAAAACAATATAAGCGTATATACACCAAAAGAAGGAGGTAAGTTTTCGCAAAATACGCCGTTCAAAAACTGGTGCGTAGTTGTCATATGGGAGATTTGCTAGGCTGATGAACATGTTCACTGGAGATAGATAGATAACTAGCGCGGAAGTCAGACAAAATCTGTAAGTGCTTTCATTGTGGAAGTTTAACCGGGTGATTTGAATAGTTTCGTAGATGGATTTCCAAAAATAGTCGACGTTGATACCTGGTAGAATGTTTAATAAACTCGCTTGAATGAACGGGTTAGGGTTGGTTTATACGCCGTTGTGCTCGTAAAATTCCGTTAACGGGATCACTGTTGGTGTTTAACAGTGTTTATCTTTTCAAGTCTGTCACACATGAGAAAGGGCTGGTCATCGGCTAGCAGGAACTCAAGCTATCACTTCACAAGCATCAGAAGGTCGCGGCAGTTAAGTGAATACTCCGGACCCTTGAGGCTCGTCCTGCAAAATTATCCGGAGATTTCAGAAACCTTTCCGCTTCGCATGTCCGTCCAACCCTAGAATATGGTCTCTCGGTCACTAACCCCGTAAACTACTCTGCATATGATCTGGGAAAGAAAGTGCAGTGGCGCGGTTTACATCTATATTGAACATTAGGGACCCCCTACACTCCTCGGCTTAGGTCTTTGAATCTGTTCTCCTTGGAAGATCGCCGACGTAGCATAGATCATCTCTACAACCGACGCATCCCAAGAGAAGAGCTAAGAAGTAAGCCGCAGCAATTACTCCATCTCAGTTAAGCCCGCTTATTACGTGGCCACAAATTAAAATTTTTTAATGCGAGGACAGTTCGCGCCCGTCCGCAAGCTGCTTTATATTCCTAAGTGATGAATAATTGCAACGATCTACCCAAAACACGTCATTGAGCAGCAGAGGGAGGAACGATTCAAGCAATTGTTAGGCACCCATTTAACGCGCACGGAAAGACCTTGCTGCTCCTACTTTATAGTTGACGATCGCCAACGTAGTGACACTTAAAGACAACAAACCTCTACCTTGTGATGATTCGGAACCGATGGAGTTAACAACGGACCTCCCTCATGCTCTTAATATTTTAGTGCATCGCAACGTAGAAAACTATGCTGTCCACAGCATGGGGCCAGTGCTCCTCCATAGGTAAGTTATTGTCTGCTGTAAGTTGTCTTAATGCCCAAGAATCCGCGCCAAGATTTGACGTCAGGAAAGTTCCGGGTACGTAGGATACAAATAGATTCCTGCAGTAATAAAAAACGCCGAGCCCAATTGCTTGAAAACCAGGTGGATGCAGCGAGGCTAACCAAGTCATTACAAGATTACCGCCATAGGATATTCTGTCATGTATAGAGGGACAAGGGATCCATGTAAAGACACAGTGCCGGGTAAGTGATGGCAACGTAATTGCCATGCGAGCTTAACCCACTTGTTTAGACCCAGTACAAGTAGTATCTCACAAAAATAACGTGATGAATATCCATTTAGAATCTAGGAGAAATCCACATAAGAGTGCTTTGCACTTGAAATCACAGAGAATGTACCAGTTGTTTCAAATCAGCTGGTCGTTGAGGCTGGATACTCCGCTGCTGGATAATAAAGGATTCCACGTCGCCCGACATACCTTTGGATAGCTCAGGAAAACGAGCAACTAACAGGAGGCAATCAAGAAAGCATACAGACTGGATCGCATGGTTAAACCTTGTAAAATTACTGCGGGTTTGCAGCGGTAATTAGCCACATGTTACTGGGTAACTTTTTGTAGTACGTAGGAGTTACAGGTGCCTTTTTACATTATACCTCAGGTGTAGCGTAGACCAAAGCCACAGCGTAGGAAAGTGCTGCAGTGCCCGCTGTCCAAAGAGGGATAAATATGTTTAAAACGTTCAAAGAAAAGTAGGGGTATTAAAAATGTGCATAGGTGAACCAGTGAAGGACGGGCTCATAAGCCATAATAAATGCCATCAGAAAGCGCTTGGCAGCATGGAAGAAGCCAAGGCCCACTGGAATGCGATGCAAAGCATGGGACTGTCAGTTCATACAACCTCGTTCCAAGAGGAGAGAAAAATACAAAGATTTGGTAAGCAGCGCACGCATGCAAACACAGATGGGTTAAATAGGTAGTGGTACTGATGACGCTGAAGCGCCCATACTTCCGTAACCTGAGATCCATCAAAAAGGAGAGACAAAACACAAGACTAAGGCTGTAAGATCCTTAGGCGTCGTTAACTGAGATGAAGTCAGATTGGTACTGGAAGAAGTAAGCGAAAAGTTGACGTCCATAAGGTAAGGCAAGTGCAAACACCAGGTGAAAAGCCGAAACATTAGATGGGAGGTACGTTGAGTACAGTAATGCAATTAATAGCCTTGAGACGCTTAAAAAGCAGTCCGCCGGTGTTCATCAAAAGCAAGCATGACAAGCTGAATTAAATTACAGCAGCACTGAGCATTTGGAGACATGTTTAGTGGATTGAGTTTAGATCACGAGAGAAATACATACAGCAACCTTCACCGTGGTGTTGTTACAAAGACCGACAAGCTAAAATGTGAAAAACACGCTGAAAACATGTGTTGAGTTATAATGTTAAGCTACCTGAGAGGGGAACCAAAGATAACAATGAAGCGGACGGTTAAGTAAGGCTAAAACTTGAAGAGATGATCAGGGAAATTATCCAGTTACATGAAGCGCTTCGCGGACAGAAAATGGCCGACTACTTAAGCTACGTGATGTAGAGCAGGCTCAGATAACTGTCTTAAGTTGGTAATAATCTGCCTGGACGTGGAAGAACTGTACAAAGATGGTCACTGGATAGGCGTAGTGTACTACTGCTTTCGTTTCAAAGAAGGTCACAGGTCACATAATCGTTGTAAAGGTCAGCGTCATATGACAGACAAGTCTATTGGACGCTTACGTCCAGTCATGCAGTTGGGCCAGTTGAACAGGTAGACGGAAATGAAGAGAAAACATAAGTGACTGCTCGGCCGCCTATGTTCACTGAATCTCTAAACAAAGGGCAGTTTGTCCTAACTAGTTAATTCAGTTCCTACACTACCTGTTCTTTGCGTCCATATGGCTTCCTTTTGAAACTGTAGAAGTTCGCATTCGAGGAGTTCACTTTATCTACTGAAGAGCCAATGCGCCACCCTATTCCACAATGGTGGGTTCAACGTACAGCATGTCCCACAACGCAACCTCCCCTTCAGCTATTTTGCTTCTACGTTCACTATTACCCTCTTTTACTTAACTGAATCCTAGGCAGTCTATGTTTTCTTAGTTTCTCAACGACAAGCAGCTTCCGCTATGTATTTGATCCAGCTCTTCACTGTTACATGCGTCCATCTGGCTTACTTTTGACTTCGTAGCAATGCACATTACATTGGAGCACCTAAGCTTTCTGTATAGTTTCGTCGCAGTCAGACAGAGGCAGACGGCCAACACACATCCAGGAAAGCGCTAGGAGGCTATTTCGTCGTATTGGGACTCGTCAGTAGCGCGCACCCGCCGAACCCTGCCGGATTTGATCCCACAAGCTTACTGTTGTGAGTCAGCAACTAATGTCACTGGGCCATGGGCGACGACAGCGGACCGCCATGACTGATATCTAACTTCGATATAGCGCGGCTCATCCTCCACTGTCTTGCAGGTTAGGTGCAGAGGATAGGGCTGTCCCCCAGAGCAAAGACTTCCTTGGCAAGCCGCCACCAATCGAGGTGGCATGTAAGCTGCTAGGGAGAGTACTGATTATTTGTAAGCAGCAGGGGATTTATTAAGATTTTGTGAAGATGCATAGGTTCGAATCCGGCAGGATTCAGCGAATGCGCGCTACTGACCAATCCCAATAGGATGAACCGGCCGTTTAGCGCTTCCCTGGATGTGTGGTGGCTGTCTACCTGTGTCTAACTTTGATGAATCTACACAAAAACCTAAAAATATCACCTCCTGCTTACAACTAATCAGTACTTGCATTCGCATCTTACATACCACCTCGATTGGTGGTGACTTGCCCAGGAAGTTTTGACTCTGGAGGTCAGGCCTGTGCTCTGCACATGATATGCAAGACATTGGAGGATGAGCCGCACTATCTCGCCGTAAGATATCATTCAAGGTGGTCCGCTGCCGTCGCCCACGGCCCAGTGACATTAGTCGCTGACTCACAACAATAAGGTCGTGGATTCGAATCCGGCAGGATTCAGCGGGTGCGCGCTACTGACGAGTCCCAATAGGGCGAAGCGGCGTTCTAACGTTTTCCTGAATGTGTGGTGGCTGTCTGCCTGGGTCTAATTGCGACGTACCTACACAATAAACTTTTAAATACCCCTAATACTTTTAAATAATCACCTAAGCTATTACAACAACGATACGTCATTATTTTCTCTAAGTACTGGTACATAACTTGACTTTCTGCTGTTTATTCACCAACCGCTCGCCACAGGTTTGTAAACCGTCTTCTCTCCTCTCACACATTAGTCCCATTTCCTTGAACTAATACCTAGTTGACTGATTAGCGGAACCACGTGATAGATCCTCATGCACATCATAGTACGTTACCTATTAAGCCATGCATTTTTGCATAAGCAAGCAGCATTTTCCGCTTACTACATTCTGCACATTGTACATCCTTCATTCTAAAGTCTCAACGCCTTAAAGTAGCCTTTTCACACTGTTTGGTTCCTGGATTGTCTTTTTTGACCTTCTCTCAAACTTTTTCTCTAAATCCCAGTTCTCCGTGGTCAAGGTTATTATAAAGATGCGAGTGTTGAATGAGGAACTACCTTCAACCGAGCTGGGAAAGAATAACCATCAAGGACTCACCAGGACCATGACCTAGTACCAAAACCGACCAACTGCACCCAACACAACCACTGATTTCCAGTGAATATAGCCGGACACGAATTTCTCACGTACCAGCATGCATAAAATATTAGAGGAAGTGATACCCTTGATGCTCCGGAAAGTTAGCTTACTTGCACAATAATTCACCCTGCTGGACTGCCCTCAACCTCTCTGGCAGGCCCTGACAGCTTTCCGAGCAGCTAACAGAGGGATCATTTGACTGCGGTTAACTGTGAACTTAAGGTTGAAAAGAGGCTTTGCCAGTCGTATCTGACCGTTTAAAT
Source organism: Dicrocoelium dendriticum (assembly GCA_944474145.2). Taxonomy (NCBI): domain Eukaryota; kingdom Metazoa; phylum Platyhelminthes; class Trematoda; order Plagiorchiida; family Dicrocoeliidae; genus Dicrocoelium; species Dicrocoelium dendriticum. Next base: position 22,925,837 of record OX104067.1, on the reverse strand, counting down.
CAATGAACCACAGTGTTTCAGAAATTGGTGTGGTTTGGCCTGGCAAGCTTCCTCCTTACAATAGGCCACAAATGCTCGTGTATCAACACTGCAACGTGGCGGTTGTGAACGGCTACTGTGTAAAGTCACTGTCCACAATCACTTTGGCATATTGACTAGAGAAATCTTCACTAGATGTTGCCTCATCAAAAAATATACTCTCAGTCTTCGCATACTAACTTCAACTTACCTACTCTGCTTTTCCTGTTTACGATCGCGTGAATCCAGTTCCTCGTCACAACCCTAACGTTTCGGCTCCTCATGAATACTTCTTCCGTTTCTTTTACTTGTACAACGTTTGTCCACAGCCAGTAACGCGCATTGTAACGTATGTACAGCGCAACATAATCGCCTTTAAATTTTAACCATGCCTGAGTTGGCGCGCTTTGATAACTTCGAAGATACCTTAGTTATTTATCTATTGATTTAAATTTCACAAAGATGGGAGTGAAACAGCAGGAGAGGCAGCAGACTGTAGCGATGCTTAACAACAAGGTAAATGAAATTTGCTAGAGGAGAGGGAGGTAACAAGCAGGTTGGTAAACTAGACGCAGATGCGAGAGGCTTAATTCTACTCATAGTAAGGAGTCAGTTGAATCAGTACACGGAAATGGGGAGGAAGACAAGGCCGAGCACAAATACATTGAAGACCTGAAAAACAGTAATAATAAATGAATAAGCGACAGTCATAACGGGATGCGATGCAGCCATGTTTTGGCAGGAAAGCTGCTGACAACAGGTGACAGGTGGGCGTGGATAATTTTACCAGCTATTGTGGAGCAGTTCGTTCGCAGCATCAGCCTAACTTACATAAGTAATTGAATTAGACAAGATGTACTGTGAAAATATTGTCAATGGGTTGGCATAGTTTACTGTTTCTTTCTCGTCAATGAAATCCAAAGGTCACAAATATAGTGCAGACAGACAACTTTGGAAGGCAGTCAACTCTAATGGACGCACACGCCAAGTTACAAATGGACACCAGCTGGACTGTTTGCCAGGAGTGGAGGAGAAGCTAGTCCCAAGGGAAGTAGGTAGTTTTAACGCAAAGTTTGGTGAGCCCCTTCAAGAGCAGCAGTAGACTGTTTCAACGTTTAACAGCAATGTAAGTGAAAGGTGCCATCAAAAAGGGATGTAACACGACGGCTCGGACAATAGGCGAAGGTGAGAAGACGTACACTAATCATGCTACTGAGACAGTTCAAGCAGTACCCGGAAAGGAAAATAAAGCAAAAGCCAAAGAACAGCTGCAGTTCAAGGTCACCCTGACAGGTTGGTTCGTTTCTCTCTCGACTGGTTGTATCTTTGTGGGAGTTATACGTCTGGTACAGTCTACCATCCGCCTACTAGAAATCTTTTATATCTACTCTGATATTCATCAGACTTCCGCCGTCTGGTATTTTCCTTGGCAACATCGTTGTACGTTATTTGTTACTTCTCCCCTTTCCATTACTATCCTCCTTCGTGGCTAACTCTCTAACTTGGTCTCAAATGCTTGCGGTAAAAAAGGAATATCTACTAGCCGCGTGTAAACAAAGAGAGTAAAATGGGGGCAATACAGCGACCAAGGTGACAATGTTGTGCTCCGTTAGGGTGATGGACGTATTTTCTTCTGTGCGCCGAGAAATCGCGCAGCTGCAAGAAGAGTTGGCGAGTATGAAAGTGACCTTTAACAGCTTACAACCAATAGCTAAGCGTTTAGTGGCTATTACAAGCCTAGTTCACCCTGGCAATGTAATGGATGAAAAGTGCTCCGAGACTTCCATGCGTTTCCTCAATGCTATTAGTACTGAGGTCATGGACCGGATAAAATGCCCCACGGAGGTAGTGATCTATAATGTACCTAACCGTTTAAAAGTTCACACCATCAAGAAGGTACTGATGGGTATCTGCGGTCTAGAAGGTAATTTAATCAGTTGCACCAGACTGAGGAAATGGGCTATTAAAAACCAATGGCCCGTGCTATTCAGGTTTGATACAGAGCGTTCGGCCCGTAAATTCCTGTCATACCAAAAAGACTCCCGGTCGCGCACAACCTTCGTCCAGCTAAATTAGTGAACGCAAAGACAGCCATGCAACGCCGTTACGAAAAGCTTTCTGCATCCAAGCCTACTGATGAGCGGACTCCTGGAATATCTTCTGATCCTCTGCAGGATTTTGTCACCCCGGAGGCCTCCCACATAGTTGATTTAGATGTCACAGAGGATGTAGCTCAGGGTGAGATCAAGCAAATGGTACAAAACTATTGCTCGGTGGCAGCAACGCTAAAACTGGAGGTGATGGATACCCATGACCCCAAGCGTTTTTGGGAGAGAAGTAGTTGTCCTGAGAAGAAACCCGGGACTTGTTCGCTTACATCCGAGTTTCCAATCGGTTGTACAGATCGTCCCAATGGACCAGGAGGACAAGTCGCAGAGGCATCATTCTCAAAGACGATCAACGCAGCAAGCTGCGCCTCGCCACCCGAAGTACCCCAATTTGGTCGGCGAGCATCTAGTATATCACCTGTCTGGAACTGACGCACGCCGGCTCCTCCAACTAAACGGCCTCGCGAGCAAAATACACCATACTGCTCGCCTGCTACGGCCATACCATTCATTTCTGCGTCAGAAACAGCCAAGCCGGAAGGCGCACTGCACACGGGTACCAAAGGAAGAAATGCTACGTTTAGTACTATTGCATTTAACGTTCCTGATGACACATCCTTGGAAGTGTTCAGGAGCTGGATTCTAGAGGTTAATGGAATCCAAAGAAACCCACTGGAGGCTGTGTGACTGAAAAAAAGAATAAGTAAATTCGCGGCACCACTGGAATTAAGTACTAGGGACGAATCAACTCTCCGAAGTATAATGACAAGTTGTAAAGAGCTGCGTAATAGTGCAGAGCTGAAACAGCTATATTTTGGGCGACTGAGGGTGAACCGACGTGGGGGCCCATCCCACTTCGAGCCTGGAGATCGGGTTTCTCACACCCATAGTGATCAACAGGTTCCCGTTTTATTCTCGTCTCAGAAGCCACACACACGTGAGCGTGAACCAAAATTTCCACTTAAAGCGACGATGGCACCCAGAGCCAAACGGCCCCGCGTAAGGAAGACACCGAAAAAATCACCGAAGGCAGTTACCCAAACCTCACACACCCATGAAACAGCAAATTGTGAGGCATCCCCCCAGCCGACATCCGAAGGGGGTATTTGGCCGTATACTACCCAGTTACTTAACGTACCTAAGGATCTTTCTTTGGATGCATTTACGAGAGCTATCCCTGCAGTATTTGGTTTAGCAACACGTTCGGTACGTGTTGAGAGACTACCTAAAAGAAGCAGTAAATTCCCTGCACCCATCAAAATATATTTTAAGGATGAAGCAACTTTAAATACCGTCGTAACAAACTTTGAACAACTACGCAGTGCAACCAGGATGGGTCAACGCTTTCTCAAACCGCGATGGCTAGCGGTAATGAAAATAGCCCACGGTAACAGGGAACCAATCACACGTCCCATATCCACACACCGAACTTCCGCAGCTAGTACAGCACCCAATAGTATTCAAGGTTCTTCTCACCACGTTCCAGATAGTCCAGACTCTGGAGTACCTACCTTATCCCACCGGTTGTTACCGCCAGAAAAGGGGGGGGGGGGGGGGGGGGGGGGGGGGGGGGGGGGGGGGGGGGGGGGGGGGGGGGGGGGGGGGGGGGGGGGGGGGGGGGGGGGGGGGTGGGGGGGGGGGGGGGGGGGGGGGGGGGGGTGGGGGGAGGGGGTATTAATATATTGGGGGGGGGGGGGGGGGGGGGGGGGGTTTTTTTTGGGGGGGTTTTTTTTGGGGGTTGGGGGGGGGGGGGGGGGGGGGGGGGGTGTTTTTGTGTGTGGGGGGGGGGGGGGGGGGGGGGGGGGGGGGGGGGGGGGGGGGGGGGGGGGGGGGGGGGGGTGTGTGGGTGGGGGGGGGGGGGGGGGGGGGGGGGGGGGGGGGGGGGGGGGGGGGGGGGGGGGGGGGGGGGGGGGGGGGGGGGGGGGGGGGGGGGGGGGGGGGGGGGGGGGGGGGGGGGGGGGGGGGGGGGGGGGGGGGGGGGGGGGGGGGGGGGGGGGGGGGGGGGGGGGGGGGGGGGGGGGGGGGGGGGGGGGGGGGGGGGGGTGTGGGGGGGGGGGGGGGGGGGGGGGGGGGGGGGGGGGGGGGGGGGGGGTGGGGGGGTGGGGGGGGGGGGGGGGGGGGGGGGGGGGGGGTGGGGGGGGGGGGGGGGGGGGGGGGGGGGGTGGGGGGGGGGGGGGGGGGGGGGGGGGGGGGGGGGGGGGGGGGGGGGGTGGGGGGGGGGGGGGGGGGGGGGGGGGGGGGGGGGGGGGGGGGGGGGGGGGGGGGGGGGGGGGGGGGGGGGGGGGGGGGGGGGGGGGGGGGGGGGGGGGGGGGGGGGGGGGGGGGGGGGGGGGGGGGGGGGGGGGGGGGGGGGGGGGGGGGGGGGGGGGGGGGGGGGGGGGGGGGGGGGGGGGGGGGGGGGGGGGGGGGGGGGGGGGGGGGGGGGGGGGGGGGGGGGGGGGGGGGGGGGGGGGGGGGGGGGGGGGGGGGGGGGGGGGGGGGGGGGGGGGGGGGGGGGGGGGGGGGGGGGGGGGGGGGGGGGGGGGGGGGGGGGGGGGGGGGGGGGGGGGGTGGGGGGGGGGGGGGGGGGTGGGGGTGGGGTGAGGGTTTGGTGGGTGGTGTTGTGGTGTTTGGGGGGGGTTTGGTGGGGGGTTGGGTGTGTTGTTGTTTGTTTTTTTGTAGGGTTTTTTTGGTTTGGTTGGTTGGTTGGGGGGGGGGGGTATTTGGGTGTTAGTTGGTGAATGTGGGAAATGGTAGGAGGAGGGAGAAGGGTGGGATGAAATGTTTTAGGGGTGTATTAGGGGAATAGGGAGAATGGGTGGAGATGTTGGCCAGGTTCGCTGAACAACAAGAAATGCACATTCTACGCTCTTTTGATAGCCTTGCGCTAGACCTGATGCCTTACAGAATAACAAGGGTTTCTTGGGTGGGGTGCCTTTTCGTTCGATGAGTCCTTTTTCTTTCTAGGCTACCAGCTAGTTATACCACATTCGCGTCTCACTCTAACGTGGTGAGTGGTTGTGCCATTTAGTCGGCTGCCAATTATTTCCTTCTGCGAATATCGCGAAAGTCCTAGATATTACACCGAAATAATTTGGACCTCATTTTGGATAAACGGGTGTGGCCATGGGGGTACCCAAGCTTACTAACGTGGATGCCTTTACAGGGCTCCGTGATACTTCACCTGTGAGTCGACAAAGCGCTAATAACTACTTTTGAACTAGCTGCGAGCCATCCATGTGCATGCAAGCTTGTGGCGGGCGACTTCAATCTTCCTGAAATCCAGTGGTTTCCACCCACTGCCCCAGCGAAGTATAGTGGGCAATAGCCCAATAGCCTGCATCAACTTGGGAGAATGGGTGCAGCATCTATCAACGCCGACCAGGTCGAAACACCTGTTAGACCTGATATTTACACTGAGTATATCCAATATACGTGCATCTGTAGGCCTAGAGTTTCCGGCGAGCAACCACAGAGTGGTTTACTGCTCGCTGTTTGCAACCATCCCGGCAATCTGTACGAGTACATCAGAAGCCATTGAGATATACCGGCCGATAAGCTCCATAGACTGGCCCACATTTGCCACGATTATTCGAGCAAGGAACTGGGAACAGTTTTTTCTGTCCGACTCCCTGGAGCAATCGTCCGCAATATTTTATGGCGAACTGCACTATTGTCTAGACCTATTGGCTCCATTTACTCCTTTAAATAAAAGTTCAGGAAAAATTAGGAGGCAAACTAAGCTGCATGCAAGCTTGAGGCAACTACGACGTTCCTACTACAAGACGTTCAACTTTGCGCAAGTTTTGCTGGCGAGAGCCATCGAGATTGCGAGCCGGGCTATCGTCCAGGTCTGGTATTAGATTAAACAGAATCCCAAGAAAGAGCAGCCATGGTCCCCGGTGCAAACAACAAAGCCAAGCACCTCAGCTG